>CM067167.1:27405622-27482517 GCA_034093135.1 Erigeron breviscapus
TTTTTGGTAATAAAAGATGGCCTCGTGTTCTGATAATGATTCGGACCGCGAAGAAAATGCGGTTTCCGGTTCTGATTCTGATTCGGACCGCGAAGAAAATGCGGTTTCTGGTTCTGAGTCGAATTTGGATGGCGAATTAGATTCCAAATCGCATAGAGGCCCGACAATAAAAGCGAAGGCGGAAAAAAAGACAGTGGTTACTTATAATAAAAGAGGTGTGCCAACTGGAACGGCAGCAACAAAACTGTCTACTTTTGAGGGATTGGTGGCAAGATCTATGGTGAACATAACCTATGATTCTTGGTTGATCGTAGATAACGAAACGAAGGAAGCTTGTTGGCAATATGTTAATGTAAGTATTTTATTATTTTATTCTAACTATGTTTTACTTTTAGTATTTTATTCTAACTATGTTTTGATTCATTTTTTACGTTTCAGAAACATTTTAAACTTCACAAAAGCAGTCGGAAGCAAGTTCTCCAATCAATCGGGTTAAAGTGGAAAAACTTCAAACATTATCTTTATAAGAAGTACATTAAGCCACTAAAAGATGATAAGTCTAAGGAGGCCAAGAAGCAATTATATACTCCTCCTGAAAAGTATCCGTCCGTGAAAAAAAAAGACTGGAAAGTTTTCGTATCACAAAAAAACTAAGCCTTCGTTCGAGGTATTTGTTTAAGTTTCCAAAAACAGTTATTTATCACAAAAACAGTTACTAACATGTTAATTGTATATACTTATGCAGGAAATAAGTCATAAGAATTCAGTTCTTCGTTCACGTAATAAGTACAACCATCGTTTGAGCCGAAAGGGATATGCCGGACTCATTTCTGAGATAGTATGGAATTTATTGCTTATGTTAACTTTTTTATTGCTTATGTTGATGCTTTTTAACTTCTGCTTTTAACTTTTTTAGATGCAAGCAACCGGCAAAGAGGAAGAGGAGATTGATAGGGTAGAATGTTGGAAAAAAGCAAGAAAAAAGAAAAAAGGAGGTTTCGACCCAGCTGTCCAAAAAGTTCTCGATAAAATTGTAAGTATTCATATTTAACAGTTTTATTTTGGTATGTTTTAGTTAGTATTCAGATTTCTCAGTTAGTCAACAAAGTTAGCTGCTTAGTTAGTGTTAGTTAAAGTTTGACTTTTGACCGTAAGTCAACAGATGTTAAGTTATATGTTTGTTTAATCAGGGGATGCTAAAGAAGGACAAGGATTATTCAGAGGATCCAATGGGATCACTAGATGTGCTTACAGAGGCCCTGGGTACTGATGAACAGCGTGGGCGTGTAGGTGGGATGGGTCAATATATAACACCGCAACAGTATTTTTTAATACCCAGGAATGTCAAGCAATACCTGCAACAACATGATAAGATAATGCATAAACGGCTAAAAGCTGTTGAAGATGAGTTAGAAAGAAGAAGATGTGCAAGTACCAATGCTTCGGAGGGTGCAAGTAATTGTCAAATGTGTAGCGATGAAGACGAAGAACCAAATGCACCAAGTGAACCAAATGTAAGTCTTCAAATATTGTCTGTTTTAATAATATTGTGCAATTATTGTCTGTTTTAATAATATTGTGCACATTTGTAGGATAAATTTTGCTTACTTGCGGTCGACGATCCTTCAAATATAGTCGCCAAAGGAACCATAGTGAATCATGTCTCGGGTATTTGAAGTTAAATTACTTATTTAATATTTATATATATTCTTACTTATTTAATATTTATTTGTTCATATATAATATTAGATGGGAACATTGAAGTTACGGTGGACACATCTGTTCAAGCAGAAGCTTTGATACCGAATCCAATTCCCGAGGAGTTCGTTGAGACTGTTAAAGATGCCATTGGGTACTTACTAAGCTGGCCGAGTCACCTAGTCATTCCATGCTCTAGTTTGGTAAGACTTTTATATAAAACAGTTTAATCATTAGAACAAAATGGTACCTATATGACTTTTTTATATTTTTGCAGAACAAGATAGTGGCCAAAAAGAAGGAGAAAAAGGCTGCTGATCAAGACAAGGAAAAAGAAGAAAAGAAGAAGAAGAAAAAAGAGAGTTGGGCAGTGGGTCGACCCACAAGAAAAAAGAAAAGAAGCAACAAAGAGAATCCGACAACGAAGAAGAAGCGACGATGCCAAAAACAGGTACGATGCCCAAAAACATCATATGTTTACAGTTTTTTTTAGTGACCAGAAACTGTTATGTTTACAGTTGCAGTTGAAAAAGGAAAAAGCCTAGAAACTGTCGCCTCCATTGCAAAAGTGACTAAGAAAGGAAATCCGTTGAAAAAAATGATGACGAGAGAGAGGAGAGTAAGGAAAAGAATTGAAGAAAGGATGGGATTGAGAATGACTGCAATGATGGTTGATGGACAAGTTGCAAAGGTCGATTGCATAAAAGTGCAATGCGAGGACGATTTGTTTGGGCACCCCAGTTACACGTACTTAAATTGGAATGATTTTGACAGTCTATTTGCAATGGATGAGTTAAGCGGGGCTGTCGTTGCTTCTTATATCATGTAAGTGATAAATATAGTTTATAAAAAATTGGTACTTGTATGTTAACAGGACTAATTGAATGTATAAACTTCGTATGTTAATTGTTAACAGGTACCTGTATGAGCAAATCAAGAATGGGTCACACAGAGATCATGGAGTTTGTTTCATGACCCCGACTGCGATCATGCATCATGAACGTAAAGCGAGGGCCAAGAATATCGAGGATGCAAGTCGAGTTATTGCAAGAAGGTTATCTACAAGGAAGAAAAATGACCTCGTCTTATTGCCATACAATCCCGGGTTAGATTTTCTACAACATTTAAATTAATTAATAAAAATTAACAGTAATTAACAGAATTTGATCTTTGTTTTTTGTAGAAGACATTGGGTGTTAGGCGTGATTAACATGAAGACAAGTACCTGCTATTATCTTGATTCCCTATCGACTAGCGACGTCAATCTTCAGTTCAAGCAAATAGTGGATGCGTAAGTAATACAAATTATAGAATCTTTATGATGTATGATGTAATACTTAACTGGGTATTATCTTTGTAGGGCAATTGCATTGTATGATGTAGAGGTTGGAAACAACAAGAGGACTAAACTTAACTGGGTTAATTCTAAGGTTAGTTATTTGTTGAATATTATCTTGTGCTGCTGCTGTTTGTTAAGTATGTAGTTAGTTGTATGTTAAGTTAGTTAGTTAGTTACTTAGTTGGTTAGTACACCTGAAACTGATCGAGATCCAGCTAGTTGTATGTTGCTGATTGTTAAACATGGAGGAAGTAGTTGTTGTATGTTGCTGAATTTATGCTGCTGATTGGATGTTGTTGTATATTTCTTGTGTAGTGTCCACGTCATCCCGGAAGCACCGAATGTGGGTACTTCATGTTGAAGTTTATGAAGGAAGTAGTTAAACATGGAGTTCGGGTTCTCGAAAATGACAATGTAAGTAGTTAATTAACTGTTTTAAGTAGTTTAAGTAGTAATGAGTACATGGATGCGCAGAGTACATGGATGCAGATTTAGACAGTTAAGTAGTTAATTAACTGTTTTAAGTAGTTCGGGTTCTAAAATGTTGTTTTATTTTTGACTAGATTGGTGGTGATAGCAATGAGTACATGGATGCGGATTTAGACGATATTCGAGAAGAATGGGCAATTTATGTGTCGAATTTCATTTTTAGGTAGAAAGTATATATTGTAAACTTTTAACTAATTATCGGTATCTATTTGGACATGAATCGTTATGTAATGAATTGGTGACGCATGGTTTTGATATATATGAAATGCGTTAATTTTGTACTATTATCAGGTTTATTATGTATATAATCAGGTTTTAAAAAACAGAAAAAATAAAAAAAAATGATTTTATAAGTTATGACACGCAAAAACGTATGTCAGAAAAGTGGGTCATAAAGGTTATGACTCTCTACTACGAAGGTCAAGAAGGAGGGTCATAAATGTGTGTCATACATGCGCGTCATAGGCGGATGACGCACAAATGCGGGTCAAGAAGGAGGGTCATAAATGTGTGTCATACATGCGCGTCATAGGCGGATGACGCACAAATGCGGGTCATGAAGCTTTATGACTGGTCCTTCCTTGACGGGCATTTGCGCGTCATCCGAGCTGTTCTTGACGCGCATTGCGCGTCAAGGATAGCCCTGTTTCTAGTAGTGTTTGTTTGTGTTATATAATATTTGATGAAAGTATATGGATTGATTGTGTTTTAGATGTGTTTTTTATTGGTATAACTTTCATCAATTATTATATAACACAAATAAAAATATTTATGATTGACTTTTAAAAATAATGAGACTAAAGGAGTAATATATTAGTTATATAAATGATTACCCACTTATTATGCGAGATAAGTTTTTGTTAAATCAATAAATCGTTAGATTGATTATCGATAGAATTAAAGAAGTGTACATCTAATTAAGGGACTCTCTCCCCAATAATCTTTTTTCTTTCAAGCTAGATGTGTGTGGACTGTGAAACATCCATTTTGGATGTGAGCAATACACACACAACATAATCTAATGGAAAAGATGGAGAATAAAAACACAAATACACGAACAAGTTTGTATACGGTATTCACTAAAAAAACCGTCTGTATTTGTTTTCTTCATACGAAAAGATGAGAAACCATCGAACATATTCTTATTTTGGTACAAGTCCCAATGGATCAAATTCTAGTTTTTATCCGTCTTATCCGATCAAAGCATGATAGCGAATCGCGATTCTGATTTCAATTCAAATTACAAACTTGTATTGTTGATTGGCTTACGGGATTCACACGAACAAGTTTGTATACGGTATTCACGAGATGGCCTTCTACTTCAACGGACCCTAATGCTACAGGTCCTTCCATTATTATTCTTGATTCTTCTCCCGTGAGAGATGAAGTTGCTGTTACTACTGCTGCTCCAGTTTCTGGTGCTGGTGAAGGTATGTCTTTTCTTACTGACTATATTATTTGTTGCCGTCTACATCTGATTCGTATGCCTTTTGCTTATTTAGCTGAGACTTCTGACCCTGGACGGAGGCCTGGGAAGGAGCCAGTTGATGAAACTGGAGCAACTACAACCGGAGCTACTACAACTGTTGGTAGAGTTCCTACAGGAGCTACGTTGGTGAGCTTCGGTAGCCGGGGCTGGGGCTTCCACAGCTAGGGCTGGAGCTTCCACAGCTAGGGGGGTCTCAATTGGTAAGTGATTGGATATTGTGTAGATATTTCAACCGTTGTTCTTCTCTTTTTAATATTGTTATTGCAATTCTTTGTGGGTTTGTAGGAGTTCCTCTTCAGGGTGAATTGCCCGATCCATAGCTTTGCCGCATGAGTCTGGATATGATGGTTCCTGATCACCTTAGGACCATGCTGGATACTATGCCTGCTCAAAGGCTTGCTGAGATGACGAACCAAGCTCTTTTTGCTGCTAGTATGATTGGTTCGGCTAGCAGTGCCAGAGTGCACTATTTGGAGGAGAATCTGCAGAGACATAGGGCAGAGTTAGCTTCCTGAGGGCTGATCCTTCCTTGATTGATTCTTTGCGGAGGGAACTCGCTGATTCTCAGGACGCTCTGTCCCTTGCCACGCAAAGTTTGGACGCTGCTCATGAGCGCATTGCTTCCCTTGTTTCTGATGGGCCTGCTGCGTTGATCAATAGGTTGGAGTCAGAGTTGGAGGATGAGAGGAATGTCAGACGCCAAATTATCTCTGGTGTTATTCCTCATGTCTTCCGTATGCTGATGGCGAGCCCTGAATTTGATCAGAGCCTTGATGAATTGGTTGAAGCTAACCGGGCTGATGCACGATCCTTGTTTGCTTTGCGTCTGGAGCGTGATGGAGTGATTGCTCTGGGAGGGAATAGGGAGAGGTTTCTTGGAAGGGAGTTAAGGATTAATGCTGCTGAAGAGGCTCTAAGGAGTATTACTTATCCTTATATTCAGCAGGTTGCGTCAAATCCTGATGCTTCTGTATCCGACTTGTATAGCATTAGGCCTCAAGGGATGTGAATTTTTGTACCCTTCTGTAAACATACTTTAGTTTGTGGATGACTTGTTTTTTGCTTCTTTTTGCTTTGTTGTTTCGTCATTTCTTCACTTCTTGTCATTCATATGGGAGAATGATATCCCTTATCTGCGCATTCCTTTTTTAAGGGAATGTCTTACTTACCAATGCTTATGCACTACAATCATAAGGAGGGAGTGACTTATGCATTGGCCTCATGGGTTATTACCTCATGATTTGTTTTGAAAAGTCTTATGGGCGTCCCCTTAACAATTCAAAATTAAAATTTATGCGCATATTACGATCGTTCATTTATTTGGGAGCTTGTAAGTACATGGCAGGAGGATTTTACAAAAAAATTGTATTTTTCCTAGCTGCTACTTTTATGCTGCCCTATTTGCTCCGTTAATTTGGCTTATCCCGGGGGCAAATTATGCTCCAGCCGGTCTTGATGCCTTTCTGAGTCTTTTGTCCGCTGTCTGCTGCATCCTCCGTTTCCGCGGAGCTGACACATTTTCTTTTTCGAAGGATCCTTCTTCTGCAGTTCCCAACTGTCATCTGGGTCCCTTCTGAATTATTCTTCTTCCGATGACAAGATCTCTGATGGAGTCTTTCGAAGGTTAGCAATTGTTCTTTTGTAGCTGTTGATTCTGTATACGGGGGAGGACTCCTGCCGCTACGTCCTCCGTTATTTCAGTTCACTTCCTGTTCTTTTTTATTATCGTCTTCTATTTAGCCATGGCTTTTTCTGCTATTTCTTCAATGTTTTCCACTCGTGGAACGTGTTCACCAGTTCTGTATAGCTTTTTGGCTTGCTGAGGCATAAGTGCTGTATTAATTCCTTTGATCGGAGCCCATGTATGGCTCCCGATATCCTTTCTTCTTCGGACAGACGCACCAGGTTTCGGGTACTGTCTCCGTATCGCTTCAGGAAATCTTTTGCTTCTTCGTCTTCTTCTTGTTTTATATCATGCGCCTATAGTGGGGGCCGAATTCTTCTTTCAATTGAGATTTAAAACTTCAACATCATGTATACTTTCTTCGGGTAGGCTCTTGAGCCACTCCCTGGTCTTCCCATGTAGAAGATAAAGGATGACATGGCAAACCACTGGACTACTCCACCCCTCGGTACGAGCTGCGTCGTCAACCTGATTGAGGAAGGTGCCAGCATCGGAGGTGCCGTCATACCAGGGCAGTTTTGCATCTCTAGTATTTTTACCGGAGGTATGTGCTTGCGAAGGTCCCTTGTAAACTGCACGCATGACCCTTTGTATTTAGGCTCCAGTCCCTTATATTTGACCTCGTCCTTTTCGACTCTGGTCACGGGACTTTCCTGGAAATATTGTGGGTTAAGGACACCGTACGGATAGTACCACGTAGCCTGCGTGCTTCCTGGGTAGCCCCCGCTGAGGGGTAGCGTTCCCAGGTACTGGGTTTGCGGGGCTCCGTATGGGTAAAAGTATCCTCCGTAATAAAACGACGGATTTAAAGGTTGCTACGTCGTTGGTGCAGTGTTGTTGCCATCCCTGCCGGAGATCCCTGATAGGTTGGGTATGGCAGGTAGGCTAACGTTGGATTTTTTAATGTACTGGTGTCGCCTTCATGCTTGCTCTTGGTCTCCTCCTTTTTACCAAGGTCTTTCGCAGATGGGTGTAGGTTGGTCTCGTTCTTTGTTGCGAGATTGCCTCTGTCTGCTTGAGTCTGGTTTCCGTGCTCCTTTCCGTCCTCACGTATAGCTGGTGGCGGGACGTCTGACACGGTATTGTCGGGGAATTATACAGCCCCTCCTTCCGACTTAGGGATCGCGCCCTGTTCTGGTTGCTCCTTCTTTCTGGGCTTATCTCCCCATCCAATATCGTAGTCCGGGGAGTTGATCGGCCTACTGACCGATCATCTGGGTATGGATGATTCTCCTGCGATTCTGAGGAGCCGGGTTCTTCGACCGGGAGGATCCCATTGTCGCTTTTATCTTGATCACATGTGTTGTCTGACCCGTGCCGTCCTGGAAGGAATCAGAATTTGGCATAATGCTTTTTTTTATCGTGGCTGAGTTCGAATTTTGAGGGCAAAGGTCCCACGGATGGCGCCAATTTGTTTGATCAAATAATCGCACTATGACTCAACCGGAGGTATGAGTGGGTTTGGTGGTGTTTTGTTGGCGATTCCCTTCCGGTCAGAGGGTCGAAGACCGCTTTACGCCTATTGTTTGTTTATCCTAAGTCGTTTCGTGCGACTTAGGGTTTAGGAGATTTATTGAGGGTTTATTCGGAGGTCAATAAGTGTTGTATGGTAAAGGAAATTATGTGTATTGAATATATGATGATGTCGTATGGCTTCTTCCTCTATTTATATAGAGGGTAGATAACTTTGAGAGGAAGGTAAGAGATTTAGGGTAAATCTCTCCTTCTTTGTGATATATTTTATTTCCTTCTTGAGGAGATTTATGTTAATCTTGTTATATGCCGTATCCGATATGTTCGGAGCTTCGATATGCTTTAATCGGATAATCATGGAAAGAATCTATATCCGATCTATATTCGCTCGGAGCTGGGTATTGTTACCTCGGGAGCTCCGGAATGATTATGTGGAACGGAGATTAAACTCCGTTCTGGGTTAAGTAATTTTACCTGTACGAAGGTGGCTTCGTATCTGCTTCGGGTACGGAGCTAAGGCTCCGTATAAGGTATATCATCAATAGGCAACCTGCATTGTCCAGTCTTGTCTTCAAACCGGTGGCTCTTGCTCCTCCGTTGACCCTGTCATCTGTTATTCATGAGGGTCCCTCTTCAGAGGTGTTGGCTGAGACACCTGTTCCTTTGGCTCAGGAACGGGTTGAAGAGCATGATGTGGTAGATGTTTCTGATGGCGTTGGTGAAGATAGAGAGGATGTGACTCAGGAAAACACTTTTGGCGGTTGTTTGAAGAAGAGGAAGAAGTCATCCAGGCATGTTGCTAGTTCACGCCCGAAGAAGTCGAAGACCAAGAATGTGGAAGTGCCCGAATAGTCAACTTGTAAGTTTTGCTTAGCTTCCTTTTGTATTGTTTTTATCGTTGCCAACCTCTACATTTTATGTTATTTTTCTTTGCAGCCTTCAACCCTTTTAAGGAGGCTCTTGATGCTGCTTCGTGTCATCGTTCTCTACAAAACATTGCTCCTTTTGGCTGGATTAACGGGTTGATGAATATGGAGGTCCCGGAACTATCTGCCTTCTTCAATCGATCAATCTTCTGCAGTGCTGTTATTGGCAGTGCACTGGATACAAGATTGCGGGAGGCCTCTGAGGAATCTGGGCCTACTAAGGAGCAGTATGAGAAGTTGATGGCGGAGAAGCATGCTTTGGAGGTAAAGGCAACTGATCTGGAGGTGGACTGTGGGGCTCTTCAATCTGAACTGAGCAATGTGAGGGCAGATTCACAGAGGATTATTTTGGAGAAGGAGACAGAGGTTAGCGCTCTTACAGACCAAGTTCGTGAGAAGGACATGTTGTTGAAGGAGGCACATGATACACTTGCAGAAAAATCCGGGAAGTATGGGAGTGATTGTGGAGGTTATTCCCCGTGTGTGCAAGTCGTTCCTTCATGGCCCTGAGGTCGGTGAGCTGTTGTCGAAGGTCTGTAATTTAAACAGGGTTGATGCAGAAGAGGGATTAATGCGTGCTGTAGCTGATGAAGGCATTGTAGATCTAGAGGTCCGCACTATCCCTAAAGACACAGCTGCTCGTCTCGATTCTGCATTGGACGAGCTGGCCAATGTTGACTCTGCATACCTTCGTAGGCTGGCATCCAATCCTGAAGCCTCTCCGTCTGATCTCCTACAGGTTATTCCATGACTCCTCTTGGTGTTTTCGAACTTGGCAGTTGCTGGTGATCCTCTTTAAAACAAACTTTGTGTAGTTCTTTTAAACAATCTTTATTTTGATGGCCTGTGTGCCTTTGAACAATTTAATGAATACTTGACCGGCCTTCCTTCGTGTTGGGGGAGGTCTTTGTATATATGATTTTGGTACCTGCAATATATTAACCTACCCTTGACTTCATCATTATAATGAGTCCGTCTCTGAGTGGTTTTTTGGCCTTTCCCTTTTTATTCGGGAGGCTCTTTTTGTTGCTCCATGAATGTCTTAATGGGCGTCCCTTTGAACATTTACATGAAGTCTTTTTATTTAACTTTTACGCGCGTTTATGTTATGTCGATCGATCTTAGAATTTATTGAAAGCTTTATTTTATTGTAAACTAATTGGCAGGAGGACATTACATAGTAAGGTTCCTAGCTGCTACCTTTCTTTTTCGGGACTTATCCGATATCTAATCGGGCTTATCCCTTTTGTATTTTTAGGGAATCAACCTTTTGACGGAGGTCTTTCTGAGCCTCCGTCTTTTTCCCTGGGCCTCTGAAGGTGTTATACTTCTTGGCCCCTCAATTCCTTTTGCGCGCATTCCTTTTGAACATTGGCATTTTCGCGATCTGCATTTTCCTTTCTGGGTACATGGGAGGCTCCCTGCCTTCGTCATCTGCTGAGCTCCCTCCGCTCCCATGCGCCCTTCGTTCGGTGAGTGAGTTTGATAGCAATGTTGTAATTCCTAATTCACTTTGGAATTTTATTTGCGAGTGGATCGTAGATGCTACGATCCCAAACTTTCTCATTGCTTCTCTCCCAAGGATTGCGTTGTTGCCAGAGTCCGCTGTTATGACCAGGAATGTGATTTTCTCGGTTTTCCAATATGGGTATTTCCCAATTGTCACCTCTGTTCGCAGTTCTCCGATTGGCCATGTTCGTTCTCCTGCGAACCCTACGAGCGGCCTTCCACTTTCCTTAGTTTTTCTCTGACGTTCCTTGGTAATTTGGAGAAGTACTTTTTGTAGAGGATATCGCACTCACTCCCACCGTCTATCGAAGGGTTATATCCCCTAGAGGCGGGAATTGATAATACTGCTCCTGTGGGTGATCCCTATGCACCTCGGAGCGTATCATGAGGATCTGTGCCGGTGGTGTTTTTTCTATTTTGTCCGCTTCACTTTTTACTCTTGTTGCTTGACGGGTCCCATTAACAAGGTGGTCTAACTTCCCCTACTCTACAGCTTCTTCGATATATCTTCTTACATCACATATCCACATCACATATCCACATCACATATCCACATCACATATCCACATCACATATCCACATCACATATCCACATCACATATCCACATCACATATCCACATCACATATCCACATCACATATCCACATCACATATCCACATCACATATCCACATCACATATCCACATCACATATCCACATCACATATCCACATCACATATCCACATCACATATCCACATCACATATCCACATCACATATCCACATCACATATCCACATCACATATCCACATCACATATCCACATCACATATCCACATCACATATCCACATCACATATCCACATCACATATCCACATCACATATCCACATCACATATCCACATCACATATCCACATCACATATCCACATCACATATCCACATCACATATCCACATCACATATCCACATCACATATCCACATCACATATCCACATCACATATCCACATCACATATCCACATCACATATCCACATCACATATCCACATCACATATCCACATCACATATCCACATCACATATCCACATCACATATCCACATCACATATCCACATCACATATCCACATCACATATCCACATCACATATCCACATCACATATCCACATCACATATCCACATCACATATCCACATCACATATCCACATCACATATCCACATCACATATCCACATCACATATCCACATCACATATCCACATCACATATCCACATCACATATCCACATCACATATCCACATCACATATCCACATCACATATCCACATCACATATCCACATCACATATCCACATCACATATCCACATCACATATCCACATCACATATCCACATCACATATCCACATCACATATCCACATCACATATCCACATCACATATCCACATCACATATCCACATCACATATCCACATCACATATCCACATCACATATCCACATCACATATCCACATCACATATCCACATCACATATCCACATCACATATCCACATCACATATCCACATCACATATCCACATCACATATCCACATCACATATCCACATCACATATCCACATCACATATCCACATCACATATCCACATCACATATCCACATCACATATCCACATCACATATCCACATCACATATCCACATCACATATCCACATCACATATCCACATCACATATCCACATCACATATCCACATCACATATCCACATCACATATCCACATCACATATCCACATCACATATCCACATCACATATCCACATCACATATCCACATCACATATCCACATCACATATCCACATCACATATCCACATCACATATCCACATCACATATCCACATCACATATCCACATCACATATCCACATCACATATCCACATCACATATCCACATCACATATCCACATCACATATCCACATCACATATCCACATCACATATCCACATCACATATCCACATCACATATCCACATCACATATCCACATCACATATCCACATCACATATCCACATCACATATCCACATCACATATCCACATCACATATCCACATCACATATCCACATCACATATCCACATCACATATCCACATCACATATCCACATCACATATCCACATCACATATCCACATCACATATCCACATCACATATCCACATCACATATCCACATCACATATCCACATCACATATCCACATCACATATCCACATCACATATCCACATCACATATCCACATCACATATCCACATCACATATCCACATCACATATCCACATCACATATCCACATCACATATCCACATCACATATCCACATCACATATCCACATCACATATCCACATCACATATCCACATCACATATCCACATCACATATCCACATCACATATCCACATCACATATCCACATCACATATCCACATCACATATCCACATCACATATCCACATCACATATCCACATCACATATCCACATCACATATCCACATCACATATCCACATCACATATCCACATCACATATCCACATCACATATCCACATCACATATCCACATCACATATCCACATCACATATCCACATCACATATCCACATCACATATCCACATCACATATCCACATCACATATCCACATCACATATCCACATCACATATCCACATCACATATCCACATCACATATCCACATCACATATCCACATCACATATCCACATCACATATCCACATCACATATCCACATCACATATCCACATCACATATCCACATCACATATCCACATCACATATCCACATCACATATCCACATCACATATCCACATCACATATCCACATCACATATCCACATCACATATCCACATCACATATCCACATCACATATCCACATCACATATCCACATCACATATCCACATCACATATCCACATCACATATCCACATCACATATCCACATCACATAAGCAAACATTTCATCCATTTAAATCGTCACTTTAAAACATTACGTCATTTTAATTAGGCATTCATACCACCGTATAAACATATCCACATCACATATCCACATCACATATCCACATCACATATAAGCATAGAGTTCATGACCCTAAGCGTGCCTAATCAATTTCGTCATCTCATCTCATCTCATTAAGTTGTGACTAAGTCACCGTTAAGTTGTAACCGAAGTTACCATTAAGGAAAGACAATGTCGATCCATGAGTAGCACGTTATGTTCATGACATTAGGTGGGTCATCAGGCCACCCGAAACTACTCGCCACATATGACTTGTTGCAAGGAACCACCCGAGCAACCATTTTAACATACCTATAACCACCGTAAGGCATGACGTACCTATTACCACCGTAAGGCACGATGTACCTATTACCACCGTAAGGCACGATGTACCTATTACCACCGTAAGGCACGATGTACCTATTACCACCGTAAGGCACAGGTTATGCATAACACTTAACATCTAATTAGCTCGAGCATTTATAGTATTTAGTTTAGATTTCCACCTTTAACCTAAACTAATCCATACTATCATCTTTTCACGTTAGGGCCCTTAAAACGTGCACGTGTCATGGCAACCTAAAAAGGTCTAGTGTTCTAGATGAACAAGCCACATATACATGCACATAACAACATTACAACATATCATTAACCACCGTTCATCATAACATATCATATCGTAAACATATCATATCATAAACCACCGTTCATCATAACATATCATATCGTAAACATATCATATCATAAACCACCGTTCATCATAACATATCATATCGTAAACATATCATATCGTAAACATATCATATCATAAACCACCGTTCATCATAACATATCATATCATAAACATAACTACGGGGAAGCATCATAGGCATCGTCATCATTATTCCCCGAGTACCTCCCATATCAACCCAACCACATTATAGGTTATACATTACCGTTATGGAGGTTATAGTTTATGAAACCATTTTCGTTGCACCCTCAGCGTGACAAAAGTAGTGTATCTTACCTCGTAGTAGTGTATGCGCGTAACAACAGCTAGTAGTGCTTAACAGTATTCCCCGACACCTATCGTACATTAACATATAGGGTATAAGTCATTAGGGACGTTAAACGGACTTTCGTACGACCTAAGTACCCTACAGGCCTTACGAAGATGACCTGCAGTTTACTTCTTACGAACTTAATTACACATTACAACATATCATTAACCACCGTTCATCATAACATATCATATCGTAAACATATCATATCATAAACATATCATATCATAAACATATCATATCATAAACATATCATATGAAACATATCATATCGTAAACATATCATATCGTAAACATATCATTAAACGTTCATCATAACATATCATATCGTAAACATATCATATCATAAACCACCGTTCATCATAACATATCATATCGTAAACATATCATATCATAAACCACCGTTCATCATAACATATCATATCGTAAACATATCATATCTAAACATATCATATCAACATATCATTAACCACCGTACATCATAACATATCATATCGTAAACATATCATTAACCACCGTTCATCATAACATATCATATCATAAACCACCGTTCATCATATCATATCATATCGAACATATCATATCGTAAACATATCATTAACCACCGTTCATCATAACATATCATATCGTAAACATATCATATCGTAAACATATCATTAACCACCGTTCATCATAACATTTCATATCGTAAACCACCGTTCATCATATCATATCATATCGTAACATATCATATCGTAAACATATCATATCATAAACCACATATCATAAACCACCGTTCATCATAACATATCATATCGTAAACATATCATATCATAAACCACCGTTCATCATAACATATCATATCGTAAACATATCATATCGTAAACATATCATTAACCACCGTTCATCATAACATTTCATATCGTAAACATATCATATCGTAAACCACCGTCATCATAACATATCATATCGTAAACATATCATATCGTAAACATATCATATCGTAAACATATCATATCGTAAACATATCATATTAAACATATCATTAACATATCATATCGTAAACATATCATATCGTAAACATATCATTAACCACCGTTCATCATAACATATCATATCGTAAACATATCATATCATAAACCACCGTTCATCATAACATATCATATCGTAAACATATCATATCATAAACCATATCATATAACATATCATATCGTAAACATATCATATCGTAAACATATCATAACATATCATATCGTAAACATATCATATCATAAACCACCGTTCATCATAACATATCATATCGTAAACATATCATATCGTAAACATATCATTAACCACCGTTCATCATAACATATCATATCGTAAACATATCATATCATAAACCACCGTTCATCATATCATATCATCATATCATATAAACACGTATTTCCACGTAAACATATCACGGACTTATAATTTGACCTAACGACGTTAGTCAACATATACGTTTAAGTTTTGGGATGTTACAATTACCTCCCCCTTAAGAGGATTCCGTCCCGGAATCACTTCAGCATCAAAAAGGTGGGGATAGGTCTCCCGCATTACGGACTCGGTCTCCCAAGTCATACTTTCGCCGTGATTGTGTTTCCACTTTATGAGAACTAGATCGATATTCTTTCGTCGTAGCTTCTTTTGTTTCCTTCCCAATATGGCAACAGGTTCATCGACAATCTGCTTGTTGGGATTAATACTTACGTCCTCGAGTGGAATGACATCCGTTTCATTCGCATAGCACTTACGTAGGTAACACACATGAAATGTGTTGTGAATTCCATTAAGTTCTGGAGGTAAGTCCAGCTTAAATGCCTGTTCATTAACCTTCTTAATGATCTTAAAAGGTCCAATGAATCTGGGGCTTAACTTTCCACGTTTTCCAAACCGTAATACACCTTTCCAAGGCGACACTTTGAGTAAAACCATTTCGCCTTCTTTAAAATCGAACGGCCTCCTTTTCTTATCAGCATATGACTTTTGCCTTTCACGAGCAACACGTAAGGCTTTCTTTGCTACGTTAACTTTATCGGCCGTAAGTTGTACCACTTCGGGTCCAGCAAATTGCTTTTCCCCGGGCTCCAACCAACAACTAGGAGTCCGACACTTCCTACCATATAACATCTCATAAGGTGGCATTCCAATGCTCGCATGATAACTATTGTTATACGCAAACTCAATAAGAGGTAGGTGTTTATCCCACGAACCACCATAATCCATTACACAAGCTCTGAGCATATCTTCGAGCGTTTGGATAGTCCTTTCACTTTGCCCATCGGTTTGCGGATGGTAGGCTGTGCTCAGACGAACTTGCGTACCAACTTCCCGTTGAAAACTCTTCCAAAAGTTGGAAACGAATCGAGCATCACGATCTGACACAATCGATATCGGAACACCATGTTTAGAAACCACTTCATCAATATACAACGTAGCGAAGTTCTCCATAGGAGCAGTCTCACGAACTGGGAGAAAGTGAGCACTCTTCGTTAATCGATCGACAATAACCCATATCATATCGTGACCACGAGGCGTCCTCGGAAGTTTGGTCACAAAATCCATCGTAATGTGATCCCATTTCCACTCAGGGATCTCAAGCTGCTGAAATTTCCCGTAAGGCTTTTGATGTTCAGCTTTCACTTTAGCACACGTCAAACATCTCTGTACGTACATCATTACATCGTTCTTAATACTGGGCCACCAATAAATAGGCTTCAAATCTGCATGCATCTTTGTGGCACCAGGGTGTACAGAATACTTAGTTTTGTGAGCTTCATCCATTACTAACTCACGATTGCCTCCATGGAGAGGAACCCATATTCTACCTTTGTAAGTTCGAAGGCCACGACTATTTTCTTCCATTTGGAGTCTGTTCTTCTTCTTTTTCCCGATAGACTCCGCTTTCACATTATCATCCTTTAACGCTTCGATTTGAGCTAATCGAATAGGTTCCAGTAAATTCGACTCAATCTTTGTAATCATCGCACACAATCTACTTTTCGCATATCCTTTGCGGCTTAAGGCATCAGCAACCACATTAGCTTTGCCTGGGTGATATTTAATCTCACAATCATAATCCTTTAATAACTCCATCCACCGTCGTTGTCTAACATTCATGTCCTTCTGAGTAAACACGTACTGTAAGCTCTTATGATCCGTATAAAGGGTACACTTTGTACCATACAGATAATGTCGCCACAACTTCAGAGCAAAAACAACCGCAGCCAGCTCAAGGTCATGAGTAGGATAGTTCCGCTCATGAGGCTTCAGCTGTCGAGAGGCGTAAGCGATAACTTTGTCTCGTTGCATTAGTACACACCCTAACCCCGTGATGGATGCGTCACTATAAACCACTAGATCATCTGTTCCTTCGGTAAAGCTAAGACTGGAGCTTCACACAACTTCTTTTTCAACGTCGTGAAGGCTTTCTCTTGAGCATCGGTCCACACAAACTTCACACCTTTCTTCGTTAATTCAGTCATTGGCTTGGCAATGCGCGAGAAATCCTGAATAAAACGTCGATAATAGCCAGCCAAACCGAGAAAACTCTTAATTTCAGTAGGAGACTTAGGCTGCTCCCACTTCGACACTGCTTCTATCTTCGAAGGATCTACTTTTATACCATCAGAGGAGACGACATGGCCGAGGAAATGAACTTCCTTTAGCCAGAACTCGCACTTGGAGAATTTAGCATATAGCTTTTTCTCTCTGAGGACTTGAAGGACAGCTCTCAAATGCTCTCTATGTTCCTCTTCCGACTTTGAATACACCAGAATGTCGTCGATAAAAACAATAACGAAATGATCCAAAATGGTCGACAGACACGGTTCATCAAATCCATAAACTTCGCTGGAGCATTTGTCAAACCGAATGGCATGACAAGGAACTCATAATGACCATAACGAGTTCGGAACGCTGTTTTGGCTACACTTTCTTCTTCAACCTTCAATTGATGATAGCCAGACCGTAATCAATCTTTGAGAAATAAGAAGCACCTTGAAGTTGATCGAATAAATCATCAATACGAGGGAGTGGATATTTATTCTTCACCGTTCTTTTATTCAGCTCGCGATAATCGATACACATACGCATGGATCCATCTTTCTTCTTTACGAAAAGGATAGGAGCACCCCATGGAGAGGAACTCGGACGAATGAAACCTTTATCTAAAAGTTCCTGAATTTGCGTCATTAACTCCTTCATCTCCGTCGGAGCTAGTCGATAGGGAGCTTTGGCTACAGGAGTAGCACCAGGAATGAGATCAATAGAAAATTCAACCTCACGATCAGGAGGAAGACCTGGAAGATCTTCAGGGAAAACATCAGGAAACTCGGAAACAACTTCGACATCAGAGACTGTAGGCTTCGCGATACGAGAATCGATGACATAAGCTAGAAAATGTGACTTAGTTTGTCGTATACAACGAAGTGCTTTCATCATCGAGATCACCTTAACATTTCCCGGCTTCTTGTCACCATAAACACAGACACCTATACCGTCGGGAGTAGCGATACGGACTATCTTTTTCGAACATAGGACGACAGCATCATTCTTAGACATCCAGTCCATACCAAGTACAACATCGAAACTAGGAATGGTAGCGGGTAACAGGTTAGCAGTAAATGAACGACCCTCTATTTCTATCGGACAATCAGAATAACCTTCCCGAATAATAGACGTCGCACCATTAGCCACCTCTACTTCTATAGGGCACCGTAAAGAACTAGTAGTCATGTCTAACTTAGGAGCAAACAGAGTAGACACAAAAGATTTGTTCGCACCAGAATCAAATAACACATTAGCAGGTTTGGAGTTAACAATAAGGGTAGCAGTAACTACCTGATCGTCGTCTTTTGCCTCCTCAGCCGTCATCTGAAAAGCACGGGCTTTGGCTTTGGAAGCTTCTGCCTTCTTTCCCTCATCTTTCTTCATCTGCGGGCAGTCTGCAATACGGTGCTTGGTGTCTCCACATTTATAACATCTTGCCTTGTCAGTGCATTGATCAATGGTATGACCCTGAGTTCCACACCTATTGCACCTGCGGGTCTTTGTAGAACACTGACCAGGATGGATAGATTTGCAGCCAGGGCACCATTTTCCATCCTTGTCTGCCCTTCCCTTGTCAGAGGACGATGAAGAACCCTTAAATTTCTTACCAAAACGATTTGACCCACTAAACCTCCGTTTATTGCCAGACTTCTTCTCATCTTCTTTCTTTTCAACTTTCTTATCCGCAGCAAAATCATCATCAAGCTTTTTGGATTCCTTGATTGCTTCCGTTAGGGTCTTATGCTGCCTACAAATACCTCGATAACTTGGAGGTAAACCATCGACATAGCAGGCGACTTGATCTGCATCAGTTCTGAATAGATGACCCACAAATTTCATCTTTTCCATAAAGGAACGAGCATAATCATTAATTTTGCCAACTTCAGCTGTTAAAGCACGGAACTCTTTTTCCATTTTGCGCTGTTCATGAGTCCCGATATATTCCTCAATGAATTTCTGCTTAAAGTCAGCCCACGTAATAGCAGTTACCATAGCCGGAGTCATTGAAATAGTAATGCTCTTCCACCAGTCTCGAGCACCTTCTTTCAACATTCTACTCGCACACAACACCTTTTTATCCTCTGGACAGTCACAAGCTTCAAAGACCATCTCAGTATCATCAAGCCATTCCATACAGCCTACTGCGTTAAGTGTTCCATTGAATTTCTGAGCTCCACACTTCTGGAAACTTTCGAACTTAAATCGAGGAGCTTGAACTACATTAGGAGGAGCCACATCAACATTAACAGGGGGAACGACAACATTATCCACTGGTGGCTCAATGTGGTGAGATGGCACTGAGTAGTTGCCATCAGTTCCTTCAGCATTCTCAGCAAGAGCGTTGTTCAGTTGCTCTTGAGTCTGTGCTAACTGGGCTTGGAGAGTCAGCACAAGATTGTACAGTTCAGCTGCATTAGGGATTTGCTCCACCACTGCTTCGTTAACTCTAGGTGGATTGCCGGGAGGTGGAGGCATAGGACCTAATGGGCTTGGCTGATTTACTTGCTGGGGGTTTCCTCGATTTCCATTCACGTTAGCTGCAGTAGCAGTAGCAGCAGCATTAGTAGCAACTGCACCTGGATGGACAGGTGGAGTAACGCTGGCAGTTGCTCCGTCACGTTGGATGTTGCGGTTGCGAGTGTTAACCATTTTCCTTCAATAAAATGGTGGAGTCGATAAGCGCGAAATAAACATGTACACATTACCACCGTAAGGCACGATGTACCTATTACCACCGTAAGGCACGATGTACCTATTACCACCGTAAGGCACGATGTACCTATTACCACCGTAAGGCACGATGTACCTATTACCACCGTAAGGCACGATGTACCTATTACCACCGTAAGGCACGATGTACCTATTACCACCGTAAGGCACGATGTACCTATTACCACCGTAAGGCACGATGTACCTATTACCACCGTAAGGCACGATGTACCTATTACCACCGTCAGGCACCATCTATACGTACCTATTACCACCGTAAGGCACGATGTACCTATTACCACCGTAAGGCACGATGTACCTATTACCACCGTAAGGCACGATGTACCTATTACCACCGTCAGGCACCATCTATACGTACCTATTACCACCGTAAGGCACGATGTACCTATTACCACCGTAAGGCACGATGTACCTATTACCACCGTAAGGCACGATGTACCTATTACCACCGTAAGGCACGATGTACCTATTACCACCGTAAGGCACGATGTACCTATTACCACCGTAAGGCACGATGTACCTATTACCACCGTAAGGCACGATGTACCTATTACCACCGTAAGGCACGATGTACCTATTACCACCGTAAGGCACGATGTACCTATTACCACCGTAAGGCACGATGTACCTATTACCACCGTAAGGCACGATGTACCTATTACCACCGTAAGGCACGATGTACCTATTACCACCGTAAGGCACGATGTACCTATTACCACCGTAAGGCACGATGTACCTATTACCACCGTAAGGCACGATGTACCTATTACCACCGTAAGGCACGATGTACCTATTACCACCGTAAGGCACGATGTACCTATTACCACCGTAAGGCACGATGTACCTATTACCACCGTAAGGCACGATGTACCTATTACCACCGTAAGGCACGATGTACCTATTACCACCGTAAGGCACGATGTACCTATTACCACCGTAAGGCACGATGTACCTATTACCACCGTAAGGCACGATGTACCTATTACCACCGTAAGGCACGATGTACCTATTACCACCGTAAGGCACGATGTACCTATTACCACCGTAAGGCACGATGTACCTATTACCACCGTAAGGCACGATGTACCTATTACCACCGTAAGGCACGATGTACCTATTACCACCGTAAGGCACGATGTACCTATTACCACCGTAAGGCACGATGTACCTATTACCACCGTAAGGCACGATGTACCTATTACCACCGTAAGGCACGATGTACCTATTACCACCGTAAGGCACGATGTACCTATTACCACCGTAAGGCACGATGTACCTATTACCACCGTCAGGCACCATCTATACGTACCTATTACCACCGTAAGGCACGATGTACCTATTACCACCGTAAGGCACATGTACCTATTACCACCGTAAGGCACGATGTACCTATTACCACCGTAAGGCACGATGTACCTATTACCACCGTAAGGCACGATGTACCTATTACCACCGTAAGGCACGATGTACCTATTACCACCGTAAGGCACGATGTACCTATTACCACCGTAAGGCACGATGTACCTATTACCACCGTAAGGCACGATGTACCTATTACCACCGTAAGGCACGATGTACCTATTACCACCGTAAGGCACGATGTACCTATTACCACCGTAAGGCACGATGTACCTATTACCACCGTAAGGCACGATGTACCTATTACCACCGTAAGGCACGATGTACCTATTACCACCGTAAGGCACGATGTACCTATTACCACCGTAAGGCACGATGTACCTATTACCACCGTAAGGCACGATGTACCTATTACCACCGTCAGGCACCATCTATACGTACCTATTACCACCGTCAGGCACCATCTATACGTACCTATTACCACCGTAAGGCACGATGTACCTATTACCACCGTAAGGCACGATGTACCTATTACCACCGTAAGGCACGATGTACCTATTACCACCGTAAGGCACGATGTACCTATTACCACCGTAAGGCACGATGTACCTATTACCACCGTAAGGCACGATGTACCTATTACCACCGTAAGGCACGATGTACCTATTACCACCGTAAGGCACGATGTACCTATTACCACCGTCAGGCACCATCTATACGTACCTATTACCACCGTAAGGCACGATGTACCTATTACCACCGTAAGGCACGATGTACCTATTACCACCGTAAGGCACGAACTTAGTTCTTATCTTCGTTTCAATTGTTCTTACGAACTTAGTTCTTATCTTCGTTTCAATTGTTCTTACGAACTTAACATTCAACTTCGTTTGCTTGTTCTTACGAACTTAGTTCTTATCTTCGTTTCAATTGTTCTTACGAACTTAACATTCAACTTCGTTTGCTTGTTCTTACGAACTTAGATCTTAAATTCGTTTGAATTGTTCTTACGAACTTAGTTCTTATCTTCGTTTCAATTGTCCTTACGAACTTAGTTCTTATCTTCGTTTCAATTGTTCTTACGAACTTAGTTCTTATCTTCGTTTCAATTGTTCTTACGAACTTAACATTCACTTCGTTTGCTTGTTCTTACGAACTTAGTTCTTATCTTCGTTTCAATTGTTCTTACGAACTTAGTTCTTATCTTCGTTTCAATTGTTCTTACGAACTTAACATTCAACTTCGTTTGCTTGTTCTTACGAACTTAACATTCAACTTCGTTTGCTTGTTCTTACGAATTTAGATCTTAAATTCGTTTCAATTGTCCTTACGAACTTAGTTCTTATCTTCGTTTCAATTGTTCTTACGAACTTAGTTCTTATCTTCGTTTCAATTGTTCTTACGAACTTAACATTCAACTTCGTTTGCTTGTTCTTACGAACTTAGATCTTAATTCGTTTGCAATTGTTCTTACGAACTTAGTTCTTATCTTCGTTTCAATTGTTCTTACGAACTTAGTTCTTATCTTCGTTTCAATTGTTCTTACGAACTTAACATTCAACTTCGTTTGCTTGTTCTTACGAACTTAACATTCAACTTCGTTTGCTTGTTCTTACGAACTTAGTTCTTATCTTCGTTTCAATTGTTCTTACGAACTTAGTTCTTATCTTCGTTTCAATTGTTCTTACGAACTTAACATTCAACTTCGTTTGCTTGTTCTTACGAACTTAGATCTTAAATTCGTTTGAATTGTTCTTACGAACTTAGTTCTTATCTTCGTTTCAATTGTTCTTACGAACTTAGTTCTTATCTTCGTTTCAATTGTCCTTACGAACTTAGTTCTTATCTTCGTTTCAATTGTTCTTACGAACTTAGTTCTTATCTTCGTTTCAATTGTTCTTACGAACTTAACATTCAACTTCGTTTGCTTGTTCTTACGAACTTAGATCTTAATTCGTTTGCAATTGTTCTTACGAACTTAGTTCTTATCTTCGTTTCAATTGTTCTTACGAACTTAGTTCTTATCTTCGTTTCAATTGTTCTTACGAACTTAACATTCAACTTCGTTTGCTTGTTCTTACGAACTTAGATCTTAAATTCGTTTGGTTTGTTCTTACGAACTTAGTTCTTATCTTCGTTTCAATTGTTCTTACGAACTTAGTTCTTATCTTCGTTTCAATTGTTCTTACGAACTTAGTTCTTATCTTCGTTTCAATTGTTCTTACGAACTTAGTTCTTATCTTCGTTTCAATTGTTCTTACGAACTTAGTTCTTATCTTCGTTTCAATTGTTCTTACGAACTTAGTTCTTATCTTCGTTTCAATTGTTCTTACGAACTTAGTTCTTATCTTCGTTTCAATTGTTCTTACGAACTTAACATTCAACTTCGTTTGCTTGTTCTTACGAACTTAGTTCTTATCTTCGTTTCAATTGTTCTTACGAACTTAGTTCTTATCTTCGTTTCAATTGTTCTTACGAACTTAACATTCACTTCGTTTGCTTGTTCTTACGAACTTAATTACACCTTACGAACTTAGTTCTTATCTTCGTTTCAATTGTTCTTACGAACTTAACATTCAACTTCGTTTGCTTGTTCTTACGAACTTAAATCTTAAATTCGTTTGGTTTTACTTCACTAAAAATGGTTTTCATTTTACGAACTTAGTCAACGAAGATAGTGACTGAACGAACTTACATAACTTACGAAGATAACTTTTAACTAACGAAGATAACCATAACGAAGATTAACTTCGTTTCACCGCTGATCGACAGATTTTCAAAAACCACCGTTCATCATAACATATCATATCATAAACCACCGTTCATCATAACATATCATATCGTAAACATATCATATGTAAACATATCATATCGTAAACATATCATATCATAAACCACCGTTCATCATAACATATCATATCGTAAACATATCATATCATAAACATATCATATCATAAACCACCGTTCATCATATCATATCATAATAAACCACCGTTCATCATAACATATCATATTCATATCGTAAACATATCATATCATAAACCACCGTTCATCATAACATATCATATCGTAAACATATCATATCATAAACCACCGTTCATCATAACATATCATATCGTAAACATATCATATCGTAAACATATCATATCATAAACCACCGTTCATCATAACATATCATATCGTAAACATATCATATCATAAACCACCGTTCATCATAACATATCATATCGTAATCATATCGTAAACATATCATATCATAAACCACCGTTCATCATATCATATCATAAACCACCGTTCATCATAACATATCATATCGTAAACATATCATATCATAAACCACCGTTCATCATATCATATCATAAACCACCGTTCATCATAATCATATCATAAACCACCGTTCATCATAACATATCATATCGTAAACATATCATATCATAAACCATATCATCACATATCATTAACCACCGTTCATCATAACATATCATATCGTAAACATATCATATCATAAACCACCGTTCATCATAACATATCATATCGTAAACATATCATATCATAAACCACATCATATAACGTTCATATAACATATCATATCGTAAACATATCATATCATAAACCACCGTTCATCATAACATATCATATCGTAAACATATCATATCATAAACAAATCATATCATAAACGTTCATCATAACATATCATATCGTAAACATATCATATCATAAACCACCGTTCATCATAACATATCATATCGTAAACATATCATATCATAAACCACCGTTCATCATAACATATCATATCGTAAACATATCATATCATAAACCACCGTTCATCATAACATATCATATCGTAAACATATCATTAACCACCGTTCATCATAACATATCATATCGTAAACATATCATATCATAAACCACCGTTCATCATAACATATCATATCGTAAACATATCATACATATCATATCGTAAACATATCATATCATAAACCACCGTTCATCATAACATATCATATCGTAAACATATCATATCATAAACCACCGTTCATCATAACATATCATATCGTAAACATATCATATCATAAACCACCGTTCATCATAACATATCATATCGTAAACATATCATATCATAAACATATCATATCATCATATCATAAACCACCGTTCATCATAACATATCATATCATAAACATATCATATCATAAACCACCGTTCATCATAACATATCATATCGTAAACATATCATATCATAAACCACCGTTCATTATAACATATCATATCGTAAACATATCATATCATAAACCACCGTTCATCGTATATCATATCATAAACCACCGTTCATCATAACATATCATATCGTAAACATATCATATCATAAACCACCGTTCATCATACATATCATATCGTAAACATATCATATCATAAACCACCGTTCATCATAACATATCATATCGTAAACATATCATATCATAAACCACCGTTCATCATAACATATCATATCGTAAACATATCATATCATAAACCACCGTTCATCATAACATATCATATCGTAAACATATCATATCATAAACCACCGTTCATCATAACATATCATATCGTAAACATATCATATCATAAACCACCGTTCATCATAACATATCATATCGTAAACATATCATATCATAAACCACCGTTCATCATAACATATCATATCGTAAACATATCATATCATAAACCACCGTATCATATAACATATCATATCGTAAACATATCATATCGTAAACATATCATATCGTAAACATATCATATCGTAAACATATCATATCGTAAACATATCATATCATAAACCGTTCATCATAACATATCATATCGTAAACATATCATATCATAAACCACCGTTCATCATAACATATCATATCGTAAACATATCATATCATAAACCACCGTTCATCATAACATATCATATCGTAAACATATCATATCATAAACATATCATATCTAAACATATCATAAACATATCATATCGTAAACATATCATATCATAAACCACCGTTCATCATATCATATCATAAACCACCGTTCATCATAACATATCATATCATAAACCACCGTTCATCATATCATATCATAAACCACCGTTCATCATAACATATCATATCGTAAACATATCATATCATAAACCACCGTTCATCATAACATATCATATCGTAAACATATCATATCAAACATATCACACGTAAACATATCACGGACTTATAATTTGACCTAACGACGTTAGTCAACATATACGTTTAAGTTTTGGGATGTTACAAGATCCTCTGGCTTTCTGGTAATCCCCGCACCTGTTGGGTTTCATTGGTATATCTGACAATGAAATCCCTTGTCTTCTCACTTTCTTTTTGCTTGATATTATGCACGGAGATATGAGTTTTCCTGTGCTTCTTCTGCATACTGAACTGGGATCTAAATTTGTTCCTCAGTGTCTCGAAGCTATCGATGCTGTTTCTGGGTAGACCATCGATCCATTCCCGAGCATCATTCGTTAGTGAATAAGAGAATGCATGGCATGTGGTTGGCATGTCCCACCTTTGAATCAAGGCTGCTCCGACAAACTTCTTCAGGAAGTCATCCGGATCACTTTTTCCATCATAATATAGCTACAGAGAATGGGCTATCAGGGTTCACAAGGTGGGACAGATCAACCGGTTCTGGGTTTTCCGATTCATATGAATCATAATCCGGAAAACCACGTTCCTTCTGGTTTGCAGGAATCCTTGTTGGTTTCCTCTCGGCCCATCTTGGTTCCACTGAGGCCCTGAGATATCTTCCGGACCTCTGCTAATCCTAAGTGGGTGCCTTTGCAGCGGTTCTTGGAAAACTGCTTCTTCTCCGTGGGTAGCTAAATTTCTTCTTTCTCCTATCTGTATTCCAGTTGTCCTTGCTGGGGTAGGAGTTGTTTGGGTTCGTCTTTCCTGCTGGGGTGGTGCCCTCTCATTCGCCCTTCTCGGGGGAGGTTCTGCCTCGATATACTCGTCCACCGAGTCGAAGTCGTATTCGTTTTCTAGGTTCCTGGTGACATTGCGGGTCTGACCTGCTTCTCTCAAGCGGTTCATGATTGTGCTTAGGACGTCGTAATTAGCTTGCACATATGCGTCGTTTATCTCGTGCTCTGCTGACGTCGACGCCCTGTTATTGCCTCCCAAGGTTGATTGTGTCCTCTGATTCAAGGGGGTAAAGCCCGGTCTGATTTGTCCCGGACTCTGCCCTTGGAGAGGTGTCAATACGAACCCGCTTTGGTTCCGGGGCGGTGTTGCTGCAGATCTGTTCAGTCCTTGTTCTGGTGATCCCATTGTTGGCCCGCCTGCGCTTTGACCCTGCGGAGTTATCACAGGTCTGAACAGATTTAGACCTTGTGTTGCTGGTCTTTCTAGTCTTTGACCCTGCGATGTTATCATAGATCTGTTTGACTCTGGGCCTTGTGGCGCAGACCTATCTGATGCACGCTCCTCCGGAGCAGATCGCTCCGTAGCACGTTCCTGTGGGGCGGATCTGTCCGGATACCGTCCCGGTGGTGTTGTAATAGACCTATCTTGATTCTGGTTTTGAGATTCGGGCCTCCCCGGAGCACTTTGTGTATTTGACGTTTCACCTACAGGCGTGCTATGGCCACCTGTCGTGATAATAGGCGGACGATAGCTCGACCCAGGCGTGTCAAAGGAGAACTGCTCCTGGAAATCTGATCCTCCTGGGGGTATTCGGGATCCCCCAGAGTTGGGTGTTCTTGGAGAGTATTCTCCGTCAGCCATGAGAATTGATTATTATGATCGTGGGTGGATTCACTCTTTTTTTTTTTATTTTTATGGGGTCAACGGATGGCGCCAATTTGTTTCATCAAATAATCGCACTATGGCTCAACCGGAGGTGTGAGTAATGGGATTGGGGTGTTTGTGATGATTTGTAGGCGATTCTCTACTGGTAATAGGGCAGCGGCCGCTTTACGCCTATAATTGTTTGTGTATTGTGCCGGACTTTGAGAGCCGGCGTGGTATATAGGTTGTGTGGGTTTTTAGAGAGCCAAAGATGATGATGCCGTATGATATCTTCCTCTATTTATATAGAGGGTGGAAACTTGGAGAGGAGGGTAGGAGATTTAGGGTAAATCTCTCCCTCTTTTGAGAATATCCTATTTCCTTCTTTGAGGAGATTCGTGATGATCTCTTTAGAAACCGTGTCCAAGGTTGTCGGACCTAAAATATATTATTTTTACCTCGGATAATCATAGAAAAGATCTTCATCCGATAGCTTGATATGTTTTTCCTCGGAGCTGGGTATTTGTTACCTCGAGGGCTCCGGAATGGTTGTACTGAACGGAGGTTGAGCTCCGTTCTGGATATATATAGATAAGTAATTTTACCTGTACGAAGGTGTCTTCGTATCTGCTTCGGGTACGGAGCTAAAGCTCCGTATGGGGTATATCATCAAGTAGCTAAGTAGTTTTGCATCTATTTGGATAATGTGATCATGCCGTGATAGTTTTCTATATTAGATTGTTGAACCGTTTCTATGCTTGTCGCAGATCCATGTTTATTGAGTCAGGCAAATGTTGTTAATTTCATATACAAACTTATTTTACTGATTTTTTTGGGTCGAATTGATGTCAAGGCCTTAGAGTCATTTAATTTGTTTTGCGAAACATTAATCGGTCTATAATTAATGTGGTCTCTTGACTTATAACTGAGCGAGGGATGGTTAATTAATAATTTGACTCAACTGAGCATGTGTTTTATTAAATTGTTTTAGTTGATCCGGCGAACGGAAACCGGATCCGGGTGACTAGAATAGTTAGTGTCTTTTGAATTTAACAAGGATTTTTACTTACATAAATGTAACACCCGTCATTTAAAAATATGGATTTCCAAAAACTTTCGCCTAACGGCGTTAAAAGAAAGCGGAATTAAACTTTAAAAGTCCAAACCAACAAAATCTGTTTGGTTCATTTATTAGTTGGTGTTACTAGCCATATCATCAAAATAGATTCAAATGGAAACCCATCGGTTGCCCAACATTAAACAACCGACCACAAAGTCATTATAAATCATAAATATCATAACATAATTCAAATGTCTAAAATGAGCAGCCGCTATGGGTAAACTAAAGCCAGCTTCAAGACCATCTACCCATGCCTCACATCTTCTCACATCTACCTGCTCACTATGATGGACCTGAGGGCACAACACATTTTAAAAGAGCAAGTGTTAGCTAACGAATTAGCTAAGTAAGATAACACATCATTAATAAACCATTTGTCCATTTAAAACTTTATAGAAAAGTCATTCAAATCGTTAAGACACATATCATCAATCATATCATCTCACATACATATCATAGCATCAACATCTTTCATATTAGGATGAACCACCCTAAATGTGCCTAGTCATCTTTCATATCTTTTTCACATATCATCTTTGCAAGTGTGACATAAGTCACACATATCATATAACATATACATCTCATTAAGTGTGACATAAGTCACACCCGACTAGATGGACAAACCTTACGGCTGTACATCAATGTCGTTAAGGAATGGAAAGCCAATCCCGGAGTAATCCGTATGTTCAAGACAAATGGGGCTGGTCAGACCTCCCGTATTACTCTTCACATCTCAAACCATGTTGCAAGGAGCCACCCAAGCAACCACATCTACGCACCCGCCGGGCAAGGGCAAGTACGGGTTAAGCTTAACACTTTCGCATCTAAATTACGAGCTCGATTTCACATCTCATATGGTTTAGGTGTTTACACTACCTAAACAATTATCACATATACATCTTTATGTTTGGGTCCTTAAACGTGCACGTGTCATGGCAACTTAATAAGTCTAGTGAACTAGATGAACAAGCCATACAAACATGCACATTTCATTTATCATCAGCATATATCACATTTCAACACATCTTAAGACATTACATATCATTTCATAGAATATCATTACATCTCATATCATATATTATTACATATCGTAATCCATAACATCACAAAGCATTTCATGGCATCTCATCTGAAAAACATCCGCACCCCCCATCTGGTGCGCCGCACCTCAGCCTGACGACCAAAAACCCAACTTTTCAACCTTTAAACGAATTCCATACGAACACACACCATTAATTCGACCTGGAGACATAAAATTAACCTCTTTGACAATACTTTTGATGACATTAATCCATCAATTGATCCTTTAATCATAGACTAACATATAGCAATCGTTTGATCACCCGAAAACATGAAATCGGTAAACGTTTAATCAAATAACCCAACCCAAACCCCATGGCCTGGATTGAATACTCATCTATGACTCAATTAATCAGATTTCAAAGAGGATTTACCTATATTACCTGCACTTGACGTAGGGGATTCAAGATCTAAACAATACTTGATCGAATTGGCACAAAACGATTGATTATTGAAGGAGAATTGCTTGAGAAGGGAGGGGAATTTTCGGCTGGGGTCTAACACGCACAAAGAGCAGATGTTTGTGACAATTAGGGTTGCCTAATTGCTCACTAATCCCTGGCCATCAACTCCAATAGTTACACATAGGACCCCTTAACTTCTAACTTGACTTTCTTAGCTTAATTCACTTACCGGAAGACTTGACACACTAACAAGCACTTAATTACATCACTCTACTTTCATTACTTTCATTAACATCATCTTATTCATCTCACATTATTACACATAAGCATTTAGTCACATAATCCCATATAGGGCACATAAACTTAACGAACCTAACGTTAACTAACGGAATAGTCAAATAGTCAAACTTGAAAAGTTTGGGATGTTACAATAAAAGATTAGGTCATAGTTACAAAACTCAGGTCTTAATGCATAACAGTGAATCTAACGAGAATCTGTCTATAGGGTAGTGTGAGTCTAACGACAGCACTACTAAATAGTTTGGTGAATCTAACGAGAATCCGAACGTGAGAAGAGTTGTTCAACATATCTAAACTGTTTTCCAAATGATCATGGCATGTGAACTGTTCCAAGTAGATGCAATGTTTTAATTATTATTGTTCTGCTAGATTAATCAATTAATGTTTTTTATTATTTTAGTTTTATTTAAATCGTGACAAACCCCCAAATCCTAGAATTACACCTAGCTTAGTTCTTAGACATAGTCCCTGCGAACGATCCTGGTCTTACCTATTTACTATACTACAAACGAACGGGTCCACTGCCCGTGAGTGAGTGTGGTAGAGAAGTTAACCTTGAAATTATAAATTTAAAACTTGTTAGGAAAATTAAGTTAACAAATCTGCACATCAATGACACTCGGTAACCCTAGAGGCGCCTGATCAACAAATCTATGGTTACCCTATGTCATATAAAGTTAATGACCTCGTGGATTGCGCATTGTGGATAAAGTATAGTAGGTAACCGGGTATGTTTGATGAGTGTTGGTTAGGTGGAGGGTTAGCCGCTGGTACACCCTGTATACATACCCGACCAATACTTAGAGGGCATAACGGAACCGAATCCCGACGTCCATTCAATATATTAACGGTATGGAGGGTTAGCCGCTGGTACACCTTGTATACATACTTTAATGTATTAAATGTTGAAGTTCAGATTCGGACTATGCTTTACCCGCCTTGTTATGACTTGACCCCTTTTATATTGTGTTGAATGGTTCGTGATTGTATTGTTGATTTTGAATTGAATGATCGATGAAGCGTTAGATTATTGCCATGATAAAATCCCCGTAGAGATATGCATGATAGACGGTCTAGGGAAAACCCTAGCTATGAAATGATTGTTTTGTGATGATTTACTTGGTTAACTCGTGTGTGTGAATCGTGAGAACTAACTTGCTAATCTAACACGTGTGCTTAGGATAATGGTTAGGCCAAAGAGAGTCGTGAGACGCCCCCAAAATCAAGATGAACAAGAGGAGAATGTAGGTGGTCGTGGTGGTAGAGGTGGTCGTGGTGGTAGAGGAGGCCGTGGAGGTCGTGGTGGCCGGGGTGGTGCAAATCCTCGGGTATCAACCGAGGTTATCACTCAAACTTTAAATAAACTCATGCCGGATTAGTGGCCCGAATCTCGGCGGCCATAGAAGCTAGAGGTCCTCAAGAGGAGTCGGAAGTTGAAGCAGAAAATGAAAATGAAAACGAAAATGAAGATGTGAATGTGAATGGTGAAGAAAATGATGGAGAAGGCTTTGTTCCACCGAGGGGTCATAATGCTTACCGCCAAGGTTGTATTTTCAAGGAATTTAAAGCTTGTGGAGCTCCGGGATGGAAGGGAGAAGGTGGAGCCACCGGTTGTTTGGAGTGGCTAGAAAAGATTGAAGCCGTTATTCCTAGGAGTGGGTGTACTCAAGATCAAAGAGTTTCTCACGCCACCGGTATGTTAGGAGGTGATCCTCTAGAGTGGTGGAATGTGGAGGTGGATAATTTGGGGATTGATCTTGCAAATTCCATACCTTGGGAGAATTTCAAGTAAATGATTGTTGCTAAGTATTGCCCACCCTATGAGATGAGAAACTTACAAGAAGAATTTACAAGCCTCTCCATGAAAGGAGCCGATCATGTGGGTTATACCCGCCGGTTCAATCAACTCTCTAGACTTATCCCTCATCTTGTAAGCCCGAAGATAAGAAGGTGGAGAAATATGTTGTCGGTTTGCCTCATAAAGTGAAAGTGCTTGTCTCCCATCCCACCATGCCATTAACCATCAATGAAGCTATTACCCGAGCCGCTAGTGTCACCATGGATCTTGTGAAAGGTGGTGAACTAGGCAAGAATGATGTCAAGAGAAAAGATGTAGCCGAGTCAAGCGGCACCAAGAAGGATGAAAGGCGTGATCACAAGCGTCACAATCGTGGTGGTAAGGTGTATGCGGCGGTTGTGCCACATGTTGAGCCCCCAAAAGGTGGTTATGCCGGGGCTAGTCCTTTGTGCCCTATGTGTAACCGTCATCATTGGGCTAATGTGAGGTGTGATGCTTGCTTCCATTGTAAACAACTGGGTCACACTTCAAAATTTTGTCCTACTAATCGCCGAGTTGCTCCTTTGAATGTTGCTCCTCTTAACATGAGACGTCCCCCGATGGCTCCGGGTACTTGCTATGAATGTGGTAGCCAAGATCACTACCGTAACCGGTGCCCTAATCTTATTGGCCAACAAGTTCAAGTGACCGTGCATCCTAATCAATTGCAAATTGCCGGTCCAAATCAAAACCGGGGAAATCAAGGTCAACAACAACAACAACAAGCCCCACAAAAACTTGCTCCCCGTGGAAGAGCTTTTGCCGTGAATGCGGCCGAGGCTCGTGTTGATCCTAACGTCGTTGCAGGTACATTTCTCCTCAACAACCAATATGCTACCGTATTATTTGATTCTGGGGCCGATTTTAGTCTTGTCTCCAATGATTTCATACCGTTGATTGATGCTAGCCTTAGTCCCTTGTCGTATTACTTTGAACTTGAAATGGTAAATGGCGGGTTAACTAAAATTGATCAAGTTGTTCGTGATTGTACCTTAGAGTTATGTGACTACCCATTCCTCATAGACTTGGTTCCTTTCGATATCGGTAGTTTTGATGTGATTGTGGGTATGGATTGGATGTCGGCAATGAATGCGGTTATAGATTGTGGTAGTAAAGTTGTGAAATCCCGTTAGATAATGGTGAAGAGCTAGTGGTTCAAGGCGAGACAACCGAGCCGTGGGAGGGAAAAATTTATAATGTTAATGTCACAAAAATCGAACTAAAAGTCGTGCCCGTGGTTAATAGGTTCATGGATGTCTTCCCGGATGACTTACCGGGTTTGCCTCCATCTCGTGAACTCGATTTTCGAATTGAACTCATCCCAAATGCTTCTCCCATGGCCAAGGCACCCTATCGCCTAGCCATCACCGAATTGCAAGAGTTGGCCACCCAACTCAAAGAACTTCAAGAAAAGGGTTTCATCCACCCTAGTCAATCACCGTGGGGTGCACCGGTTCTATTTGTCAAAAAGAAAGACGGCTTTTTCCGCATGTGTATCAATTATCGAGAACTAAACAAACTCACGGTGAAAAACCGTTATCCTCTTCCAAGAACTGATGATTTATTCGATCAACTCCAAAGTGCTCGCTTCTTTTCCAAGATTGATTTGCGGTCGGGTTACCACCAACTACGTGTTCATGAAGATGATATCCCCAAGACGGCATTTCGTACACGTTATGGACATTTTGAATTTACGGTTATGCCATTTGGGTTGACTAATGCACCGGCGGTGTTCATGGACTTGATGAACCGGGTGTGTTCGCCCTACTTAGATGAGTTTGTCATTATCTTCATCGATGACATCCTTATCTATTCCAAGACTAAAGAAGATCACGCTGAACATTTAAGGAAAGTCTTAGAGTTGCTTGGGGAAAGAAATTGTACGCCAAGTTCTCCAAGTGTGAATTTTGGCTTGAAGAGGTCCATTTCCTTGGTCATGTGGTGAGCAAGGAAGGAATTCATGTGGACCCAAGTAAGATTGAAGCGGTGAAAAATTGGAGACGACCCGAGACGCCAACCGAGATTCGCCAATTTCTTGGTTTGGCGGGTTATTACCGACGATTCATTGAAAATTTTTCCAAGATTGCCCAACCTTTGACCTTGTTGACTCAACGGGAAAGAAAGTTCAATTGGGGTGAAAAACAAGAGCAAGCCTTTCAATTGTTGAAAGATAAGTTGTGTGACGCGCCCATTTTAAGCTTGCCCGATGGAGCCGATGATTTTGTTGTGTATTGTGATGCGTCCGGGCAAGGATTGGGTTGTGTCTTGATGCAACGGGGTAAAGTGATTGCTTATGCATCTAGGCAATTGAAGGTGCATGAGAAGAACTACCCGACTCACGATTTGGAGTTAGGAGCGGTGGTGTTTGCTTTGAAATGTTGGAGGCATTACTTGTATGGCACCAAGAGTGTGATTTATACCGATCATAAAAGCCTTCAACACATTTTTGACCAAAGTGAATTGAATATGAGGCAACGAAGATGGCTTGAGCTCTTTAGTGATTATGATTGTGTTATCCGGTATCACTCGGGTAAAGCAAATGTTGTAGCCGATGCCTTGAGTCGAAAAGAACGAATAAAGCCAAGACGAATTAAAGCCATGAGCCTCATTGTGATAAGGAGTGTTTGTGACTCCATCATTGAAGCACAAAGGTTGGCGACTAGGCCGAAAAACTTCATCAATGAAGCATTACACGGCTTGGAAGAACAATTCGATAGAAGAATGATGACGGGTTATACTTTGTTGAACGATTGTGGATTCCCGTTCTTGGCGGGTGGCGGTTGAAATTGATGGATGAAGCTCATAAGTCGGCCTACTCGGTTCATCCGGGTTCCGACAAGATGTATTTTGGCTTGAGAGACTTGTATTGGTGGTCGGGAATGAAGAAAGACATTGCAAGATACGTTAGTGAATGCATCACATGTTTGCAAGTAAAAGCCGACCACAAGAAACCGTCCGGTTTGCTAGTTCAACCGGCGACACCGAAGTGGAAATGGGAAGATATTGCCATGGACTTCATCACGAAGTTACCTAGAACGAGTAGTGGTCGGGACACCATTTGGGTGATAATTGACCGGTTGACTAAGTCGGCTCACTTCTTAGCCATCCGGGAAGATGATAAATTTGACACCATGGCACGCTTGTACATCAAAGAGGTGATATCCAAACATGGAGTGCCGATTTCCATCATAACCGATCGGGATGCCCGATTTACTTCAAAGTTTTGGAAGGCGTTCCAAAAAGCAATGGGTACTCAACTCAACATGAGTACGGCGTTCCACCCTCAAACCGATGGTCAAAGCGAAAGGACGATTCAAACGCTTGAAGATATGTTACGGGCTTGTGCCATCGATTTTGGTGGCAATTGGGATGTACATTTACCGCTAGTTGAATTCTCCTATAATAATAGCTTCCATGCTAGTATCCAAATGGCTCCGTTTAAAGCATTGTATGGGAGAGATTGTAGGTCACCGGTAGCTTGGGCGGAAGTTGGTGAAAGCCAACTCATTGGGCCCGAAATTGTCATTGAAACGAACAAGGTGATCTCACAAATTAAGGAGAAATTGAGAGTGGCCCGAGAAAGACAATTGAAGTATGCAAACGTGAGACGACGGCCACTTGAGTTTGAAGTCGGTGATTATGTGTTGCTTAAAGTGTCCCCATGGAAAGGCATAGTTCGGTTTGTGAAACGTGGCAAGTTGGGCCCGAGGTATATCGTCTCATTTAAAATCCTTGAACGTATTGGTCCGTGGCATATCGATTAGAGCTTCCTAAAAATTTGAGTGGAGTTCATAATGTTTTCCATGTTTGTAATCTTAGGAAGTGTTTGGCCGATCCAACACTTCACGTGCCACTTGAAGAAATTCGTGTCGATAAAACGTTGAAGTTTGTGGAAGAACCGATAGAAATTCTAGACCGGGAAACTAGGAAGCTTAAGAACACTCGGTACACCCTCATTAAAGTGAGATGGCGAGCTAGACGTGGACCCGAATTTACGTGGGAACGTGAAGATTCCATGAAAGCCAAATATCCCCACTTATTCGACGAATCTAGTTAGATTTAAATTTCGGGACGAAATTCCTTTAACGGGGGAAAGATGTAACATTCGTGATTTTTGACTTGTATTTAACGTGACTAAACGTGATTAAGTGTAATTGAATTCACAATTTAGTGAAATTTTATTTAAATTGACCCATTGACTTGACGTGTGCTAATCTAAGTTATTCTTGGATAATGAAATGATTTAAATGCTATTTGACGATTTTATGACGTGTATTATGCTAGTCGAGATTATATTACGGTATTAAGTCGGTATATGACGTAGCGTGACGTTTAATTAAACTAGAAAACTAAATTGGGTGATCCATGGGTTGACCCATGACCCATGAATCACCATGCTTGACCCAACCCTATCCAAGACCCCCCCAATCCCACTCTTACATTTCTCATCCATTCATTCACCCACCTATCCATCTCCTTCTCTCTCACCACATTCATTGCAAGAACCTTGATTCTCTCTCTCACTAAATTCTTACACCAATGGAATGTTGTTCAAGTTAGATTTGTATTAAATTCATCATCATTATCACCATTTAACCATCATATCAAAAGATCAAATCTTCAAGTGCAAGAAATTCCTTTTTATAGCTTACATTCGGGTTTGAGCTTCTAGTGGAGGATTTGGTAAGTCAAATTCACTCAAAAACCATCATTTTATGTTTGTAAGCTTGTTTTAATCATATACAAATATTATTGAGTCATTTTCAAAGTCAAAATCGGATTTAAAGTCAAATTAGGGTTTGAAATGGGCAAAACGGGTATTGGATTGAGCTGAATTGATGGAATGGGTTACACTTGAAAACATGTTTCTAATCTAACTCAATCATCTCTGGCCAAAAATTCGAATTATAACTCATTAAGAACCGAAATTAGGGTTTTGGTTTCAATATTAGGTCAAACTAATTTAAATCACAAAAATTGATGAATTCGATCGAATTGGAATTGGGGACTGAATTGGATTACTTTCATCACAATATTCAGACACAAAAACAGTTTCTGAAAGTCTCGAATCGGTTTCGAAGCTCCAATTAGGGTTTTAAGCATTATAGATATAAATATAGAGGTTGGATTTTGTGATCTGATTTTTAAGCTGCGGTTTCTGTGACAACTGACAAGTCGGCATGCGTTTTTGAGGAAACGGCCTCTAACTTTTAGTGGCCCATAATTGATTAAGAATTGATCTTGGGCCAATAACTAGTAAAATTTGAAAAGCTACAAAGTCCCATGGATTAAGCATAAAGTTATGGGTGTTTAAAAGTAAAGTCCATGGATATCATCAAAGAAAACCTCTGCCGGCCATGGATTTTTAGATCGAGAAATATATATCCCTTAATTGATGATTCAAGCTTTCATTTATCTTTCGTTAATCTTGATTCTTCCCCGACTTGGTGATCAGGTTTTAAGTTAGGTTAGTACCCTGGAATGTAAGAAACTATTACTGAATGTCTATAGTAGGATCTCATGCCCCAGTTAGACACCTCCACACATACCCCACCGATTAATAGGAACAGATCCGTCTGAGACTAAGATTTGAACCTGCGTCCCATCTTTGGTACGAGATTCAGACTCCCCATTGGTGAGCTTTCATTTTGTTCTTATGAATAACGAAGAAGCATTATGCTGGCTTTGTTGAGATATTTTTACAATTTATTGATGAACATCAAAGCACCCGACCCAAAATGGGACTCAGGGTTAAGGCCCCTTCTTGTATGGATTTAAGAAATTGCAAAAGGAATAAACTTAGTTTGACACACCAGGGAGACAAATATATGAAATCCCAAAACTGAACACAAGATGGTTGCAATAAAGTAACAATACTTGATGTGTAAACACCATAAGACAATTTACTTAAATTAAACTATGTAACAGTAAACCATCAAACACTCACCATTGAAGTTCATGAAAAAGTTACTGGAAAACATCAAAGAGAAGAAGTTTTTAAAATCCATCATGCAAATGTAATAAGAAAAATGAAACACAAAGTCCTACTGTGATAAATAGAGTATAGATCCCTGAAAGAGGACATTAAACATTTCAAAGTCGAGCAATGTGCTGTGTCATCTTACCTCTTTAATAACATCAAACTCCGGCACTTGCTCCAGGAGTGGACAGATCACTCTTGATAAACTGAGATATCAAAACGGAAGGTGAGTGTAATAGTTAATATTCAAGGATTTTTCTGCTAAAACAATAAGAAGGAACATTCTAAATGAAATAATATTACGGATTAATTAGGGTGTACCTTATTGCTTCTGCTGCTACCCTTTCTCTTTCTCTTTCTCTTCGGTCTCCCATTAACATGGGGAGATACAAGGCTCTCAACAAATATAGGGGCATCCATATATTTCCAGGTCTTGAAAAAACGTATGAGATCATGATTAAAACATTTCTCGATCCCATCGTACTTCACATTTCTCAAGTAGTGTACATAGTCATACTTCATCCCACCTTCATTTTGCAAGAGTTCCCAAGACTGCTATACACCGTAGTCTCTCATTACCCATTTAAACAACAAAATATGCAGAGACAGTCATTAACAGTCCCTAGGCTGGTATCATTAGCAAGTTTATATCTCGCATCATTAGGTTGGGGGATTTCTTTAAATTCCACTTTGGATAAATCGAGAAAAAGAATTACTTCCTTCTTATTCGGATCATTCATAAACCAATGAAGAGCCCCATTGCATAACATACCAAATATACTAGTGCACCGATATTTCAAGTTTCCAGCACCAACTTTGATTGTCATCTTCTCGGTTCTTCGAAATGGCCTAGTATGCATATATGCTTCCACAGCTGAATTTTTTGTGGCCAATCCCATGACTAGAGAAGTGAAAAAACTAAGAAAGATCAAACTTCCCCACAATGGGTCATTTTGTTGGGGTTTTGGTTATGATTTGTCTACTAATGATTACAAGGTTGTATTAGGATTTAAGAAAGATGAGGAAGAGAAAAGTTTTAAGATGTTAAGTTTAAAATTGAAAATACCTAACAATTCTTGACCCATCACCGAAACCCCAACAAAATGACCCATTGTAAACAACCTTGTAATCCATCAAAGTTATAAGGTAACTTAGACATAACAATTCTTCTATGTCCAATTCTGTCATTGTTGCGATCAATTTGATCATTTTGGTTAAAGTGTCTTTGATGAAATGCAGTTTACAGATCAAAGATAGCCATGACTTACACACGCTCTTGCATCGGATCAGATCCCTCACACTCAATCTTATGAGTATCTGCTCATTGATTTCAGAAAGATGATCCATCAAAACCCTAGTTTTGGTGATTGGGCTTAGAAAAGGAGAGGGGGGTGGGGGGGAATTTTAATTACATTGATGACTTTTAGAAACTTACTATATACACTTACTGGTTTCGTTGAACATCACATACTTACCAAGAGTGTGCTTATAAGCATATATAGATTGTGACTTCTTACCATTTAATTGTGTAATCAACAAATCATTGAAAATGATACAAACAAAATCCGTTAGACCATATCTTAACCGCAAAGAAGGTAATGAGTACTTACGAGCTAGGCACTGTTATCACCGTTTGAATTATGCAGTCTATTTCAAATGTATCTACAGCATCATGGTTCCCTGAACTAGAATTCTACGCCATCAGTAAGATTATTGATCATGCCCGTCATGATCTTTGTGGGAGCCAGGATTTCGGTGGGCCAAAATGACAAATGATTAGTCAAAAAGTAATAAGGGTCAAAATATGGTCATTTGAGCCATTAAGTTATTTAATTCTGTGCAGTCAATAAGCTAAAAAAATTTCAAGGTAGGCCAAAAATTTACAAATAAGAAAACAGAAACTTAACATTATTAATTCAGTATTAAAATTACACTACCATGAAATTTTTCGGGTACGTAGATCTGCTCTTGTCATCGGTAATTACCTAATTCTCACCGCTTAAATCATCATTAATGTGAGTAATTAGTGGCCATAACTTTAAAGCCTGCAATAGTGAAAGAGGATGAAACTGTTGGTTCCTCTAGGTAATTAAGAGGATGAACCTTTGACCCCGGATGTCTTTTTGGCACTATCCATTGTCCACGCCACAAAGAATAGCTCCAGGCAATCCATGTCCACCCTACAAAGAATAGCTCTAAGCAACTCCTTTGGCACATCGGGGCACGCTGGAGGCAGGGCTTTAACCCAGGACCTCATTATTCCCAAAAGTCCCTCCAGTGGGCTCATGTGTTTTGCGGGTGTGTTTCACTGGTATTTAAGATAATAAGCATACCCAAAAATCATAAAGAGGGGTTCGGTCACAGAGCTATAAGTAATTTCTGAAGGCATCTTTGCTACCAGACCCATACATTGAACAGAGAAGTGAAACGTGAGCTGGTATATTCATTGTCCATTAGGAACATTAGACCCAATAAAAGATAATCTGCCATTGATCTACTTAGAGAAATAGATTAGCTTATATAAAGCTATTTACCAAGGCAGGTGACGGTGTACTAGTAAACAAGTATGGATTCTGCAATAGAAACACTTATCTACGGTAAATCAGTTGAAGAACCATATAGCTTAAAGTTGGTTGAAAGTCACAGTAAGCAGATGAAATTGAAAGCCAAGTTTTGTACACGAACGACGTTGAAAATCAGGATGTTAACAGACAATTTATTGGGATATTGTCTATCAGATGCTCAATGGAACATCATAGACTATGCACATTCTCCACTGTGCAAATCCATTTTTCATTGTGCGACTTTTTTTTTATAATAAATTACACATACTATGGCGTGCAGCTGATGTATATAAATGAGTGTTTAAGCTGAATTTATATTATTCAAACATAAAGTTTACCTTTATACAAAACCATATACAGCAGTAGCATTGTCTGAGTAAAGTCTGTCAGTGTGGGCTTTCATCAAACACTTGCACTGCACCCCATCTGTGACAAGTGTCTTGTTACTGATATGTTTTGAAGTGTTTATTTAAGATATATGATATACTTAAAGAACTGTTATCACCTTAATCTACTAAAAAATCAGAATGGATATTGAGGTTAGTGAATGTGGATGTTTATCATGATTGAACAAAACGAATAATATTAGGCAAACGATCTCCGATGAAACAACTTAAATCTGTAGAACGTCAAAATATCAGAAATATACTTTCTTTAATTCACTATGTCATCTTCTTTAGAATAACTCCACAAAGAGTTAAAAATTACTAGTTTCAAACAGAAATTCACACTAATAGTAAAAAAAAAATAAAAAAAAAATAACTACATTTCATAATAGAAAACAAAGAATTTGGTAACTCTTCCACCCACTTAATGCACATAAAATATCAGATGGTCAAAGTAAGGACTATGAAATTAAATTATACGATTAATAACTAGCACGGTACCCACGCAATACACCAGCAATGAAGGTGGTGTGATGACGGTAACAGATAGATATGGTGGTGGCATGCAAGTAATTGATGTAAAAGTGTTTGATTTAAGGGGTAGTAGAAATATTTTATAATATAATGGACCAAAGGTGTAATTTAATACGAGTATTAAGGGTTGATGATGATTTAATTCATTAAGGGTAATTTGGTCAATTCACGTGTCCAATTTTTTCTTAACTTTCAACATGGGTGCTATGATTTTTATATAGTAGTATACTAGTATAGATTAGAACCAACTTTAGCATTCCTCTTTCTCTTTCCTCTCTTTTTTAAGATGGGGAGATACAACTCATACAAGGCTCGACACAAATATAAGGACACTAATTTATTCTAGAGTCCTGGACAAACACCGATTATGATGGAAGTAGCTCTTGGTAAAGGCCTTTGGTTCTCAGAATTTATGAGAATCGGGTGGAATGGAATTTAAAAGTTCCTATGTTAACCTAAACATGATAAGGAAGAAAGTTCAAATTTCATTCCACTGGATTCTCATAAATTCTGGTAACCAGACGGCTTCCGAAGGTTTGATTAAGGAATTTGCATCGGAAAATATGATGAAGCTACTATTTTGCAAATAATTTTGAACTTATTTGGTTTAATTGGCAGTGTATCTGAGGTGGGTTCTAGCCCATGTAACTAGGAATGATAATGGATCGGGTTCGGGGAGGTAGTGCCAAACCCGAACCCGATAAGAAATATGCTACCTAAACCCGACCTGATACCCATTGGGTACCTTATCGGGGACCCCATCTGGGATAAAAGTATGCCCAAAACCCGACACGATAAGGATAACTATTTTTCAAGAATAATTACCAAAACTTGTATGATTTGATAAAAGATACTTTTGATGATTTCAGAAATGGATGTGCAAGTTGTGGAATGTAGATACAAAATTAGTTGATATAAGTGTGGAACATTGTGTTTATAGAGGTGGAATATAAATCAAAATTAATCACTTATACGTGTGTATATATATATATATACTTCGGGATATATATATATATATATATATATGTAGGTCAGATATCGGGTCGGGGTAGACATGCATCAGGTATTCTCATCGGGTATCGGGTTGCCCCGTTGGGTCGGGGTTTTTTTTGCCATCCCTACATGTAACGGTTTGTATTTTGCATATTACGTTCCATTCCTTGCTTGCTGAAATATGCATTTGCTAATTAAACAAGGTCTAGCAACTAAAAGCTAAGTCCTACATAAAACGATTTGCTATCACTTTGATTCCTTAAAAAAATCAATAAAATGAAACTGGCCTTATTCGGATCTTCTGTGAAATAAAAAGTTGTACAAGTCTAGTATAGATTTATCGCATAGAGACCAGTCTCTATTCTAAGCAAAGAGACCGGTTTTATTTAAATGAGGTCTCTAATCTTTATTAGCGCTTATATAACATGTTCCCGCCAAACACATAGAGAGCGCTGTTTATTTTAAATATCCTTTCTTTATTCATTTTTTTAAAATAAAATAAAAAACAGGTGCTACCAAAACCTGCTCTAACAAAAACCAAACCTGTTGCTCAATTATTTTTCTACAAACCTATTGCTAGTCAATACAGAAATCAAAACCAAACTTGTTTCTCAACATTCAAATACCAAAACCAATCTTGTAGCTCAACAACCAAATACCAAAACCAAAATTGTTGCTCAATAATCAAATTCAAACCACTAGTGCTGATGCTCAATCAAAATATTACATAGAAAATAGGAAACTATACATCTTCTAAAAACCAAACAAAGTTAAAGTTCCTACAAATTCATAAAAACCCTAATAATGAAGTCAAAGTTCAATACATACTTCATACTTTAGTCGTTGGGAATCGAAATTGAATTTGTCCAAAAATAAACCATTTCATCTAATTCCGAGTGTTCGTAAGGTCTTGTATCATTCCAAGGTATCTACACCCATAAAAATAAAATTATTACTTATAAATATAATTAAGGAAACTAATAGCAAGAACCAAATTAAATAATACAAACAAAAAAATAGGTAAAATACATATGAAATAACTTACAAATTTTGGGAAATCATATTGTTGAAATTTCACGAAATCATATATCCAACGCATCACGTAGTAACCACATTCCCAATTCGATTCTTGTTGTTGGACCTAAAATTTCGTAACAATTATATATACAATAAACATCCAACATACATATATTTGTACATGTATACTGACACCCGACCCATCAACACCTATTATAATTATAAAAGATAGAAATTTACCTCGGGCAAGTACCAACAAAATCCGGGAAAAATCCTGTAACAATATTTAAAGATAATGTTGTGTTAAGACTTTGACAAACAAAACAATCATAAATTAAATATAGATATAACACAAACTCTTACTTTTCTACAAAGTCTGGTAACCAATAGTAATCCTTGGTCTTTCCCTTAGAAATGGAGTCTAAAATGAACCCGATTAATTCATTGGGACGCAATATAAAGAACGACCAATGCCTCCTAATAATGCAATAATATGTTAACTGGTTAGTATACATAAATATAACATCAAGCATGTAAAAAATAGCATAATATGGTAGGTACCCTTGATGATATGGCAACAAATAATTGTCTATGTTAGGTTGAGATAACACTTCTTTTAAATGATTTTCGACCACAGTTGGATTCTTTTGACACATTAAAGCGTTGACCACAAACGGGTTTAAAAAAGCACATCTATTTGGCTTTAAGTCTGCATCAACGCTGTTATGTAAAGCCCTGATAAAAAAAACGATATATTATAATGTAAACTAATATCAACAAAATTAAAGAGTCATATGAATTATAATAATAAGCTAAGACATATTATGGTACTTACGATACAAAGAGTGCTAAAATAGTCATTTCAAGTTCCTGTTTTGTGAGCATAGCCATGACCTCCATAAGAGTTACATTTATAGACAAAGGGACGGGTGATGAAAAAGTCTCGGGTCGACTATCATACGACATCGCGACTTCTGGATGACTTCTGCTCATCCACCTCAAATAGTAATCTTGAATAAACATAGGCCTGCTCATAATGTAATAGTCCAACTCGAATTCGTGATTTTGAGGATGATATGTCGGCCATGGTCCATAAGATGGCTGTGAACAAGTATTATCAGTTACGAAAGTCTATATTACCACAATATATTTTCATGCATAATATATTAAGTATAAGGCTCTTATATTTACCAATGCATCCCCACAAGTCTTGTTTGCTTGTATTCTTGAAGTGTAATGCTTATAGGAAGAAAGTCCAACATCTCTTCGGGCGAGTTTTGGAGATGGTCCAGTAGATGGCTGTTATCAAGAAACATAGGTAATTAACACACTTATGTAAGAACAAAAGGATTTGAAAAAAAACAACATAAAATAGGCATATATATGTCCATCTAATTAAACATCAGAAGATGAAACTATGATAGTTCCATTCGTAAGATATTTTCTTAAAGGCTCACTATTATCATCTTCAATATAAGGATTGAAGTTAAGCAGAATGGAAATATGTGAAACCACACTAATTAAGATTTTAAATTCAGCAATCACACATTCTCAGGTAAATCAATGATCAATACACAAATATGACGACTGCGTTTATAAAATCATCTGTTAGAAAAGAATTCTTGAAGGAGAGGATTTGATGCATTATGCATGCCTAGTGAGATGAATAGTACTAACACAAACTTAATTACCTTTGGGATCAATGTTAGAAGAAAAAGCATCATAATTTATAAATATTGACACCAAATAAGAAAGTAGCAGTAAGTTCTTGTCTATAGGAAGATATATTCAAAGAAAGAACGGATCAAATAACATCGTAAGTAATTAGCACTCACCGTAACATTCCTCTTTCTCTTTCGGACGTTGTAAAAGTGGGGAGATACAAGGCTCTGCACAAATGCTGGGGCAGTGATATATTTTAGGATGTCGGACAAACGATACAGATCACGACTGAAAAAGTTCTTGGCTCGGTAAATAGAATTCAGCTTTAATAGTTCCACGTCATGTGCAATATCGTTATCCCATTGGAGAAGATACGGCTCCCAAGACTGTATATCTTTGTAGCTTTTCATTACCCATATGGGAAGGTCACGGTTTTTATCATCAAATATGCATAAACCTTCTTTATAAATCCCGAGGCGGGTATGTTTATGATCATACTCACATATGTCAAATTCGGGTGTGGGAATTTCATCAAATTCCTCTTTGGATAGATGAAAAGAAAGTATGACTGTTTTGTGATTTTGATCGCACATAAGCCAGTGAAGTGCCCCATTGCATAAGATACCGGGAGAGCCTCTACCAAGAAAACATGTCAATTGTACTTTATTATGAAGTTTCCAAGTACTTGATTTCAAAGATGACATATAAAAGCTTGTAAAATTCTCCTTATCTTTCCATATGCCTACAATAACCTTGTAATCATCCGAGGATGAATCATAACCAAAACCATAAAGATATGGTTTCATAGCTCGAACGTAAGAATTGGGATCAAGAAACTCGAGGTTTCTCATGGTTACCATCTCTCTAGTATAGGGATTGAGTACACAAAGTCTAGGGAAGTCGGATGTAAATATGCATACAAGGCCATTGGAAGAACCAACCAGATTATTGTTCTGATGATCGTCCTCTTGTATAATGATCCTTGTACGTCGAGCGGCGGTATTATTATTATGTTTCAGATGGGAGTTAACAAAAGTAGAACTCGAGATGAAAGAATGCCATGACTTACAAACGCTCTTGCATCGGATAATATCCTCCACGTCCAATCTAAAGAGTATCTGCTGCTCAACAATATTATCAGCGACAACCTCCTTTGCCATCGAAACCCTACTTAATTGGTTCTTCCGAATATTAGTTATAATAATAAAGAGGTTAATTGGGTTTTGTGATGAATATATAGAATTTTCTTTTCTGATCAGACTTTTGAGTTACGGTTTCGGACACGGCCTCTAAATTTTAGTGGCCCATAATTGATTAGAATTGGTCTTGGCCGGCCCAATAACTTAATAAAACTTGAAAAGCTACAAAGTCCATGGAAAAAATTATAAGTTGTAATGAACACAACCTCTCCCATGGACTTTTAGGTCGAGAAATATATATATACGTTTGGTGATTGGGTTTTCTTTTATCAGTTGCGGGATAAGTTAGAATAAGTTACGCAGTCCTTAATGCCGCTCCTTCAAATCAACACCACGAACCCTAATTAATTTGACCTAATAATTATTTGTTGAATGATAATTGTTGTTGAGAATTGATGCTTGATCTTCCGGATGATATGGAGGTGTTACGAGGGTTTAGATCTGATGAAGGTGCTTGATGATTATGATGATGATGTTGTTAAGGATTGATGGTTGATTATATGGATGATATGGAGGTGTAAGGAGGGTTTAGATCTAGTGAAAATACCCTAGAAACGGCCTATAAGTCATCTGGAGGAAGCAAGCTGCGAATCTTAGGGTTTAGAGGGGTATTTATAGGTTTAATGTAAAACCCTAGATCTGACCGACTTTCCCAGCGGCGCTGGGAAAGTCCCAGCGGCGCTCAAGCCTTCCTATCTCCGCTCATGATGTCCCAGCTCTGCTCTTGATGTCCCAGCTCCGCTCTTGATGTCCCAGCTCCGCTGGCAAAGGTAGCTTCAGGATGACTTCCAGCGGCGCTAACACTTTACATGCAACACTTTACATGCAACACTTTACATGCAACACTTTACATGCAACACTTTACATGCAACACTTTACATGCAACACTTTACATGCAACACTTTACATGCAACACTTTACATGCAACACTTTACATGCAACACTTTACATGCAACACTTTACATGCAACACTTTACATGCAACACTTTACATGCAACACTTTACATGCAACACTTTACATGCAACACTTTACATGCAACACTTTACATGCAACACTTTACATGCAACACTTTACATGCAACACTTTACATGCAACACTTTACATGCAACACTTTACATGCAACACTTTACATGCAACACTTTACATGCAACACTTTACATGCAACACTTTACATGCAACACTTTACATGCAACACTTTACATGCAACACTTTACATGCAACACTTTACATGCAACACTTTACATGCAACACTTTACATGCAACACTTTACATGCAACACTTTACATGCAACACTTTACATGCAACACTTTACATGCAACACTTTACATGCAACACTTTACATGCAACACTTTACATGCAACACTTTACATGCAACACTTTACATGCAACACTTTACATGCAACACTTTACATGCAACACTTTACATGCAACACTTTACATGCAACACTTTACATGCAACACTTTACATGCAACACTTTACATGCAACACTTTACATGCAACACTTTACATGCAACACTTTACATGCAACACTTTACATGCAACACTTTACATGCAACACTTTACATGCAACACTTTACATGCAACACTTTACATGCAACACTTTACATGCAACACTTTACATGCAACACTTTACATGCAACACTTTACATGCAACACTTTACATGCAACACTTTACATGCAACACTTTACATGCAACACTTTACATGCAACACTTTACATGCAACACTTTACATGCAACACTTTACATGCAACACTTTACATGCAACACTTTACATGCAACACTTTACATGCAACACTTTACATGCAACACTTTACATGCAACACTTTACATGCAACACTTTACATGCAACACTTTACATGCAACACTTTACATGCAACACTTTACATGCAACACTTTACATGCAACACTTTACATGCAACACTTTACATGCAACACTTTACATGCAACACTTTACATGCAACACTTTACATGCAACACTTTACATGCAACACTTTACATGCAACACTTTACATGCAACACTTTACATGCAACACTTTACATGCAACACTTTACATGCAACACTTTACATGCAACACTTTACATGCAACACTTTACATGCAACACTTTACATGCAACACTTTACATGCAACACTTTACATGCAACACTTTACATGCAACACTTTACTCGCAGAAACGGAGTCCATATGAAGAAGTTATGCCTAAAATACTAACACATGGTCATTTGCTCCACATCGACCCACTACTACAAATTGAAGCTAATGCAACACTTTACATGCAACACTTTTAAAAAGTGATAGATATAGAAATGAGCTTAAGGTTTAATGGAGGATTTAGGTTAGTGTGTGAAAAGTGTGTTTGTATGTGAAAGGGAGGTTGAAGATGAGTTGTAGAGAGAGAAAGTAATTTAGTGAGAAGTAAGTATGGAATTATGATTAAGGCTAATTACAAAGTTATTAAGGAAGGGGTATTTATACCTATCATCTAATTAACACTAATACCCCTTATATAACTAGAAATATTACAATTTAACACCATTTATATTTCTAACAATCTCCCCCTTGGTGTTGAATTGTAAATGTTGCATCGTCTTCGGTCTTTAAATAACATGATGAGCCCATTTGTTGAAAATCTTCAATGTTGATTGGACTTTGAAATCTTTTGGCTTTGCGGAAGCTTGGTTTTGACTTTGAAATCTCTTGGCATTTCGGAAGCTTGGTTTTGACTTTGAAATCTCTTGGCTTTCGGAAGCTTGGTTTTGACTTTGAATTCTTTTGGCTTTGCGGAAGCTTGGTTTTGACTTTGAATTCTTGGCTTTGCGGAAGCTTGGTTTTGACTTTGAAATCTCTTGGCATTTCGGAAGCTTGGTTTTGACTTTGAAATCTCTTGGCATTTCGGAAGCTTGGTTTTGACTTTGAATTCTTTTGGCTTTCGGAAGCTTGGTTTTGACTTTGAATTCTTTTGGCTTTCGGAAGCTTGGATTTGACTTTGAATTCTTTTGGCTTTGCGGAAGCTTGGTTTTGACTTTGAATTCTTTTGGCTTTGCGGAAGCTTGGTTTTGACTTTGAAATCTCTTGGCATTTCGGAAGCTTGGTTTTAGAATGCGGAAATTTTATTTGACTTTAAAACTTCAATTCTTGGTCTAACTTGTCTCTGAATCAACAATTATCATGAAGCACTTTATCCTTGAATTCTTGATCTAACTTGTCTTTGATCAAACAATTTTGCTCCCCCTCACATGAACATTTCTTTCTTGGAGCACCTTATGAACTAAACGAAATATCTTCAACTTTCTTGCTCCCCCTCGAACAAATAATCATTTCGGAGCATATTTAACAATTCATGAGTTTTCTCTTGCTCCCCCTCAAATGAACAATCTCTTCAAACTATGAACGAACTTAACTATCCAATTATCAACAAAAGGACAAATTCCATCTAAACTCAAACTTTTCCTCTCTTCTCAATCATTGTATAATCTCAAACTCTTTTAATCATCAAACAATGGTCATTTTTCCAACAAATCTTTCTATAAGTGACCATGTACTTTCCAAAACTAAAATCATCTTGAATATTCTTAATCTCGAAACAATCTTTCAACTTTCTCAAAACAATCTTACAACTTTCAACTTATCACGATAATTATTCACTCCCTTCACCTAAACTAACGATCCTTTGAACAACCAAACACTATGAATCATCCTCAATCAATATCTATTAATCAAATTCTACCTAAAACCTTGAAATCTACCTAAAACCTTGAAATCTATCTATCAATCATTTAATCATTTCTCCCCCTTATGATGAATATGTGAAACGTGTTCATCATACAATAACGATTGATAGCATAAACGGTAGATGACAACAACCAACAAGCAAGCAAATAACCCAACCCAATTCCCAATTCCCAATGAACCTATTGGTGAACTAGAATGTGAGGTTGCGTTGTTGGAAAAAGATATTATAATAGGGTGTTTGTGTTCTTTGTTTTTGTGTGAAGAGAAATGAAATCCGGATAAAAATGATCCGTTGACACAACCAAAAATCGAAAGGATTAATGGTGTGGCCTAAAAATACGATTACTATTTTTAGGACTTCCCATTATCATCGAGAAATGCACAAAGCTTATCTCTAAATGGTTCGGTCTATGGCTTTTCAACCGATAGATTGCTTTAAAGAATGTAATTCATGGTCAGTGTCACAAAGGCGTTCGATAACCATGTCTTACTATCCTTAAAGACTTTTGGTAAATAAAATCCGAGGTCACATAGACTTCTCGTTAACTCAACAAATTCATAAAATGAAATTGTTAGACCTACGTTCAACGTTGGAAATGATGTTAGCATTGGTAGGATTTCCATTTGATCATCGTGGAATATCAAAAAGATGATATCACTACGAATGTTCCGGCAATATCACAAAGATATGCAATGTCACAAAGACATATAAAGACTCATTGTGTCCTAGTCAAATGAAAGAATATTTCAAGTACGCTCTAGACTCGATAAGTGATCAAATGAAGTCGGGGACTGAGCAGAGTGTCTCCCTTTTTCAATATCAACGTCTTCCAAATGAAGAGTCGATAGAAATGTGAAAATCTCCGTGAGAATAAAACAAGTATTTGTTAAGAAACACTTGAGTGGCTAGGTAAAGATGTGCATTGCTTCACTGGGTCCATGAAGTCTTCTTCAATATCAAGAAATCAACATATGAAATCCGATAGAAACGTGTTGACCCAGCTTTTTGAGAATTTTGGGGAGGGCTTTCATTTCTTGTAGCCCTTTCTCACATCATCATTTCACCGTAACCTCTCACTTTTCGACTACTCCCTCATGTCCTATTTGCACAAACATCATCACCACGCTCATAAACCCTCACAATCTAAAATTGAGAATTTAACTTCAGGGTTAGATCTCATCGGCGATGACAAGATCATGGAGTATGTATGAGTGGCCTAAACTCTCATGTGCAAATCTAACACCGAACTTCAATAAGGATGATCGAAAATGGTTTGAAAATCATCCAAAGTGTTTGAAAATGGAAAATGAGTTTAAACACTTGGAAGTTTTGGTTTTATAAACAAACTCCCCCTAAATATATGCATGATATAAACAAAGGTTTTGCATATAAAGGGTGAGTTAAGAGTTTGAAAGTTGCTCACAAATATTAAAAATGAGACTACAAAGGCAGTACACAAAGGCGTTCGATGCCTTGCATCTCATCCTAATATAATGTGAGTAACTACAAGACAAAGTAAAAAAAATTGATGAAAAGAGAATCTTTTTGGATTTTTCAAAATTAAGAAAATGAAAATCTTTTTGGATTTTTCTAAAAGGAATGAAATTATAAACACGGATTTAGAACGGGTTATACACTGAAGTGTGTATAAACCATTATTCATCAAATCACTTAGAAATCACTTTTGGAACCCATTTGAGATTGGGTCCAATGGTTTTTGAACTCTTGAAAGACCAAATGTAAGTCTCATCGATTTGATGAATAGAGGTTGCATTCCACGGAGAACTAAAACCCGGTGTTTTAGTTGAAAAGATTTTTCGTGGAAGCAACGGTGAAAAATCATTTGATTTCTTTGAAAACTTGTCAATCTTGGGAGATTGATTTGAAAAATAATTTTTCAAGACAAAATCATTCACTTTTTGCACAACTGCTTTTGCAGGTTTTGGTGCAAGATCAAAAAGCTCAGAAAATGAATATTTGAATGATTTTGACTCAGTTGACTGATCTTTTAAAATCGGTTTCCATTTAGATTTAGTCAACTGAGATTTTGCTTGAGAAATGTGTGATGAATTATCCTCGAAGGATAGAAAAGACACTAAAGTAGTTGTTCCATCAAAATTTGGTTTCTTAGTGTACTTCTTACCCTTTTGTAAGGAGTAATTAGTAAACTGAGAGACCTTTCTTCTAAAAGGTTTTGAAGATTTACCCGTGTAAACCCTCTTTGGAACATCAATTTTAGGTTTGGATGACTCAGATTTTGGAAAACTTTTAGACTCTTTAATCTTGTCACAATCACATTCAACATCAGTCTGAGTTGAGGTCTCAGTGGTCTTAACAACATCACATTCAGATTGCACAGAGGAATTCACAACTTCACATACGGGACAATTTGTTTGAATGCAAACTTGAACCACTTCACAGATAGAGCAATCAGTTTGAGTGCAAACTTTAACAACTTCTTTGGATGGGTCAGAAGAGATAGAACAATGATTTTGACGCTGAAAAGATTTGGTTTGTGTTTGCAATTCAATCTCAAGGTCAAAAATTTTCTTTGTCAAAAATGTTTCATTTGTCTGAAGTTGCAAACACTTGTCTTCAAGACACTTGATTTGAGCACAAAAATTTGTTCTTTCTTCTTCAACTTTGCTCTCAAAAATGGTGGACTTGTTTCGCAACTCATGGTTAAGCTCATAAATCTTTTGTTGCAAAACAAGTTCTTTTGATTGATTGTCCAAAACAATTTTATTGAGCTTTTTGGAAGAATTGTCCAACTCATTTGTGAATTTGAAAATCTTTGATTGCAAATGATCATTTTCTTTTTGAAGACTTTCCATGTTGGACAAAATGAGATCATTTGCAGATTTGAGCTCTTTATTTTCGGATTTGAGTTGGTCAATTTCAAGTCGAAGATTTACCATAGTAGACAAATTGAGAGAATTACCAGACTGGAGCTCTTTGTTCTCAGATTTGATTCAGTCAGCTTCAGACAAACAGAGATTATTAGCAGTGTTGAGTTCTTTGTTCTCAGATGTGAGTTTCTTAATTTCAAGTTGAAACCTCTGGTGTTCTCTCACAAACGTTTCAAAAATATTCACATCGACTTTGTTTTCTTCAAAAACAACCACTGCACATTTACTATTCTTGGTACACCAACAAATATGATTATCATGACGACGTATTTCTTCCCAACTTGGTTCTTCACCCATTAAAAAATCTACCACTCTTGCAACAAACTTGTCCGGTATTTTAAGAGACATTTTGAATTAAAACTTGAAGACAATCTAATAAAAGAAAATAAAAGTCCAAACAATTTTAGCCCAACAATTAAGAAGTTGACAAGCCCAACTAAAATCTAAGTTTTAGCACAACAAAATCCTTATAATAAATCTCGGCCCAACAAACTTTTAAACCAAATATTGAATACACTTAAGCCCAACTATGAATTAAAAGCCCAAATGAAACAACAAAAAAAAAAATTTAGCCCAAGAAGATAAGAAAATATAAGCCCAACAAACAACTAGTGCTAAAACTTGTCCAACATACACTTTTAGTCCAAATAAAAATTTTGCCCACCAACAAATGATAAGTCCAAAATAAAAGCAGCCCAAAAAAAAAATTATGTAGCCCAATGTTATCCCAATAAACAAATTTAGCCCAAATTAAATCCAAGACAAACAAAAATGAAATAAAAAAAATTTCAACTAGGGATTGTAATCACGTGGAGGCTTAGAAAAAAAATGAACACCAATTCTCAATTTGACAGCACAATTTGACAACTCAAAGACCACTTTTTTTTTATAGAAAAATGACACTTTTTACTAGTTAGACACGTTTTCTACTTTACAGCTAGAAAAAGGACACACAATTCAAAAATAATACTCGAAAACTTAAACAAAGACAACAAATGAAAGATGTTTTCCTCGTGAACACCACGTTGACAATTCAAGCACTCGTTACTTTTACATGTTTTCTGTACACGCGTGACACAATCAACAAAAGATGCTTTTGACTCTCTTTGTCCAAATAGACACGTTATATACTGACACACACTAACAAAGAAAATTGTAATTGAAGCTTTATCAAACTTTGTTTATTAGACTCTCTTCTCTCACATTCAATCAAAAAGAAATTCACTCTCGTCTCCCCTCTTTCTCTCGTACGATTCCTTTTCTTTTTCTCACAAAACAAATTTACTTCTCTGCCTTTTTGTTACTTTGATATTTCTTTGTATCACACAAGTATGAAATATGAGAATATCACAGAGATAACAACCAAAAAAAAACTTAGTCAAATACAACAACCAGTCACTATTCAAGACAAGAAAGATGAAAATGCTATTTGCCTTGGATGCCGAGCTCAGTGCTCGGCAAATGAGGTATTCAAAAAAACATTTCTTCAAACTTCACACAAATGATGGAAAATGATGAAAAATGATTTTGAAAATGATTTAAATTTTTTTTGAACAATTTGGTCTATTTGCCGAGATGTGAGCTCGGCAAATGGGATTTGCAGAGATAAAAGCTCTGCAAATGGGTGGTTTGGGTCGAAAATTGGTTAAGTGTGGGACGAAAGGTCGATTTGCAGAGATATGAGCTCTGCAAATGAGGTGTTGGAAAATTTTTTGACCAAGTATGGAGTTAGTTGTATTGATTGCCGAGCAGTGAGCTCGGCGGATAGAAGAAATAGAAAAAATTGGTCGAAAAAATTGCTAAGTGTTGAAATGAATTGTGTGCCGAGCAGTGAGCTCGGCAATTTGTTGATTTGGCAAAGAAGGGTTATGGTTCTGGTCGAATTTTCAGAAGTCAAGAACGGGGTGTTTGTCGAGCTCGGCAAATACGAGAAAAATGATGCTGGTCGTGAATTAATGAACGAATTGTTGATTTGCAGAGCAACAATCTCTGCAAATGAAGGTTTCAATCAAAGAAAAATGCTAAGTGTTCAATACGGCAACACCAACAACCCAACTTCTGCAACTGGTTCAAAAATTCAAGGAGACCAGCTCGGCAAATGATAGTTTTGGCACCTCGACTTCTGCAAATAAGGTAAATTGACGATTTCTGCAAAACATATGAAGAACACCACGGCGGCCAGAATCTGCAAAAATCTCGCCGGAAAACTTCAAACCACGATTAAACCTTTATTTCTTCGAATTGAACCTCAAAACTACCACCAAAATACTCACAATCAGTTTCCGATCAAACCCTCAGCAAAAACTAAATCGATTGAAACTCGCCGGAAAATGAGTCAACTCGCCGGAAAATTCAACCTCGACGAATCGAAAAATTGAAAAGGTGAAAATGTTCAGAATTTGATCGCGAGAAAAACCTTATGATTTTCCAATCGATTTGATGCACAATGACGAAGAGATTGAAGAGAGAAGTTCAAGAACAAAAGTTGTTTTTCTTTTTCACTTTCTGCTTTTCTATTTTTCTTTTTCTGAAATAAAGTAATTCGATGAAACCTATGTAATAATCACGTGATTTGAACTATTGCTACAGTAGCAGAAGAAAAAAAAAAAAAAAACTCAAATTGAACTTTTTCTTATTATAACTAAGTGCCGAGCTTATGCTTAAAACACACAAACTCACTGAAATTTGATCTGAAATTAGAAATTGAACACTGATTACACAAATCAAACACTAATCCACTATTAATCGATGATCAGAATCACAAAACAGCCTTGAATTCCGTGAAAACAGAATTTTCAGATTCAAATTAAGCTCAAATTCATGAATTTCGAACAAAATTGGTTTTGGATATGATTACGGATCGTTCGGATACACCGATTATGCTCTGATACCAATTGATAGATATAGAAATGAGCTTAATTGAAGGTTTAATTTAGGATTTAGGTTAGTGTGTGAAAAGTGTGTGAAAGGGAGGTTGAAGATGAGTTGTAGAGAGAGAAAGTAATTTAGTGAGAAGTAAGTATGGAATTATGATTAAGGCTAATTACAAAGTTATTAAGGAAGGGGTATTTATACCTATCATCTAATTAACACTAATACCCCTTATATAACTAGAAATATTACAATTTAACACCATTTATATTTCTAACAAAAAGTGTTGCATTTCATACAACATAAATTATTATGCAACACTTTTGAAATAAGTGTTGCATTTTCTATGTATAATGCAACACTTTTTCAAAGTGTTGCCTATTATATGTATTATGCAACACTTTTTTTGAAAGTGTTGCTGAAATTGACGACACTTTTTAAACATGTTGCATTTTCTTAAGCTTTAAAACAACACCAACACTTTTTGTGGCTCTACCACATCGAGTATTCTGATCTATCTACCCACTCACATGGTAGATGCTCGTGGTTTCAACGATGGTAACCACGTTTGAAAGACAATCATGACAGTTTTCTTCTTATTTTTAATCGGTTAGTATGTGGTTATAGTGATGTATTAATTATATTAAAGATTATGAGGTTCCGTTTTTAATTTAATTGTTACCGACATCTTAAAGTATCTAGTTGTGTATAAAAACTTAAAGTAAAATACACAAAAAATAGATAAAGGCATTTATTTTTTAGTATCGTTAAATATAAAGTTGTAATATTATTTTAACTTAATGTAAAGAGATGATTTATTTAAAAAATTTAAACTAATAGTATTTTTTTTACATGTGTCGATTGAATATTATAACGAAAGATGTAGACTATATTGTCTTATCTGGGTAGACGTTAGAGAGTCCTTTAACCCAATAGCTTGTAGAGGAAAAGATCTTTAATAGTCTGTTAAAAATACGATAATATATTAGGAGTCGGAAGGATAATTTATTTTTATTTTTTATTTTTTTTGCGGTTAAAAAAAATAAAAGGAGTCGGAAGGAAACCTTGCGTCCTACTTAACCCGCTCTCCCCAAATTTATATGCCGTACTAAATAAGGCTCCCAAAACTTTTGAACTTCCCTCCTAAAGGAAAAAAAAGGTGCCGCCCCCACCCCAAAATCCCCAATTCACAAAACTCCGACTAAGTAGTTTTTGATGTAAGATCTAAGCGGTTACTCATCCTACATTTTGTTCATCTTCTTGCTACACACGCTCTCAGTCTCTCACCTCTTTTCTCTCACGCGTACACTCGAAGTCTGTTGTCCCTCTTATTCAATTTTTATGTAATTTTCAATTGATTTGAATTAAATTGCGATTGGTACAATTGTTCATTACTCCTGTGAGATTAGATAGATGTAATTAGTTGCATTTATTTGAAGTTTGATGAGTATTTTATACAATTGATTTGTGTCTTTTAATCTAGGGTTTTGTATAAAGTAGTGAATAAAATTAGTTAACACTCTTCTTATTTTTGACGTGGAGTCATAATTAGTTAACTTGATAGACTAACCCCGATGAAAACATTTTGAAGTTAATCTCTACTTTTTTGAGAGTGCACGCAATGTTGTTTAATATCCAAAATAGAGACAGCCTAACTCAGCTCGGAGCATCTTATATATGCACTATGCTCTTAAAAGAATAAGCTTATTTGCATTATGGTCTACAATTCAGTTAGTGATTAGTTAAGAGCCTTCTTTTGGTTCTAACCTTTTGAAATCCGTTCACTTGCGTAGTATTTTTGTAAAGGTTTTAACTTGATACTACACTTTCAGGTTTCAGAATTCTTTGCTAAGTTTATACAGAGGGTCTCACCAACGAGTTAGCTTATTAATGAAGTACTAAAATAGTGGCTAAAGGGTTGGTGGAAGGCTCGAAGCTGACCCGACTCATTTGAACTCATTCTAAATAACTGCATGCTGTGATCTGAACCCATTTTTGACCTGCTAGTCTGCTACAGAACTCCTTCAAGTCTTTTGGTTTACTGTAGTTGCAATGACATCGTTTCCGCAATGAGTGATAACAATGACTAACTTAACTTTCTAAACTATTGTCTTTGAATTTTTTATTTTCAGCACTGAATTAAGGGCTGTTTAGAGAAGCATTCTGAAGATCAAAGTACATCCAAACACCCCTTATTGATGATCACTAGGTTTTTATGCGCGTTTGCCCTTTTGGTTGATATAATGATATGGTAATGTGTGCACAAATACGTGTATGCACTTATAAATAAATTCTAAGACTAGTTATCCCATATAGTTATTCGTCTCAAACTTTTCTCAAGCCTTCTGCTTCTAAGAAAGCAACTACTTTCATTACAGAATTCTGGTAAGGTTATATAAATATTAAGTGTTAACATGAGTGGCTTCTTCCATGGGGCCCAAATTATGTCTTCTGTTGTCAGGGGAAGGACAATGTTTGGAGCCATGGACATGGTGGAGGCAAACTTTAGGGTCGGAATTTTAATGTAAAATGGTTACGGCTGCATGACTTGCATCTCCAAAAAACTCAATAATTGAAGAACCCGTTGAATCAGTTTAAACCTGTAAAAATAGTAGAGATTGCCAGGTATGCTGTTTTGACTTGCGTTCAGCTCCTTTCCCTTGAGTTTGTTGCTATAATTATTTTATCATGTAGGCGACCATGATTATGTATATGTTTAATGCATCCATCTCAGGAGTTACCTCGAGATATTGGAGAAGCTCTTTTTAAACTGATTGATGGGGAGAATGCCTTGGATGACAACGAGACCAGGTTTGATACTTTTTAGTAGAGGACTAGAGGTGACAAAATGGGTGGTTTGGGTTCCAGGTCAAAACTAACTTATGTCACAATTGGTGTTTTTCCCCCCAAATAATTAATGTTTTAGATAGGATTGCAATGATAATCAAGTCTTTGTACTAATTTAGGTATGTTTTAGATCTCATGGATACACATTTAGATAATGTAAGACCACATGTAAAGTTTAGTAATTTACTTGAAATGATTACATCTAAAACTTTTGTAAGGAATGAGAAATATTGCAATATCTAAAGTGTTGCATTTGATAATCAAAAAGTGTCGTAATTGCTTGTTGGAAAAAATAAAAAGTGTTGCATTTGACAATTTAAAGTGTTGTAATAGGTTGATGGATGGTAAGAAAAAGTGTTGCCAATGAATTGAAAAAGTTTTGCACTTGAGAAGTGTTTGCATTTTCTCAACACTAGCAACACTTTGAAAAAGTGTTGCTTGCTATAGACCTAAGGCGACGTTAGCTAACGTAGCACTTGTTAAAGTGTTGCATTAAACCTAAAGTGACACTTTTAGGGATAAATGTGACACTTTATGAGTGTTGCCTTAGGCTTGTTTTGTAGTAGTGACCTCAAATTCTTCATGTTCCGCTTGCTAGTCTTCGTCCAAGTGTCTTGTGACTTCGTGTTAAGTTGACTAGAGACGTTTGCCTTCACTTGCACGCCTTGTGAACCTATCATAACATGTCATCCCATTAAGTACCAAAAGTCCACATTTCTTAACTCATTTAAGCATCAAAACACGGCCTAATGATATAGGAATTAATCACAAAATGGACGCTCATCATATACCCCCACACTTAAGTCTTTGCTTGTCCTCAAGCAAATAGTCCATGAAAAATGAAAACATTGATGAGCGGATAACTTAAGTGTACAAGTTATTCTACTTTTAAATCATTCAAAGAATAGTCCATGCAAAATGTTTTGAGAAAGCTTTAAGACAAAATCAGTAAACTATAGCTAGAGGCGAGATAATTGGTCAATCAAAACTAAAAGCTAACTTTTTATTCGTGTTAATACCTCTACAACAGTTCTATACTTCCACATGTCTTACAGCTCAATCTTACTTCCTTCTGCTGACTAGTTAGCACTTAATTAAGTTTGTATAGCAAAGTGTTAGGACCAGTTCAACTGGTAAACTGGCCAGTCTCCAGTTGCACCTGGAGACCCAAAGATTTGTCCAGAAATATATTGAAGTCCAGTTGCATCGTACAGTCAACGCAACTGAAGACTTCCTCCAGTTGAGAACTGACCAGTTGAAGAATCCTTCCAGTTGAAGTCGAAGACAACAAGTGAAAGATAGAGAATGACAATGGCAGCGAAGCCCAGTTGACATTCTAGTCAGTTACAAACTGGAGACCGTCAGTGGAAAGCTCTTACAAAGCTTTACACTGATTACGAGGAATTGACTTTTGTGCTTTATGTGCTTTTACTCGGATAATAAGATTTATCTTATTATTTAAGTACAAAAAGGTACATAAAGCTGGTTGAATAAAGTTGCTTTATACTGCAACTTTACACTGCATTTTAAGGAATTAAATGCTATTTCTTAAATGCTCTCAACCACATTTGTACGACCAAAGTTAACATCCCAATGTTAACTTTGCCTATAAATACAAGTCATTGCACACCAAGAATATTACTTATTCGAACACACTTCGAAAGAATTCACACTTTGCATACCTGCAATATTCTTGGTGAACTTGTGCAATTTTCTCTCAATCACAAAAAGGAACATTTCACAACTTTAAGTGTTTCGATTGTTTGAGAAATTCCAAGTGTAGATCAATTGTAGTTCATAGGTTGTTAGGATATTTACATACTTTGTATTATCTTGGTTCCGCAACAACCTTGTAATTTATTTAAAGTTATAAAATAAATTACACTTGAAAATTACATATTGTCTCACCAATTTACTTTACAAGTACTTTGTATTATTGCATTGTTCTTTACTTATTGTCACTTAAATAAGTAATCTATCTAGAACTTGGTATATACTCTCTGTAACTGGTCGTCTCCAGTTCAGGCCTTATATTGCAAAGTAACTCCACCATCGACATTGAGGTGTCTTCAGGTAGTACCATCTATTGAGTTGGGACTTACAAGTGGTATCAGAGCAGAAGGCTAATAAACTTGCCTAAATCTGCTTAAGATGAACACTACTGAAGGTGGAGATGGTTCTGGTCAAGGTGAAAACCTTTGAATACTAATACATCACCTTTTCAAAATGTTAATACTAACCCTCCTCCTCCTACTGCCCCAAACCACGTCCATGTACATTATTCTAACACTCCTGTTCCAAAATTTGATGGAAACAGTGAGACCTTTGGTACATGGAAGGCCAGAATGCTTTTGCATTTTGGTGGGATAGAGAGGTATATGTTGAAAATCCTTAAGGATAGACCATATATACCCATGTCTCTTGGGGTAAGTCCTCTTCTAGATCCAACTGGAAGAAGAGGTTCAAGAGAAAAGCTCGAAGACCATTGGTCTGATGAGGATCGTAGACTTGTAGATCTGGACACCAGACTCAAGAACATGATCCTTGGAGCTGTCCCTGAAGATCTAATTCCAACACTTGTGTTGGTCCCCAGTGCCAAGTCAATGTGGGATGAATTAGTTATTCAGTTTGAAGGAGGTGATGACACTATTGTCACCAGAAAAGTTGCCTTGAACAAGAAGTATGAATCCTTCTTTGCTCTACCCAATGAAAGTCTAACTGGTACATACACCAGATTTTCTAGCCTCATTAATCAGCTGAGAGGCTTGGGTGTAGAGAAGGATAAGATATTCTTCTTGAGAAGTTTTGTGATATTCTTCCTTCCAAATGGGAAAACATGGTTCTTGTCTTAAGACAAGGTAAAACCTTGCACACTCACACTCTTGCATCGCTCTATGGAGCCTTCAGATTCACTGAAGATAATAATGCTGCAAGACTGGTGGCTGAGCAGGATGCCATGAACCATGCCCAGAGTTCCAAGGTTGCTAGTGTACCTGAGCGACCTTGTGCTGCCTTAATGTCTGCAGAGAGTGTCCGGGCACACTCAATGAAGGAGATGTTAAACATTTTCTTGAACTCTGGCCTGACCACTGAAATCAGTGATGGTTGTGATGAAACTGACGATGATGATCTGGTAGCCATGATTGCTAAAACCTTTAACAGGTTTAAGCATAAATCTAAAAGATTTAATGGCCCAAACAATGCTTCCAGCTCCAGCTCTCTGGATAAAACCAATCTTACCTGCTATAAATGCGGTAATAAAGGTCATTTTATGAAGGAATGCAGATCTAGTCAGATGAACAACCAAACTGGTCCCCCTGTCCCTAATTTCAATCGGCCTGATAATAGCTACAAAGCTAAATATAAAAGCTTAAGGCCCAGATTGCCCTCCTGTCCATGGAAAAAGAAAAGGATCAGTGCTTAATGGCACAAACTGAGGCAAAATGGGAGTACTCTGATGACTCATCAGCTGATGAAGAAGAGAAAAGGGACATGTGTTTCATGGCCTTGGAAGATCAACAGCAGCATGTGGCAAAAGAAGATGTCATCACTGGAAGATGGGTGGACATCATTTTGAAGAAGGTATGTGATTATGACAACCAAGTTGACCCTGAACTGAAACTGGACCTTGCTGAATCATTAAGTGGTGATTTGGCTTTTGTGGAAACTGTTATAGCAGATAGTGAAAGATATCTTGACACTATCTTAATTGAACTAAACAATGTTAAACCACAACTGAATGATTTACAAAGTGTCCAGTTGGCTCTCAAGGAGTCAGTTTTAAAAATTGAGGCTTTGGAACTTGATAATCAAAAATTATTTTCTGATCTTGAAAAAGAACAAAAGATTATCAAGTCATGGGTAAAAGCATCTGGCAAAAACTATGATGCATTTTCAAGAACTATCGATGCCCAAAAGAATGCATGAAAATCTGGAGATCTGGAGATGGCAGCTCTCATACCAGATCTTCATGCATTGCCTCCAGCTCTCAGGGTTGAAACTTCTTATGATCAACCTGAAGCTGTTGAAACTGAACCCATTGAGACCACCCCCATTGAGGTTAAACCTGGAGCCAAACAGGCTAGTGCTCCAGTTAAAAAGGCCACTGGTAACAAGCCTTTACCTCAAAAGTCTAAGGTGCCCAAGACCCAAAGACTAAAACTCCAGCTGAACCAAGGTCCAAGGTTCAGTTGCCTGATGAAAACAATATTTTGTTTAAACTGGAAAGTCAACTCCAACTTTTGTCTCGACAGGTTCAGAGTTGTACTGCCCGGATTAAAAATCTGGAAGGAGGTTCATCACCTCCAGTTTTTAAACAAAATATTAAACCCCCCTTTCAAAACCTAAACAAAAGAATGTTCCATCTGGAACTAAATCTGGTAAAAATAAGGGGAGCAAGTATCAAATACCAATCGTTTTTACTCCTGCACCTGGATCTGGTGAAAAAGATCCAGATGTAGTCTTCAGTTTAACAACTTATTTTAATTTTCCCCGCGGCGAAGCGCGGAAAATTCAACTAGTTATATATATAACAAAACAAGTAGCGCATCAGCGGCCTACATGCCTGCTTACTTATTTTTTTTTTAATTTCGTCTTTTAATCGTTCTGACTGATAGGTAACCACATACATGCATCTAAGTTGGTAAGGGAATTTGGATTGTTTCACATTTCTGTCACGAAAATTTTAACCTTTTTACTTTTGGCATGAAAGTTTTGTTTTTATTTAGTTTTTAAACTTTCAATTTTCGAACTTTTGCCACAAAGTTATATTCTCTTTACTTTTTATTACATAAATTCACTAAAGTTTTTGACCTTTTACTTTTTCCCACATCACTTTCATTTCTTTTGCTTTTCGCACGAAAGTTTCGTTTTATTTACTTTTTATACTTTTATTTTTCTAACTTTTGTCACGAAAGTTTTATTATCCTAGTTTTCACCACAAAACTTTTGTCAACAATTTTTACAACATAACTTTTGGTTTTTTAACTTTTGTCACGAAAGCTTCATTTTATTTAGTTTTTGTACATAACTTTGAGTTTTCGCACATAACTTTCAATTTTTTTAACTTTTCGCACGAAAGTTTTGTTTCTGTTACTTTTTATACTTTTTCTTTTCTACTTTCGACACGAAAGTTTCATTTTCTAAACCGTTTTACTTTCTTTACTTTTTACCACATAACATTTGGATTTCTAACTTTTGTGTAACATCCCGAAACTTTTTGACATTGGCCGTTAACTTACCGTTAGCGACCGTTAGTTACTATGTGTATTATATGTGCTTACGTGAATTAAATGATTTACGTGAGATATGTGTTAAAGTGATTTAAAGTAATGAAATTAAAGTTGATAATGATTAATAAAGTCAATTAATGTTCCCGATAAGATATAAGAGTTGTTAAGTGTTCCCGGTTGCGTTAAATGAGTCGTTAAGGGCCGAAACGAGTTGTAACGAAGTGCGAGGGCCTAGATGTAAAGTTTTTAAAGTTGCCCTAGTATATATATGACCTCTTGGTCGACCTAAAGGCTGGAAAAAACAGATCAAAACCCTAGAAAAGTATTTCACACAAAACCTAGGTTAAATCTTCAAGATCTAGTTGATTTCGGGTGATTCAGAAGGGTTTTTGCTAGCTTTTTGATCCGTTTATCATCCTCCAAGGTATAGATCGAAATCTTTGCAGAATATCAGTCATATTTATTCATATATTTCGTCCATACCTGGACTTGTTGAGTATTGATTGATAAGAAACGTTTTTGTTGTTAGAATTCACGATTTCGGGTCATTCGGTGATTGTTATTGCAATCAATATGTATCTTGAGATTTCCTACAGGTATGAAGTTATTTCTAGTGTCATTTTAATGTTCAAATAGAACCAATATAGGGTTCACATCTGGTCATGAGGTTTGATTTGGATTCGATTGCGTTTGTGAGTCGATTTAGGTCATTCGGGTGTCAAATCGATTGTAAAATGAGTATAATGAATCCATGAATCAATTGATGATTTCATAATGATAAATAATTCATAATTTGATGTGTATGAACTGTATAGGTCGTGGTGGCTTGACATGGATGTTTGATGGTGGAAATTGTTTGCAAAACAAAGGGTTTATTAGGTCTGAAAATTCAGTCATATTGCAAAAATCATATCTTCTTTATATGAACGACTTAGGAGATGAATCTTACATTTCTGAAAACCTCTATGTGTCCCCTAAATTCTATATGAACAAAGTTTCGTGTAATTTTTCCCAGAGATATGCGAAAAATGTCGATTTCCAAAAAATGGTCAGGTTTCGGACGAATTCTGCAGACTTGTCTTGCAAACGTCATAACTTATTCATTAGATCTCTTCAAGAGTCAAACATTACATTTTTGAAAAGGTCTTTTAGTGCCCTAGAAAATTATAGAACTGAGTTTTGTTGTATCTGGTCTTCTTGAGGGCTAAAAGTCATTAGGCAAGTGAATGGCGCAAAGCTGGAAACGTGCTCAAATTTCCTTGTTTAGCATTTATGCTTTATTGTAGCTTATAGGTTGATCTTATATTTGTTCTAGGTACCCCGGGATACTTTTCAAGCACCGTAACTTGTTAATTGGTTGTTGTTGAACTCCTTAAAGGTAAGATAACATCTTTTATCACATGAGGGACAACAAAACATAAGTTTTCATAAGTTAACTTCCCCAAATGAATGTTTGTGTGCTTTTATGGACTCGGGAAGGTATGGGAGGTTACTATGGGACATATTATGATTGCCATTGATGATATGTGGTAAGCTTATGCATGCTATGATGAAATGATAATATGTTTATGTTATGAAATGATGGAATAAAGTAAATGATAAGCTCCAATGTTTATGATGTAACGATAAGATGTTATGTTATTATAATGATATGATGCTATAATGCAATTGATGATACGATGATGTATTGCTATGAAATTATGATAATGAAATGATATGACGATATGTTGCTACCATGTCAAGATTAAATGATGCTAACATGACTTGATGATATGATGTTATTATAATATAACGATATGATGTCATTAGGGGTGATCAAAATACGGGCCAACCCGTCAAACCCGTTTAACCGGCCCGTAAAAAACCGAGCCCGACCCAACCCGTTAAGTATATGGTCCGGTCCACGGGCCTATATTTTATGAAATCTCGGGTTACGGGCCGGGCCGGGCTAACCCGGGGAAAAACCCGACAACCCGGCCAACATTGACATTAAATTGTTATAGGACTCATGTAGACTCATGTAATATTATGTATTATAATAATATTTTTACTAGTATTTTTATATATTATATATGTATTTCAGTATTTGATTTGGTTTCCAATTCCATGCAACAAAGTTTTTTTTTATGTAAAATCATGTTAATAATGTAATTAGGAATTGTCACATAATTTCTTAATGTTGTTTTTGATAGTTAAAGCACAGCCAAAACGAGAACCATAATGAGATATTGTGTTGTAGTTGAACCATGATTACGAGAACCATAAGAACAATTAAAAAACCATGAAATATATTGTTGTTCTCCGGGTTACGGGTTGGCCCGCAAAAAACCCGAGCCCGCATGCTAACCCGGACCGGACCGACCCAATGAAACATGGGCCAGTCCTCGGTCCACATATTTTGTATTTTTCGGGTCACGGGTCGGGTTGAGGCTGGGCCGGGCCGGGTTGAGCCCATGATCACCCCTAGATGCCATGATTGATACGTTGATACGGATTTACTATGATATGATGATGTGATGTTGATATGTGATGACGATATGTTGATGTATTTATGTCATATGATTGTTGCATGGCTTGAACACCTAGTCACTAGACTTCTATAGGTTTGCCATGACACGTGCACGATTAAGGGCCCTAAAGTAAAGAAAGATATATGTGATTAGTTTAGGTGAAAGTGTAGCCTAAGCTAATATAAAGTAAAGAAAGATGTATGTGATTAGTTTAGGTGAAAGTGTAGCCTAAGCTAATAATAAAGAAGTCTCGAGCATAAGTAAAGTTGTGTTAAGCTTAACCCATGCTAGTTCTTCGGAGCTAGTGTGTACGTTGTCACGTGGTGTGGGAATCTAGATACCTCCCCGTGGCATAGTTATGTTTGAGTGTATCCGGGTGGAGCAACTAACCACTACACGCGCAAAGTTCAAACGGTATACTCAGTTGGATCGACATTGTCTTTCCTTAACGACGACGATGGACCACCGTAAGGTCTACCCATCAAGTCGGGTGTGAGGATCCCATGTAAGGTCTTATGGCCGCCTACACACAACCCCACATCCCTAAGTATGTGTGGCTTATGTCACATAGCCTACGTCTAGGCAAAAGAAAAGAAAGTAAAGAAAGATAAGAACTAAAGAAAGTAAAGAAAGATGAAAAGTAAAGCTTTATGATGATAGGCACACTTAGGACTACGATGAATTCCTAATGTGTTAACTTATGTATGTTGCTTTAATGTTGATGATATGATCTTGCTAATGTATGATGTGAGGGACACCATAGTAATGTGGTGATCTTAACGTGCTATGACGAATATGTGATATTAACAATATGAAATGTTTTTGTTAATATATAATGAATTGGCAATGTTTTCATAACTCATGTTATCTTACTTAGCTTTTAAAGCTAACACTTGCTCTTTTGAAAAACGTTGTTCCCTCAGGTTAAGCAGGTTGAGCTAGTGAAAGACTTAGCTTGGTGAGGCGGGTAGTTGCTATGAAGAAGACATTTAGTTTTCCCGCTTAGTCATTTATGTTAGCCTTATGATGATTGGCTACTTTTAATATGACTAATGTATTGTTTATGTTGGCATTTATGTTGATGCCAAATGTGGATTATCTTATACTATTTTAATGATATGAATGTTGTAACACCACTTCTATAAATGAACTATCCATTAAGGGTTAGTTATGTTTTAAGGATTCTGTATTCCGTATTTCTAAACGCCGTTAGGCAAAAGTTTTTGAAAATCCAAATTTTAAATTGACGGGTGTTACATTTTGTCAACAAAGTTTCATCTTCTTAACTTTTTATCACAAAGCTTTAAGTTTTTCAAGCTCAGCCACCAAAATTTTATTTTCTTTACTTTTTACTATATAACTTTGAGTTTTTGCTTGCTTTTTATGCTTTTCCTTTTCTAACTTTTGACACGAAAATTTCATTTTCCTTACTTTTTAGCACATAACTTTTGAATTTTTAAAATAGTTAATTTCTCAACTACATCATCGAAAGTGTGTTTGTGCAAGTGTGTTAGTACAATTTGTGATAGTTAGACGTAATTTGTGACGAACATGACTAAACAACACCCGGCTTGATCGACTATAGTAGTTTTGTAAAAAAAGATTTATACTGATTTTACGAGAAATATTACATATATCATCATATTGACTTTCTAATTAACATATAGTTGCCTTAACTTTTTTTATTTTCTCATACTTCCTTTTTTCTCTCTTTATTAATATATTACCTTTTAAGTGTTTTTTTAGTGTTGTTTTAAAAAAGAAATAATTAATATTTGTTGTCAATGACCGGCTAATCACATACTAGCAGAAGAATATAACACCATAAAGCGGTGATTCTACTATAACAAAAAAATTAGTCTTTTGATATTATTTTGCACTACTTTTTATTGTTCGTTGTATACCTTTTAGCCTTGGTACGCTTTTGTAATATACATTTATCGTTATGCATGTATTACGACTTCATATAGTTACAAATTTTACGTATTGCTATGTGTCCCGGGGCAACGCCCGGGCACAAAAACTAGTTAATTGATTATTTTTGGATTTTTGAGTATATTTGATATGCCATATTCTCTCTCTATATATATAAAACCTGTGCGTGAGTTTTCGTGCACGCACACCCACCTTTTTTATTTTTATTTTTTTATCATTTCTGTTGCACGTTTCTCCCTTGCACTCCGAAGACCCCATTTTTAAATTTTTTTTACTATGACCATTTTCTTTTTCTTTCTTTATTTTTTAAGATTACTAGTTAGCAAAGAAAAATAAGTAAATGTCCATCAACCGTCTTTTACTCTTTACAAACCTCTCATTGTATACCAACTAGCTTATTACCCGCGTAATAAGCGGAATTTTCGTACATTGTTTTTACATTAAAAAACTTTTAATATATGAAAACGATTAACATCTAAATAAATATTTATAAACTTTTGAACCACAATAATAATATCATGTTCTTTGTCATTGAAAAATGTTAACAAATAATGTTGTCAGCCATAAAACTAAAAAATATGCATGGAACACGTATATTCCAATAAGTGTGTAAAAAAAAGGTAAATGCCCAGAAACTTCTTAGTCTCGTAGAGGAATTTTTTCTCTCAAGCTAGCGACCCTACAACACTGCATGACGGTGAGATCCCAAGCTCACCATTATGTTAGTTATGAGATATTAAATACATATCATTATTAACATTAAGTTATAACTACATAACTTTTACTTATATATATTAGGAGCACCAAAGGTGTTATTTTAATTTATGCAATCACATCAAAAAAAAAATTCATGTAATATTTGTATCAACCCATTCTAAAATTTTGTCGAATATTCGTATCATTTACACCACATTAGAAATACAAATATATAAAACTTTGTATACATGAAAATATAATATACTATATAAATGATTTTATTTATTTATAAGTTATATACATTAAAGACTACGAAGTACCATTATTGTACTAAAATAAATAAATAAGACTTTATAAGACATTATTTGTATAAAAAGTAAAGTATGCGGACTAAAAATGTTATTGACTAATTTTTTTGTCAATGATGATGTCATCATAATCTAAATGGTAGAGAATAAGAGATGAAATTTCAATTAAATTGGGTTTTGTTTAAGAGGTGTATAGTATTAAAGATATACTAAAACAGGATTGAAGGTTTTTTTATTCGACATTTGGCGAATTCTTTGTATGACACGTGTCACTTTTAATAAAAAAAATTTTAAAAATTCTTATTTAAAATTACTTAATATTTATCAGATATTAATTTTTTAAATGTAACCAATCCTAATCCTAATAGCCTATGTATTGTAACCACAAAGAAGATTTTTTTTATAACATTAATTCTTCGACTTATATATTGTCATTGTCTCATGATTTTGTGGATTTATTTTTTCATGTTTCGACATTACAAAATGCAGAAACTCACAACAAGTTCTCTAAATTAAATTTTAAAAAACTTTAATATATATTTATATCATATCCTTTAGCTATAAGAAATATGGAGTACTAACTTATATATATATATTTTTTACTTACTATTAATCAATTGAGATATAAATTTCTATTACAATTAAAAATTTATAAAATTAAATGACTTTATTATATTTATTTATTAACGTAATTAGGTTACCAATCCATGTAATAGTGGAAGCATGTTTTAAGTTGTTATTTCTTTTTTTTTATACATGATATTATATGTATATATAATTATATATAGTCAATTCGTACATCGTACGGGTAGTACTGGTATTAGTATTAGTATATATATATATATACTTACTAGCACCGTACCCGCGCAATGCGACGGTGGTCGTGGCGATGATGGTGTGGTGGTGGGGTGCGACGTGAGTGGGTGGATAATTGATGTAAAAGGTTAATAAAGATATTTTAAAAGATAAATGACTGATAGTGTAATTTAATCATTTGGGGTATTTTAGATAATTTTCTCATTTAACTTTTAAAGGGGGGTTGTTTGTAAACAAAAGTTAGATTAAGAAATAGGGGTATTTTGGGTATAAAAAAGTGTTGGATTTCCCAAAATAGAATAGGTCAGTTTGCTTTATAAAGGGTTATCAATTATCGATAGACAACATGACACACAAACATGAACCACCAATGCTTCTCGATAACCACCGACAACGACCACCTCCTGAAACAACCACAGGGAATAACCACCATTGGTAACCAACTGCGGTATCCTTTCATTGCAGTTGACATTCACGGAGAAAAACCGCTTCTGGTACAGTCAACAGGAACAAACAACAACCTCCTTTCACCGCCCTGGCCAAATCCCACCGCCAACAACACCTACCTCGACCACTACCAAGAACGACGATCATAAACTTTGACCACCACCGCCAACAACACTAACCTCATCGGGATCTAACCCCGGTGGCCAAACAACACCTACAACAACCTTTAAAACCACATCCATATACATTATTTATATCGTCAGCAACAACGAGTCTGTGTAATAAAACATTATTTATGGTGATAAGAAATAAAAAAAGTATATTGTTGGTTTAACATCTGGCGAGAAAAAGCTCAAGTGTTTTCAGAAGTGGGATGATGTTGTGGGAAAAGTTGAAAATGTTGTTGAAATCTCTATATAATAAAAAACAATTGTGATTACATCATTATTTTGTCTAAATATCTTACTTTACAACTCTAAAAAATTTTAAAAAAATTATTTCTTTTTTTACCAAATAATATATGATATCATTATAACATTAAAACTAAATTATTTAATTTATTATATACTTTTTAAATTCTTATCATATAGTTTAATAAATATCTTTATGCATATTCTTAAAGTATATATTTTTTAATTAATATGACAAAATTGAATCAATTAATTCACATTTCATTATTTCATGAATATATATAATCATTATCATTTTTTTCACTATTCAGAATTTTTATTAAACAACCTGTGTTCTTTAACTAGTGAGTAGTACATAAACTAAAAAGTGTATAAGAGAAAAAAAGAAAACAAAACAGTGGGAGGGTGGTAGCCACTTGTGTACGTGGCTATTATTATTTTTGAAACGTGTCACACTGTGAATGATAAAGACTTAGACAAAAATTATTTTTGAAATTTTAATTAGTGTTCAAAAGATTACGAGTATTTTTTAAATTTCAATTTTTGTATTACTTAAAAACAAAACTAATTTTCAAGTTGTGATAGTATATTTACAAAGGATTTATAACTAAAAATATGGAAGAAATCTTCTAATTTAGTTGAAGGCATTTTAATTTTTGGACTAAAATTATTAATCAAGATTCAATTAATTCTATTAAAGTCGAAAATATTCTTTCTTTTAAAAAAAGTCTAAGAATTTTATCAAGCATTTTCCAAGGTTCAAATCATGAACATTTTCATTTGTTTTTTATTTTTTTGTAGTTAATCACATATAAATGTTATATAATGGAAAAAAACCATAAAAATGTAACGTTTTTACTCAAAATTCCTAATCTAGGGAACCTATTTACTTTTCGTATATTGAAAGGATTTCATTTCTAAAAATTTCCCAATAAAAGTAATATCATTAGTTTTAACACTAGTCATCCGTTAAATGGCACGTTGTCTTGCCACATCATTAGAAAACTAACGTGGACATTTATCTGTATACACCTTTTTATATGTATGTCAAAATCCATATCTATGTAACACAAAGAGATCAATATCAGATCCATGTCCATACACACCATTAGATCAAACACAAACACATAATTTCAATTGTTTCCGAACGCGGTGATGAATACAGAAGTCAAGACTATCGTTCATCATTTATCAAATATTCCATTAGCTTGGCTGGGAAAGGCACACACATCCCATATTTTTATTTTGGATATTAGAGCTCACATCTTATTATTGTTTTTATTTTCGTCGATAATGGTAGAGAACCCATTTGCGATTATTATTTTCTATTTGGCGGCTGGAAATCACACGCAACACACACACACCATCATTTGCTACATTCTAGATACCTTGCCATATCGGGGAAGTCGCTGGAGACTTTGTTGGATTCCCGATTTCAACTTTGATTTGTAGATCCAGGTTTGATTATATATAGATTTGTGTCGAGATCTTGATATTTTTGTTTGGGATAAATGACCAGTGGCTGGTCACGAGGGGTGGTGGTGGTGGTAAGATGTCCAGTCGAAGAATTAGGTCACCGGACAGCAAACGCATTAGTTTCTCCAATTATCGCTGACGACGATGATGATGAAGTGTTGTCGTTTGGAAATCGGGATTTTGAAATATGATATATGGATCTCGACACAATGTATATATAATTATGATATTATTGTTTCCAGATAAATATATAACTATGAACTAGATATATGGATCTGGATTGACATATACAGATAAATTACTAGGTCAGATGTCATGTAAGCTATTTTAATGACGTGGCAAGCCTATGTGGCATATAACGGAAGTCTGGTGTTAAAAACTAAGGATATTACTTTTATTGAGAAATTTGTAAAAATGAAATCATTTTAATAGACGAAAAACTAGATAGATTATCTTGATTAGGACTTTCAAGTAAAAAAGTTATCTTTTTATGAATTTTTTCCTTATATAATTAATATTCGTTTTTTTATTCTTTTAACTATTGAGTGAACTGATCATGTAGATGATTACTATATTTTATGTTTGTACATAATGATACATTTTCACGCACATGTTTAAAGCAAACAAGCGAATGCATCTTTCGCATTCATAAATTTTTTAAAAAGCAATGTTATGTCTCCCGAGACAACATCCGAGTTAGGGGTGTTGAAAATAACCAAACTCAAATAACCCGACCCGACCCAAATGGGTTTGGGTTATACGGGTTGGGTTATTCGGTTTTTGGGTTAGTTATTTGGTTAACCATACCCATATAAACTTAATCGGTTCGGGTTGTGGGTGATAAAATTTCATTTTGGGTCAACCCGAATAAATTCTTCTTATTCTTTGGTAGAATTAATATAATGATAAATATGGCATAGTTACTAGAATACTAGCAGGAATCGACGATTATAACTTTGTTTCTCCATTACATCTTTTAATATATATAAATTTTGTCTAGTATTATGTTATTTATTATTGTAGAATTGGAAACAAGAAATGTTTGTACTTCAAATTTAGAATGACTGATCACTAAAGTAACATGATATATAAAAATTTGACTTGAAAAGACAAGAAACACTCTTTTGGACTAGACTGGTATAATGCATGTACTCTCTTCTTTTGTGTATTCTAATATTCTGATCATGCGTAATCTTTTTTTTTTGTATTTTGAATTTCTGATGATGTACTTCAAAACTCATATGTTGAAATTGTTATGTAGCTAAAATACTGTAATGTACATGTAAATGGGCAAACAACCCTATTTTTAATATTGAAAGTTTTTGTAGTTGTTTCAAAACTTTTTCAATTGGTTAATTTGGGTTCAACCCACAACCCAACCCGAACTAACCCGAAACCCAAAACCCAAATCTTTATTCGGTTCGGTTTATGGGTCACATTTTTTATGACTCAAACCCGAATAACCCGACCCATATAACCCGAAACCCGAATAACCCGACCCATCAACACCCCTAATCCGAGTAACATAACTAATTGGGAAAATGATATATGATGTTAACATCATCTAACTTAGATGATGTTCCCTCACATACTCACTCACATCAATTTTTACACATGTCAAAAAACCCCATGAATTTTATGGTTTGTGAGAGCAACATCATCTAACTTAGATGATGTTAAAATCATCTAACTAATTAATTAATTATATTTAGTGAAAAGATTGTTATGGTGTGTTTGGTTTAGAAGAATGGGAATGAACGAATCATATCATTCCATTGAAAGTGTTTGGTTTGGAAGTACTCATGAAGTCATGGACTAAAGCTACCAATTAAATTTTGATTCACTATTTTATTGTAGCAATAGGTCTATAGCCCAGAGCAGCACACCTTGGGCAGCAAACTCTCAGTCCATGTAGTTGTATACTTGGCCCGTTATTGAAAAAATTTAGCCCATTTTAACTTTTTAGTGTTACTGCCAGTTTATTAAATGAAGTTAAATAAAAAACACTAGTCGGGAGATTCGAGATTTCAAAGTGATTTTTAAACTTGGTAACATGTATCTCAGACCTACATATCCATATAGCATTTTGTGATATATGAGCATTATAGTTAAACATTATAAATAATGTTTAGTATAGATAAAAGTGACAAAGTATCACGTTAGTTTATATATGGCATACAATATGTATTACAAGCATTAAGCAAACTATAAACACTATTACTTCAAAGCTAATAAGTAACAATTACTGGGAAGTATGGCAAGGTAGTCTCCAATTTGTGACAACACCATGAAAACTAAGTGGTTGCTACGATATCATTTTCCAATGAATTAGGGTTGATTAATCTGCAACGGCATTTTCTAAGCTTCCAAGAGATGTCTTAAGAATTTGGATATAAGTAGTTAAACATACATAAGGCAAAGTATGTAAGTAGTTGAGAACGAAGTAAAATATGGTAAAATCCCTCTTGATACATCAATTTTGATTAGTTGGTTTTAAAACACACGAAGTATTATTAGCACTGATTGTGTTGGTAAGTAGTTGGTTAATTAGTTGTT
>CM067167.1:27483517-27639737 GCA_034093135.1 Erigeron breviscapus
AATGGAGATTGAAAAACAGGTAAAGGAATTGGTTGACAAACCTGGGTTGAATGTGACTGAACTTAGAGAGCAGTTAATGACTTCAGTTGGTCAGAAGATAGATGATACGCTGGGTGCAAGAGAAGCACAATTGATTGAAAGGGTGATGTCTGAGATCACCAAGCTGCCACTCCTCAGGTTGATCTGGCCCCACTCACAAATGAGATCAACCAGTTGAGTAACTTGAACACCCAGGTATCACTTCATGCTCAATCTTTGGATAAACTGACAACTGAAGTAGAAAGTTTGAAGAAGAAGGATGAAGAAGTGAAGGACAAGGTGGTTTCTGGTTTGGATGAAGATTCCAAGATTTTAAATGAATTGAAAACTGGCCAGGAACAAGTTGCAGCTAATGTTCTGACCCAGTCTAAAGAAACCAACCACCTTTGGAGATCTTTCAGGATGATGTGCACGATCTTCAAAGATTGCAAGAACATGCAATCATGGCAGCCTCTTGATCGGTTGCCAGCTCACCATTCTGAATGGGAAGTGATTAGGGCAGGTCTAGATGCTGCCAAGGGGGAAAGAAGTGCAGTTCTTGCACCAATTGCAACTGAAAGCACTCCATCTGGAGGTCAATCTGGTATAGAATGATTGTGGCTGCCAGTACTGAAGCTGGTGAGCAAAGAGTTGTTGAAACTGGTGATGTAGGTGATAGGGGGAATGTTGTTGATAAGGGCAAAGGTTTAGCATGTGATGTATCTGCCCAGCCGGCCACTGATGTACCTATGTTGGAAACTGGCAATGCTGATGTACTTCCTCCAGTTTCTGAAAGTGTTAGCAAACAACTGGCTAGACTTGGTAATCAAATAAAAGAAAGAAAGAAAATGAAACAAGCCAACCAAGTTCAAGCCAGAGAGCATCTTGCTAAAATCAAACTGCTTGATATGAGTGATGCTCATCTTTTGGGAATCACTAAGGAGGAGTATGCCAGAGTTAAGAATGATCCCAGGATAGTTGACCAGTTGAAAGAAATGCTTGATGTTGAACTGGACAGACACTATCTTGATGATGAAGCTGAATTTGATGCCAGAAGCTTGAATATATCAGTGGAGAAGGCTAAGAGAATAGGGCCAGTGGGATTCTAAAAAGAATTGAACATGTTAAGAAGGTTGTGAAAAGGGTATTAAATCCACCAAGGAGAATCCCTCAACCAAGAAGACCACTGACCAGAGATGCTGACCTTAGCACATTCGTAGAACCAACTGGTGAAGTATCAAATGATGACATCAAGTCTGTTGTACTGGCTGCTGGAGCTGGGAGTATTAAAATAACAAATGAATCTGAAGCAAGAAGCTATTACTCCCAGATCATGGCAACCAGAAGACATAGTGGGACTATCAATGATGTTAATGTAACCATTAAGCCAGGCACCAAGCACTTTTAAGTTGAAGTTAGTTATACCAGAGGGCCACTGGTTAAAACTGACAATCCTGGTGCAATGCAGTATGGGTTCACTGAATGGGTTGAAATGGTGAATGTTTTGGATGCAAAGGCACAAAAGAATAGGTTTGAGAAAGCATGGGTGAACTTCTTAAAGGGCAAGATTCAACATAAAGAAAATCTGGAGCTAAAGTTGAATATTGATCCTGAAGACTCTCAGCCTATCTCTTCAGTGACCAAGAGAAGAAGAATTGGCGAAGGGCCATCTCATTAAGTTCTCTTTTCATTGTATCTACTTGTATTTTATTACATTCTGTAACTTGTATAAATTTCATTTCCTTGTATAAATGAAGTTACCAGTTTGTAACCACAAGGTAGATAATAGATTAGATCTAACAAACTTAAAAGAAAAACCCAAGGCATTTATTGATCTAAAAATGCCTTGGAAAACTTAGATAGATTTAATCGAACAAGTCTCTCCAGTTCACACTTGTACAGATACAAGGACGGAAAAAGACTTGCCAATATTTCTAGACAAATAGGGGGAATTTGTTAGGACCAGTTTACTGGTAAACTGGCCAGTCTCCAGTTGCACCTGGAGACCCAGTGAAACTGGAGACCCAAAAGATTTGTCCAGAAATATATTGAAGTCCAGTTGCATCGTACAGTCAACGCAACTGAAGACTTCCTCCAGTTGAGAACTGACCAGTTGAAGAATCCTTCCAGTTGAAGTCGAAGACAACAAGTGGAAGATAGAGATGACAATGGCAGCGAAGCCCAGTTGACATTCTAGTCAGTTACAAACTGGAGACCGTCAGTGGAAAGCTCTTACAAAGCTTTACACTGATTACGAGGAATTGACTTTGTGCTTTATGTGCTTTTACCCGGATAATAAGATTTATCTTATTATTTAAGTACAAAAAGGTACATAAGCTGGTTGAATAAAGTTGCTTTATACTGCAACTTTACACTGCATTTTAAGGAATTAAATATTATTCCTTAAATGCTCTCAACCACATTTGTACGGCCAAAGTTAACATCCCAATGTTAACTTTGCCTATAAATACAAGTCATTGCACACCAAGAATATTACTTCTTCGAACACACTTCGAAAGAATTCACACTTTGCATACCTGCAATATTCTTGGTGAACTTGTGCAATATTCTCTCAATCGCAAAAAGGAACATTTCACAACTTTAAGTGTTTCGATTGTTTAGAGAAATTCCAAGTGTAGATCAATTGTAGTTCATAGGTTGTTAGGATATTTACATACTTTGTATTATCTTGGTTCCGCAATAACCTTGTAATTTATTTAAAGTTAATAAATAAATTACACTTGAAAATTACATATTGTCTCACCAATTTATTTTACAAGTTATTTGTATTATTTCATTGTTCTTTACTTATTGTCACTTAAATAAGTAATCTATCTAGAACTTGGTATATATTCTCTGTAACTGGTCGTCTCCAGTTCAGGGCTTATATTGCAAAGTAACTCCACCATCGACATTGAGGTGTCTTCAGGTAGTACCATCTATTGAGTTGGGACTTACAATAAGAACTACTAGCTACTAGCAAGGCATTTATATTCATTCGTTTTTGTACTTGTGAGTCACTACTTAGATATACTCTCACACTACAGTCATGCTCACTAGCTAGACACTAAAGCAGTTATACGATATTATCATCTTTAATAGTTGAGACAGCGGTGACAGGTCGGTGGTTCCCCACTCGCAGAGTGACATAACTCAACTAACGGTTCACATCAAGACAGCGGTGACAGGTCGGTGGTTCCCCACGCGCAAAGCGACATAACTTGATGCGTTTAGATTTTACTCGTTAATAGTTCTTTGAACTCTTTTTAATCTACTGATTGTCTTTCTTAAGATTTACTACATTATTCATGCAATAGACATTATCAGAGACCCCAGATGACTCATACTCCTACTCCGCATGCAACTAGTTTACATTAAGTAGTGTAAGAATTAAGGCGAACCATACATCTAAACTAGTTCCTACACAAGCACGTATATTATTAAGTCCAATTAATATGCCTATACTAATGACTAGATAGCTCTAATTGCTAGGCATATTAAAGTCCGGTTAATGTGCTATGGCAAACATAATCGCATTCAGTTTCAGTCTAAGCTCTAATCCAGTTGGAAGAATGAACAGCCACAAATCTATAGTTAAACTAACAGTCCTAACTAACGTTCATCTACCAAAGCTAATATTGCTTAGTTATCGTCATCTTTTGTCTACTTGCAAAGCTTATATTCTCAAAATAATTTTCCGACACAAGAAAATTTTAATTTTTGCATGAAATAAGTAGTAGAAAACTTGTGATAAATCAAACAATTAGACCAACGGTTTTTCCTATTCCATCCCCCCACACTTAAATTGTACAACATCCTCGTTGTACTAGACATAGAAACAAAGGGAAATAGGAAAAACACGTAAAAAGTAAAAGTAAAAGGATTAACGAAACTTCCCGGGTCTTAAATTGCATGATAGTTGTTGAAGATGGCATTTGCAGAGCGACTTGAATGATGTTGAATCTTCAAAAACTTGAGTCGTCTCCATTTGATGGCGATCCATTGATGCGTCTCCACCTTCTTTTCTTTTTGGTATTTTCTGATTTTTCGATTTTTTTTTTGGATTTTTGGGTTTTTCTGATTTTTTTTTTTTTTTTGGTGATCTCGATGTGCTAACGGAGGTTTGAGCGGCTCTTCATAAGTGTTGGGTGATTGAGAGGGGTTAGGAATGTGTTTACAAGGTTTAAAATGAAGTTCGAACTACCACTGGACCTCTGAGCGGCGCTGGCAAAGTTCTGAGCGGCGCTGGAAGAACTGCTGCTACCTTGAGCGGCGCTGGAAGAACTTCTGCTGCCTGAGCGGCGCTTTAGTGGTCCCAGCGGCGCTGGTGAGTCCTGGAGCTCAAAATCAAAGTTGTAGCTCTCTCTTTCCCGGTTCCGTGGCCTGGTCACTCGTCGAAAACGGACATCGGATGAAAAAGTTATGGCCAAAATACCAAGACAGCGCCAAACTCTTCATATCAATCATTTATCCTCCGTCTTGAGCAATGTTTTCACGACCGGACCGGACCGGCCGGTTGGATCGGTCGGGCCGGGAACCGGTAAGCATAACGGTCCGGTTGTGATGTAAAAACGGTCCTGCATTCGAACCAGTGGTCGAACCGGGAACCGTTGGTCGAACCAGAAAACCAATCGAACCGGTTGTTGACTTTTGGTTGACTTGGCTAAAAAGAGATTTGTTGTTGTCGGAGTTGCAATACGTTGTCTAAGTTTACTTACACTGTTACACATCGGGGTTTTAATCACATGGTGGTGCGGGGTTTACTTCACATGGGGGTTTACACCGGAAGAAAGAAAACATATACCTGTTTGTTGTTGTCGTTGCTTGGCGTTTTGTAGATGGGACGAGTATATATATAATTGGGAGCAGGATATCATTTACATATGAAAGTAGGATGAGACAGAAAGAAATTGTGGAAGATCATAAGATGAGAGACACAAAGAAAGATACAGACTTTTTTTTCTAATAAAAAGATAAGATGGGAATATGGGAAAGATAAGGAGTCGACAAGTAGCAGTCAAAGATTCTTTATTTCTATGTTACATGTATATTAGTTTAAAAAATTAAATTAAATTAAATGCAATTTGTAACAATGATTTTGATATGTAAAAAACTCCATGACATTATTTAGATGTTACACGTAATCAGAGGTTTTATAAAAATAAATAGTTATTGTTTTTCAGATTTCTAATAATTGAACCACCTTTTAATGTTATAAAAACAAAGGAAAATAGCAATGGAAAACAACTCATTTTATTGGTTTTATTGTATTTATATTTATATATTATAATTATTTATATGTAATATATTTTTATTAGACTTATATATATAATGTTATCCGGTTCTTTAATCCGGTCCAACCGATCCGACCGATCCGACCAGTGACCAGTAAAGAGACCGGTTGACCTACCGGTCCGGTTATGAAAACATTGGTCTTGAGTGTTGAATCACGAACGAAGCTTCTCCAAACCATCACTACACCTCTTTGAGCTTATGTAACCTTGTTCCTTGATGTTCTCCTCCTTACCACTTGCATTGATCTAAAAGGCTCATGATTAACCTGTTGTCTGCACATCTAAATCAAAATATCAAAATTGAAAAGACAAAACAAGAATGAAAAACACGATTACTTGCTTGTTCAACCGAAATAGAACAAGAAGCAATATTATTATTAAACAAAATAACCTAATGCATGAAAAATAAAACAAAGACATGGGTTGCCTCCCAAGAAGCACTAAATTTACCGAGTCTTCAGCCGGACTCATTCCCCAAACTTACCATGGCGGGGTCTTAAACGCCCCCACACTTAAAGTGTCGGGCGGTTTACGCGAATAAGGTGAGTAAAATGTGAATCTAATCTTAGTCATTACCCAAACCATTTCATTCACCTTAGCAAAAATCACTTTGAAAATATCAAAACCGTTTGTATTCTTTTCAAATCTCATCTCAAAAATCCACGCTTTCATCCTAACATACTTAATTTCAAGAATACCCTTATGACATGGAACCTTTAAGTATTTCAAGTTAAGGCTTATATCCGTCCATTCTGAAGGGTCGGGAGCTAAGGGGTCCGGGGCTAGTTTAAAGAATAAACCATGATGCATGAAATTACTACTAGCCCTAACATTGTCTAGCTTAATGCCACTAAAACTTAAATAACAATGAGTTGGAGTAAAAGAGCTCCCTGGATAGCCCGACTTGGGTTGCAAATCATCTTGACTCCTATCCTTGCATTCCTCCACTTCGAGAGTCGTATCCCGTTTATCCGGCTCCTTCTTTCGTGCCATGATCTTCTTAAAAGATGTCAACTACTTTAGCACTGCCGCAAACAAACCAAAGGAAAGCATTTCAGTAAATAATGAATCAAATAGGTTCGAATGCTTACCTGTTTCACGCTCCATTTGTTGTAGAAAAATGATCCAGATCTGATTGGAAATCCATTCCGGGGTTAAAACAAAATCAGAACGTGAATGTGCCTGAAACGGGGCTTCCAGCGGCGCTGGTTGGGATGCCCAGCGGAGCTGGTTATTGATCTGAAGCCACCAGCCCAGCGGCGCTGGTGGTCTTCCCAGCGGCGCTGTTTGTTATCCTGAAGCCACGAGTGGCGCTCCCCAAGTGTGGGAGCGGCGCTGGATCTGTCTGGGCCAGGTTCCGGTTCTTCAATCTCCTTCTTGACTTTTAAGCTTTCAATCTCCGGGACCTGCCAATTATTCTCAGGTAAAAATGTAAAATCAAGATAGGGTTCAGAAAACTTACTTGAATAAGTGAATATAGGATTCACTTTGTCTCGAGTCGGTGGGATTATATACTCCCCCACACTTAAAGTGTTGGGTGGTCTATGTTTGAAAGGTGAGAAATCCTCTAATTGGACGTTGGACTTCTCCCAACTGACTTCTGCCCGTTCTTCCTTATGAGCTTCAATGACGGGCAACACAATCCTCATGGTGGATACAAGCTTCATCTCCATGGTTGCGGTCATCACTATCTCTTCATCCCATATGATCTCGAGCTCGTCTTTCCAATCGGCTTCATCCCAAACTACTTCACTCCTTTCCTTCAATTCCACATCAACACGGTCACTCCCATTCTCCTTACTCGACTCGTGCGGTTCCAGATGTGGTATGTCATGATTTTCCCCGTTCAAATCATCTTGGTCTCCTCGCCTTGGGGTTGAATCTTCTTTCTCCATCTCAGCTTCATTCGTCTCCTCTTCTTCTTCAAGTGCCTCGTTGTTTGTTGGGGATTCTTCACCCGTTGCATCGTTTTCGTAAATTCCTACAAAATCATAAAAAGAAGAAAACTCTCTTCATAAATTTGATAGGATCCGGGCACTTTCTTTCGCTCGATTCAGCCTCAAATAGATCAATTTCACATTTGTAAGAGTGTCGGGCATCCTCGGCATTCAATGGTAGAGCAAGGAACGAATCTTCGTGCGAACTGGGACTGCAGGGGTCACCAGTGGCGCTAGGAGGCTCCCAGCGGCGCTGGATATTCCCAGCGGCGCTGGTGGTGGTCACCAGCGGCGCTGGCTCTTCCGTATCAGCGTTCTGATTTATCGATTTCTTCCGTTCCTTCTTCGTTTGGCTCCCGTATGACCTGCACTTCTCCATCAGTTGACGAAACGATATCCACATCAACAAGCTTCATCTTGTTTGGTTCCGGATGTGGTGCTTCACCTTGATTCAACTCCTCTTGTTTCGGGATTACATGCTCTTGTTTCGTCTCGACTCCTTGAATGATCGTCCCCTCCTTGGTGCTTGAAATAGCCTCATCTTGATTGATTTTGCATTTACTAGGATTTGGGCTTCATCGGCACCTTGAAAATGAGCTAAATATGAAGTTTCGCGAAAATCTGAGCTGCTGTCGGGGCTCCCAGCGGCGCTGGATGTTGCCAGCGGCGCTGGCCTGAAGGACCAGCGGCGCTGGAGGCTCCAGACCGTTGTCAGATTCTTCGATTTTGCTTGTTTCGCCTTGCTCTTGCTCCTTTTCGACCGGACTGCATCAGTAGTTGAGGAAAGGTTCTCCACATCAACAAGATGAATCTTGCTTTGTTCCGGATGCGATATTCCATCTCCATCTTCGTCTTGCTTTGGATCTTCCATGGGTGAGACGTGTAACTTGTTTTCCAATAGAGAATAACCTTGTTTTGCTGAATTAAAAAGAAAACTACCTCCACTAACAAAATCCAAGATCTTTCGAGTATCATCATCTAATCCTTCATAATACTAAATAATACCGTCTTCAAGCTGAAAATCTTTTTGAGGGTGATCTTCCATCACCTGCTTTATTCTCTTACAACCTTCTTCCCAAAGTCTCTCCGTCGATCCAAGTTCCCAAAATGCTTTGATGAACTCCTTCATCCTTTTCCAAGCATCTTCCCACGTTTCACCTTCTTGTTGCACAAATTGCCGAATTGCGATTAATTTGGCTCTACTGCTTCTACGTTTCTCCTCGAATTCATCATCTGATTCATAGCCTTTTAACACCATGATTTATGCTGAACCTACAAAACAGACACTAACTATACCCGTGAAAAGCACTAATTATTACTAAAAATAAAAAGACGAAAATGAAAAGACAAAAACTAAAACTAACCTAAACTAATAAAAGAAAAATATTTTTGGATTTTTTTAAATTTTCAAATTTTTATGGTTTTTTATAATAATGAAAATAAAAATACACCTAAACTAGATTAACTAAAAAGAAATTAAACTAATCCTAAAAAGACTAAAACTAACTCTTCCGTGTAGACACGAAAAAGTCGAATTACCCTAACCTAACTAAATTCTTAAAAAAATAGTCCCCGGCAGCGGCGCCAAAAACTTGATGTGCAGATTTGTTAACTTAATTTTCCTAACAAGTTTTAAATTTATAATTTCAAGGTTAACTTCTCTACCACACTCACTCACGGGCAGTGGACCCGTTCGTTTGTAGTATAGTAAATAGGTAAGACCAGGATCGTTCGCAGGGACTATGTCTAAGAACTAAGCTAGGTGTAATTCTAGGATTTGGGGGTTTGTCACGATTTAAATAAAACTAAAATAATAAAAAACATTAATTGATTAATCTAGCAGAACAATAATAATTAAAACATTGCATCTACTTGGAACAGTTCACATGCCATGATCATTTGGAAAACAGTTTAGATATGTTGAACAACTCTTCTCACGTTCGGATTCTCGTTAGATTCACCAAACTATTTAGTAGTGCTGTCGTTAGACTCACACTACCCTATAGACAGATTCTCGTTAGATTCACTGTTATGCATTAAGACCTGAGTTTTGTAACCATGACTTAATCTTTTATGTAAGTCTAAATCCTTGTTAAATTCAAAAGACACTAACTATTCTAGTCACCCGGATCCGGTTTCCGTTCGCCGGATCAACTAAAACAATTTAATAAAACACATGCTCAGTTGAGTCAAATTATTAATTAACCATCCCCCGCTCAGTTATAAGTCAAGAGACCACATTAATTATAGACCGATTAATGTTTCGCAAAACAAATTAAATGACTCTAAGGCCTTGACGTCAATTCGACCCAAACAAATCAGTAAAATAAGTTTGTATATGAAAATTAATAACATTTGCCTGACTCAATAAACATGGATCTGCGACAAGCATAGAAACGGTTCAACAATCTAATATAGAAAACTATCACGGCATGATCACATTATCCAAATAGATGCAAAACTACTTAGCTACTCATGACAAGATAATTAAACCTAACAATTATTAATATAAATAAATCCATCATAACAATTGTCAAATAAAATAGTCTTGCAATAAAGTATCTAACAGTAATAAAAGTAAAAGAGAGATCAAACTAACAATAGGGATGAAGTTACGCAGTCCTTAATGCCGCTTCTTCAAATCAACACCACGAACCCTAATTAATTTGACCTAATAATTATTTGTTGAATGATAATTGTTGTTGAGAATTGATGCTTGATCTTCCGGATGATATGGAGGTGTTACGAGGGTTTAGATCTGATGAAGGTGCTTGATGATTATGATGATGATGTTGTTAAGGATTGATGGTTGATTATATGGATGATATGGAGGTGTAAGAAGGGTTTAGATCTGGTGAAAATACCCTAGAAACGGCCTACAAGTCGTCTGGAGGAAGCAAGCTGCGAATCTTAGGGTTTAGGGGGGTATTTATAGGTTTAATGTAAAACCCTAGATCTGACCGACTTTCCCAGCGGCGCTGGGAAAGTCCCAGCGGCGCTCAATCCTTTTCAGCTCCGCTCATGATGTCCCAGCTCCACTCTTGATTTCCCAGCTCCACTCTTGATGTCCCAGCTCCGCTTGCAAAGGTCCCAGCGGCGCTGGTAAGCTTCAGGATGACTTCCAGCGGCGCTAGTGCTTTATGTAAGCGGCTCTGGTCTTTGACATCAACACGAAAGTTGTAGATCTTTCTCTCGCCTTTCCGCGGATAGCTTACTCGTCAGAAACGGAGTCCGTATGAAGAAGTTATGCCTAAAATACTAACACATGGTCATTTGCTCCACGTCGACCTCAAATTCTTCATGTTCCGCTTGCTAGTCTTCGTCCAAGTGTCTTGTGGCTTCGTGTTAAGTTGACTAGTGACGTTTGCTTCACTTGCACGCCTTGTGAAGCTATCATAACATGTCATCCCATTAAGTACCAAAATGTAACATTCATGATTTTTACCGTTTGACTGTGCATGTAATTTGATTAACTATTTCAATAAACGGAAATTTGGACATAATTGTGTACATTTATCTGTAAATTGGGCCAATTATAATGTCATATTTGAACTTCTAGAATTAGGGCCATATTAGCAGACTATGAAATTGGCCCAGTACATGTTATGGAAATTATATAATAGATGATAATTGAGTAACTATGGTAACAGGAAAAACGTATATACGAAACCTTAAGTATAATGTACGGTTACAACAGTGTCGGTGGAACAGTGTCGGTGAAACAGTGTCAGTGGAACAGTGTCGGTGGTTAGATGATAATTCCATTAATAGGACAAAAACCGACACAACCTTTATATTATATGAAATGATTTATCCATATTATGGATTTATAATAATTTATAAAAGTTGTACGCTCGTGAGTATTTTTGTTATTAATTTCGGAATCAATTAACTAGTTAGATATATTGTACATACTAGTAAAATAAATATGCAATTGTGTACTTGAACTAGATAACTAATAAATATATAAATACATGTAATTGATTTATAACCACATAGATAAAAGTAATTATACTTATATAGACTAGTTACTACATTTAATTACACAAATAATAATCAAGAATCAAAGTTTAGAGTCAACCAAAGTCAATAAGTCAAGTCAAGCTTGTGTTCTTGACATAAACCCCACACAAACTAACCAAGACTTGGATTATAGTTTGTAATCATGCAATGAACATGTTTCTACTGAATTCTAGTTTGTTTTAAGGCCAAAGTTTCAGCCATTACACTCAAGGATGAGTTGTAAACACATGATGAACACCTCATGGCCAAGGTGTGTATTCTTGGCACTTAGTTGCAACTCTTGGGCTATATAAGCAAGCATTTGATGATCATTCTATCATTCATATCTGCTCTTTTCTCTCTCTTTCACATTCATAACACAAAACAATCAAGTCCATAAAGTCTTGGATTCATCACTTGAAGTTTCAAGTTGAATTTAAAGACTCTATAGAACTGGAAATTTCAGTCATCTTGCAAACATCATAGAAGATTCATCTGGACGAATTAGGAGAAGAATCTTATATTTTTGGAAAGGTCCAAGTGTCAGTAAAATTTGATAAGAACGAAGTTTCTTCTGGTTTTGCTCAGAAGAGTGCCAAAATCGACGATTTTCAGAACTGGTCTAATTTCTGACGAGGCTACAGGTTTGTTTTTGTAAAAATCATAACTCTTTTATTAAAGCTCTTCAAGAGTCAAACCTTACATTTTTGAAAAGGCCTTTGAGTGCCCAACAAATGTCTAGAACTAAGTTTTTTTGTATCTGGTCTTCCTGACTTCCCAAAGTCGTTGTCAAGTAGATAACGCAAAGCTGGAAACATGCTGAAAATTCCTTATTTTAAACTTAGGCTTTGTGGTAGCTTATAAGTTGATCTTATACTTGTTCTAGGTATCCGGTAGTACATTTTGAGCATAGTAAAGTACTTTGCAAAGTGTTTTGAGCTGTACTAAGATTAACTTGTCACGAGGATTATCTACTGCTCTGATTTGCCACTACAACTAAGGTGAGTTTCGTAAACCCTCCCTACTCAATTGAGATTCGGGCTGAAAAGTGTACATGTTTGTTTAACTGTTGATTGTTGATTTGATTGATTGTATGATTGAATTGTTGATGTGGACATGTTAGCGCATTATTCATTATATAAGTCGCACCGTTAGCGCATTGTTTACGATGTAAGTCGCACCGTTAGCGCATTGTTTACGATGTAAATCGCACCGTTAGCGCATTATTTATTATATAAGTCGCACCGTTAGCGCATTATTCATTATATAAGTCGCACCGTTAGCGCATTGTTAATTATTAACTATGTAAGTCGCATCGTTGTTGATCGTTATTGATTGTTATGGAACGTTGTTGAACGTTATATGGAATCGTTATTATTGAATGTTGACTTGTATTGAATTGTGATAATGTGAAACCTTATAGGTTATCCTTGGATGTGATTAGTTCTCCTAATCATCACTTATTGTTAACGGTTGTTATCCGACACGGTTATCCCATATTACTTGTCCCTACGAACTCACCAACTTTATGTTGACGTATTTTAGTACACTTTTCAGGTAATCAGGTTAATCAGAGACAAAATGGATGATTATGTACTTGCATTGCTAGGATTGGACTAGCTTTGGACTTCTGGATCCGTGATCCTTATTTCCCTTTAACGGGTTATGCTTAGGATCAACTACTATCATTTAAACATTTTCATTTAATATTGATTGAGTGTGTATCTTTGATAGATATTGATTATTGTATACATTTGAGTGAGTTTATGGATTGTTTCAATCCTATGAATGCATATAGTTTGACTCTACATAATTCCCATGTCGTGCTGTGCTTTTCTAAGTGATACCCCATGATTCTGCCATGTTGGGGTGTTACAGAATGGTATCAGAGCCGTGGTTGTAGAGAGCTAGGTGGATTGACCTAGTCTATAGCCATTACACCCACATTTCATATTAGCATGCATGATAGGAAATTTTGTGTGCAACGTGAACTGTATGATGCATAAAAATGGTTTAAACTGAGTTCGTAGGTTACTCATAGAAAAGAATAAAGTTGACTAAGAACTATCGAAATAGAAATTTCTTTAATTAAAATTGGAGTCTTACAACCTTGAGATACACCGGCTCACCCATTTGAACAAACTCTAAGAGAGGTATAAGTCGGAGTGCGCTAGCCTCCAAAAAGGGCGGGTTTTAATTGCGTCCTTCGCAAACCTTTGCCTTTGCGCTTCTTTGTGCGTTCAAATGGAGCTACCGAGCTCTCTTGTGTTACTAAGACTATAAAAATAAATTTTATTAAACATTATGTTATGAAGATTTGCATGAGTCTTCATACATAAACTTTTGATTCACATCAAATGCATTACCCATTTAAAGATAAGTCATTGCCACAACTTGATGGACATATATGATAGTGTCGGGATACACCGTGAATTGTGGAATTATTGTGATAAACGTTGATATGTGGAATCTTGGAAGTATTTATTATTTGTCCCCCCAGTAAAAGGATCTCGTGGATTGCGCCTTGTGGATAAAGTATAGTAGTTAACCCGGTATGCTTAATGAGTGTTGGTTAGGTGGAGGGTTAGCCGCTGGTACACCCTGTATACATACCCGGCCAACACTTAGAGAACATATCGAAACCGAGTCTTGACATCCATTCAATATATTAACGGTGTGGAGGGTTAGCCGATGGTACACCCTGTATACAAACACTTTTAATGTGTCGAATGTTGGTTGATTCACTTGTTATGATATGGACCGAAATGTTAATTGTTTATTTGTTGATTATTGATATGATTACTTGTGGTTTAATGTCGCTTTGATTATCATGTAAATGATATATCATGTTAGGCGTATTGGTTAATGATGATTGTCGCTTTGATTATCATGTAAATGATATATCATGTTAGGTGTATTACTTGAAGGTAAATTTTGATATTCGGGTGTGAATTGTGAGACTTAACTTGTTAATATAATACGTGTGTTCAGGAAAGATGGTTAGACCAAGAAGAGCTAACACTAACTATAGGCGTCAAAATGAGCAAGAGGAGCCAATAGCTCAAGAAGAAATTGTAGGTGGACGTAGTGGTAGAGGTGGTCGTGGAGGAAGAGATAACCGTGGAGGTCGTGGTGGCAGAGGTGGTCGGGGTAATCCTAATCCCCCGATAACCGCCGAGGTTGTCACACAAGCTTTAAATGATCTCATGCCGGATCTTGTGCTCGAATTCAAACGGCCATGAGAAATGTAAACGGACAAGAAGAACCAGAAGATGAAGCGGTTCCCGTACAAAATGAACAAGAAAACGTAAATGTAAACGGTGTAGGTGTAGGAGAAGTTTTACCTAGACCGGATTATGATGTTCGTCAACCAGGATGCTTGTTTAAAGACTTCAAACTTTGTGGAGCCCCGGAATTTAATGGAGAAAGTGGTGCTACGGGTTGCTTGGAATGGTTAGAGAGCATTGAATCTATCATTGCTCGAAGTGGTTGTGCCTTCCACCAAAGAATCACTTATGCTTCCGGTATGTTGAAAGGTGGGGCTCTTGAGTGGTGGAACAAAGAAGTTGATGAATTGGGGATCGATGCGGCTAATAATCTTTTATGGGGAGAGTTCAAGAATATGATAACTACTAAGTATTGCCCGGCCCATGAACTGAGGAAATTGCAAGTGGAATTTTCTAAACTTGCCATGAAGGGAGGAGACTACGAGAGTTACACATGCCGTTTTGGCCAACTCTCTAGACTCATTCCTCATTATGTGAGACCCCAAGAGGTTAAGATTGAGAAGTATGTTGCAGGATTGCCACATGAAGTGAGAGTGCTTGTCTCTCACCCCACCATGCCTTTGACTTACAAAGAGGCAACCACCCGTACCGCTAGTATAACCTTGGAACTCATTAGAGGTGGTAAGTTAAATAAGAACGATAACAAGAATGACAATAAAAGGAAGGATGTTGCCGAGTCAAGCGACACCAAGAAAGATGATCGGCGTGATAATAAGCGCCATGGTCGTGGTGGAAAGGTTTTTGCAGCGGTAATACCAACAAAGGGTCCTCAACGGGTTGGTTACACAGGGGGTAGTCCTTTATGCCCTAGGTGTAATTGCTATCATTGGCCTACCATGAGGTGTGATGCTTGTTTTCATTGTAACCAACAGGGACACACCTCAAGATTTTGTCCAACTAACCCCCGGAATGGTCCTTTAAATGTTGCTCCCCTTAATACTATGCGTCCCCCGATGGCCCCGGGTTCTTGTTATGAATGTGGTAGCCAAGACCACTACCGCAACCGGTGCCCAAATCTTATTGGCCAACAAGTCCAAGTGACCGTGCATCCTAACCAGTTGCAAATTGCCGGTCCGAATCAAAACTGAGGAAACCAAGGACAACAACAACAACCTCCTCAAGCTCCTCGCCAACATTTGGCCCCCCGTGGAAGAGCTTTTGCCGTGAATGCGGCCGAGGCTCGTGGTGATCCTAATGTCGTAGCAGGTACCTTTCTCCTCAATCACCAATATGCTACTGTGTTATTTGATTCTGGAGCCGATTATAGTCTCATTTCCAATGATTTTATTCCGTTGATCGATGCTAAACCTAGCCCGTTGTCCTATTGTTTTGAACTTGAAATGGTAAATGGTGGATTGTCTAGGATTAGTCAAGTTGTTCGTGATTGTGTGTTAGATTTATGTGATCACCCATTTTACATTGACTTAATGCCTTTTGATATTGGTAGTTTTGACGTGATTGTGGGTATGGATTGGTTATCGGCCATGAACGCGGTAATTGATTGTGGTAGTCGAACTGTGAGGATTCCGTTAGAAAATAGGGAAGAATTAGTGGTTCAAGGCGAAACGACCGAACTATGGGATGGGAATGTATATAGTGTTAAAATCACAAAGATTGAATTGAAAACCGTGCCCGTAGTTAAAGACTTTGCGGATGTATTTCCGGATGACCTACCGGGTTTACCTCCATCTCGTGAACTTGACTTCCGTATTGAACTTATTCCTAACGCTTCTCCCGTGGCCAAAGCACCTTATCGCTTAGCCATGACCGAATTACAAGAGTTGGCCGCCCAACTCAAAGAGCTTCAAGACAAGGGTTTCATTCGCCCTAGTCAATCGCCTTGGGGCGCACCGGTTTTGTTCGTTAAAAAGAAAGATGGCACATTCCGAATGTGTATCGATTATAGAGAATTGAACAAACTAACGGTAAAGAATCGTTATCCTCTTCCTAGGATTGACGATTTATTCGACCAACTCCAAGGTGCTCGTTTCTTTTCCAAAATTGATTTGAGGTCGGGTTATCATCAATTACGTGTTCATGAAGACGACATTCCAAAAACCACCTTTCAAACGAGATATGGACATTTTGAATTTACGGTGATGCCTTTTGGATTGACTAATGCACCAGCTGTGTTCATGGATTTGATGAACCGAGTGTGTCAACCCTACTTGGACCAATTTGTCATTGTTTTCATCGATGACATTCTTATCTATTCTAAGACAAAAGAAGATCATTTGGAACATTTGAAACAAGTCTTAGAGATACTCCGAAAAGAAAAGCTTTATGCCAAGTTCTCCAAATGTGAATTTTGGCTTGAAGAGGTCCACTTTCTTGGTCACGTAGTGAGCAAAGAAGGAATTCATGTGGACCCAAGTAAGGTTGAAGCAGTAAAGAATTGGAGACGACCCGAAACACCGACCAAAATTCGCCAATTTCTTGGTTTGGCGGGTTACTATAGACGATTTATTGAAGGCTTTTCAAAAATCGCCCAACCTTTGACTCTGTTGACTCAACGGGAAAGAAGGTTTGATTGGGGTGAAAAGCAAGAACAAGCATTCCAATTGTTGAAAGACAAATTGTGTGATGCACCCATCTTGAGCTTGCCCAATGGAGCCGATGATTTTGTTGTATATTGTGATGCATCCGGGCAAGGATTGGGTTGTGTCTTAATGCAATGGGATAAGGTGATAGCATATGCATCCAGACAATTGAAGGTGCATGAGAAGAATTATCCGACTCATGACTTAGAATTGGGAGCAGTGGTATTTTCTTTGAAATGTTGGAGGCATTACTTGTATGGCACCAAGAGCGTGATCTATACCGATCACAAAAGCCTTCAACATATCTTCAATCAAAGCGATCTGAACATGAGGCAAAGAAGATGGCTTGAACTGTTAAGTGATTATGATTGTGTTATCCGGTATCACCCGGGTAAAGCAAATGTGGTAGCCGATGCCTTAAGTCAAAAAGAACGTATAAAACCAAGAAGAGTTAAAGCCATGAGCTTTACCGTGTTAAGGAGTGTTCGTGACTCCATTATTGAAGCACAAGAATTGGCAACTAGACCGGAAAACTTCATCAATGAAACCTTAAACGGTCTAGAAGAACAATTTGATAGAAAGAATGACAATGGTTTGTATTTCGTTGATCGATTGTGGATTCCCGTTCTTGGAGGATGGCGGTTGAAATTGATGGATGAAGCTCATAAGTCAGCCTACTCGGTTCACCCGGGTTCTGATAAAATGTACTTTGGATTGAGAGATTTGTATTGGTGGCCGGGAATGAAGAATGACATTGCAAAATATGTTAGTGAATGCCTCACTTGTTTGCAAGTGAAAGTCGACCACAAGAAACCACCAGGTTTACTAGTCCAACCAGTAACACCGGTGTGGAAATGGGAAGAAATTGCTATGGACTTCATCACGAAGTTACCTAGGACGAGTAGTGGTCGGGATACTATTTGGGTGATAATTGACCAGTTGACTAAGTCGGCTCACTTCTTAGCCATCCGGGAGGACGATAAATTTGACACCATGGCACGTTTGTACATCAAAGAGGTGATATCCAAGCATGGAGTGCCGATTTCCGTGATATCTGATCGGGATGCCCGATTTACTTCAAAATTTTGGAAGGCGTTCCAGAAATCTATGGGTACTCATCTCGGCATGAGTACGGCGTTCCACCCACAAACTGATGGTCAAAGTGAAAGAACGATCCAAACATTGGAAGACATGTTAAGAGCTTGTGCTATTGATTTTGGTGGTAATTGGGATGTGCATCTTCCTTTGGTTGAATTCTCCTACAGTAATAGCTATCATGCTAGCATTGGAATGGCCCCATTTAAGCATTATATGGGAGAGATTGTAGGTCACCGCTAGCTTGGGCAGAAGTTGGTGAAAGCCAACTCGTTGGGCCCGAAATTGTTATTGAAACGACGAAAGTGATCTCACAAATCAAAGAAAAGTTAAGAGTGGCCGAGAACGACAATTGAAATATGCTAATGTTAGACGATGACCCCTCGAATTTGAAGTTGGTGATTATGTTTTATTGAAAGTATCCCCGTGGAAAGGTGTGGTTCGTTTTGTGAAACGTGGCAAGTTGGGACCACGGTACATTGGCCCGTTCAAGATCTTGGATCGTATTGGTCAGGTAGCTTATCGATTAGAACTTCCTCAAAACCTGAGTGAAGTTCATAATGTTTTCCATGTTTGTAATCTTAGAAAGTGTTTGGCCGATCCAACAATTCATGTGCCCCTCGAAGAAATCAGTGTTGATAAAACGTTGAAATTCGTGGAAGAACCAATAGAAATCCTAGATCGACAAACTAGAAAACTAAAGAATACCCGATATACGATTGTCAAAGTGAGATGGCAAGCTAGACGTGGACCCGAGTTTACTTGGAACGTGAGGACCACATGAAGTCTAAATACCCACACTTGTTTAGTAATTAGTGATTGTTGAATTTCGGGACGAAATTCTTTAACGGGGGAAGAATGTAACATTCATGATTTTTACCGTTTGACTGTGCATGTAATTTGATTAACTATTTCAATAAACGGAAATTTGGACATAATTGTGTACATTTATTTGTAAATTGGGCCAATTATAATGTCATATTTGAACTTCTAGAATTAGGGCCATATTAGCAGACTATGAAATTGGCCCAGTACATGTTATGGAAATTATATAATAGATGATAATTGAGTAACTATGGTAACAGGAAAAACGTATATACGAAACCTTAAGTATAATGTACGGTTACAACAGTGTCGGTGGAACAGTGTCGGTGGAACAGTGTCGGTGGAACAGTGTCGGTGGTTAGATGATAATTCCATTAATAGGACAAAAACCGACACAACCTTTATATTATATGAAATGATTTATCCATATTATGGATTTATAATAATTTATAAAAGTTGTACGCTCGTGAGTATTTTTGTTATTAATTTCGGAATCAATTAACTAGTTAGATATATTGTACATACTAGTAAAATAAATATGCAATTGTGTACTTGAACTAGATAACTAATAAATATATAAATACATGTAATTGATTTATAACCACATAGATAAAAGTAATTATACTTATATAGACTAGTTACTACATTTAATTACACAAATAATAATCAAGAATCAAAGTTTAGAGTCAACCAAAGTCAATAAGTCAAGTCAAGCTTGTGTTCTTGACATAAACCCCACACAAACTAACCAAGACTTGGATTATAGTTTGTAATCATGCAATGAACATGTTCCTACTGAATTCTAGTTTGTTTTAAGGCCAAAGTTTCATCCATTACACTCAAGGATGAGTTGTAAACACATGATGAACACCTCATGGCCAAGGTGTGTATTCTTGGCACTTAGTTGCAACTCTTGGGCTATATAAGCAAGCATTTGATGATCATTCTATCATTCATCTCTGCTCTTTTCTCTCTCTTTCACATTCATAACACAAAACAATCAAGTCCATAAAGTCTTGGATTCATCACTTGAAGTTTCAAGTTGAATTTAAAGACTCTATAGGACTGAAATTTTCAGTCATCTTGCAAACATCATAGAAGATTCATCTGGACGAATTAGGAGACAAATCTTATATTTTTGGAAAGGTCCAAGTGTCAGTAAAATTTGATAAGAACGAAGTTTCTTCTGGTTTTGCTCAGAAGAGTGCCAAAAATGACGATTTTCAGAACTGGTCTAATTTCTGACGAGGCTACAGGTTTGTTTTTGTAAAAATCATAACTCTTTTATTAAAGCTCTTCAAGAGTCAAACCTTACATTTTTGAAAAGGCCTTTGAGTGCCCAACAAATGTCTAGAACTAAGTTTGTTGTATCTGGTCTTCCTGACTTCCCAAAGTCGTTGTCAAGTAGATAACGCAAAGCTGGAAACATGCTAAAAATTCCTTATTTTAAACTTAGGCTTTGTGGTAGCTTATAAGTTGATCTTATACTTGTTCTAGGTATCCGGTAGTACATTTTGAGCATAGTAAAGTACTTTGCAAAGTGTTTTGAGCTGTACTAAGATTAACTTGTCACGAGGATTATCTACTGCTCTGATTTGCCACTACAACTAAGGTAAGTTTCGTAAACCCTCCCTACTCAATTGAGATTCGGGCTGAAAAGTGTACATGTTTGTTTAACTGTTGATTGTTGATTTGATTGATTGTATGATTGAATTGTTGATGTGGACATGTTAGCGCATTATTCATTATATAAGTCGCACCGTTAGCGCATTGTTTACGATGTAAGTCGCACCATTAGCGCATTATTCATTATATAAGTCGCACCGTTAGCGCATTGTTAATTATTAACTATGTAAGTCGCATCGTTGTTGATCGTTATTGATTGTTATGGAACGTTGTTGAACGTTATATGGAATCGTTATTATTGAATGTTGACTTGTATTGAATTGTGATAATGTGAAACCTTATAGGTTATCCTTGGATGTGATTAGTTCTCCTAATCCTCACTTATTGTTAACGGTTGTTATCCGACACGGTTATCTCATATTACTTGTCCCTACGAACTCACCAACTTTATGTTGACGTATTTTAGTACACTTTTCAGGTAATCAGGTTAATCAGAGACAAAATGGATGATTATGTGCTTGCATTGCTAGGATTGGACTAGCTTTGGACTTCTGGATCCGTGATCCTTATTTCCCTTTAACGGGTTATGCTTAGGATCAACTACTATCATTTAAACATTTTCATTTAATATTGATTGAGTGTGTATCTTTGATAAATATTGATTATTGTATACATTTGAGTGAGTTTATGGATTGTTTCAATCCTATGAATGCATATAGTTTGACTCTACATAATTCCCATATCGTGCTGTGCTTTTCTAAGTGATACCCCATGATTCCGCCATGTTGGGGTGTTACACAAAAGTCCACATTTCTTAACTCATTTAAGCATCAAAACACGACCTAATGATATAGGAAATAATCACAAAATGGACGCTCATCGGTCATACTCTTTTAATGCCATCATTTCACTTTGCTAGGGTCAAACAATTCTAAGTAACTTCAAGAATATACGTCAACGTCAATTCGACAAGTCACGGTGATATCCCGACACAACCACATACGTCAATCAAGTCATCACATAATCAATCAAGTCACAAGTCATGAGAAACCTACGAACTCCGTTTTAAACAAGTTTTATGCGTCATACAATTCATGTTGCACACAAAATTTCCTATCATGCATGCTAATATGAAATGTGGGTGCAATGGCTATAGGCTAGGTCAATCCACCTAATTCTCTACAACCACGGCTCTGATACCATTCTGTAACACCCCGACAAGGCGGAATCACGAGGGTTACATACTAAGCACAGCACGACATGGGAATTAAATAGAGACAAGTCTAAATGCGTTAAAAGGATTGGAAATCCATACAATTCAGTCAATTACATATACCGGAAACATACAAAAATGCATAAGGAGCACAACCATCAAACGTTTACAAAAGAGAGTACAAAAGATGGCATATGATCCTAAGCATAACCCATAAGCGGGAACTATGAATCACGGATCCAAGAATAGTCCAAGTCCAATCCTAGTATGCATCAAACCAATCAAATCATCCAACACGTCTCTGATTAACTTGTTCACCTGAAAAGTGTACTAAAACGTGTCAACATAAAGTTGGTGAGTTCGTAGGTTTAAGTAATGAAAATCAAGTGTCGGGATTTCAACCGTTATCGATAAGTGAGGATTAGAATACCTAATCACATCAAAGTCAATACAATAAACGTCACGTCACAATAATCGTCAATATATATAAACGTCATAATATGGGCTCAAAAACCCTTATCCCGAGTATGATCATGCCGGGTGTGGATTCGTCAATCCACCGTCACGTCAATTACATAGTAATATATAATATACGTCATACATCATAAGTATAACATCGTCATAATAAAGTGGCCATGATCATACCGGGTGTGGATTCGTCAATCCACCGTCACGTCAATACATAATAATACATTATACGTCATTCGTCACATATTAACGTCAAATAACACGTATCACAAGCAAACGATTAGATAACTAACGTCTCATCTCATATCATAAACTATTCTATCAACCGACAAGCGTTAAACGACAAGTACACTTTGCACCCCAAAATAGAATAAACGTAGGGGCTACGAGACTCACCTTTGCCTTAACGTCGAATTACAATTGTGTTATAATTATTTATCGTGCTACGAATGTCCGAAATCTTCAACGATCACGACCTACCAAAGCATTTACATAATACTGGACTTAAAGCCCGCGTGAAACGCGGAGCTAGTTAAATATATTACAAAATTAAATTTACTTTCAAACAATTGTAAACAAACAATGTTTTAGAATTTTTTTTATAAAAAAATCCTTTTAATTTAACCAAATTATCATTAAAGGAATTTCGAGCCCAATTTTCTGTCTTAATTTAACTTTCGTTAGATTTGGCCCATTTAGTCTACGTAAGCCCAAAGCTGTATTTAGTACTTTATAGCCCAACTATTGAGCCCAAATTCCTGTCTATATGCTCTTCTAAATACGCTTTATTGTTTTGGCAAACAGTAAAGTAATTATTTTTATGGTAAAAATAGAATTAATCATGACAATGTAGAAGATTTTTAGAATATATACTCCAATCCAAAGACCCAAAGCCTTCAGAAAGATTTTTAGAATATACTAATCAAAAGATTTTTAGTGAAGTAATTATTTTTAAAAAATAGAGTAAACCGAACATTTGAATGTTTTGTAGAAGGTATTGGAAACTTTATAATAAGTTACTATCCATCTTTACCATGTTATCATTTTGCAACATAAAAAATAAGTCTAACTAATAAGATATTGGGGATTTAAAAAGCAGTTTTTACAAAAACACACACACACACATATACACCACACACACACACACACATATATATATATATATATAATATACGTCATACATCATAAGTATAACATCGTCATAATAAAGTGGCCATGATCATACCGGGTGTGGATTCGTCAATCCACCGTCACGTCAATACATAATAATACATTATACGTCATTCGTCACATATTAACGTCAAATAACACGTATCACAAGCAAACGATTAGATAACTAACGTCTCATCTCATATCATAAACAATTCTATCAACCGACAAGCGTTAAACGACAAGTACACTTTGCACCCCAAAATAGAATAAACGTAGGGGCTACGAGACTCACCTTTGCCTTAACGTCGAATTACAATTGTGTTATAATTATTTATCGTGCTACGAATGTCCGAAATCTTCAACGATCACGACCTACCAAAGCATTTACATAATACTGGACTTAAAGCCCGCGTGAAACGCGGAGCTAGTTAAAATATATTACAAAATTAAATTTACTTTCAAATATTTGTAAACAAACAATGTTTTAGAAGTTTTTTTATAAAAAAATCCTTTTAATTTAACCAAATTATCATTAAAGGAATTTCGAGCCCAATTTTCTGTCTTAATTTAACTTTCGTTAGATTTGGCCCATTTAGTCTACGTAAGCCCAAAGCGTATTTAGTACTTTATAGCCCAAGTATTTGGAGCCCAAATTCCTGTCTATATGCTCTTCTAAATACGCTTTATTGTTTTGGCAAACAGTAAAGTAATTATTTTTATGGTAAAAATAGAATTAATCATGACAATGTAGAAGATTTTTAGAATATATACTCCAATCCAAAGACCCAAAGCCTTCAGAAAGATTTTTAGAATATACTAATCAAAAGATTTTTAGTGAAGTAATTATTTTTAAAAAATAGAGTAAACCGAACATTTGAATGTTTTGTAGAAGGTATTGGAAACTTTATAATAAGTTACTATCCATCTTTACCATGTTATCATTTTGCAACATAAAAAATAAGTCTAACTAATAAGATATTGGGGATTTAAAAAGCAGTTTTTACAAAAACACACACACACACATATACACACACCACAAACACAGAACAACACTGTAATTATATGTATATATATATATATATATATATATATAGGAAAGTTATTTATAGTACAAGCATTTAAAAAAGTACAAAAAGTACAAGGTTTTTCCTCCTTCTTCTTCCTTCTTCCTTCCATCTCCGACCACCACCACCATGATCATCTCCGACCACCACCATGATCCTCCGGCGACGGCGACCATCTCCGGACGAGACTTACACATGTGTAAGTTAACTTTCCGGCGAGAATCAGGTTCGTTTTCGGGTGGATACGGTACGGGCCAGAGGCCCTTATCCGTTCTAAACTGACCGTCAAGGGACGCATATGGGAATCGTATGGATTTGATGGGCGGCGATCCAAGAGATGGTGACGGTTTGCTACGGTACGGGCGAAGCCCTTGCTGCCGGCGCCGTGATTGGGGTGGTCGGAGATGATGGTGGCTGGTGGTGGTTGTCTCGCGAAGGAAAAAACCTAGAAATTTTAAACCCTAAAATGCTAAAAAAGTTGTACTTACACATGTGTAAGTCTCGCCGGAGATGGTCGCCGTCGCCGGAGGATTATGGTGGTGGTCGGAGATGATCATGGTGGTGGTGGTCAGAGATGGAAGAAAGGAGGAGGAAAAACCTTGTACTTTTTGAAATGTTTGTACTAAATAACTTTCCTCTCTCTCTCTCTCTCTCTCTCTATATATCTATATATATATATTAATATTATATATATATATTAATATATATATTATATATATATATAGGGAAAAGATAAAATGAGTCCAGCTTATTTTGAGTCCAATTTGAGTCCATTGATTTTCTTCCATCTCCTCAAATTCCAACCACCACCACCATCATCTCCGACCACCACCATGATTTTCCGGCGACGGCGACCACCGCCACCACGACTTACACATGTGTAAGTTACACTGGACCCTTTTTGGACTCAAATTAAGCTGGACTCAATTTATCCCACTCCTATATATATATATATATATATATATATATATTGAAAAAAGAAGAATAATAAAAAAGAAGTCTAAATAGACTTTACCATCACATTCAAATAAACTGTATCAAAAGGCACTTTACCAAGTATATTTAATGTACATTATAAGATTACTAAGCTACAATTATAGCTATATTTATAATAAATAACTAAAAACCAACATCTAACAATAGAATATATAGCATACATGTCTCGAAGTCAAACTGTAGGAAGCACTGCAAGAATGACCAGCAAACAGGTAATGCAAATTTTTGAAGAAGCAAAAAATGATTACATTTAAAATTTGATGAAGAAAGAGTAAGTATTTATTAAGACTACTTTAGGACATGTGTAATTTGAAGAAGCTAAAAACGATTACATTTAAAATTTTAAATAATTTTTCATTCCTTACACATTTCAGTTTTTGGTCCACCCAAAGTTTCTCATCCAGATTTTGATATTGGATTCTCATCTGGTCATAATTCCAAATATGAAATATATGCTATGTTAAATTATAGAATTTGTAATTTACAAAAGACAACCCATAACTGCTAATTCCAAACATGTGTATGAGGTTACACATACACTTTCCAACACCAGCAGGCACCAACAACCAACCATGTCAAATAAAACATGAACCCATTTTAGACATTGCAACTGGAAGAGTTCAGATTACTAACACAGTTACACATACATTTAGGTCAGATTTTTAACCAGATTTCCAATATCACCGGTATATATTTCAATCTGGTAACTGGCATCTGATCATTTCACTTCAGCTTTTGTAGTTCATACGTCGATCTTCAGAAAACTGAAACAAAATTTTAAAATGATTAATTCTGAATGAAACCCACTATCGAAAAATATGCTATATTCTGATAGCAACTGGTGCCAAAAGGGATTCAGATTTCTTATCCAAATATATATATATATATTTTCCCCAATACCCAATTTTGTATCCACATAACCCATACATGCATCTCTAATAGTAAACTTTTAAACTTTATGCCAAGTCCACAACCAAAAAAAGAAAGATACTTGTATAAATTATAAGCCTACGTATTGAGATTTTCATCAAACTAACAGAGTTATACGATTAAAGCATAAAGCATGGAAAGATCAAGTAAGAAGTAGTACCTTGCACGTTTATCATTTGTTAAATCCTCAGTCCATCCATCAGTTAAAGTCCCAGTCAAGGCTCTAGTTCATCCATCAGCAAAGCCTCGGTTCACCCACCAGTTCAACCAGTTTATAGTTACTATCAGAATGTTTGAAAGCCTATTTAGTCATTTACATTTGTATTTTAGCAAAGCATATATAATAATAAATGGAGCACGAGTTAGATGTACATATTGAGTGCAGCTCTTTATCATTCTAAAATATCTAATTTATCTATCCATCAGTGAGCTTCACCATCTAGTAAGACCGACCATGTTCAAGATAACTGAAAAAGCTCCATCCAGTTGCTGACTGAACATAGTTCAGAAGAACTTCAAAAGACATTGATTTCTCATTTAAAATCTACTAATAAACTTGTGTTGTTTTAATACCTGTCTCTAGTTGCCACCGGTAACGGCTCCAGTCCACCTGTCACAGCCCCAGTTCACCTACCAGTTGAAGTCCAAGTCACGGCCCAGTTCACCCACCAGTTGAAGTCCCAGTCAACGCACCAGTTCATCCATTAGTTAAAGCCTCAGCCCATCCGCCAGTTAAACTCCCCAGTCAACGCTCCAGATCATCCACCGGTTTAAGTCCCAGTCAAGGCACCAGTTCACCCATCGGTTAAAGCCCCATCACAACCAAATTTAACAGTTTTCACCTATATATACAAAGACAATAATATAAGATGTTATCAAACAATTCAATAAGCACTTCACGGTTTTATACTAATATATTATTGCAAATTAGTGTATCACCGGCACTCTTATATCTACAAATTCTCTGCATTGTAGTTCCACACCTACCTTCTCAAATACGGCTTCAAGTACAACAATCAAGTTCAGTTTAGAAGTTGATAGCATACACCGACTTCAGATTATGTTATGCCACCAAAATTAGTCAACCTACTTTCCGTGAAATGACTTGAGAACACCAGCAGCTTTAGCTTTTCTTAGGAAACTCCTACAAATAAATTAAAAAAACTTAGTCAACATCTTGCTTTACGAAACAACTTATTAGTCCGCTAACAGAATAACCCATTAAAAGTATAAAGAAACCGAGAAAACAAAATGTATCAAATGTGTTGTCTACCTGATCCATGTAACCATAAACCTTCCCTGTGTCTGATAACTATAAACAGGTCTATCTTCTATCAAAGTATACGGTGAACTTTGAATGATTTTAAATCTCAGAAAACGTCTAAAACTGCATCCAACACTCTAAACATTACATTACACTCCAATCATCAAATCCACCAAAACGTTTACAACTGTATATCACACACCAAATCTTTTATAGCTTATATGTCAAACGACCCGAAGATATTGAGCAATAAGTGCCATTATCTCTGCACGTCCCATCAGCTCTTCGACAACATTAAGCCTCTGATTAATTTCTTCAGCGTCGTTCAGTGGATGACATGGCCACTTCCTTAAAAGTCGCTTACCCGACAATGTTACACAGTTATCAAGATATCTGTACAGCGTTCCTAAAATAAGACATTAAATGCAATGAGAAATAGGCTGACTATACCATCATTAATTTTGGACAGTTAAAGCAGTCTTCTGTAGTATGATTATCAGAGTTCTCAAATGAAAGGGTTGCTTAACAGCTCATAATGGTTCGAGTCAAAATAAGTTGGGTCAGGTCATTATAAGCATCTTTTATATTTTCAAAATAAATAAAATTACAAAAACTATACAAAACAACTAACCTTCTTTGTCAAAAAAATTTAAAAAGTTCTTATGCATTTGAACATACTTTCGATTAAATTCAACCTATTTGGTCTGTGACCAGTTGAATATAAACCAAACCTAGATCAACCAACTGTTAGTTAACGGGTCAAAATTGCCATCTCTTTTGATCATATTATGGACTTGCCTGATATTCCACCATCTACGTTATTAGAGAATATTTCAAGATTAGCCATTGTCTATCCATCCATTCTAAGACATCCTCTGTAGACTTCATAGGGTAGAATACTTCCATTCCGTAATGCATCATCTAGCTGCTCAAAATCAAAATTTCCAATCAGTTTCTAAAATAATGTCTAGTCACAAAAAGACACAGATCTTAAAAAATCTTAGCAAGCATCTTACCTTTAACCTGCACAAATGATTGGTAAGTCCACCAAGAGCACATAATGCAATATCTTGGTGAAGGACGCCATCAAGTGCACAGTCACATGCATTAGATGAACCTTGAAAGTAGCCTTTTAGTTGAATAAAGTTTCGAGCTTCAGAAGAATCTATAAAATCTGTGGCTGGCTGTGCTGGAGTCACTTTTGACATTATACTGAGCTGAGAGATAGAAAAAAAGAATAAAAGTTAACAGCAACTAAAAGGCTAGGTCCAACACTACAACCTCTACATTGACACTTCCGATATCATTCATTAACAAACTCTCCCTCACATACAAACAAAACATACATGTACACAAACTCACATTATGGACAGGTGATCACTTCTCCAAAAAGGTTAACTTTCAAGAAACTCCCAACCCGCTCACACCCATCATCATATAAGTCAATCAAGCTCAACCAGCGTCACACTCAAATTGCGGCCAAACTAACTAAACAAACTTCACTAAAGAGCTTGTTCTAATAAATCATGGAATTTGAACAATACTTCCATATACCCCCATCTCTGCTAAAGGCACTAACGATCACTTTCGTATACTTTTTTTAATCAAACACAACAAAATCAACTAAAGCTTAAAACTTTAACACTTTTCGCAACTAATCTTGGCAATTCATTTACATAACTGAACTACCCACAAACAAAAACACAACAAATAACAAAAAGAAACAATGTGATCATGTAAAAGAGTACAAATAGAATCAACTTCCAATTAATAATATATGTTATCTTTAGAATGATAATGTTTAAAGTATTTGACCACCTTGAAGCATGTAATCAGTGAAGGAGCCAATGTTCATCCTCACAAATCATAGCTATCTTCCTTTGTCCCTTCAGTTTTCCACTTGCAACATAGCTTCATTAACCAAGTTTGTAGCTAAACGTTCAATTCGAGCATTGCCAAGTTTCTGTACAATTCGAGCATACTGGAGAAAAAATATTTCGATAAGCATAGTGAAAAAATTATGAAGTTAAAGAGAGAAGAATAGTAGTGCGTTTAATTCTTTGAATGGATTATCGTATAGGCATAATATTAAGTGAACATGTTATAATCTACTTTTCATAACCAAAGGAGTCTTGAAGCATCAGGTACCTTCCGTGCCGCATGTCTCGATTGTTCTTTCACTGTTAGCTCCTGTACAAACCTGAATACAACAAAGCAGAAAACATTAATCAAAAGAATTCTTGGAAGAAAAAAGAAAAGAGACCTGAATATAACTTTTTTATCATCATCTTCACCCAAATCCCTGATTCAAAAGCCCTAAATAATAAAATCCAAAACCAAGAGGGGTTTTAGGTTACCAAAAATACAAACACAAAAATTAAACAATGAAAACTTTGAAGTAAAGTTATGACCAAAAATAACAAATGGTTATTAAGCTTTTTCATATACATACCTTGGAAGCTTTTTTAATATTTCAATGGCATTATCACATATATCTTGGGCCGCCTCTTTCAATCTACATCAAAGAAGTTATCACATAAATCTTTGGCCATATTTTCTCCTTACAAAATCTGATACAAAACTAAGATTAAAAACATATATACAAAAAATTAGACTTAAATCCAATAAAATCCCAGTTTCATCTTCATATGCTTCAGTTAAGACCTCTTAACAGCTTCATCGGATCTTCCTTCATTTTCGCTAATCTACAATCCTTCACATCAAACAAAATATAATCAAACTCAATAGCAAAAACATTAATATATATATAAAAAAAACCTAATCAAATGATACAGAGAAAAGAGAAAGAGGAAATGAAGATGCAGAGAACAAAAAAAATAAACAAAAATATAAAGATAATATCCCTGTTTTTTCTCTCTCCCTCTCTGTAAACCTTATAAATCATATCTGTCTCTCACACACACACTTATTCAAAATTTAAAATGCCGCTCTCTTTTCTCTCTCTCTTCTCTGCAAACACATATTCCCACACATAGATTCCCACACATATCTATAATCTGATCAAAAGGCCCACCAATTTTTGAAACCAAATAGGTATATACGGTTTATACCGTATCAAGATACAAAGGTACTTTTTCACATAGTATAAACACCATCAAAAACACACGAAAATCATCAGCAGCTTACGTCAAAATCCTATGTGGACAACCTTATTAGCCGACAGCACTCGGATGTGACCTCAACGTTCTTCCTGCTCTTTAAGAGAAGGAGATATATATATTAATATTTAAGTATACTAATTTGTATGTATTTATATGTAATTATATTAATTTGTATGTACTTAGATGTAATTATGATAGTTTGTATGTATTTATATGTAATTATATTAATTGTTTATAAAAACCCATCCCTTAATTGGGATATATATGCACAATATATGTATATTAATTGAAACCACCATTTCATAAGTCAACCCCCAAATACAACCCAGTCGACTCCCACCTCAAAAGAAAAACGATCAGAACTCTTTCTTGACATAAATCTGGTTAACAAGACGTCCAAGTGGAACCCAAATTAATTCAAGAGTCAAAGAAGAAAAGCTAGCAAAAATTGGAAAATTGGAAGATCCCCACCACCGTAAGGTACGGTGGTGGTGGCGTAAGCTACGGTGGAACATGGTTGGCTGGGCGTAAGGTGCGGCAATGGTGGCGTAAGGGACGGTAGGCAAGGTCAGAACCGGCGTAAGGTACGGTGGGTACCACCGTATAGTACGGTGGCTCCCATTTTCCAATTTCAGCGTCTCATGCCACCAAATCCAGCGTAGACAGAGTGTTTTGGGCGTAATGTCCATTTTTGAGTTGCAGGTTGGCTTAACCTAAGCCACAGGGGGCGTAAGTTACGGTGGTGCAGGGGAGGAGAGCAATTCTGGGCAGGAGATGAAGAACACCTCAGTTGACTTTTTGGTCAAACTTTGACTACAAGCTTAAAACCCTAATTGGAGCTACGAAACCGATTCGAGACTTTCAGAAACTGTTTTTGTGTCTGAATATTGTGATGAAAGTAATCCAATTCAGTCCCCAATTCCAATTCGATCGAATTCATCAATTTTTGTGATTTAAATTAGTTTGACCTAATATTGAAACCAAAACCCTAATTTCGGTTCTTAATGAGTTATAATTCGAATTTTTGGCCAGAGATGATTGAGTTAGATTAGAAACATGTTTTCAAGTGTAACCCATTCCATCAATTCGGCTCAATCCAATAAACAAGTGAAAAACCCGGTTTTGACCCGTTTTGCCCATTTCAAACCCTAATTTGACTTTAAATCCGATTTTGACTTTGAAAATGACTCAATAATATTTGTATATGATTAAAACAAGCTTACAAACATAAAATGATGGTTTTTGAGTGAATTTGACTTACCAAATCCTCCACTAGAAGCTCAAACCCGAATGTAAGCTATAAAAAGGAATTTCTTGCACTTGAAGATTTGATCTTTTGATATGATGGTTAAATGGTGATAAATTTAATACAAATCTAACTTGAACAACATTCCATTGGTGTAAGAATTTAGTGAGAGAGAGAATCAAGGTTCTTGCAATGAATGTGGTGAGAGAGAAGGAGATGGATAGGTGGGTGAATGAATGGATGAGAAATGTAAGAGTGGGATTGGGGGGTCTTGGTTAGGTTAAATCATTTCATTATCCAAGAATAACTTAGATTAGCACACGTCAAGTCAACGGGTCAATTTAAATAAAATTTCACTAAATTGTGAATTCAATTACACTTAATCACGTTTAGTCACGTTAAATACAAGTCAAAAATCACGAATGCTACAGTTTGTGTTTGTATTATTGATCTCACTAGGCATGCATAATGCATCAAATCTACTCCTTAAGAACTTCTTTTCTTTTCTAACATATGATTTTCTAAATGCAGTTATCATATTTGTATATTAAACATTGATCTTAGTTCTAGTTGTGTACGCATTTACATGAGAATTTCAGATTGCAACCTGCTGAAGTTTAAATCTTACCGTGGTTTCACATTTTTCGTTCCACTTAACTTCAATTATCATATTGAAGATGATGATAATGAAACTTTAAGAAAATATTTTACAGTTCCAAATCAAACTTCCTTCCCATTTTCATTTCTCAGTTAATCCAAGAAGATTCGTCTGTTCTTGCAAAGATGGCAAGAGTTTGATTTTATTGATTTGTTCAAGGAGTCATAGTGATAGCAAAACGGTGTATATATGTAGTACTTGGCTTCTTTTTTTTTTTTTCTGGACCTTGTGTAATTAGCAAATGCATATTTCAGCTAGGGATCTATATATCTTGTAATCATTAATTTTCTGGTGCAAATTCTTTAATCAATATCTTTATATATAGTCGATGCTTTATAGAAGACTTTTTGTAGTTAAATATCATGGGTATAATGCATTATGCTATTAAGCCTTTTATATCACATTGTAAAATAGTCACAAATTAAAATTATATACATTAATTAGGTTTTTGTCTGTTAAATATTTTTTTCAGGCCCAACTATAGATATATTAATATTTTTTTGAACAACAATTAGATTGTATAAAACTAGCAAGATACTAGACTAGTTTACAAAACATCAACACTCTTGCAGGTTGACTCACCAATCTAGCAAATTAAACTAAAAAGATATCTTTGCTTCTAACCGTAATAGAGCAAATAAATTAGTTTCATCGAAAATTACATGGGGCTTGGTTGCTACATTTTGAAAGCTTAATATGATACGATTCCGATTTTCCAGATTTCCCATACAGCGTCCCACTGCAGAAGTCAGCCCAAGATGGATTTTGGGCCTATAACTCTAGATATATTTTAATGACAGAATTTTGAAATCAAAAGCCCATATTCAATCCAAGTGAAGACTTTTGCTTAAAGATTATATATATGCCAATTGGAAACAAACTTTTCAAAGAGGTATAAATTTCTCGATTACAAAATCCATCCTCTTTGTTTATATTCGGAATAATAATAATAACCAATTACGTAGCAGCTAGCTAGGGGGGTTTCGATATGATGGCAGAGGAGGTTGTCCCTGATGATATCCTTGAGCAAATATTCATGAGATTGGTCGTGAAGGATATCATCCGGTGCAAGAGGGTTTGTAAGTCATGGTATTCTTTCATCTCCGGTTCTACTTTTGTTAACTCCCATCTCAAACATTATACTAATACCATTGGACGTAGGAGGATCGCACTCGATAGGGTTAATAAGCTTTTGCTTGGTTCTTCCAATGGCCTTGTATGCTTGTTAACATCCGATAAAAAACTTTGCGTACTCAATCCCTGTACTCGAGAGTTGAAAAGACTGAAAAACCTCCACTTTAAACTTAAGATGAGTCGACCATATCTTTATGGTTTTGGTTACGATTCATCCTCAGATGATTACAAGGTTATTGTAGGTAAACCGCGATATAAGAAGAATTTGACACGTTTTTATTTGTTATCTTTGAAATCGAATGTTTGGAAATTTGTTGGAAAAGTGAGATGTGTTACTCGGATAAGTCACTCTGGTATCTTATGCAATGATGCTCTTCACTGGCATATGCATGATCAAGATGTGAATGAAGTGATTCTTTCTTTCCATTTATCTAAAGAGGAATTCAAAGAACTTCCCAAACGAGCTCATCGGAGATATAAATCTTGTACCGAGCTGGGGATTATTGACAACTGTTTATGCATATATAACTATTTCAAACGTGGCCATCCCAAATGGATATTGAAAAACTACAATGATAACCCATCTTGGGAACGGATGCCACATCTTCGCCAATGGGATGATGATCTTACACACCGGTTGAAAATAAAAAAGCTGAAGGCTTACTATGGACCCAAGAGCTACTTCCATCGTAATCTGTGTTTGTTCACGACTGAAGAATATATTAGTGCCCCTATATTTGTGCCGAGCCTTGTATCTCCCCATGTTAATGGGAGGCCGAAGAGAAAGAGGAATGCTACGGTTGGTTCTAATTATGATTTAATTTCATAGTCTTTACTTTGAGCATTTGATCTTTTATGTGCCATAAGTGGGTGGAAGAGTTTACCTTGCTTTTGACCAAATTCTTTTTTTTTTTCTAGTTAAGATACTGTAAAAAGACCTAATGTGAAATAATAGTTATTTTCTTACTTTTGTTTTTCACTATTCTAATATTTAACTCTTTGTGGAGTTATACTAAACAAGATGCTATAGTGAACTAAAGAAAGTATGTTTCTGATATTTTGACGTTCTGCAGATTTAATTTGTTTCATCAGGGATCGTTTGCCTAATATTTTTCGTTTTGTTCAATCGTGATAAACATCCACATTCACTAACCTTAATTCCCATTCTGATTTTTCAGTAGATTAAGGTGATAACAGTTCTTTAAGTATCATGTAAATTATATTTTGTTTCTTTCAAACCTTCTATAATGCAACAATATCTTCTTACTACTATAGAGTTTCTGCATGAGTTCTCTTTTTTTAAATGCTGCAACTCTTTTCTGCTCCTTTGTGAGTGGCAATTTCTTCTTTTCTTCCCGCCCCCTTTCCGACATCTCTATAGTTATGCTAATTTAACGCACTTCTGTTTTATGCCATGTCTTTTAATTGCACGTATTATCCGTTCTCAGGTATTTAATGGAGATACTTGAGGATAGAGTGCCAGAGGTGGTTAATGTTGAAGGAGCCAAGATGATGCATTTTTCCTAATGAACGTTTCTTTTGTTAAAATAAATGTCATAGTTAAATTAATTAAAGTTTGGCTATTTAGCTATTTTAGTATTTTTGTTAATTGTTAAGAAGTGGTCATTATGTTGACCAGGTTTTTAGGAGTAGTGGGAGCATTTTCAGTAGTTAGTGGTAAATGCAGTTTCTTTTATTTCTTATATATGTAAGTTGTAAGCATTAGTTTTATGCAACAGAATATTAGAGTGAAATATTGTGTGTTCAAGTGTGTGTTTATATATTTCTGATTCAACAATTGGTATCAGAGCGGGTTAAGAAATTGGGCCGTTTTGAGAGTCGTGTTTAGAAAGGGTGTAGCCCTTGGCTGCGGGGCAAAACGCAGCAGCAACAAAGAAGTCATAGGAACCTGGTTTTGGTTCGTGGAGCTGTGATGAATTGATCATAGGTTGACCAGAAGATGGTGACCCGAAGGTGGCTCGTGTCAATCGCTGTAGCAACTAGAGTACCGATTGAGATGACAGGGAGACGGGTGAACATCGGTGTGACTCGTGGCTGTTAGTCGCCATGAAAGTAGAAGAAAAGAGAAAGTGTTGCGGATGTTGAAGCATCGATCAAAGTAGAGGACCAGAATCCGATCGCAGTCTTAGGAGAACAGTCCGATGGAAGGCAGAAGGTCAAGAAATCGATCGAAGCACCTTAGTTCAAACAGAACCTTTGTGTTTGCGAAGAAGTAGACCTGACGAGGAAGAGAACAGTGATGTGTGCGCCGGCAGTGTGGTCCGCCGACAAGGAAGACGAAGACAGCCTGGTTTGTGGCGAAGAAGACCCAAATCAGGCCATGTGTGCGCCTGAAGTTTGGCTGAAAAAGGCATCATCTCCATCGTATCTCTCTAACCAGCATTGTGTTTGTATGCTGTTCCAATTGCAGATTGTTGGTTCCAATTGCACCAACATATTTATGTGAAAACGAGATAGAAGTGAAAGAAAGACGAAGTGGCAATGTAAAAGATGGAGTGATGTTTAAAGTTCCAAGAGAGAGTTCATATGGATGCCATTCTCAGTATGTACAAAGTAAAGACTTTACAAGAAAAGTGGAAATAGTCACGTGGAAGACTAGAGGTGTAGCAAAGATGGTGATGGTACAAGAAATTAAGCGGGACCATTAACTAACACTTTTGTTTTGTAAAGTTTTGTTTTTATTGTGCAGATTTTCAACAAGTTGGAACATCCAATATTAATGCACAAGCTTCAAAGTGTGCATGAAACTCCTCAAGTTAGAAGAAATATTTTCTTGTATGTGATTTTGTATCATTGTGGAGTCGGAAAAACAGCACTGTAAACGAAGACAATGTTGATGTTCGGGTCTAGTGTTGTCATGGGAGAGATGACGTGTACCGTTCAGAATGACGAGGGTGACTAGGACGAACAAAGGAGATTGTCTCGGGGCTGTTTCAGGACTGATTTGTGGCTGTGACGGCTTGTGTTTACAGCGGGTAGAAGCCTCTCTAAATGAGTTATTCGAAACCGGTACTACAACAAAAATGTCATTTGTCCACACATATTTCTTCACACTTTTAATGAAGTGTGAAGAAATTTGTTGATTTATTCACATTTTAAATTGTGTAAAAAAAGTTCATATTTAGAAGTGTGAAAAATTTTCAAAAATCATAATTTCTACACACTTATAAATGTATTAACAAAATGTTCACACTTAAAAGTGTGAAGAAGTGTCAAACATTTTCACACTTAAAAGTGTGAAAGTTAATTTGTAACACCTAATTTCTTCACGCTCCCCCTCGCGTGAAGAAATTTAGTGTTACAATTTGATTTTTCACATTTCTAAATGTGAAAAATTAATATATTTTTATGAACTTTTTTTCACCACATATATAAGTGTGAAAAAACTAAAAATTTTTTAATTTTTTCACACTTTTAAATGTGGGTTTTTTATATACATTTTTAAGTGTGAAATAATTAACAAATATCTTCATGCTTTTTAAAATTAGGTGTGGACAAATGACATATTTGTTGTAGTGCGGAGATGAAATGAACACCTGCAGTTGAGAATGTCACCAGGGTTTGAAGTTCATATATGTGTCGTGTACTCCGTTTTGGGAAGATAGTTACTCACTCATAAGTGTGTGATTGTGTATCAATTATTATTCGTGTGTGTGTCGAGATGGCTATGATCTCCGTGTGTCGGGGAGCTATCACCGCGTGTCGGGATAGTCTAATAGGTTGTTCGAAGGAAGGAAAGCTCATTCAAAGGCGGTGGTAAAGGATCTGACAAGATCTTGGTAAACAATTTTGGTGTTGAGTTTCTTTATAGCTTGAGGATCACTTGAAAGACAGTTCGAGGGTCACTTGAAAGATAGTTCGAAAACCAGTGTGATTCAGCCATATGTGAAAGACGCTAAATGATGGGAGTGATAACCATGGTATTTAGAGAGAGCTTTGGAAGAATTGGAGATTGGATGTCGAGAGGGAATGTTGAAATCGCCGAAGCATGTCAAGATCATGAAAGTATGAACTATGACATTTAGAGAGGGTGTTAAAATAAATGTCATAGTTAAATTAATTAAAGTTTGGCTATTTAGCTATTTTAGAATTTTTGTTAATTGTTAAGAAGTGGTCATTATGTTGACCAGGTTTTTAGGAGTAGTGGGAGCATTTTCAGTAGTTAGTGGTAAATGCAGTTTCTTTTATTTCTTATATATGTAAGTTGTAAGCATTAGTTTTATGCAACAGAATATTAGAGTGAAATATTGTGTGTTCAAGTGTGTGTTTATATATTTCTGATTCAACATCTTTTTCCATAGAATCTTGTATTAGAGATCAATGTGTCTATTATGGATCTAACATCCCATCCTGTCGTTTTGTAGTATCCCGTGCTTCAAAACTTTCAGTAGTACTTGTGTTGCATCCTTCCTTTATGTGTTCCAAACTAGTACTTTTCTTTAGACATTGTGAATTATGGTCTTAACAATGATTTATATATTTTTCATTATATTTTTAACTCGTTCGTGTTAAAATTCTCTAACCATGACATATGAGCCATTTAACCTCCTCACAGTCACATGAACTTTATAAACACTTCAAAACATATCAGTAACAAGACACTTGTCACAGATGGGGTGCCTAATTAGTCGTCAACACACCATTACTTCAGGCCTTTAACCTAAGTTTTGTTTTACACTTTTACATGCCACAGATGGGGTGCTGTGCAAGTGTTTGATGAAAGTCCACACTGACAGACTTTAATCAGACAATGCAACTGTTGTATATTTTGTATAAAGGTAATATGAATTCAGCTTAAACACTCATTTATATACATTAGCTGCACGCTATAGTATGTGTAATTTATAAAAAAAAAGTCGCACAATGGAAAAATGTATTTGCACAGTGGAGAATGTGCATAGTGTATACTGTTACATTGAGCATCTGATAGATGATCTCCAATAAATTTTTTCTGTTAACATCCCGATTTTAAACACCATTTGTATCCAGAATTTGGCTTTCAATTTCATCTTTGAGTAGTAGTACTATATGTAGACATCTGCTTACTGTGGCTTTCAACCAACTTTAAGCTGTATGGTTCAACTGATTTACCGTAGATAAGTGTTTCTATTGCAGAATACATACTTGTTTACTAGTACAGTAGCACAAGGTAGCCTGCCTTTTTCATAGCTTTATATAAGCTAATCTATTTCTGTAAGCAGATCACTGGCAGATTATTCTTTTATCGGGTCGAATGTTCCTAATGGACACTGAAAATTCCAGTTAAATATTCACTTATCTGTTCAATGCATGGGTCTGGTAGCAAAGATGCCTTCAGAAATTACTTATAGCTCTGTGATCGAACCCCTCTTTATGATTTTTGGGTATGCTTATTATCTTAAATACCAGTGAAACACACCCGTAAAACACGTGAGCCCATTCGAGGGACTTTTGGGAATAATGAGGTCTTTGGTTAAAGTCCTGCCTCCAGTGTGCCCCACTGAGCCAGAGGAGTTGCTTAGAGCTATTCTTTGTAGGCTGGAGATGAATTGCCTGGATCTATTCTTTGTGGCGTGGACAATGGCTGGTGCCAAAAAGGCATCCGGGGTCAAGGGTTCATCCTCTTAATTACCTGGAGGAACCAACAGTTTCATCTTCTTTCACTTTTGCAGGCTATAAAGTTATGGCCACTAATTACTCACATTAATGATGATTTAAGCGGTGAGAATTAGGTAATTACCGATGACAAGAGCAGATCTACGTACCCGAAAAATTTCATGGTAGTGTAATTTTAATACTGAATTAATAATGTTAAGTTTCTGTTTTCTTATTTGTAAATTTTTGGCCTACCTTGAAATTTTTTTAGCTTATTGACTGCACAGAATTAAATAACTTAATGGCTCAAATGACCATATTTTGACCCTTATTACTTTTTGACTAATCATTTGTCATTTTGGCCCACCTTGAAGGCTCGAAGCCAAATCCTGGCTCCCACGAAGATCATGACGGGCATGATCAATAATCTTACTGATGGCGTAGAATTCTAGTTCAGGGAACCATGATGCTGTAGATACATTTGAAATAGACTGCATAATTCAAACGGTGATAACAGTGCCTAGCTCGTAAGTACTCATTACCTTCTTTGCGGTTAAGATATGGTCTAACGGATTTTGTTTGTATCATTTTCAATGATTTGTTGATTACACAATTAAATGGTAAGAAGTCACAATCTATATATGCTTATAAGCACACTCTTGGTAAGTATGTGATGTTCAACGAAACCAGTAAGTGTATATAGTAAGTTTCTAAAAGTCATCAATGTAATTAAAATTCCCCCATGCGGTATCGTGTCTGTAAACCTTTCGGAACCATGACGTGTCTATATCTGAGTGGCCAATGGCAATTACTATCCCTAATAAATATATATTCAACAAAGATATCTCTAATTAAAATTCCCCCCCACCCCCCTTTCCTTTTCTAAGCCCAATCACCAAAACTAGGGTTTTGATGGATCATCTTTCTGAAATCAATGAGCAGATACTCATAAGATTGAGTGTGAGGGATCTGATCCGATGCAAGAGCGTGGTCATGGCTATCTTTGATCTCTAAACCTCATTTCATCAAAGCCCACCTTAACCAAAATGATCAAAGTGATTGCAACAATGGCAGAATTGGACATAGAAGAATTGTTATGTCTAAATTACCTTATAACTCTGATGGAGCTTTTGAATTTGACAACTACACATTTGACTTCTGTCGATGTCGTCTACTCGGTTCTGCTAATGGTCTGGTATGTGTCTCTCTTTCCCGTACTGAAATTGTAATAGTTAATCCTTCGACTAGAGAGGTAAACAAAATAACCAAACCGCAAATTCCAGCTGAAACTGGGCCCCTCTTCTGGGGCTTTGGTTATGATTCGTATGCAGATGATTATAAAGCTGTTATAGGGTATTTAAAAGATGAGAATTGTACCTGTTTTCAAGTCTTCAGTTTGAAGGCTAAGACTTGGAAGGTAACTGGAGAGGTAAGTTATGCCTTTTCAAGTAGGATAGGTGTCTTATGCAAGGGAGCTCTTCATTGGGTTGCATATGATAACTCATCTACAAAAAATATAATTCTTTCCTTTAATTTATCGGATGAAAAGTTTGTGGAAGTCCCTCAGCCTGATGATGTGAGATACCAATATCATGTCGCTCAAGAGTTTTTAATGCGTTTGGGAACTATGAAAGACTGCTTATGTGTATTTCTGCACGAATCACTTCTCGATGAGTTATGGGTGATGAAGGAGTATAATGTTAAAGATTCCTGGGAAATCATTGGGCATGAACCTGAGGCTAAGTATGACTTCCTGCACCGCATGAAACTATTTCAGAATTATGTTCCAAATAAAGGGACCTTGAGTCGTGATATAGGGCTGTCCGATGGGAGATTGTTCGTGGGGTCTCCTTTATTTGTTGAAAGTCTGGTTTCTCCTCATTTCCACAAGAGACAGAAGAGAAAGAGGCGGCAAGTAAGTTCCATGAAGAGCCCTAAGTTGGGTCTCTTTGTGGTATTTCATTTTCATCTTGGTCATTAAGTTATAAATCTTAATTTAGTCTAGTTGTATAGTATCGGTGACTGACATCAGTATCATATTCATTAAACCTGCTGTCAAGATAGATGTAAGAGAATATCCAATAATCTGGTGCATACTGTAATTATCTTTTCTAAGTGGCCTTTAGTCCTATGATATCACTTCTACATGTCTTTAGGTTGTAACTCTCTTTAAATTCCTTAATGTTGTCTTTCAATTTTTGGCTGAACATTTTTTAATATAATCCCTGATTCAGGAATGTCATTTTGTAACCCACTGACTGGAGAAGGTAATGCACAGACTGCTTATGATTATCCATAATCCTCCTTATAATAAAACTGTATAGGAGCTGAAAATACAGAGGACTTGATTCTTAATTTGATGTTTGTACAAGAACGTTTTTTTAAGTGTTGGGCAGCCATTTAATACAATCACATTAGACATGGCATCCCTAGTGCCTTCAAAGCTAATCATCACGAGGCTGTAAAATCTTTTGTATCAATTGAACTATGGTTCATTTCTTCTTTTCTTTCATGCTCTTTGCCATAAGTATGCATTATCTTAACTAGGTTCTAAATTAATTATGATTCGGACATGCCAATTGTTTAAGCCTACGGGGTCACACGTCTCGACACAAATGTATTTAATATTAATTAATATATTTAATGTATTTAATTAATATGATCACGATTTCAATTAACGAGTGGTCGTTAAAAACTAACGGTTACTAGCTAACGGCGTTAGTTAAGGAGGATTAATTTGTAATTAGGAAATTCTAGAAGTTTCCTAAATATAAATTAAAGGGGCCGGTTTTTATTATTGGATTTTAATCCATTAATTTAACTTGTTTTTCATAATCCTAATCTATATCAAATACTAATCCTAATTTGTGTCAAACACGAATTGGGTTTAGAGTGATTATAAAAAGGGAAAAGCAAAGCTTCCCCCATACCTCTTCTTCCTCCTTCTCTTCTTATTCACGGCCGAAGTTCCCAAGTACAAAGAGGATTTCGGTTTTAGTTGTTTGACAAAATCAAGAGATAAAGCAAACGTTGCGGTTCGTGATCAAGTACTAGCATACGTGCATTCACGTGTCGTGTGTGCAATCGTAGAGAAGTTTATTTTAAACTTTTATAAAGTTTCTTGACTTATTCTCATCAATTTAAGGTACACGTTTTCTATCTTGGTTGATTAATTAACTACATAGGTTTTATCTTCCGCTGCGTGCTTTGTGATTTGATTTGATAAATTGTTATATAATCCAACAGTGGTATCACGAGCCTACTATGTATATTTTTTAATTACCAATTAAATCAAAACTTGAAGGGGGGTTAGGGTTTTGATCTTCAAATTTCGGATATATATATATATTTAAATTGTTTTTGTAATTTAATTACATTATTTAAATAAGAAACAAATAATATCTATATTATTAATATATATATAGTTCGAAATTTTCCAGAAAATAAAAAAAAAAAAAATTGTTTTTTTTAGGGTTCCTAATCCAAGTTTTGATTAATTACATGTTTATGTGATAAATTGCATGTATATATGGTGTACTTTTAATTATTTAATTGTTAAATAGAAGTAATAATCATGAATTTTTCATGCAAATTATTCATGATTATTACTTAGATATATTGATATGAAATCTTGATCATAAGGGTTAATTATGCTAGATAATTGAATAATTAATTGTGTGACAATGTGATTATGTTTTGTGAAAGTTTCTGTTTGACACCAGTTCACTAAAAAAATCATAACTAATTAACCGTAAGGAGTTGGAAGCTGAAATCTTTACAGTAGATGCTTGACTCATAGGGCTACAACTTTTATGTTTTGTGCTAAGCCCAGTTCGGCCTTCTTCAGGGCCAGATTTGGTCGTGAAGCTGCTGGATTTTCCAGATCAGCATCCTGTTTTATGGTAGATAAATTTGTTATAGATATTTTGGCTTACGCAATCAAGGCAACTTGATGTATGTGGTCTCTTTCCATGTGAAAGAGGAGCCAATCTTATACCATAGTGACCAAATTAGGTTGATTACCTTAATTGTTAAGTTGTGAATTTAGTAAGTTTAATTTTGCCTTTTTATGAAAATTGTGTGCAAAATTGTTTTTGAAAAAATAAACTTGACTAAATATATCGAAATAAGATTTTGTTTATAAAATTGGTGCCCTAAAATCAAAAGATACACCGGCTCACCCATTTGAACAAACTCTAAGAGAGGTATAAGTCGGAGTGCGCTAGCCTCCTAAAAGGGCGGGTTTTTAAATCGCGTTTATCGCATACCTTTGCCCTTGCGCTTCTTTGTGCGTTCGAATGGAGCTACCGAGCTCTTTTGTATTTAAAGGCAATAAAAATGAGTTTTATAAACATATTATGTTTAGAAGATATGCATGAATCTCAAACATAACTTTTTGATCACACATCAAATTGATTGACCCAATAAACTTAAGTCATTGCCATCCAACTCGTAAAGGACACTTGTGGCTGTTGTTTTACTCACTGGTACACAGTGGTGAAATGGCAGTTGCATGGCAAATCCCACTCACTGGTACACAGTGGTGGACAAATTTGCGCGTTCTTGGTTGGACGACTTAAAGCGAGTTAAGCGGTGAGACCTTGACCCGTGGCAAAAGATGGGACAAAACATGACTACAAATCACTTGATGAATCAAGTGTGATTTGTAGGTCCCATTCTTACTAGGAATTGCACATGAAATGCAATTACTGCTCGTCACTTACCTTTTGAGTGCAATCATTTCTAGCAGATCAACTGATGAAATGATTGTATGTCAATTGGATCCTAGCCTTAATGAAATTAATTGTTTATTTGATAAACATTGGGTAATTGATTTCTTAAGGATTTATTATCGAAAATACTGATTTTTGAACTTAATCTGTTTTGTAGATGGCAATGAATCCTTCACAAACACCAATGCTTTTCGGCAAATGTTTGAAAGAGAAAAACTTAATGGATCAAATTTCAATGACTGGTATCGTCAACTGAGAATTGTTCTAAGAGTTGAGGAACGCATGGATGTCATTGAAAGACAATGGCCAACCGAACCAAGTGCCTGAATCCACAGCAGCTGAAAAAGCTGAATATAGGATTCAGTACACTAGATTCAATGAAGTTTGTTGTTTGATGCTTGCGAGCATGTCTCCCGAGCTTCAAAAACAATTTGAACTCTACACTCCATATGATATGATCACAGAACTTAAATCCTTGTATGAAAAACAAGCTGGAGTGGAACTGTTCGACTTAGTCGTGGAACTTGACATGAAACTTGAATCTGGAAAATCGGTTAGCAGTCATGTGCTCAAGATGAAGAGCATTTTTGACAAATTGGATTCGATGGAGTACGCTTATCATAAAGAGTAAAAGTTGGCATGATTCTCAAATCCCTTACGAAGGAATATGAGGGTTTTGTGCAAAACTATACCATGCACTCTATGAAAAAAAGCGTCAATGAACTTCATGCTATGCTCATTGAATATGAGAAGACGATTCCAAAGAAGGCCAATGACCCAAATGTCCTTATGATTAAGGGGGGTCGGATCCAGAAAGCTAAGAAATCGCACCAAGCTAAAGGCAAGTTTGATGGTAAAGGCAAGGGTAAGCAAGATGCTAATCCCCCCAAACCAAAGAAAACCCCTCCGGCTAAGAAAGAGCATCCGGCTAAAGACCAGACCTGTCATCATTGTAATGAAGTCGGGCACTGGAAGAGGAACTGTCCCAAGTATCTTGCCGAGTTGAATGTGAAGAAGAAGCAAGCAAGCGTTGCTAGTACTTCAGGTATCTTCACCATTGAATTATTTTCCTTTACTAAGCGTAAATCATGGGTTTATGACACTGGCTGTGGAACTCATATCTGTAATGAATTACAGGCACTTAGGAAAAGGAGGAAACTGAAGCCCGGAGCTTTGCAGCTGTTCGTGGGCAATGGTCTACCAGCACCTGTTGAAGCTATTGGAGAATATCATTTAGTTCTTCCTTCCGGTTTAATTATTGTTTTAGACAATTGTCATTATGCACCTTCTATTACTAGAGGTGTAGTTTCAGTTTCTTGTTGAAAGACAACGGATTCATTAATGTTTTTAATGATTATGGTATTTCAGTTTCTAAAAATAATGTTCATTATTTTGATGCTATTGCATGTGATGGTATTTATGAAATTGATATGCGTGGTTGTGATTCAAATAATTCAATGTATAATGTTAGCAAAAGAGCCAAGACTAACTTGGACTCTACTTATCTGTGGCACTGTCGTCTTGGACACATTGGCAAAAATCGCATTGAAAGACTTCAACGTGAAGGGATTTTACAATTAAATGATGAATCATTTGATAAATGCGAGTCATGTGTTTCCGGCAAAATGACGAGAAAACCTTTTTCGCATAAACCGGAGAGGGCTAAAGATCTTCTTGGACTCATTCATACCGATGTTTGCGGCCCATTTAGACATGTGTCAAGAAAAGGAGCTAGCTACTTCATAACTTTTACGGATGATTTCAGTCGTTATGGTTATGTTTACTTGCTTAAACATAAACATGAAGTGTTTGAAACATTCAGAGAGTTTAAAAATGAAGTAGAAAATCAACTCGGAAAGACCATCAAGATTCTTCGTTCGGATCGAGGTGGTGAATACTTAAGCCAAGAGTTTAAGGATTATCTGAAAGCGTGTGGAATTGTCCAACAGCTTACTCCTCCATACACTCCTCAACATAATGGAGTGTCTGAAAGGAGAAATCGAACCTTGCTGGACATGGTGAGATCTATGATGAGCCTTACGACTCTCCCATTTTCGTTTTGGGATTATGCTCTTGAGACTGCTGTACGCATTCTCAATATGGTTCCAACCAAGAAGGTTGACAAGACACCATATGAATTATGGCATGGAAATGTTCCTAATCTGTCTTACTTAAGAGTCTGGGGATGTGAGGCACTTGTGAAGCGCGATACGCCTGACAAACTTGAACCCAGAACTACTAAGTGCATCTTTGTCGGATACCCTAAGGAAACGATGGGTTACGAATTCTATGATCCCGTCAAAAACACTGTTCGCGTTGCTCGATATGCTGAATTCTTTGAAAAGAAATTAGTTCCAGAGAACAGTGGGAGGATTGTAGAACTTGATGAGATTCAAGTGGAAGATGTGTCACCTTCTGAAGCTCCTAGCAATCATCAACTTGGGGGGGAAAATGTTCAAAGTGATGAACCTCAAGTCGATGATGATGAAGCGATTCTACTTCGTAGGTCCGAAAGGACAAGACGTCCTACTGACAGATTATGTCTGATGGTAGAAGAAAACGTTTTAGGAGATCTCGATGAGCCTCCGAATTTCAAAGCTGCATTATCAGATCCGGAATCTGAAAAATGGCTTGAAGCTACGAAGGTGGAAATGAAATCCATGAAAGACAATCAAGTCTGGAGCTTGGTTGATCTTCCACAAAATGCTCAAACTGTTGGGTGTAAGTGGATCTTCAAGAAGAAGACGGACATGGATGGAAATGTACACACCTATAAAGCTCGTCTCGTGGCGAAAGGTTATACTCAACGTTTCGGTGTTGACTATGATGAGACCTTTTCTCCAGTTGCGGACATTAGAGCTATTAGGATTCTCTTAGCCATAGCTGCGTACTATGACTTTGAGATATGGCAAATGGATGTTAAGACTGCCTTCTTAAATGGTTACTTGGATGAAGAAGTCTATATGGATCAACCTGAAGGTTTTATTGATCCAAAACATCCCAACAAAGTATGCAAGCTTCAAAGGTCCATTTATGGACTAAAGCAAGCATCAAGAAGTTGGAACAAGAGGTTTGATGAAGAAATCAAAAAGTTTGGTTTCGTTCAAAACCCCGATGAGCCATGTGTATATCGCAAAGCTAGTGGGAGTAATGTTACTTTCCTTGTCTTGTATGTTGATGACATATTGATCATAGGAAAACACATTCCAATGTTGCAAGATGTTAAATCCCATCTTGGAAAGTGTTTTGCCATGAAAGATTTAGGAGAAGCGGCATTTATTCTTGGAATCAAGATCTACCGAGATAGATCAAAGCGATTAATTGGACTAAGTCAAAGTGCTTATATTGATAAGGTCTTGAAGCGATTCAAGATGGAGAATTCTAAGCGTGGGTTTACACCTATGCAAGAAGGACTTAGTTTATCTGTCAAACAGGGTGCTACTACACCTAATGAGGTGGAGCGTATGCAAAGAGTCCCTTATGCTTCGGCTGTGGGATCTATTATGTATGCGGTTAGATGCACTAGACCCGAGTGGCGTTCGCGCAAAACATCGTTAGCCGATATCAACAGAATCCAGGTGAAAGTCACTGGACTGCTGTTAAGAGCATTCTGAAGTACCTACGGGCTACTAAAGATATGTTTTTGGTGTATGGAGGAAATCCAGACTTAGAGCTCAAAGTGACCGGATACTGTGATGCTGGATTTCAAACTGATAAAGATGACACGAAGTCTCAGTCAGGATTCGTCTTCGTTCTTAACGGAGGTGCTGTGGATTGGAAAAGCAGCAAGCAAAAAACAGTTGCCATGTCTGCAACAGAGTCTGAGTACATTGCCGCCTCAGAATCCGCAATGGAAGCAGTCTGGATAAGGAAGTTCATTAGCGGGCTTGACGTGATCCCCTCAAGTGACTTGCCTATTGATATGTACTGTGATAACACCGGTGCATTAATCATAGCCAACGAACCCGGAGTTCAGAAAGGTGCCAGACATTATGCTAGACGATATCACTATGTTCGTGAACGGATCGAACTAGGTGAAATCAAATTACTCAAAGTTCACACAGATTTTAACTTAGCTGATCCTTTCACAAAAGCTTTGTCTAGGCCCAAGCTTGAAAGGCATGCCGATGGCATAGGACTTAAATTAGCTAGTTATTTCATGTAAATCTGTTGTTTCGGTATTTGGATAAGGGATGTTAAACAATTTATATTTTTGATAATGAAATAAAGTACTTGATATGTTTGATTTCATTTAATATTAATTGTATCCTATATTTGCATGTTTAATCCTTGAATATTTTAATAAATATTCTAAATTGTCCATTGTCGATTAATTATATGGGAATATAATTAAATTAAGACAAATCTGAGCGATTGGTTATATTCTTGGAATATATAATGGATGGTCCCACCAAACTCGCATGATATCCATAGTTGATGCATATCGGACTACCCCACTAACGAATTCATCACTTTATGGATCAACGTCATTAAGTGAAATTCGTAAATGGTTACTTTATTGATCCTTTGACTTGAGATACAAGCAGGTCAGCATGTATGGATTGCACTTACTTGATATAGGTCTAACTCTCCTGAATAAGGGAGTACATAAAGGGCTATTTTCAGAAAGTGTATTGAAGTATGATGACTGACACGTGTAGTCAATACAGGATTTGTTCCTTCAACTTGAAAGTTGAAGCATGATACCATTGGCGCCCTCATTAGGACTAATTAAGATGTTTGCATGGCCGTGCCCAAATAAATCCAGATGGTTCTCGATTATATTTGGTAATCTCTAATTAGTTATGGAATGAGAAACAGAATCGTTAAATCATGAAATGACATTGATCCGTATTCATGTTTAACACGGTATTTGAACAAAGGGATAATAAATGCCTCAACCATTTAAATATACTTTAAGAAACTATACTTAAATATTCTGGGAGCATTGGCGTGTTGCTAGACGCTAACCAATGTTATTACCTTCATTTGTTACGAGCTCAAGTGGGAGCTGTTAGTATATGATCACGTAAAAATGAACGTATGTCCAGAAATGATTTAAGCCTACGGGGTCACACGTCTCGACACAAATGTATTTAATATTAATTAATATATTTAATGTATTTAATTAATATGATCACGATTTCAATTAACGAGTGGTCGTTAAAAACTAACGGTTACTAGCTAACGGCGTTAGTTAAGGAGGATTAATTTGTAATTAGGAAATTCTAGAAGTTTCCTAAATATAAATTAAAGGGGCCGGTTTTTATTATTGGATTTTAATCCATTAATTTAACTTGTTTTTCATAATCCTAATCTATATCAAATACTAATCCTAATTTGTGTCAAACACGAATTGGGTTTAGAGTGATTATAAAAAGGGAAAAGCAAAGCTTCCCCCATACCTCTTCTTCCTCCTTCTCTTCTTATTCACGGCCGAAGTTCCCAAGTACAAAGAGGATTTCGGTTTTAGTTGTTTGACAAAATCAAGAGATAAAGCAAACGTTGCGGTTCGTGATCAAGTACTAGCATACGTGCATTCGAGTGTCGTGTGTGCAATCGTAGAGAAGTTTATTTTAAACTTTCATAAAGTTTCTTGATTTATTCTCATCAATTTAAGGTACACGTTTTCTATCTTGGTTGATTAATTAACTACATAGGTTTTATCTTCCGCTGCGTGCTTTGTGATTTGATTTGATAAATTGTTACCATAAGTATGCATTATCTTAACTAGGTTCTAAATTAATTATGATTCGGACATGCATTCACTTGTTAGTATATCTCTCTATCTTACATGTACAATTGTAGCCAACATTGTATGCTGTTTTCTTCTACCGCCATAGTTGGGCATATTATAATCACTTCTTGCTATAACTTTTAAGGCTAATCTAAAAACTTTTGTTGTAGCATTCTATGGTGTTCCTAATGCCATGCCAGTAGCAGTTTCGGTGCTGTTGTCAACGCAAAAAAAAAAAAAAAAAAAAAAAAAAAAAAAAAAAAAAAAAAAAAAAAAAAAAAAAAAAAAAAAAAAAAAAAAAAAAAAAAAAAAAAAAAAAAAAAAAAAAAAAAAAAAAAAAAAAAAAAAAAAAAAAAAAAAAAAAAAAAAAAAAAAAAAAAAAAAAAAAAAAAAAAAAAAAAAAAAAAAAAAAAAAAAAAAAAAAAAAAAAAAAAAAAAAAAAAAAAAAAAAAAAAAAAAAAAAAAAAAAAAAAAAAAAAAAAAAAAAAAAAAAAAAAAAAAAAAAAAAAAAAAAAAAAAAAAAAAAAAAAAAAAAAAAAAAAAAAAAAAAAAAAAAAAAAAAAAAAAAAAAAAAAAAAAAAAAAAAAAAAAAAAAAAAAAAAAAAAAAAAAAAAAAAAAAAAAAAAAAAAAAAAAAAAAAAAAAAAAAAAAAAAAAAAAAAAAAAAAAAAAAAAAAAAAAAAAAAAAAAAAAAAAAAAAAAAAAAAAAAAAAAAAAAAAAAAAAAAAAAAAAAAAAAAAAAAAAAAAAAAAAAAAAAAAAAAAAAAAAAAAAAAAAAAAAAAAAAAAAAAAAAAAAAAAAAAAAAAAAAAAAAAAAAAAAAAAAAAAAAAAAAAAAAAAAAAAAAAAAAAAAAAAAAAAAAAAAAAAAAAAAAAAAAAAAAAAAAAAAAAAAAAAAAAAAAAAAAAAAAAAAAAAAAAAAAAAAAAAAAAAAAAAAAAAAAAAAAAAAAAAAAAAAAAAAAAAAAAAAAAAAAAAAAAAAAAAAAAAAAAAAAAAAAAAAAAAAAAAAAAAAAAAAAAAAAAAAAAAAAAAAAAAAAAAAAAAAAAAAAAAAAAAAAAAAAAAAAAAAAAAAAAAAAAAAAAAAAAAAAAAAAAAAAAAAAAAAAAAAAAAAAAAAAAAAAAAAAAAAAAAAAAAAAAAAAAAAAAAAAAAAAAAAAAAAAAAAAAAAAAAAAAAAAAAAAAAAAAAAAAAAAAAAAAAAAAAAAAAAAAAAAAAAAAAAAAAAAAAAAAAAAAAAAAAAAAAAAAAAAAAAAAAAAAAAAAAAAAAAAAAAAAAAAAAAAAAAAAAAAAAAAAAAAAAAAAAAAAAAAAAAAAAAAAAAAAAAAAAAAAAAAAAAAAAAAAAAAAAAAAAAAAAAAAAAAAAAAAAAAAAAAAAAAAAAAAAAAAAAAAAAAAAAAAAAAAAAAAAAAAAAAAAAAAAAAAAAAAAAAAAAAAAAAAAAAAAAAAAAAAAAAAAAAAAAAAAAAAAAAAAAAAAAAAAAAAAAAAAAAAAAAAAAAAAAAAAAAAAAAAAAAAAAAAAAAAAAAAAAAAAAAAAAAAAAAAAAAAAAAAAAAAAAAAAAAAAAAAAAAAAAAAAAAAAAAAAAAAAAAAAAAAAAAAAAAAAAAAAAAAAAAAAAAAAAAAAAAAAAAAAAAAAAAAAAAAAAAAAAAAAAAAAAAAAAAAAAAAAAAAAAAAAAAAAAAAAAAAAAAAAAAAAAAAAAAAAAAAAAAAAAAAAAAAAAAAAAAAAAAAAAAAAAAAAAAAAAAAAAAAAAAAAAAAAAAAAAAAAAAAAAAAAAAAAAAAAAAAAAAAAAAAAAAAAAAAAAAAAAAAAAAAAAAAAAAAAAAAAAAAAAAAAAAAAAAAAAAAAAAAAAAAAAAAAAAAAAAAAAAAAAAAAAAAAAAAAAAAAAAAAAAAAAAAAAAAAAAAAAAAAAAAAAGCCAACAAAAAGTATATTGAAATCTCGAAACGTTAATATATTTTAGAGTTAATTACAGAAATCGTCCTTGTCGTGGTACCCAGCTTGCAGGTTTCATCCCTAAGTTTCATAAATTACACTTTTAGTCCAAAAAACTTTGCTCCGTCTGTAACACCCCAAGCCGAGGCTCGGAATATCACGGAAATCACATAGCACCAGGTGGGATTACAATAGAACCAACTAGATGCAATTAAGAATTCGGTGAATCCATTACAATGCAAAATAGATAACATAATACAACAGGAGCAAATAGTCAACCAAGTTAACAAAACCACATCCAAGGATGGCAAACGATCCTAAGTAATACAATCAGAAGGCCAATGAATCCTTGATCCATACAGTCCAAGTCCGGGTTCAACAGCAAGTAAAACCTCTAAACTCCACGCCCTGGGAGAACCTGGTTACCTGAAAAGTGTACTAAGCATAGTCAACACAAGGTTGGTGAGTTCGTAGTAATGGTTCGTAAAGAACCAACATCAATAATCGACATATAAGAATAAAGGCTAGACATGACTTACAGTGAGCCTCTACATAACACAACATCGCCCAACAACAAGATTACACCAGACAAGAAAATGTGTAATGCGAATGCACAAATGATATGCGTGTCAATGCAAGTGCCAAATGTATGAATAAGCAAATATGCCTATCCCAAGCGTGACCTTCAATCACGTATGCAACGATACCCTTCTGCCATCGCAATGGACAAGGCTGTATCTCAAAATCATCGAGATATATATGTCTATATACTCGGGGTCAGGTCTACATCCAAAATGGGTGCATACATCTATGCACCAGGATGCCGGCAATCCCCTGCCGAGGGTCCAACAATAAAGTATGCAATGCTTACAACCAAATGTAAATGCATAAATCGTAAACCAACAATCGATATACGATGAACCTGTGCCAACAGTCAATAGACAATGAACCTGTGCCAACAGTCATTATTCGTCAAACATAACCCAACAACAGTTATACGACAATCATACGCCAACGATCAGTAATCAACAACATAAGCCACAAATCAATATCTTAAACCAACTATACGTACATATACTTCCGAGGATTCTACTTTCTCCAGGTCCCAGATGCTTATATATAGGGTCACCCGCAGCCTTCCCACCACATCTAGAACCCAATGAAGGCATAACCGACTTCCATGTATGCACGTCTATCCTAATATAAATGTAATACTTAACTAAAACATAACCCAAGTCAATCAAACTAGACGAACTGTCACGTCAATCCAACAATCCAGTCACACAACCAACAAACCGAATAATGCAAATAAACACGCCAGGTTTACACTTTTCAGCCCGAATCTCAAGCGAGTAGGGAGATACGAAACTCACCTTGATCGGCAAAGAAGCTTAAATCAAATTAATAAAAGATTAATAGCGAGTATAAGGCCCCACGCGTCCACAACCTATCAAAGCATGTCATGTAACATAATGTCAACTTTATAATCATAAATAAGTTGGTTCCTTAGGTTTAGGTCGAGTCACGAACCCACAATTACTTCCTTAACATTACCGAGTGTGAAGCATAACACTTTGACTCGACAATTTTAGAAATGAAAGAAGTTTCATACGAAATGAATGTTACAATAAGAAAGTAGACTCTCTCACGATTCCAACGATAGGTCATACGTCTAAAACGGACTTACGGTTCAAAAGTTATTGACGTTTGAAAATGTTCGACAAAACTAGTCTCTAACGGGCGTCACAAAGGTAACGGCCGTTAACTCCATCACAAGCCAAGTTACTGTAACGGCCATGTAACAGCCGTTACACTATGTAACGGGCGTTACAAGGTGTAACGGCCGTTACATGAAGAAGGACAGCAGCAGCAGATTTTCAAAGCAGAAAACAAGAACTTAAACCCTAAATTCAAGAACCAAAAACCCTAATCCGATATTTAAGACTTATGGACTCGTTTTGAATATACATATGACATTTTAGTACCTAAATACACTTGCCCAAACCCTCGTTTCCATCCATAACATCGCCAAACGATCCAAACGATTCAAAACCCTATATAAACCCTATTTGACCCAATTTCCATTTCAAGCCGATTTAGGACATGTCAATACTCAAAATGACCAGAAATGCATTACTAAACATAAATAGAAGTAAATGGGTTAAATTAGACTTACCAAAACTCCTTTCACGAGCTAGAACCCGAATTTAGGTCAAAAAGGACAATGCTTGAACTATGAACTCCAAGATTATGATTCAATGGGATTAAGTTATGACAATGATGATGATTCTTGTATTAAAGCAAGTCCAAAACACAATTTAGATGCAAGTGAGATGATGAATTAAAGATGGGAGAAGATTTGCTTTTACTTGGAAGAAATAAGGGAAGTATAGATAGATAGATAGATAGATAGATAGATAGATAGATAGATAGATAGATAGATAGATAGATAGATAGATAGATAGATAGATAGATAGATAGATAGATAGATAGATAGATAGATAGATAGATAGATAGATAGATAGATAGATAGATAGATAGATAGATAGATAGATAGATAGATAGATAGATAGATAGATAGATAGATAGATAGATAGATAGATAGATAGATAGATAGATAGATAGATAGATAGATAGATAGATAGATAGATAGATAGATAGATAGATAGATAGATAGATAGATAGATAGATAGATAGATAGATAGATAGATAGATAGATAGATAGATAGATAGATAGATAGATAGATAGATAGATAGATAGATAGATAGATAGATAGATAGATAGATAGATAGATAGATAGATAGATAGATAGATAGATAGATAGATAGATAGATAGATAGATAGATAGATAGATAGATAGATAGATAGATAGATAGATAGATAGATAGATAGATAGATAGATAGATAGATAGATAGATAGATAGATAGATAGATAGATAGATAGATAGATAGATAGATAGATAGATAGATAGATAGATAGATAGATAGATAGATAGATAGATAGATAGATAGATAGATAGATAGATAGATAGATAGATAGATAGATAGATAGATAGATAGATAGATAGATAGATAGATAGATAGATAGATAGATAGATAGATAGATAGATAGATAGATAGATAGATAGATAGATAGATAGATAGATAGATAGATAGATAGATAGATAGATAGATAGATAGATAGATAGATAGATAGATAGATAGATAGATAGATAGATAGATAGATAGATAGATAGATAGATAGATAGATAGATAGATAGATAGATAGATAGATAGATAGATAGATAGATAGATAGATAGATAGATAGATAGATAGATAGATAGATAGATAGATAGATAGATAGATAGATAGATAGATAGATAGATAGATAGATAGATAGATAGATAGATAGATAGATAGATAGATAGATAGATAGATAGATAGATAGATAGATAGATAGATAGATAGATAGATAGATAGATAGATAGATAGATAGATAGATAGATAGATAGATAGATAGATAGATAGATAGATAGATAGATAGATAGATAGATAGATAGATAGATAGATAGATAGATAGATAGATAGATAGATAGATAGATAGATAGATAGATAGATAGATAGATAGATAGATAGATAGATAGATAGATAGATAGATAGATAGATAGATAGATAGATAGATAGATAGATAGATAGATAGATAGATAGATAGATAGATAGATAGATAGATAGATAGATAGATAGATAGATAGATAGATAGATAGATAGATAGATAGATAGATAGATAGATAGATAGATAGATAGATAGATAGATAGATAGATAGATAGATAGATAGATAGATAGATAGATAGATAGATAGATAGATAGATAGATAGATAGATAGATAGATAGATAGATAGATAGATAGATAGATAGATAGATAGATAGATAGATAGATAGATAGATAGATAGATAGATAGATAGATAGATAGATAGATAGATAGATAGATAGATAGATAGATAGATAGATAGATAGATAGATAGATAGATAGATAGATAGATAGATAGATAGATAGATAGATAGATAGATAGATAGATAGATAGATAGATAGATAGATAGATAGATAGATAGATAGATAGATAGATAGATAGATAGATAGATAGATAGATAGATAGATAGATAGATAGATAGATAGATAGATAGATAGATAGATAGATAGATAGATAGATAGATAGATAGATAGATAGATAGATAGATAGATAGATAGATAGATAGATAGATAGATAGATAGATAGATAGATAGATAGATAGATAGATAGATAGATAGATAGATAGATAGATAGATAGATAGATAGATAGATAGATAGATAGATACCTTGGTGCAAGTTTTCCCCGCTTCACAAATCGTACGACTCCCTTCCAAGGCGACACTTTCAAAAGTACAAAATCACCAACTTCAAACTCTAGCGGTCTCCGCCTCACATCGGCATACTTCTTTTGACGCTCACGGGCCAATTGCAACTTCTCCTTGATTTGAGATATTACCTTGGTTGTTTCAATTACAATTTCTGGCCCGATAAGTTGACTCTCTCCAATCTCCGCCCAAGCTAGGGGAGAGCGGCATACTCTACCATACAATGCCTTAAAGGGTGCCATTTGAATGGTAGCATGGTAGCTATTGTTGTATGAGAATTCAACTAACGGCAAATGGTCTTCCCAACTCCCACCAAAATCGATCGCACATGCCCTCAACATGTCTTCAAGTGTTTGGATGGTTCTCTCGGTTTGTCCATCCGTTTGAGGGTGAAATGCCGTGCTCATGTCAAGTCGAGTACCCATGGCTTTTTGAAATGCTTCCCAAAATTTTGATTTAAAACGGGCATCTCTATCCGAAATGATAGAAATCGGCACTCCATGCTTAGATATTACCTCCTTGATGTATAATCGAACCAAAGTGTCAAATTTATCGGTTTCACGAATGGCTAAAAAGTGAGCCGATTTCGTTAACCGATCTACTATCACCCAAATCGTGTCTCGGCCGCTTCTCGTCTTCGGTAGTTTAGTGATGAAGTCCATTGAGATATGTTCCCACTTCCATTCGGGCATCACCGGTTGTACCAACAATCCGGGTGGCTTCTTGTGATCGGCTTTGACTTGTAAGCAAGTAAGGCACTCACTCACATACCTTGCCACATCACGCTTCATGCCCGGCCACCAATACAATTCCTTCAAGTCAAAGTACATCTTATCCGACCCGGGATGGACCGAATAAGGCGATAGGTGAGCTTCATTCATAATAAGCATTCTTAAGTCGCCGAAAATAGGAACCCAAAGTCTTTCAACCATGTATAGCCCATTATCATTCTTTCGGTCAAATAGTTGTTCCATGCCATCTAGGTTTTCGTTTCCAAAGTTTTCCGGTAGGGTGGCTTGAATTTGGGCTTCAATGATCCGATCACGAATGTTTGGCCCTACCGTGAGGCTCATAGCTCTAGCCCGTCTTGGTTTCACTCTCTCCTTTCGGCTCAAGGCATCGGCTACTACATTTGCCTTGCCCGGGTGATAACGGATGTCACAATCATAATCACTAAATAGCTCTAACCAACGCCTTTGCCTCATGTTCAATTCACTTTGGTTGAAGATGTGTTGGAGACTTTTGTGATCGGTATAAATCACACATTTGGTGCCATAGAGGTAATGCCTCCAACACTTCAAAGCAAACACAACCGCCCCCAATTCCAAATCATGAGTCGGGTAGTTCTTCTCATGCACCTTCAATTGCCGAGAGGCATAAGCGATGACTTTACCCCTTTGCATAAGGACACAACCCAATCCTTGCCCCGAAGCATCACAATAAACCACAAAATCTTCGATTCCATCCGGAAGTGTCAAAATAGGAGCATCACATAGCATATCCTTAAGTGTTTGGAAGGCGTTCTCTTGTCTTTCGCCCCATTCAAAGTTTCTATCTTTTTGAGTCAAGAGGGTGAGTGGTTGTGCAATACGGGAGAAATTTTCAATGAATCTTCTATAGTAACCCGCCAATCCAAGGAATTGACGGATTTCGGATGGCGTTTCGGGTCTTCTCCAATTCTTGACCGCTTCAATCTTGCTTGGGTCCACATGAATACCATCCTTGCTCACTACGTGACCAAGGAAGTGGACCTCTTCCAACCAAAACTCACACTTGGAAAATTTCGCATACAACTTCTCCTTCCTTAGTAATTCAAGCACTTCACGCAAGTGCTTAACATGCTCCTCCTTTGTCTTCGAGTATACAAGTATGTCATCAATGAACACAATAACGGACTTGTCTAAATAGGGTTGACACACCCGGTTCATCAAGTCCATGAACACCGCCGGTGCATTAGTCAACCCAAATGGCATCACGGTGAATTCAAAATGGCCATACCTTGTGCGAAAAGCCGTTTTGGGGATGTCATCTTCATGTACCCGGAGTTGATGATAACCCGAGCGAAGATCGATTTTTGAGAAGTGCTTAGCTCCTTGAAGTTGATCAAACAAGTCATCAATTCTAGGGAGAGGATATCGGTTCTTCACGGTGAGCTTGTTCAATTCCCGATAATCAATACACATTCGGAAGGATCCGTCTTTCTTTTTGACGAAGAGAACAGGAGCACCCCAAGGAGATTGACTAGGGCGAATGAAACCCTTCTCTTGGAGTTCCTTGAGTTGAGTTTGTAGCTCCTGCATTTCAGTTAAGGCTAGTCTATAAGGAGCTTTTGCTATGGGCGCGGCTTCGGGAATAAGATTGATACGAAAATCAAGTTCACGGGGCGGAGGTAACCCTGGTAAGTCGTCCGGAAAAACATCGGGAAAATCACAAACGATAGGGACGGTCTTCAATTCTACCTTTGAGATGGTAGCACTAAAGACTTTAGAAGTTGAAGAATCGGAGGTTTCACCTTGAACCCTAAGAATTTTACCGTTAGCCAAAGGTATTTTAACAACTCTTTCACCACAATCAATGGTTGCATTCACCGCCGTCAACCAATCCATACCCACTATAATATCAAAACTACCAATGTCAAGTGGCATAAGGTCAATGAAGAAGTCGACATCTTCCAAAGTCAAGACACATTCTCGAAGTATTTGACTAATTCTAGTTAGTGACCCATTTACCATTTCAATGTCAAGCACATAGTTTAGAGCACACGGATGCACATCAATCAAAGGAACAAAGTTAGAAGACACGAGGCTAAAATCGGCCCCGGAATCAAATAAAACGGTGGCATAGAGACCATTAAGGAGAAAAGTACCTGCTACAACGTTGGGATCATTGCGGGCTTCATTTACATTGGCCGCAAAGGCTCGGCCGCGTGGTTGCACTTGGTGGCCTTGTTGTCCCCGGTTTTGATTAGGCCCGACCATTTGTAGTTGGTTGGGGTGGACGGCTACTTGCACTTGTTGCCCCACCCATCGAGGGCAATTATTACGGTAGTGGTCACGGCTACCACATTCAAAGCATTCGCCTCTTCTTTGATTACCTTGAGGAGGAACGGCCCGAATAGGAGCCGCATTCATTGGGCCGGCTCTTGGAGCTCTACAATTCTTGGATGCGTGCCCAACTTGGTTGCAATTATAACATGCCCCACATGGAGTAGTGGCGGGATGGTGCCTGTTGCACCTCCCACAAAAAGGATGAGGCCCGGTATAAGGCCTCCTAGCCGGTTCTACCGCCGCCATCACCCTACCCCTATAAGCATTCTTGGGATCAAACCTTCCCGCTTTCTTTACCCCACTTGACTCACCCACTTCTTTCCTCTTGTTTGATGAGGATTTGCTCAAAACACCACTCCTCAATAAATCCTCAGTCACACTCCCGGCTTGGTTAACCGCATTAGCCAAAGAAGTAGGCATGTTTGAGTTTACATATGATCGGACTTGAGGATTCAAACCCAATACGAACTTCTGGATGGCCTGTGACTCGGTGCCCACCAAGTGAGGAATGAGGGTGGACAACTCTTGAAATCGTCTCACATAGCCCTTGTAGTCGGCTCCTTCCATATTGAGGTTTGCAAATTCTATGGTTAAATTCTGTAGCTCGTACGGAGGACAAAACTTGGCTTTCACTTTGTCTTTGAAGTCAATCCACTCCAAATTCTGAGTCCGCCCTAGAGTTATTTCCTGGTTCCACCAACTCAAGGCGTCATGCCTAAACATGCCGGATGCATAGGAAATCCGGTCATCGTAGGTGCAATGACTCCTTTCAATCACTGCTTCTATTGCCTCAAACCATCTTATACATTCCGTGGGACCACCTTTCCCATCAAACTCCGGTGCCCCACAACTCTTAAAATCCTTAAAGATACACCCTTGACGGTATCCACCATATTGGTTATTCATGGGCATCCCGATATTAACTCCCATTGGTTCCTCTTCCTCATATTCTTCGGCTTGAGGTTGATCATTTTCATTGTTTAAGTTTTCTGGGACTTCATTGTTTTGAGGTCCATTATTTTGCCCAAGACTCGCCGTGACTTGAGCAATGATGGTTGGCATGATGCCGGCGACTGTTTGAGCAATTACCTCAGCCAAGTTTGGCTCAGGAGCTCTACCACGACCCCTACCACGGCCTCTACCACGACCTCTACCACGGCCCCTACCACGACCTCTACCACGGCCTCTACCTCGACCCCTACCACGGCCTCTACCACGACCCTACCACGGCCTCTACCACGACCCTACCACGGCCTCTACCACGACCCCTACCACGGCCTCTACCACGACCTCTACCACGGCCTCTACCACGACCCTACCACGGCCTCTACCACGACCTCTACCACGAGCTCTACCACGACCCCTACCACGGCCCCTACCACGGCCTCTACCACGGCCCCTACCTCCTTGTATTTCCGGTTGAGCTTCCGGTTGAGGTTCTTCCTCTTCAGCCCTATAGTTCGTTCGGACTCTCCTTGGTCTCTCCATTTCTATAAAACAAGTGACACGTTGACCCGAGAGTTAGTCTCAAATGCTCACATGTTAGCCACACAAGTAGTCAATGCTCTCAAACCGATACTACATACTCATTTCATGACATTATGCTAAGGCAAAAGTGTTAGCATCATAAGGGATTTTCACATATCACAACCTATCATCAAGTAATCATGCTCATACATCATGCAGTTAAACAACTAACACAAATGATTCAAAGTATAGTCCGAATTCGATATGCTCTCTAGTCATTGACCGGGTATGTATACAAGGTGTACCAACGGCTAACCTTCCACCTAATCAACTTCCATTAAGCATATCGGTTCCTTATTATACTTTAAGCCACACGTGCGCAATCCACGATGTCATGAACTTGCTATAATATCGGGTAACCATAAAAGAGTTGATCGGGTTCTTTTAGGGTTGCCACAATATTATACTAAGTTAATGGCATCCTTTCATTTTGCCCTAAATCAACACATTAATTTCAACAATTTACAACAACAACCCACATTAACTACAATTCACATTCATCACCTTGAATTCAAGCTATCATACAATAGGTCTTAACTACGAACTCACACGGGGATTCACATAATTCACATTGCACACGAATTCCTAACCATGCATGCTATATGAAGAGTTTTTAACTTAAGCCGTAGTCTAGGTCAAACCGCCTAATTCTCTACGACCACGCATGGGCCACCATTCTGTAACACCCCAAGCCGAGGCTCGGAATATCACGGAAATCACATAGCACCAGGTGGGATTACAATAGAACCAACTAGATGCAATTAAGAATTCGGTGAATCCATTACAATGCAAAATAGATAACATAATACAACAGGAGCAAATAGTCAACCAAGTTAACAAAACCACATCCAAGGATGGCAAACGATCCTAAGTAATACAATCAGAAGGCCAATGAATCCTTGATCCATACAGTCCAAGTCCGGGTTCAACAGCAAGTAAAACCTCTAAACTCCACGCCCTGGGAGAACCTGGTTACCTGAAAAGTGTACTAAGCATAGTCAACACAAGGTTGGTGAGTTCGTAGTAATGGTTCGTAAAGAACCAACATCAATAATCGACATATAAGAATAAAGGCTAGACATGACTTACAGTGAGCCTCTACATAACACAACATCGCCCAACAACAAGATTACACCAGACAAGAAAATGTGTAATGTGAATGCACAAATGATATGCGTGTCAATGCAAGTGCCAAATGTATGAATAAGCAAATATGCCTATCCCAAGCGTGACCTTCAATCACGTATGCAACGATACCCTTCTGCCATCGCAATGGACAAGGCTGTATCTCAAAATCATCGAGATATATATGTCTATATACTCGGGGTCAGGTCTACATCCAAAATGGGTGCATACATCTATGCACCAGGATGCCGGCAATCCCCTGCCGAGGGTCCAACAATAAAGTATGCAATGCTTACAACCAAATGTAAATGCATAAATCGTAAACCAACAATCGATATACGATGAACCTGTGCCAACAGTCAATAGACAATGAACCTGTGCCAACAGTCATTATTCGTCAAACATAACCCAACAACAGTTATACGACAATCATACGCCAACGATCAGTAATCAACAACATAAGCCACAAATCAATATCTTAAACCAACTATACGTACATATACTTCCGAGGATTCTACTTTCTCCAGGTCCCAGATGCTTATATATAGGGTCACCCGCAGCCTTCCCACCACATCTAGAACCCAATGAAGGCATAACCGACTTCCATGTATGCACGTCTATCCTAATATAAATGTAATACTTAACTAAAACATAACCCAAGTCAATCAAACTAGACGAACTGTCACGTCAATCCAACAATCCAGTCACACAACCAACAAACCGAATAATGCAAATAAACACGCCAGGTTTACACTTTTCAGCCCGAATCTCAAGCGAGTAGGGAGATACGAAACTCACCTTGATCGGCAAAGAAGCTTAAATCAAATTAATAAAAGATTAATAGCGAGTATAAGGCCCCACGCGTCCACAACCTATCAAAGCATGTCATGTAACATAATGTCAACTTTATAATCATAAATAAGTTGGTTCCTTAGGTTTAGGTCGAGTCACGAACCCACAATTACTTCCTTAACATTACCGAGTGTGAAGCATAACACTTTGACTCGACAATTTTAGAAATGAAAGAAGTTTCATACGAAATGAATGTTACAATAAGAAAGTAGACTCTCTCACGATTCCAACGATAGGTCATACGTCTAAAACGGACTTACGGTTCAAAAGTTATTGACGTTTGAAAATGTTCGACAAAACTAGTCTCTAACGGGCGTCACAAAGGTAACGGCCGTTAACTCCATCACAAGCCAAGTAACTGTAACGGCCATGTAACAGCCGTTACACTATGTAACGGGCGTTACAAGGTGTAACGGCCGTTACATGAAGAAGGACAGCAGCAGCAGATTTTCAAAGCAGAAAACAAGAACTTAAACCCTAAATTCAAGAACCAAAAACCCTAATCCGATATTTAAGACTTATGGACTCGTTTTGAATATACATATGACATTTTAGTACCTAAATACACTTGCCCAAACCCTCGTTTCCATCCATAACATCGCCAAACGATCCAAACGATTCAAAACCCTATATAAACCCTATTTGACCCAATTTCCATTTCAAGCCGATTTAGGACATGTCAATACTCAAAATGACCAGAAATGCATTACTAAACATAAATAGAAGTAAATGGGTTAAATTAGACTTACCAAAACTCCTTTCACGAGCTAGAACCCGAATTTAGGTCAAAAAGGACAATGCTTGAACTATGAACTCCAAGATTATGATTCAATGGGATTAAGTTATGACAATGATGATGATTCTTGTATTAAAGCAAGTCCAAAACACAATTTAGATGCAAGTGAGATGATGAATTAAAGATGGGAGAAGATTTGCTTTTACTTGGAAGAAATAAGGGAAGTATAGATAGATAGATAGATAGATAGAAATGAGAGGATAAGGGAGATGGGTCACTAGTAGGCTCATGGGTCATGGGCAACCCATGGGTCGACCCGTTTCCCTTAGCAAGCCAAAACACAATCGTTTACACAATTAGACGTCGATTAAGCATACCAACGACCCGACTAACATACCACAAAGTCAAATAATCATAAAATGGACCCAATTATTTCTTTCAACAAGTTTGTTAGTCAAATTACACAAAAAGTCAACAGGTCAAAATTCACGGATGTTACACCGTCAACAGTTTTAGTCCTGTCCATAAACGTCTGTTTAAAACGAGGTCACATGTTTAACATGTGATGGGTATAATGGTCTTTTTCCCTTTAACACATGTCCAAACGTACAATTAAACCTGAACTTTTACTTCAATTAAATCTATCATTTCAATCATCAATGTATATCTGCATTTACATCTATATATCTATATCAAACAATCAAGATTTAACCAAACAAACAAATACACTTAGATATTTGATTCATAATTTGTTTGGTGCTATTCAACAACACAAATCAAATACATGTATTCATAGATCAAAAATTAAAAATCTTAAGTTCTCAAACAAACAATCTTCTGTTCTATTTCATCAAATTGCAGATCTACCAAAATCAAACACATTATCTCTCTTTCTTAAATCAAAACCAAAATCAAGTTTTTTTTTTCCAATCTACCAACAAAATCTGAGATAGCATGAGTCCAAATCATTGTAACTGACTATCTATTGATTCACTAAGCGGTGGTGGCCGGATATTCGTAGTGGTGATGAAGGCATGAAGCTACAATGAGCCGGTGGCTATTAAACAACCACCACCATCGGTGGTCACGGTATTCGCGGTGATTTTTGACCATACTCCGACCAATCCATTACAATCCAGATCCAGATGCGGCCACCACCGATACAACTGCTCTTGGAGTTGTTGCCAGATCCAGATCCAGATCCAGATCCAGATCCAGATCCAGATCCAGATCCAGATCCAGATCCAGATCCAGATCCAGATCCAGATCCAGATCCAGATCCAGATCCAGATCCAGATCCAGATCCAGATCCAGATCCAGATCCAGATCCAGATCCAGATCCAGATCCAGATCCAGATCCAGATCCAGATCCAGATCCAGATCCAGATCCAGATCCAGATCCAGATCCAGATCCAGATCCAGATCCAGATCCAGATCCAGATCCAGATCCAGATCCAGATCCAGATCCAGATCCAGATCCAGATCCAGATCCAGATCCAGATCCAGATCCAGATCCAGATCCAGATCCAGATCCAGATCCAGATCCAGATCCAGATCCAGATCCAGATCCAGATCCAGATCCAGATCCAGATCCAGATCCAGATCCAGATCCAGATCCAGATCCAGATCCAGATCCAGATCCAGATCCAGATCCAGATCCAGATCCAGATCCAGATCCAGATCCAGATCCAGATCCAGATCCAGATCCAGATCCAGATCCAGATCCAGATCCAGATCCAGATCCAGATCCAGATCCAGATCCAGATCCAGATCCAGATCCAGATCCAGATCCAGATCCAGATCCAGATCCAGATCCAGATCCAGATCCAGATCCAGATCCAGATCCAGATCCAGATCCAGATCCAGATCCAGATCCAGATCCAGATCCAGATCCAGATCCAGATCCAGATCCAGATCCAGATCCAGATCCAGATCCAGATCCAGATCCAGATCCAGATCCAGATCCAGATCCAGATCCAGATCCAGATCCAGATCCAGATCCAGATCCAGATCCAGATCCAGATCCAGATCCAGATCCAGATCCAGATCCAGATCCAGATCCAGATCCAGATCCAGATCCAGATCCAGATCCAGATCCAGATCCAGATCCAGATCCAGATCCAGATCCAGATCCAGATCCAGATCCAGATCCAGATCCAGATCCAGATCCAGATTGACTAGATCCATCCAGATCCTGACCATACTCCGACCAATCCATTACAATCCAGATCCAGATCCAGATGCGGCCACCACCGATACAACTGCTCTTGGAGTTGTTGCCTGGAAAAAAAAACTTCCGATGGGGGTGTTGAGTGGAGAGAGAGAGTGGTGATGTTCGTGTATATATATATATATAAACGACAGTCAATCTATTTATCTATAGATCATGAAAGTCGCGATGGTGGTGGCTAGTCCCGATGGTGGCAGCGGTTTGATGGTGGTGGCTGGTCCTCATGAAAGTAAAGGAGATCTGATAGAGTAAAAAGTGTGATTTTTTTTGAAGTGAAAGTGATGAAGAAAATGATAATTTCTTGTATATTTTATTACTGCATATAATTTTGGATTTGGGATATCTTTTGTAATGAAGAGAGAAAGGGAGTGAGGGGGAGAAAGAGAAATAGAGAGGTGATATATAAATCCTGATGAATGATGATGATGGATACTCATATATTCATATTTATATAATATACATATATGTCTAAATCTATATCTAATTATTACGATAAGAGAGAGACAAAGACAAGAGTAGAATGAAATGACCATTATACCCATCACGTGCTAAACATGTGACCTCGTTTTAACCGAACGTTTATGATTAGGACTAAAACTGTTGACGGAGCAAAGTTTTTTGGACTAAAAGTGTAATTTATGAAACTTAGGGATGAAACCTGCAAGCTGGGTACCACGACAGGGACGATTTCTGTAATTAACTCTATATTTTATATGAAGTGTTATATAATACAAACAAATATTTTTACGGTCAAAGTTAAAAGCATATAACTTGACAAGTCAAAATTGGACATTTAATATAAGACGGATAGAGTAAATCATTGAAACGAGGATGTGCTATGTGGTGAAATAATGAAAATCAATGCTTTAAATACCGGTATATACCGGCCGGTATTACCGGTATTTTCTGGTATTTTCATTTTTTTTGAATTTTTTTTAACATTATTTGTATGACACTTCAATGTTGTTTTTTGTTATTGTTAACTTTAAAACTTATATTTTGTTATGAAATACCTATTTGGTATTATTTTTGAGTAATTATAATTGTATTTTGACTATTTTCGTTAAATTGTAACAAGTTTTATAGGATTTTTATAAAAAAAATAAAAAAATTAAAATAGTGGTCCCGGTCGGTATTTTATAATACCAGAATTTTTTTCCACACCGTATGACTAAAATACCGGTTTTTAAAGCATTGATAAAAATAGTTATTAAATTAATTATTAAATAAATTTAAGGATATATCAGTCAACAAAAAAAAACTTCAGTAAAACTTTCTTTGTAAAAACTAACCCCTGTCCTAAATACAAAACCCTAAATTTCAAAACCCAAATCAAACCGTCACCTAGTTTAGACCATCACCATCGGTGATTTAATCTATTGTTCGGTCGGCCATAAAGTAAATTAATATTATTAAACAAATGCAAAGCCAACCAACCCGGGCTATCCACCCAACATTGTTCGTGTCATAAATTTTTGGACGTGGCTCATGCTTAAGATGACACATCATTTGTAAGACTTAAGTTTTTTTGATTTTGTATTGTATGCTATGTATCACATCTACCAATAAATTAAAACAGGATTGAGATGCTCTTGAAATGACACGTAGCGTAATCCTTGATCGACACGTGTCTTTTTAATTAATTTATTTTATTAAATTAGCTTTTTAAATTGTATATAGATTCAATTTCTTTATTAGACTTAGAATTAAACTCTAACTCTTGGCTTATGGATACAAAACACATTATAACCTTATTTTATTGATCGATTTCTCATTAATAAAATTATCTCTTTTTCTTTCTCAATTCTTCAACTGCTATTACTTATGTTACTTATAATAAGTTATTAACATGAAAACTTCAAAAATTTGAGTTTACGATTCGAAATCACAAGGTTGTTGTCATCCATTATGCTTACAAGTTTCGATTTTGATGTGATTGTAAAAATTTAATGTAAATCCAAAACTTTAACTAAACATATATTATATTTATCATTACCGTTTATTATAACTTAGTTTCGATCATCAGTTTACTTTAACCATAATTTATTTCATACTCACTAATCATGTATGAGGCATATTCGAATTACTTTATGATACAATCTATATAGTTACTGTACATCGTACGGGTATTAGGACTAGTAAATATATATTTTGTATTGTTTCTTTACGTACATAATATTACATGCTATTACGTAGAGTACAAAATTTATGATTTTTTATAATACTTTTCATTCTATACTATAAATTTATTTTTATGTTAAAATTGGAAAATAAAGTATCTATTTTGTTAAATATGTGTTGATGAATGTGAAATATTTTAAGAATTTAATCATTTTTTTATGATAAATAAATAAATATTTTATCATATAAAAAGTATTTCGTTTTTTAAAAAAAATTAAAATAGTGGTACCCGGTCGGTATTTTATAATACCAGAATTTTTTTCCACACCGTATGACTAAAATACCGGTTTTTAAAGCATTGATAAAAATAGTTATTAAATTAATTATTAAATAAATTTAAGGATATATCAGTCAACAAAAAAAAACTTCAGTAAAACTTTCTTTGTAAAAACTAACCCCTGTCCTAAATACAAAACCCTAAATTTCAAAACCCAAATCAAACCGTCACCTAGTTTAGACCATCACCATCGGTGATTTAATCTATTGTTCGGTCGGCCATAAAGTAAATTAATATTATTAAACAAATGCAAAGCCAACCAACCCGGGCTATCCACCCAACATTGTTCGTGTCATAAAGTTTTGGACGTGGCTCATGCTTAAGATGACACATCATTTGTAAGACTTAAGTTTTTTTGATTTTGTATTGTATGCTATGTATCACATCTACCAATAAATTAAAACAGGATTGAGATGCTCTTGAAATGACACGTAGCGTAATCCTTGATCGACACGTGTCTTTTTAATTAATTTATTTTATTAAATTAGCTTTTTAAATTGTATATAGATTCAATTTCTTTATTAGACTTAGAATTAAACTCTAACTCTTGGCTTATGGATACAAAACACATTATAACCTTATTTTATTGATCGATTTCTCATTAATAAAATTATCTCTTTTTCTTTCTCAATTCTTCAACTGCTATTACTTATGTTACTTATAATAAGTTATTAACATGAAAACTTCAAAAATTTGAGTTTACGATTCGAAATCACAAGGTTGTTGTCATCCATTATGCTTACAAGTTTCGATTTTGATGTGATTGTAAAAATTTAATGTAAATCCAAAACTTTAACTAAACATATATTATATTTATCATTACCGTTTATTATAACTTAGTTTCGATCATCAGTTTACTTTAACCATAATTTATTTCATACTCACTAATCATGTATGAGGCATATTCGAATTACTTTATGATACAATCTATATAGTTACTGTACATCGTACGGGTATTAGGACTAGTAAATATATATTTTGTATTGTTTCTTTACGTACATAATATTACATGCTATTACGTAGAGTACAAAATTTATGATTTTTTATAATACTTTTCATTCTATACTATAAATTTATTTTTATGTTAAAATTGGAAAATAAAGTATCTATTTTGTTAAATATGTGTTGATGAATGTGAAATATTTTAAGAATTTAATCATTTTTTTATGATAAATAAATAAATATTTTATCATATAAAAAGTATTTCGTTTTTTAAAAAAAATTATTTGAAAATAGAAGTACAATGTATTAAAAAAAATATTTTGGTTAGGTTGTTAATGGGAGTGTGAAAATTTGTTTTAGTTGGGTTGGATGAATATAAGAGAGATAAAATAATTTTTTAGTGAATAGTATTGGTGGGTTGGGTTGTGAATGGGGATGACCTTAGGGAGATTGTAAGTTTGACATGACATCATAAATAATCTTTTTTTAATAAATTAGTGAACGAAAAGGTTATTACTTGTGCAAAATAAGATTTTTTTTCAGTTATATTTTAGGCAGGGAATTTAGCTTTTATATATGATAGAGATATGGAAGAGATTAACACCGCGGTATTCAAACTCGGCGGAACATGTTCATGGCTTCAAGCTCCATTATCACGGAATTAACCGATCAACAAACAAATGATGAAAATTATAAAAATAATAATTTATCAGCAGTAAGTATTCAAAACAGAAGAGATCACTATCAAGTTTTGAATGTTTCAAGAGAAGCTTCTCATCAAGAAATCGAATCTGCTTACAGAGAACTTGTTCGCAAGTTAGTTTACCTTTCTTACTTTCTTCTTTCAGAATGTTACTGTCAAAAATTGTTAATATCTGTTGTTTACATGTGTGTATATATATAGGTATCATCCTGAAAGAGAAGCTGGTAATCCTGAAGCATCGGAAGATTCGGGGCTATTCAAGGAAGTTATGTATTCCTATAGCATTTTATCTGATCCGGAAAAAAGAAGGCAGTATGATAATTTAGGCTCTGAGGTACTTTTCCACCTTTCTGAAATTTTTATACTTCCTGTGAACATATGTGCTTGTACTATAGCCATCATCTTGTTATTTAGGGGGTGTTTGGGAGTGTGAATAACAGTTTATTATGTTTTTTGAAAGCCTAAACACAGTTTGAAGTGTTTGCTATTAGATGCTTTTTAGCCTGTTTTAAGGGAAAAATCCTCTTATTTATAAAACAAGTGAGTGATGTGTATTCTGAACACATCTTTCGCAGTCTATTACATGTAGGGATGGAAAAAAAAAACCGTATCCGATGGGGAAATCCAAAACCCGTCATTTTTTGGGCCGGGTCCGGGTATGCGGGACTTTGGCTGGTTATGAGAATGATATCAAATTTTTTGCGGGTTCGGTCTGGGATGATTTTAGATTAAAACCTGCATATCCGACCCGTATATACGTAACCCGCCCCGAACCAGTATACCCGATATGTATATATTACATTATAAAAATATCGATATTTGAGTTAAAAAATGCAAGAATGGTCCCCGTATATTCGGCAATCCCTCTCCTGGTTTTTTAGCAACGGTGATTCCTGAAGACATGTTTCAGTTGCAATGGCAGTCCATCTCTTATGGATTCGTTAATTATTATCGTTAAGTTCCCCATGTGAGTAGCACGTGGGGTATTAATGCCCTTCCACCTACACAACCCCAGGGGTGTTCAAAACTATCCATATCCGAACCCATTATCCAAAAAGTTGGATACCGTAATTTTCGGATTCAAACTTATTAGATAGTATTTTTTAAAAGTTTCAAATATTTTGGATATCCGGAAATTGTTTTTTTATTTGGTTAAATTTCAAGATCCTTTTTTTAATTCAAACATATTCGAAAATAACAAAAAATTATTTACTTTTTCTTGGTTATTTATTTATTTATTTCTAGGATATTTATTTTTAGGATATTTGCTTTGGATATTTTTTTCTAGGATATTTATTTTTTTCTAAAATTCAGCTATCCGAATATCAGATATTCGAAATTTCGGGGGATATCCAAGTTTCAGCTATCCGATATTCGGACATTCGAAATTTCGGATAGCGAATTTCAATATTCGAACACATATCCAAAATTTTGGATATCCAAAATATCTGAATTTTAGAAAGAAAAAAGAAATAAATATCCTAGATATTTTCGTATATATTGAGACTAACGTTTCAGAAATTTTCATATTTTTGAGTATTTTCGTATATTGAAACTAAACTTTCCGGATATTTTTTGGATATTTTCGAATTAAAAAAAATTTATATTCAAATTTAAACAAAAAAAATAGAAATAAACTTTTTGGATATTTTCGAATATCCGAAATTTTCAAAAATCATCATTTGAACCCGAATTCGAAATTTAGGATATCCGAAGTTCGAATATCCAATTATTTGTGTAGGTGGTTTGACGTTAATGCCCCTCACGTGCTACTCACCTGAAAACTTAACGACACTAATTAACGGTTTTGTTAGTGCGGGACCGTTGTTGCAACTGAAACATGTTTTCAGGGATCACCGTCGCTACAAGTTCAAGAGAGGAATTGCCGTTGCAAAAAGTTTCAAACGACGGGGACCGTTCTTACATTTAACTCTTGATATTTTTATTTCCAATAGGTATCTAAATGTATGAAATGCTAATTGATTATTTTAGTATCAATAACAAATATCTATACTTCTCGAAATTATTAGCTTGACTGAATGAAAGTGCCGATAGATGGCTATCGTTCTAAATTTTGTGTGCAATGTCACTAACATTTTGGCGTATTACAACTGAGTCTTGTAAATATAAATTTAGTTAATCAAATAGATTAGAGCCCTTGTAACCATTATCACGGAAGTTAGCAGTACTGACTATACGTATAGATATATGTATATAAATTAACGGATCCTTGATTACCCGTGGGGAAACCCATTACCCGACGGTTAGTAAGTAAATGGGGACCCGTCGGGTCCGGGGATTTTTAATCAGGTCCGGGATTACTTAAACCCGACCCGTTGCAATCCCAGATTACATGGTAAAATTGATATATTATATATATAGGGTTCGGAAACTGAAGACTATAAAATGTGCAATAATGTAGTTATTCTTACTATGGTGGTTTGATTATCAATATACAAGGATCAAAATAGCGTGGAAGCTCTCTTTTTCATAATGGTTTGGTATATAACATCTTACTAGCCATTGAACCCGTGTGCAAACACGGGTTGTCGATAGAAAATTTATACAATTAGTTTTGTTAAATAAATTTACAATTTGAACACCTATACCTAATAGTACAAAGAAGAAAGATAACAAAAAAGCTCGAGCACGTCAAAATAAGACATGTTCATACGGATAGCCAAAATAATACAACACTAACAAACCGTAATAAATCTAGCAAATGTAGTTGGATAATAGTCGCAATATTATAGGAGCTCTACAATATTATATGAGCATGATTCTTCACAAGTCACAACTACACGTCCATTAGCCCAAAGTCCATACCATTTCCGACCAGTCCACATTTTTGTTGTATGGAGGTCCACACAAATTCTTGTTTTCAACTTTGGGGGGGGGGGGGGGGGGTGTCAATTATTATTTGGGTATTTACCATAAAATTCAAGGGGACGTGTTTGGGTGTGGAAGATATTTTTTTGCACGTTAAAGACGCCCTTAAAAAACCTTTGCCTAAGAACCATAATGCATTCCAATTCTCAGGGTAACACCTAATTCCAAAATTTACTACTTGCTCCAAAGTTGCTAAAATAAAGGCATACTTCACTTAATTGTTTAATCATACTTATCACATATTTTAGCTAAAGTATGTTTAAAAGTTAAGAATTGGACAAAAAGTGTAATCCATCAACCCACTTAACCATACCCAAATCACTTGTTTCACCCATAACTATCAACCAGTTTACCGAACCCACCCAATCTGCCGACTCTAACCACAATGCACAAAATTATTTACTAATATGATATGAGCAAAATACGTACCAATTAAAGTTCTACACACAACCCATACATGCATCTCTAAATTTTCATGACTTATTTGCCTCATCTTATTTAGATCATTTCGACCAAATTCAATAAATCTACTAACAAAGAATTCAATTTCTATACTCAAAGACATCATTTGACCACAAAATAGCATCTCTAGTCATGTCCTGCATAACAATTCCAATGCATCAGGCAGGGGCGCAGCTATGTAGGGGCCGGGGGGGCGCCCGACCCCCCGAATTTTTTTTTGCGATGTAGGGGTATATTGTTTTCGTGTAGAAAAATTTTGATATACTCGGTTTCGACCCCCCATTTTAATAGCGTTAGGAAAAAAATAGCGTTAAGAAAAAAAAAATTAGATCCCGACCCCCCACTGTCAGCAACCCTGAACCCTTGCTAACCATTGATCTCTCCTCCTATACTCCCACTCCTAGTGAAACTACCACCACAGTATCCGCTATGAATCATTCTTCTATTCACACACCAGCACTCAAATGGACTGCTGATCACCCTCTTGACCATGTGATTGGTAATCCACACAATGGTGTCCAAACTCGCTCAGCGATAAGTAATACTTGTCTCTATGTCAATTTTCTATCTCAAATTGTGCCTGCCAATATTGGTGAAGCCATGGCTGATCCCTCATGGGTGGAAGCTTTCCTAAATCATCCTCAGTGTCTCCTGAAAGAGGATTCGCTGAGGCATCATGAAATGTTTCCTCAGCGACACCGTCAGCATCTTGAGGTTCAGTTGAGAGAGGAACATTAATGGAAGTGGCATTAACTGTTCGAAGAAGAGGCTCAACTGGATCTATAGAATAAATGTGAGCAGCAATGTACTCATCATTTGGTGAAGGACTTGGAGACTCAGCGATAGGTTGTTCAGCAACATCATGATGTGTCGCTGATACTTCAGACGAGTCAGATAGATCGCTGAGAAATACTTCAGCAGATGACTCATTTGAGAGATCACCTAAAGCTGAACAGCTTTCATCAAAAGTAACATGAATTGATTCATCTACTTTTTGAGTGCGAGTATTGAAAACTCTGAAAGCTTTGCTTATAGAAGAATATCCCAGAAAGTAGCCATCATCAGCTTTGGGATCAAACTTTCCTAAATGATCCTTATCATTTAGGATGAAAACTGGGCAACCAAAAACATGGAAATATCCAATTTGAGGTTTCTTGCCCTTGAGAACTTCATAGGCAGTCTTATCATGTCGCTTGACAATAAGACACCTATTTTGAGTGTGGCAAGCAGTACTGACTGCTTCAGCCCAGAATTTACTAGGAAGAGAGGACTCACTGAGCATGGTTCTTGCAGCTTCAATGAGAGTTCTATTCTCCTTTCAGCTACCCCATTTTGCTCAGGAGTGCGAACAGAAGAGAAATTTTGTCTAATCCCTTGATCAGCACAAAAAGTCTCAAGAGTGTGGTTTCTGAACTCAGTGCCATGATCGCTTCTGAGTTCTTTAACACGTATGCTGTTGAGCTTTTCCATCTTTTTAATGAAATTAATTATTTCCTCAGCACATCACTCTTAGAATGAAGAAAGATTGTCCAAGTATATCGTGAATATTCATCCACAATAACTAAGGTGTATCTGCTACCCCTTAGACTTTGGACATTTACTGGACCAAAAAGGTCCATGTGAAGGAGATGGAAACAACCACTGATAGAGTTGGCCTGTTTGGTTTTGAAGGTGGCTCGGTGGCTTTTACCTTTTCACAAGCACCACAGAGCCTGTCCTTCTCATAAGTGAGAGGAGGAAGGCCTCGAACTAGATTTTTCTTGGCCAAAGAGTTTATGGTTTTGAAATTCACATGAGACATACGCTTGTGCCATAACCAGTTGATTTGAGAAGCAGATTTTGAGAAGAAGCAGGTCTCGTTGTCAGTTTTGACAGGAGTGAAATCTACCAAGTAGATATCCCTTTTTCTTGGAGCGACCAAGACCACTTCTTTATTGACATTGATCACTGTGCCTTGATGCTTATCAAGGATAACCTTGTAGTCTGCATCGCACAACTGACTGATGCTGATCAGATTGTGTTTCAATCCATTCACATAAGCAACCTTAGTGAATTTGATCAGCCCATTAGAGAGAGACCCATATCCTTCAGTTTGTCCAGTAGAATTGTCACCAAACACAACTGTGGGATCATCGGTCTCCACGAAGTTATCCAGCAGGTCCTTGGATCCAGTCATGTGTTTTGAACAGCCACTGTCCAAATACCACACTTCTTTTCCTAGCGAGGCCTGCAGGATAACATAAGAAGGATTTAGGAAGAATCATGAGCATCCTCGCTGATAGTATCGTCAGCAGAGGATGTGAGAAGAAGATGAGCAAAGTCATCATCATTTGAAACGAGAGGAAGAGGGGCTCTAGGATCAGCATTTGGATCAACTGGGAAATCAACCAGCTGATGAGCAGGAAGCATGTCATGAGTAATCTCTCGTGTGAGAATTGATCTTCAGAGGTAAAAGTGACAGAGCTTCCAGTGTTTAGAACAACCATGTTAGTGACTTGGCTGTTTTCCCCATATTCAGCCAGTATACTATCACTACCATTGGTAATGATTTCATGAGACTGGGGAAAGGAGATTCGCTGAGCGGCAATGTATTCAGCAATGTTGTCATCAGTGAGAACAACATCTTCACCCAAGCTGATATTAGATTCAGCTGGGGGAGTTCGCTCAGCGATTTCAGAGGAGGGATGAGCGGCGGAAGCTGAGGGTAGATTGGCTGAATGACTACTTCAGGAGGATTCCTGGAGTCTTTGTCATTGCAGTCAGCAGCGATGTGTCCTCTTTCGCCACATAAATAGCATTTTCTTCCAGCCTTCTGATTTTGAATCAGAAATTCCTTGAGTTGTGAGGACAAGTCGTTGACACGCTTATTCAACTCACAAATCTCATGATTGGAGGAAGAAGTTAATGCTACTGAAGGGGCCTTTTTCTTCCTGAACCGAACAGGAAGAGTTTTGGGAACAAGGCCAAGAATGGACTTGCCCTTAGATTGAGCATTTGAAGAAGAAGGGGCATGATTATTCAGAACAACTCGCTGACCTCCTGCTGAGGAGGTCTGACTTGTTGAATAGGTCTGGGTTGCTGAGAACTATGACGACTTAGAGCAACTTGCTGACCTCCTGGCTGAGGAGGTCTAACCTGCTGAACAGGTTTTGTTTGTCGAGGGACAAAAGTTCCCTTTGGGACATAGACAGAATTAGGTTGCTAATAACGAGCATCAGCAAACTTAGCTCGTCTATTCATTAAGTGCTCATGCATAACAGCCTTTCTGCCAGCAGGAGAAGTATTAGAAAAAGATGAGGGCTGAGACGCAGGGCGTTCAGCGACTGCTGAGGGAACGGAATTCTCAGCGGGTTGACTAACAGGCACAACTCGCTGAGGGGTGATGTAGTCATATGGGACAGCGACCTTGCTCCTTCTAAAGGGTTCAACATTGAACCCACCATTGGGCTTAACAGTGAAAACCTTAGGAGCAAGAGGCTTGAAACCATCATTTGAAATATTCCCTTCAAATGTTTGGGAAGAGGAATATTGAACACGACCCTCATTTGGCATCATGTCAATAATGGGATGGTTTGGAAAGACAGTCTTAGCAAAGCTAGCTGATGAGCTAGTTTTCTGCTTGTGACGAGGAAGTGGAAGTGGTGGGTGAGGGAGACTCATCATTCAGTTCAGAATGATAGTCATTCATGCCTTTAACAAAGTAATGTTTAAGCAATTCCTCATGAGAAGTAAGAGCACTGGAAGGAATCCTCTCTTCAGCAGCAGGTCTCTCGCTGAACATATTGGTGATGACAGCAGCAGTCTCATAATCACCACCGATTATGGCTTTCATTTGAGCAGGAACCTGCAAGCTGAAGATTTGGTCGTGAAGCCTAGAGGCTTTAGACCAGGAGGTGACTATCTTTTCAAGGTCAGCGACCTGATTTTTCAGCTTCTCATTTGAGATTTGAAGAGTTTGGTTGAGAAGCTTTTAGGATTCAAGCTCAACATGGACATTTCTCAAATCCTTGAGCTTGTCAGTCTTATCACTTAGCTCAGCACTTACTGAGTTAAGTTTAGACTGAAGATCAGCACGAATAGATTCGACGTACTGAATATCACAAGTAAGAGATTCAAGAATTTTAGGTTTATCCTCTTCAGAGGCAGGGGAAAAAGTGCATACCTTCTTGATTGTGACATTGAGCCACTGACTGGAGCACACTTGATCTTTTGTCAGCGCCTGGTCATCAGCGAGTACCATAAAGCAGATGGCATCAACAAAGTCCTCGCTGTCAGAAACGTCGGAATCAGCCCAGTCATGTTCTTCAGCAACAAGACCTTTGGCGGGAGCTTTGGCTTCTTCAACATCAGCCATCTTGGCACGAAGCTCATAATACTACTTTTTGTATTCATCAGCAGGCTTGACTGAAGAGGGCCTCGCTGATGATGAAGAGGGCTTCGCTGCCTGCAAAGAAGGAATAGAAACTTTGCATTCCTTTTGGTAATGGCCTTTACGACCACACCTCCAACATTCTTCTTGAGACTTGTCTACCACTAGTTTTTGGAAATGAGTCGACCTACGACCATTCCATTTTTTAGAATATCGTTTACCAGCGATAAGAGCAAAGTTCATGAAGTCCGAGAACATCTCTTGTCTCTCCTCGAAATCGAGGTCATTGACAAGATCTTGGACGTTAGAGGGGGGTAGAATTGCTGATGTCCATGTCAAGATGGACAGGACTAACTTCAGCAGAGACCAGGACAAGAGGGTCATGAACATTAGAGACACTAGATAAAGAAGAAGAAGAAGTTGAAGCATATGAACCAGCATACCTCTTAGACTCAGCCTCAGCTCTCAAAGTTTGAGCGAGGGCTCTCTCTTCAAATTGAAGAGTGCCATAGAGTGACTCTAAGTCATGCTCCTTCAGTTGCTTAGTTGTTCTAAGAATTTGCCTTAAGCCTTGCCATTTGATGGGCAAGACGTCAATGAACTTGTAGCATATTTCAAGCGTATTATGCTCTATGCCTCATTTGTCATATCATTCAAAAGGCACTTAAAGCGATTATACGTGCCATCCAGACTCTCATTAGGGAAGAGAGAAGAATCCTTCATAGGCACGTTTCAGATCTATTTTCTTGGTAGCAAGAACATCTGCCGTACCATCGAATCTGGTACACAGATTATCCCACACCAATTTAGAAGAAGAAAGTTTGATGACAGATTTCATTATATCATCAGGAAGGGTAGTAATAATGAGATTTCTCAACCGAGCATCCAGATTGACAAGCCTACGCTCGTCATCTGTCCATTGTACTTCTGGTTTTATGAGCTCAGAGACAACTTCAGGAGCATCAGCAGTGGCTCTTGGTGTCCTGGTAACCAGAACTGGTACATATGGCCCTCTGGTTAGAATGGTCATAAGATAGGGTTCAACTCCTACGATGTGTATGAGCATTCTCTCCTTCCAAGATCCGAAATCATGTGAATCGAATCTGGGTGGGATGGAGACATACCCAAAATCTCTGGTATTAACCAGAGAAGGAACAGAAGACATAATAGTAAGAAAAGAAAATTAGACAGAAGTTTAAAGAAAAGTTTTTAGATGCAGAAAATTAAGTACAAGAAAGAAAGAAAGATAATCTTGCAAACTTTTACTCAGATCAGATTCGGTGTGTCGAACCACCGCTCTGATACCAACTGAAAGTCCCAAGTTTGCAACGATTATGTAATTAAACAACTAATGTAAATTACACTAAGAAAGCAAGACAAGAAAGTAAACACGTTTAATCATAAGTAGTATTAATTAAATGGTGAATACATGGTTGGTTTACAAAGAAAGAAAGAAAGAAATATTGTTAAGTTTTTGCACACACGAAAACTTAACAATTATACAATTCTACAATGAGAGAAAACACACTAAGTGACTATTGTAGAATGAACCAACAACTTTGCGGCTAGGTCAAGTGATGCTTTATATTGGGGAGAAAAGACATCACATGACAACCCAATAGATGTTGACACATGAAGGTTGTCAACTATCTATTGGTGTGTAAGACTGGTCTTCAGACATCTCTGTTTGCCATCTTGTTTCTTTCCCAAAACGGCATGAAAGAGAAACACCTTTGCAACACTTGTCCTTGGGACCAGTCTTCTTATCTTCATTTTCCCGCCTATATTTGACTTACAACATATGACGGTGAGTCATTGAACTTATCCTTTAACTCGAAGATAATAATGATCGCTGAAGGCTCGCTGATGAAACTTCTCGCTGAGGCTGTCAGCGACTACTTGACTCAGCAAGTAATCTTCAGCGAATCCATGACTCAACAATCATTTTTAATGCGTAATGTAAGACTTTACATAATGTAGCTTATGATCATTTTTAAAGAGTCAATTCTAATAGCTCTTCATTTACTTATAACTTATGATCATTTATAACTTTTAAATTTCCCAGAACACATTTGGTAAAGGTTACTTTGAAAAACATAAATAATAGGGTGTATATTATGTAAAATCATTGATATAGAGCTTCCTATATAGATCAGTAATTACATGAACTCAAACTGTACATCTTTTCGAAGATTTGATAAGTACATGAACTCCTACATTCCAACCATATATTCCAAATTATATTAACATAATTAATCATTATGCAATACCTCAATTTGAGTCCGCTCTAGCCATTAAAAGGGCAACATTCTTTTCAAACGACGGGGACCGTTCTTACATTTAACTCTTGATATTTTTATTTCCAATAGGTATCTAAATGTATGAAATGCTAATTGATTATTTTAGAATCAATAACAAATATCTATACTTCTCGAAATTATTAGCTTGACTGAATGAAAGTGCCGATAGATGGCTATCGTTCTAAATTTTGTGTGCAATGTCACTAACATTTTGGCGTATTACAACTGAGTCTTGTAAATATAAATTTAGTTAATCAAATAGATTAGAGCCCTTGTAACCATTATCACGGAAGTTAGCAGTACTGACTATACGTATAGATATATGTATATAAATTAACGGATCCTTGATTACCCGTGGGGAAACCCATTACCCGACGGTTAGTAAGTAAATGGGGACCCGTCGGGTCCGGGGATTTTTAATCAGGTCCGGGATTACTTAAACCCGACCCGTTGCAATCCCAGATTACATGGTAAAATTGATATATTATATATATAGGGTTCGGAAACTGAAGACTATAAAATGTGCAATAATGTAGTTATTCTTACTATGGTGGTTTGATTATCAATATACAAGGATCAAAATAGCGTGGAAGCTCTCTTTTTCATAGTGGTTTGGTCTATAACATCTTATGTATGTAAGTATATACAGTTGCAGAATATATAATCCTAAAGAAGACGAGAAATCTTAACTTGTTACTTGATATTGTATTACACATTGTTAGCACTGACTTCAAAAAAACATAAGTTCTCCACCACGTATGTAGCTCTACTTTAAAACACATATAACCTCCTCTACTCTAGAAATTTAAAGATGTAATTCTCTCAACAAGAATGTGAATGAACATGACCCACGACACCCCATATGTGTAATAGCTGATGTTCCCATGTGGATGAGATCCATGTCTCCGAATTTTGATGCTCCCGTAGACACCGAGTCGGTAAGAATATATTAATATCATAGTTATTATCAATTAGATATGCATTCTAGTCATGTTAAAGGCTTTTACTGGACTTCCCTTTTATTTGGGAAAAAGGCTTTCAATGGACTTGTGTCCCACTAGAGTTGCCTGATTTAGAGTAATAATATTGAATGACTTTTTGTCAATCGAATAGGCACTTGATGATGAAGGCTTGGACATGGAATTTGATATATCAAACACCGGATTCATGGGTATTATTTTTGGAGCACCACTTAGGTACCTTTTTTATGCAAGTTTTACCTTTTTAAGTAAGCTCGGGGTTCATTTCAAGACAAGAGTTTAAGTGAATGTTCTCGAGGAAACGTCAAATGCAACATTCACAGCCAAGCCCCTTCCAATAGGAGCATCAATTAGTGGAAAGGTAGAGTATTTATCTTAGTGTTAGAGGATCACGCCTCCTTTTTACAGTTTACATATTGGTACCTTAACTAAGTTGATTGCAGGTAAACAAACATTGTGCTCATTTTTTTAGTGTTACGATTGTAAGTATATGATCACGTAGAAATGAACGTATGTCCAGAAATGATTTAAGCCTACGGGTCACACGTCTCGACACAAATGTATTTAATATTAATTAATATATTGAATGTATTTAATTAATATGATCACGATTTCAATTAACGAATGGTCGTTAAAAACTAACGGTTACTAGCTAACGGCGTTAGTTAAGGAGGACTTAATTGTAATTTGGTAATTAAATTAAGTATTCTAGATTATTCTAGAATAGGGGGCCGGTTTTGTTAATGAGTTTTTAACTCATTAACTTAACTTGTTTTTCTATAATCCTAATCTATATCAAATACTAATCCTAATTTGTGTCAAACACGAAAAGGGTTTAGAGTGATTATAAAAAGGAAAAAAACAAAGCTCCCCCCTAACTTCTTCCTCCTCCTCTCCTTCCTCTTGGTTTCGGCCGAGCTTCCCAAAGACAAAGAGTTTCGAGTTTTGGTTGGTTCGATTATTAGGGAGAATAACAAAGGTTGTTCGGTTCGTGATCAAGTACTAGCATACGTACATTCGCGTGTCGTGTGTACAAACGTAGAGGGATTTATTTCAAATCCTCATAAAGTTTCTTACTTTATTTTTCTTCAAATCAAAGGTACATGTTTCTATTCTTGGTTAATTAATTAATTACATAGATTAATTTTCCGCTGCGTGCTTTGTGATTTAATTTGATAATTGTTATATAACCCAACAGTGGTATCACGAGCCTACTATGTGATGATTAATTACCAAAAAGATCAAAATTTGAAGGGGGGTTAGGGTTTTATATTTTTTAGAATTTTATGTAATTCTTATGATTATTTTATTAATTAATTTGATTAATTGTAATAAAATAATGAAAAAAATATATATAATTTTTTTTTTTTTAATTTCGAAATCAGATCTGACCAAAATAAAAAAAAAAAAATAAAAAATTTTAAACCCTAATTCCAAGTTTTGATCTTTAAGCATTATTATATGATAATTGCATGCGTTTATGATGTACCTTTTAATTATTTAATTGTTAAATAGAAGTAAAAATCATGAATTTTTCATGCAAATTATTCATGATTATTACTTAGATATATTGATATGAAATCTTGATCATTAGGGTTAATTATGCTAGATAATTGAATAATTAATTGTGTGACAATGTAATTATGTTTTGTGAAAGTTCCTGTTTGACACCAGTTCACTAAAAAAATCATAACTAATCAACCGTAAGGAGTTGGAAGCTGAAATCGTTACAGTAGATGCTTGACTCATAGGGCTACAACTTTTATGTTTTGTACTAAGCCCAGTTTGGCCTTCTTCAGGGCCAGATTTGGTTGTGAAGCTGCTGGATTTTCCAGACCAGCATCTTGTTAATTTATGGTAGATAATTTGTTATAGATATTTTGGCTTACGCAATCAAGGCAACTTGATGTATGTGGTCTCTTTCCATGTGAAAGAGGAGTCAATCTTATACCATAGTGACCAAATTAGGTTGATTACCTTAATTGTTAAGTTGTAAATTTAGTAAGTTTAATTTTGCCTTTTTATGAAAATTGTGTGCAAAATTGTTTTTGGAAAAATAAACTTGACTAAATATATCGAAATAAGATTTTGTTTATAAAATTGGTGCCCTAAAATCAAAAGATACACCGGCTCACCCATTTGAACAAACTCCCCCCCCCCCCACCCCCCCCCCCCCCCCCCCCCCCCCCCCCACCCCCCCCCCCCCCCCCCCCCCCCCCCCCCCCCCCCCCCCCCCCCCCCCCCCCCCCCCCCCCCCCCCCCCCCCCCCACCCCCCCCCCCCCCCCCCCCCCCCCCCCCCCCCCCCCCCCCCCCCCCCCCCCCCCCACCCCCCCCCCCCCCCCCCCCCCCCCCCCCCCCCCCCCCCCCCCCCCCCCCCCCCCCCCCCCCCCCCCCCCCCCCCCCCCCCCCCCCCCCACCCATTTGAACAAACTCTAAGAGAGGTATAAGTCGGAGTGCGCTAGCCTCTTAAAAGGGCGGGTTTTTAAATCGCGTTTATCGCATACCTTTGCCCTTGCGCTTCTTTGTGCGTTCGAATGGAGCTACCGAGCTCTTTTGTATTTAAAGGCAATAAAAATGAGTTTTATAAACATATTATGTTTAGAAGATATGCATGAATCTTCAAACATAACTTTTTGATCACACATCAAATTGATTGACCCAATAAACTTAAGTCATTGCCACCCAACTCGTAAAGGACACTTGTGGCTGTTGTTTTACTCACTGGTACACAGTGGTGAAATGGCAGTTGCATGGCAAATCCCACTCACTGGTACACAGTGGTGGACAAATTTGCGCGTTCTTGGTTGGACGACTTAAAGCGAGTTAAGCGGTGAGACCTTGACCCGTGGCAAAAGATGGGACAAAACATGACTACAAATCGCTTGATGAATCAAGTGTCATTTGTAGGTCCCATTCTTACTAGGAATTGCACATGAAATGCAATTACTGCTCGTCACTTATTTTTTGAGTACAATCATTTCTAGCAGATCAACTGATGAAATGATTGTATGTCAATTGGATCCTAGCCTTAATGAAATTAATTGTTTATTTGATAAACATTGGGTAATTGATTTCTTAAGGATTTATTATCGAAAATACTGATTTTTGAACTTAATCTGTTTTGTAGATGGCAATGAATCCTTCCACAAACACCAATGCTTTCGGCAAATGTTTGAAAGAGAAAAGCTTAATGGATCAAATTTCAATGACTGGTATCGTCAACTGAGAATTGTTCTAAGAGTTGAGGAACGCATGGATGTCATTGAAAGGCAATGGCCAACCGAACCAAGTGCTGAATCCACAGCAGCTGAAAAAGCTGAATATAGGATTCAGTACACTAGATTCAATGAAGTTGTTGTTTGATGCTTGCGAGCATGTCTCCCGAGCTTCAAAAACAATTCGAGCTCTACACTCCATATGATATGATCACAGAACTTAAATCCTTGTATGAAAAACAAGCTGGAGTGGAACTGTTCGACTTAGTCGTGGAACTCCATGACATGAAACTTGAATCTGGAAAATCGGTTAGCAGTCATGTGCTCAAGATGAAGAGCATTTTTGACAAATTGGATTTGATAGAGTACGCTTATCATAAAGAGGTAAAAGTTGGCATGATTCTCAAATCCCTTACGAAGGAATATGAGGGTTTTGTGCAAAACTATACCATGCACTCTATGAAAAAGAGCGTCACTGAACTTCATGCTATGCTCATTGATTATGAGAAGACGATTCCAAAGAAGGCCAATGACCCAAATGTCCTTATGATAAAGGGGGGTCGGATCCAGAAAGCTAAGAAATCGCACCAAGCTAAAGGCAAGTTTGATGGTAAAGGCAAGGGTAAGCAAGCTGCTAATTCCCCCAAGCCAAAGAAAACCCCTCCGGCTAAGAAAGAGCATCCGGCTAAAGACCAGACCTGTCATCATTGTAATGAAGTCGGGCACTAGAAGAGGAACTGTCCCAAGTATCTTGCCGAGTTGAATGTGAAGAAGAAGCAAGCTAGCGTTGCTAGTACTTCAGGTATCTTCACCATTGAATTATTTTCCTTTACTAAGCGTAAGTCATGGGTTTATGACACTGGCTGTGGAATTCATATCTGTAATGAATTATAGGCACTTAGGAAAAGGAGGAAGCTGAAGCCCGGAGCTTTGCACCTGTTCGTGGGCAATGGTCTACCAGCACCTGTTGAAGCTATTGGAGAATATCATTTAGTTCTTCCTTCCGGTTTAATTATTGTTTTAGACAATTGTCATTATGCACCTTCTATTACTAGAGGTGTAGTTTCAGTTTCTTTGTTGAAAGACAACGGATTCATTAATGTTTTTAATGATTATGGTATTTCAGTTTCTAAAAATAATGTTCATTATTTTGATGCTATTGCTTGTGATGGTATTTATGAAATTGATATGCGTGGTTGTGATTCAAATAATTCAATGTATAATGTTAGCAAAAGAGCCAAGACTAACTTGGACTCTACTTATCTGTGGCACTGTCGTCTTGGACACATTGGCAAAAAATCGCATTGAAAGACTTCAACGTGAAGGGATTTTACAATTAAATGATGAATCATTTGATAAATGCGAGTCATGTGTTTCCGGAAAAATGACAAGAAAACCTTTTCTGAATAAACCAGAAAGGGCTAAAGATCTTCTTGGACTCATTCATACCGATGTTTGCGGCCCATTTAGACATGTGTCAAGAAAAGGAGCTAGCTACTTCATAACTTTTACGGATGATTTCAGTCGTTATGGTTATGTTTACTTGCTTAAACATAAACATGAAGTGTTTGAAACATTCAAAGAGTTTAAAAATGAAGTAGAAAATTAACTCGGCAAAACCATCAAGATTCTTCGTTCGGATCGAGGTGGTGAATACTTAAGCCAAGAGTTTAAGGATTATCTGAAAGCATGTGGAATTGTCCAACAGTTTATTCCTCCATACACTCCTCAACATAATGGAGTGTCTGAAAGGAGAAATCGAACCTTGCTAGACATGGTGAGATCTATGATGACCCTTACGACTCTCCCATTTTCGTTTTGGGATTATGCTCTTGAGACTGCTGTACGCATTCTCAATATGGTTCCAACCAAGAAGGTTGACAAGACACCATATGAATTATGGCATGGAAATGTTCCTAATCTGTCTTACTTAAGAGTCTGGGGATGTGAGGCACTTGTGAAGCGCGATACGCCTGACAAACTTGAACCCAGAACTACTAAGTGCATCTTTGTCGGATACCCTAAGGAAACGATGGGTTACGACTTCTATGATCCAGTCAAAAACACTGTTCGCGTTGCTCGATATGCTGAATTCTTTGAAAAGAAATTAGTTCCAGAGAACAGTGGGAGGATTGTAGAACTTGATGAGATTCAAGAGGAAGATGTGTCACCTTCTGAAGCTCCTAGCAATCATCAACTTGGGGGGGAAAATGTTCAAAGTGATGAACCTCAAGTCGATGATGATGAAGCGATTCCACTTCGTAGGTCCGAAAGGACAAGACGTCCTACTGACAGATTATGTCTGATGGTAGAAGAAAACGTTTTAGGAGATCTCGATGAGCCTCCGAATTTCAAAGCTGCATTATCAGATCCGGAATCTGAAAAATGGCTTGAAGCTACAAAGGTGGAAATGAAATCCATGAAAGACAATCAAGTCTGGAACTTGGTTGATCTTCCACCAAATGCTCAAACTGTTGGGTGTAAGTGGATCTTCAAGAAGAAGACGGACATGGATGGAAATATACACACCTATAAAGCTCGTCTCGTAGCGAAAGGTTATACTCAACGTTTCGGTGTTGACTATGGTGAGACCTTTTCTCCAGTTGCGGACATTAGAGCTATTAGGATTCTCTTAGCCATAGCTGCGTACTATGACTTTGAGATATGGCAAATGGATGTTAAGACTGCCTTCTTAAATGGTTACTTGGATGAAGAAGTCTATATGGATCAACCTGAAGGTTTTATTGATCCAAAACATCCCAACAAAGTATGCAACTTCAAAGGTCCATTTATGGACTAAAGCAAGCATCAAGAAGTTGGAACAAGAGGTTTGATGAAGAAATCAAAAAGTTTGGTTTCGTTCAAAATCCCGATGAGCCATGTGTATATCGCAAAGCTAGTGGGAGTAATGTTACTTTCCTTGTCTTGTATGTTGATGACATATTGATCATAGGAAAACACATTCCAATGTTGCAAGATGTTAAATCCCATCTTGGAAAGTGTTTTGCCATGAAAGATTTAGGAGAAGCGGCATTTATTCTTGGAATCAAGATCTACCGAGATAGATCAAAGCGATTAATTGGACTAAGTCAAAGTGCTTATATTGATAAGGTCTTGAAGCGATTCAAGATGGAAAATTCTAAGTGTGGGTTTACACCTATGCAAGAAGGACTTAGTTTATCTGTCAAACAGGGTGCTACTACACCTAATGAGGTGGAGCGTATGCGAAGAGTCCCTTATGCTTCGGCTGTGGGATCTATTATGTATGCGGTTAGATGCACTAGACCCGATGTGGCGTTCGCGCAAAACATCGTAAGCCGATATCAACAGAATCCAGGTGAAAGTCACTGGACTGCTGTTAAGAGCATTCTGAAGTACCTACGGGCTACTAAAGATATGTTTTTGGTGTATGGAGGAAATCCAGACTTAGAGCTCAAAGTGACCGGATACTGTGATGCTGGATTTCAAACTGATAAAGATGACACGAAGTCTCAGTCAGGATTCGTCTTCGTTCTTAACGGAGGTGCTGTGGATTGGAAAAGCAAGAAGCAAACTACAGTTGCCATGTCTGCAACAGAGTCTGAGTACATTGCCGCCTCAGAAGCTGCAATGGAAGCAGTCTGGATAAGGAAGTTCATTAGTGGGCTTGACGTGATCCCCTCAAGTGACTTACCCACTGATATGTACTGTGATAATACTGGTGCATTAATCATTGCCAACGAACCCGGAGTTCAGAAAGGTGCCAGACATTATGCTAGACGATATCACTATGTTCGTGAGCAGATCGAACTAGGTGAAATCAAATTACTCAAAGTTCACACAGATTTTAACTTAGCTGATCCTTTTACAAAAGCTTTGTCTAGGCCCAAGCTTGAAAGGCATGCCGAGGGCATAGGACTTAAATTAGCTAGTTATTTCATGTAAATCTGTTGTTTCGGTATTTGGATAAGGGATGTTAAACAATTTATATTTTTCATAATGAAATAAATACTTGATATGTTTGATTTCATTTAATATTAATTGTATCCTATATTTGCATGTTTAATCCTTGAATATTTTAATAAATATTCTAAATTGTCCATTGTCGATTAATTATATGAGAATATAATTAAACTAAGACAAATCTGAGCGATTGGTTATATTCTTGGAATATATAATGGATGGTCCCACCAAACTCACATGATATCCATAGTTGATGCATATTGGACTACCCCACTAACGAATTCATCACTTTATGGATCAGCGTCATTAAGTGAAATTCGTAAATGGTTACTTTATTGATCCTTTGACTTGAGATACAAGCAGGTCAGCATGTATGGATTGCACTTACTTGATATAGTTCTAACTCTCCTGAATAAGGGAGTACATAAAGGGCTATTTTCAGAAAGTGTATTGAAGTATGATGACTGACACGTGTAGTCAAAACAGGATTTGTTCCTCCAACTGATAGTTGGAGAATGATACCACTGGGCCCCTCATTAGGACTAATTAAGATGTTTGCATGGCCGTGCCTAAATAAATCCAGATGGTTCTCGATTATATTTGGTAATCATTAATTAGTTGTGGAATGAGAAACAAAATCGTTAAATCATGAAATGACATTGATCCGTATTCATGTTTAACACGGTATCTGAACAAAGGGATAATAAATGCCTCAACCATTTAAATATACTTTAAGAAACTATACTTAAATATTTCTGGGAGCATTGGCGTGTTGCTAGACGCTAACCAATGTTATTACCTTCATTTATTACGAGCTCAAGTGGGAGCTGTAAGTATATGATCACGTAGAAATGAACGTATGTCCAGAAATGATTTAAGCCTACGGGGTCACACGTCTCGACACAAATGTATTTAATATTAATTAATATATTGAATGTATTTAATTAATATGATCACGATTTCAATTAACGAATGGTCGTTAAAAACTAACGGTTACTAGCTAACGGCGTTAGTTAAGGAGGACTTAATTGTAATTTGGTAATTAAATTAAGTATTCTAGATTATTCTAGAATAGGGGGCCGGTTTTGTTAATGAGTTTTTAACTCATTAACTTAACTTGTTTTCTATAATCCTAATCTATATCAAATACTAATCCTAATTTGTGTCAAACACGAAAAGGGTTTAGAGTGATTATAAAAAGGGAAAAAACAAAGCTCCCCCCTAACTTCTTCCTCCTCCTCTCCTTCCTCTTGGTTTCGGCCGAGCTTCCCAAAGACAAAGAGTTTCGAGTTTTGGTTGGTTCGATTATTAGGGAGAATAACAAAGGTTGTTCGGTTCGTGATCAAGTACTAGCATACGTACATTCGCGTGTCGTGTGTGCAAACGTAGAGGGATTTATTTCAAATCCTCATAAAGTTTCTTACTTTATTTTTTTTCAAATCAAAGGTACATGTTTCTATTCTTGGTTAATTAATTAATTACATAGATTAATTTTCCGCTGCGTGCTTTGTGATTTAATTTGATAATTGTTATATAACCCAACAACGATTAGTGAGGAAGAAGCTCAATCAGGGATTGTTGTTAGAGTTACTTCAAATGCACAAAGCAGATTTAAGGTGCTTCAAAGTTTCTGAGTTTTTTTTTCCCGATTTTAATGTGTTTATCATATTGTTTAATAAAATATTAATCTACATGTAAATCTAACACTGCAGCTACTCTATTTTGAGCAAGTTAATGGTGGGGGCTATAGGCTGGCATTACGGGTACTTCCATTTCTGTTATCTTTTGTTTAAGGTTTTTTAAGTAACATTGTGATAGTGACGTAGTGTTTAGTGATCTTTTGCTGTAACTACAAGTGGCACTAAGAGAAAAATGTAAGAAAAAGGGAGAGATTGATGCTATTTAACAAGTAACGTTGTAGTATTATGATATGATCCCACTTCGCCCAAGTATGGGATTGGTTGGTGGTTTATAAGCCTAGGTGTCCCCTCCTCCTTTGAGCTAGCTTTTGGGAGTGAGTTCTACACCTAGATTATGGCATGATGCGAGCCTATTATGGGATGGGTTCGTATCAATTGGTATCAGAGACAACCCTACCTTTTGAGTTCCAACGCTCGGAGTGGTGGCCTATGGAGTGGTGGCTTGGGCCCAAGGAGAAGGGTGCCAACCGTGACTAACATAGCCGTGACCAACAAGGACGTTGGCTCTTCAAAGGGGTGGGTATTGATATGATCCCACATCGGCCAAGTATGGATTGGTTGGTGGTTTATAAGCCTAGGTGTCCCCTCCTCCTTTGAGCTAGCTTTTGGGAGTGAGTTCTACACCTAGATTATGGCATGATGCGAGCCTATTATGGGATGGGTTCGTATCATATTAGTACCTTTGATTTTTAGTTTGTGATGAAACCGGATCGATGGTATCAAATATTCGAATCCATGTGCTTTAAAATCTTTAGGAATTAAGCACAACCCTAGTTTTCGAATATTATAGTTCTTTGTATACATCTATAATTCTAGTTTAAATGTGGCGTGCCTTCTCATTGTTTGATTATATGCCCAACAGCCCAAGTAAAAGTTATTTCTGAATAGAGGCTATTTAACTTGCAGATTTCGTTTCTTCTTTCAATTTTACATATAGGTATAGTGAGATTAAGTCATCCAGTGCTTCTTTTCTGCTACGAGTCGTGTAGCACCAAAACGGTTACGGGTAGCCTATTATTTAGGTCGATTAAATTTGATTATTTCATTGACCTTTATGTGTTCCTCACCGATACCATTTGCATAATTGCATGTATAAGGGGGTTTTGAAGTTCATAAACTCTGGAGGATGTTTAGATGTGTTTTCAGGATAGATCAATGCCGTCTTCACTCTCACTTTTTTGGAATGTTAGAGAATGTTTCTTCATTGTAGTTCTACAGTCGAAAACTTAGAAGGGGTTTGAACTTTGAATAGGTTTTTAAAACTATTTATGATTTTTGTCAGTCCTTCAGCTGCTAAGTTTGATAGCAAGTTAACTACTCTCAAAATACATGATGCAAATCAAAGGGAAATATAGAGTAATAGAGTTAAGGAAAGAAAGTTGCACCATGATTTAGAATGTTTAGGACTTTATGTCCTGTTTTTACCTCCTTGATCTACTTCAAGAGGCTTTTCAACTACTGATGCTCCATGATGGTAGAGCAGGAAACAATTAAGTGACCTTTCACTCAACTCTTATGTAACGTGCTATTGATTCACTTGATGACACTCGTCAATTACGATCAAGGGGTAGCTTATCTACAAGATCCGATGGCCTTTAAGTCGCTAGCAATCATTAAATACTTGAACAAGGTATTCTGAACATATCCAAGTTAGGTCAAAAAATGAATGTCAATTGCCACCATAATATGTACATAGTTATAATTTAATTGGACAGATTATCATTACTTATCATAATAGGTTCATAGTGAGTAGGTTTGTTATTAACAGGCTGCAAGTATTTATATAATTCAATAAGTGTATTTTCTAACAACATTGTGGTACTGATTTCAGTTTTCAGATGGTTGTAGACTATAATATAGAAAGTCTTAGTAAATTTACTTATGTTCAAAGTGTTGAATTTACACATATTAGAACACGACGTTTTTTATATATTGTGGGCTAGTCATTTATGACTACATCTTTTGCAGGAAGATAGTGAGAAAACCGGTAAGATGACTTCTGCAGGGATGTACTTCTTGCATTTTCAAGTATACAGAATCGATTTAACTGTAAATGACGTACGCATCCTTTAGACTTTCAATACATCCCCCTTTATCCCGTCATGCTTTAATTAAACAATGAAAGTGCACTTCTGATCATCGTGCAGTTAGCAATGGCTAAGGACGATGCGGTGCCAGACCTTAAAGTGTTAGAAGGTCTTCAACCGTGCGAGGTCTCTAAACTAAAATCTGGCACTCACATATTTGCAGTCTATGGTTAGGGAACTCTTATTTCTGTTCCATTCTCTTTTCCCTTTTTTCCTATTCTGGGTATGTGTGTTTATGCAAAATTCGATCTCTCTATCTACTTGCAGGAGATAATGTTTTCCAAACAACATCGTATACAATAGAAGCTATTTGTGCCACCACATATGAGGATACAACTCATAAGCTCAATGTATTGAGCAGCAGATTTTGAGAAAGAGAACCGAGCTACGTGAATGTGAGACAGAATACCAACAGGTATATTATCTTCTTAAGCATTTGTGATCTACTTATTGATGTAGCTTAAAGAAAGCTTTAAGGATAATGTGACATTCCTTCAATAGGTTATAATCATCATTTTTTTGTGACTAGATTGCACCAATTAGCATGCATAGGGGTTCATTTTGCAAGAAAGAAAATTTATAAACCCATTAGACATCCTAAAGTGTAAATTTATTATTACTTCCGTATATGTCATGAGATGGGTGATATTCTTTTGTAATTTTTTAATGGGGTTAATCATTGGATGACCAATATATACTTTTTCTTTTATACATAGTTGCCAATATTTTTTTTCTTTTTGTACATGGTTGCCAATATTTCAGTTTATATACAAAAGAAAAAGTACATTGGTCATCTAGTAATTAATCCCTTTTTAGTATACTCTTTTGTAATTTGTTAATAGGGATTAATAATTGGATGACCAATATACTTTTCCTTTTGTACATGGTTACCAATATTTTTTTTCTTTTTGTACATGGTTGCCAATATTTCAGTTTATATACAAAAGAAAAAGTACATTGGTCATCTAGTAATTAATCCCTTTTTAGTATAGTTATGCTACAAACATTTCTCTTTTCATCTTTTGCAGGCTGTAGAACGATTTTATGAAGTGATCAACAGACGCAACCAAGAAAAGCAGAAGGTATGTACATATCGAGCCAATTACGTACTAAAAGACATGATTTAGTGTGTCAAATTTTTTCATTTCAATTGTCAAAAGAATGATTTAGTCGGTAAAGAATGGCCAAAAATTTGACAATGCCAGCTGACACACATAAGCATTTTGGTATAATAGATAAGCAACTCGTATTAATATGATTCCTTGGTCTATTTTCAAAGTAACATTTTCCAAGCGGGTGAACCTCCATTGGTTTTCAAAGTCGAAACAGTAACAGTTTGCTTGTATATTTCCATCAATCTGTTCCTTAATAATTTGCAATGATAACTGTCAGAGGTTGCAAAATGGTCAGATTGTGGTAACTAGTCAAAATAGGTTCTGGTCACACAAGTAACTTTTTGGAGTCGAATAACACATCTCGGGCAGGTTGACCTGCAACCATGTTTGCCCATAATCATTGTCTAATGTTTTGAACAAGTAGTGTGTCACTTATTATGCTCTTTTTGATCCATTTTCCTAGAATTATATATTTATCTTACCCATTGGAAATGAACATAACATGAGTCAAAATTGCCACCTACACTCATTGTTATAGGTTTGCATTTACTTGGAATGCTAATGGCTGGCCGTGGTCCTATTTCATACAGGTGGTTGAACTTCTACAAAAAAAAGGGCAGTATCCAATCATTGTTCACTGTTAGCAGGTCTGTGGTGGTAGACAGTGGGAGTAACTCTCAAGTTAGTAATGGACGAAGCCACACCGAAATTCCTGGCGGTGAAGGTGAAACCAGCAACAGTCCAAATGAAGAATTAAGGAACCTCTGATGCCAAATTCAAGAAATGCTTCAATCTTAACCTCAAAGCTTCATCGGATAAAAAGTCACACTCAATCGTTTGTCCTAATTTATGTTTTTTCATCTTTCCATAGAGGGTTTATTCATGTTCTAATAGCTGTTTAGAATTCAATATTAATTAGACAGATTTTTTGGATCTTTGAGTAAAGTTGATATGCCATATTATATATAATATATATAACAATCCAAAAGTCGGGTGCTACAGTACCGGGTCGGGGGTACTGTAGCAACTCGCTACTGTTGCAACTCAACTCGGCACTGTAGCAACTCAGTATTAACATAAAATCTATGAATACAAATCCATCAAAAACACATATACATATACAACATCATTCAAACCTAACCCAACAAATCTGAAAACAAACCACCGGCATGAATCATCGCCGGAAAAAATCACCAGGAACAGCTGCCGCCATTAACCAACACCGGATTCTGTTAATCTTTTCGTTCATCGCACCGACAACAACGGACGGTACTGTAGCAAATCGCTACTGTAATCCGAAAATTGTTCATTTAACCGCCGGAAAACAACACTCACCCATTAAACTTCAGCACACTTTTTTCACCGCCGGAAAACAACAATCACCCATTAAACTTCAAACCTAATTGTAAACACCAACAAAATATTTTTTTCAACACAAAAGCTTTATAGCCGGTAAAAAAAAAAGGGTTTCTTACGCTGGCAGCCTGGCACCATATTCCTGAAATTCATTTCGTCTGTCTCTCCTTTTCTTCGGCCATCGTCGCGGAGAATATATAAAGGGGACCCTAAAATCTCTGCATGTGAACGATATTTTTTGTGAATGACATCCTTAGCAAATATACAAAAAGGAAAAAAAGTTTTGTGATCTGATATATTGTAGAACATGTCTTTAAAAACTTTTTCAAAATTGTTATGTTTGTGGGATCATGTGAGGGATGGTTGGTCCTGGAGAAGCGGGCCCAACTAACGTGACTCGATGTTACGGAGGGGTTTGACCTAAAAGATTAAGAGGTAGGTCGATGAAGGGAGAAGGGCAGGATACCGAATGCTCCAAAGGAGGTCCCTGGCGGAGGACGTGGACAAGGGGCGAAAGACATATGGGATTAGATTATGTAGACTATTTACTTAGACTTGTTACTTAGACTTTGGTTTTCTGTGACCTCCGTATTGGTTTTGGCCTTGTGTAGAGGTAGGCCTAAACCGAGGGGGGAGGTCACGCTAGGCTGACCCCAAAATGCTTGTTTGTCGGAGGACATGACCAATGAGAGAGGATTTAGAGGACTAGGATTAGTTTAGGGGTTTGAGAGTATATGTGAGGAATAGGATTTAGTCTAGCTAGACAGCCTTAGTACTTTGTACCATAGGGTGTTTAGCACCAATTATCTTTCTCGCATGGTTGGTCTCATTTTTATATGCATGTATGCATTGTTGTTTACTTATCCCATGTTGGCTAGTGTATATGTATTGTCGAACCTGTGCTAAAGTATGTTAGGTTGCATGCTTGCTACTCCCCCCACGCTTACAGACAGGTATTTCCTTCTTTGCTATCGGCGACCGACAGGTATGATAATTAAACTCTTTACACTTTTCGAATTTTACCTCTTTGTGGCCGGAGGTCCTTATGGAAGCAGTCTCTTTACCTTTGGGTAGGGGTAAAAGTGTCTACAGCTCACCTCCCCCATACCCCGTCTAGGGATTGGGTATTTGTTGTTGTTGTTATGTTTGTGGGATCAAAGAAAGAAGAACAACAACAGAAAGAAAATAAGAGAGGAAATAAAGAAAAAGTAATACAAATAGATACAAAGAATGTGAAAGTCGGTTTTCAAGATAAGTAAAAACAACTTATGAAAGTGGGTAGAGCACTACAAGCGGTAGGTGATCTAAACTCCTCACACGTGACACAAAAAGCCAGAAACCTTACCTACTGCTTTAATTGTTTTTTTATACACGTTACCATAGATACATGATTCATTATTTTATTCTATATTGTGTATGTATAACAGTTTTCTTTTTTAACTTATCTACCAATAAACTAAAATAGGATTGAGATATTTTTAAAACGACACGTGGCGTAATCCTTGATCGACACGTGTCCTTTTAATTTATTTATTTTATTAAATTAGCTTTTTTTAATTGTATATAGATTCAATTTCCTTATTAGACTTAGAATTAAACTCTAACTCTTGACTTATTAATACAAAAGACATTATAATCTTATTTAATTGATCGTCATCATTAATAAATTGTCACTTTTTCTTTCTCAATTCTTCAACTCCTATTACTTATATTACTTACAACTTATATTACTTATAATAAGTTATTAACATGAAGACTTCAAAATTTTGAGTTTACGATCCGAAATCACAAAGTTATTTGTCGTCATCCACTATGCTTACAAATTCCGTTTTTGATGTGATTCTAAAAAATTAAGGTAAAAAATCAAAACTCTAACTAAACATATATTATATTTATCATTACTGTTTATTATAATTTAGTTTCGATCATCGATTTACTTTAACCACAATTTATTTCATACTCACGAATCATGTATGAGGCATATTCGAATTTTTTTATGATACAATGTATATAGCTACCGTACATCGTACGGGTATTAAGACTAGTAAAATTAAATAAAATGGGCCCTAAGTAAGCTGATCGTTAGAGCTAATTCAAGATTATTTAATAACTAAATCATATATTATATTTATCATTACTGTTTATTATAATTTAGTTTCGATCATCGATTTACTTTAACCATAATTTATTTCATACTCACGAATCATGTATGAGGCATATTCGAATATTTTTATGATACAATGTATATAGCTACCGTACATCGTACGGGTATTAAGACTAGTAAAATTAAATAAAATGGGCCCTAAGTAAGCTGATCGTTAGAGCTAATTCAAGATTATTTAATAATTGTGGAAGTGTTATAAATATATATATTTATTATGTGACTATCCATGTACTTAACTTATAATCACATTTACTATTGTAAGGTTATGAGAACCCTATAAATAATGGCTATGTATTAGTATTCGATATATCAATGAAATAAGAACACTCTCCTAATTTCTATATGTTTATGTTTCTATCATCTTTACATTGTTATTGTTTCACAACACGTTATCAGCACGAATCGCTTTTTGTTTTTATTCTTAGAATTCAACGATCTTTAAATTCTGAAAGGATTAAATTTTGATTGAAAAAGGAGTAATTTTACGGAGTGGTATCATTAGGTTGTTGGATAAGAAAGGAAATTTCGAAGCAATGGACAAGTAACGCAGGTTCAGTCATAATTTTAGGTACACACTTTCTCATCCTTGTTCTTTATTCTGCCATGATGTATATAACTATATATGAATATGAATTGCATGATAGTGATGACAATATGATGCATGCGTTTATATGGATGTACAAACATTCGTATTAATAAGTAAAGAATGTTGATGTGCTAAATCGAGTTTATAATTTAAAACTAGAAATACCTTGAAACTCACTACTACGCACTATCGGGCAGTGGACCCGATCGTATGCAGTATAGTTAAAAAGTAAGTCCAGGTTCGTTCACGGGGAATGGTTCGAATCAATTGTTTAACAAAGTAGTTTGGAAAAAGGGTGGAACGCTTTGAATCTCTCTTCGACAATTAAATTAAAATAACTTAAAAGACAAACGCGTAAAGGTAAAGGTAAAACTGCAAACAATAATTGTAAAGATCATCCACCTTGACTTCGCTAGACTTCAAACGTGATTGCATTCAATTAAGACCAAATTCATTTAGAGTTGACAAGATAATCGTGAAAGGATAAAATGCTCGCGTGGTACCACCAACCGCTCACAAACCACCCAGACACCTAAATTGCTAATTCAATTACCCAAGCCGGTACCACCAATGCCTAGACAACCTTATCAACAATTAGTTTACTGGATTAACACATTACCAATCGTGCCTATGTGAATTAAAACGTGGTACCACCAACCGTTTCTCAACACGTTGACAATATTATTCCTTTTATTAAAATGACATTCACTATCATACCATGAACTAGTGATAATTGCTCATAGACAAGCAACCGTTTGAAAATCACATATGTATTCGACTAGTACCACTAACGAAGAACACACATGCCACCAATATCATAATAATAAATTTAAAGGAATTAAATCATCAAGATCTCGACACAACGATAATTGAAATCAACTCTTTGAATTAAAACATCTAGCAATCACATCATTCGTCTAGTTACATCAAGGTGGATGATTGAAGTATTAGCCACTCATAATCAAATTGAAATAACTATCAAAGTAAAGGAAGAACATGATGTACCAATTGTTTGCGGAATAGAAATTGCAAGACAATAAAATAGATACGATCTAAGTGGGTGCACGTGAATCTTCAATGAATCGGAAGATGTTGAAATCTTGAATTGATCCTTGAAGGAGTTCCTTGAAGTGCAGCCCTTAGAAAGAAATTTTGATCCTTTGGGAATTAGGTTATTTCTTCTATTTATACCTCCCTTCAATTGGTGCAAAAGCTGCCCAAAACCCTTCAGTGCCGTCCCTTCACTGCGGCGCAGTGGGCGTGTAATGCCCCCACTGCGTCGCAGTGAATATACACTGGTCAAAAAAATGCTCATTTGACAAGGCTGACTGCGGCGCAGTGGGGGTATGCACATCCCACTGCGTCGCAGTGCAAATGTACTGGCCGAACACTCCCCTTTTCCACTAGCCGACTACGGCGCAGTGGTCCAGTTCACCACCACTGCGTCGCAGTCAAATCTTTCTGGTCTCGATGCCCAATTGCCATATAGATGACTGCGGCGCAGTGGGCCTTGATCACCCCCACTGCGTCGCAGTACAATAATTCTGGTCCAAAAACCACACATCAGCGTATGAAGACTTGCATATTTTCAATCTCTTTTCACGTATCGAATTCTCCAATCAACATCATGGCCTCAAAATTACTCGAAATTGCACCACATGGAAACGTCACCTGTTTAGAACCTGAAACCACTAACAAACCCATAAACGCGCCAAATGCCCGCAAAATCGACTAAAAACATTTAATAAAAAGGCCAATAACGATGTGGGCGATGGGTATAAATTGGTCACATCAAACCCCCCCACACTTGAGCATTGCTTGTCCTCAAGCAAATCCAACATTTAAAGAAAAAGTAATCCTCGGCAAAGAAGCTAAATAAACAATTACGAGTATCAAAAAGAAGCAACACCAAGTATGTCAAGGACAAAGAAGTTGGGTGAAGCAGTTTTAATCTTAAATGAAAACCCGAAATGTTTGACAATATCTGAACAATCACAAGCCTCAATAACACGACTATGCACAAGTGAAACAAACGAACCTATCAATATCATTGAACTTCAACGAACTTACTTTTGGGGTTGAATATATCAAGAATCACTTATAGCGCAGTCGTGATGCATATCTTACCATAGGCTTGAACAAGGATCATAGCTCCACCGACATGGCGTAAGCACCAAGTACATCATCAAAATATGGCACATAAGTTGGTTGTCTAGTTAGGCTAAGGTATATGTAATGGAAATTTACAATGAGAAAGGGAGTGTAGGTTAGAAATGAAAGGAAACAATCAAAAGTAAAAGGTTGTGTATGAAATATGAACAAAATAGTCTAATCAAAACCCGTACCATTGATTGCCAACACACCATGAACCCATAAATTGCTCATCCGTCAAGACACCTCAAAATTTCCAAGCAAACTCGACACCATTGTGGTGTATCAACTTCAAACAACTTAAAATCAACCAAGCCCTTCATTCTTAATGATTAATCACAACTCTAGACATATAAAAATGAGAAGTACCCACTAGTAGCCCAAGTTCTTTTTTTTTTTTTTTTTTTTAATTGAAACTCTTTCACTTTTCTCTTTTTTCTATTATTGAACCACTTTTACTCTACTAGTAGGCACCCTCTTACAATGATGATCATGTCTAAACACTTACTTCCTTTTTAACAATCCAACACATTCCCATAGACCAACGATATTCCACCGACACCCCATTGAAGCTTTCCCACACCGTCCAAACAAACCAATGACAATCAATGGCCCCCAGATTAGACTATCGGTATAGTAAGGTAAAATTAGGTAAAGTTTACATCAATGAGTGGATATATACAATGGTAAAGGCTAAGTTAAAATGGTGTATAAGAAAGGTTTACAAAGAAAGGAAGGATGTATATGTAAGTGAGTATAAGTATAGTAAGGGTATGAATATACAAAAGGAAAGGTGAAAATAAAGAAAGAAAGAAAAGTATGGGTCAAACCTATATGCCAATTCGTCATCCGATGTACTTTTATCACAAAAGTGATCTCACTTGCGGTCTCGTCACGATCACAAGGCCAAGTTCTAGCTCAACACATCACCGGCACACTCAAATCAAAGAGAAGAACCCGGTAATGGAATAAATTAACCTCAAATTCGCACATCTTAGTGCAGAGTTCGAAATGGAACCCTTACTCCCGAATAAATCCAAGAGCCTAAGAGAGGGACAAATTACAAGGCAATCAAACCAAAACTGCAAACACCAAGCACATCTATATATGAACAATGAATCTCACAACTTTAGGTGTTTGGGAAATTTAGAGTATGCAAGTAATGTTATCAATCCACAAGGATTAGCCCAATAACCGTTCAGAACACATTTCGCCGATTAAATTTGTACCAAGGAAAAAAAATTTGTAGTAAAATTGCTCATTAAGTTATTATGAATTAAGTGACAAAAGCAATTTACCACAAGGACAAGCTCAACACAAGTTTCAAAACCATATCACCTTCTATCATCCCGCCAAATTGAAAGCAACCAATTCTCAAACATGCACATCATAGTTCAGAGTTCAAGATAGAACCCTTATTCTTGGATAAAACCCAAAAACCTACGAGAGGGACACATCCACAAGAACGGTTAAAATCTCAATGGCAAAACAACAAAAGAGATAAACCCGGTAGCTTAAACCTATTTGCCACCCCCCCACACTTAAGATGGACAATGCCCTCAATGTCCATATTCGGTCAAACAAAGGTAAATAGGGGTAAGCAACATAGAAAAATCAGAGCACATACCGGAATAAGGACTGTGTGTGAACAATGTCAATAAAGATGCCAATCAAAAATATAGCGCTGAACTTACTGCCAGCATATGCACATGACATCACGGTGAGCTACTAACACGATCACACAATCAAACAAATCCAACTGGTCCTCCCCCCACACTTGGGTTCCACTAGGTATTCCATCAAACGGATAGACCTGTCCAACCTCAAATAGCAAGCACAACCAAATATCCATACAAAAATTAAACTAATCTACAGTCTCATGCAGAAAATTAAAGAAACAAAAGAAAAGAAAAGAGTACAAATGTTTCATCACCCCGTAGGGTGGATACCAAACAAAAATAAATAACAGTCATCCAAATCATAACCAAGCACATACGATGCCACCCCATGGTCACTGAAACTGGCCATGATAGCCATAGGGGAGACCGGATGTATCAAAAAGATCGGTTACCCAAGTTCGCTCCCCCTCTTGACCGGAACTAGAGGCGCCAACATCTCCTCCAGAAGGTCCACCACCAAAGCCTGACCCAGATCCTGCAACAAAACCAGGTTGAAAAGAAGATGACCCACCAACGAATCCCCCAGAACCACCAGCATCTCCACCAGACGGTCCACTGGTCCATGGTCTCCAATCTGCACTAGTACCTGCATCAATAGAAGACCAACCTCCAAAAGAACCAAACTGCACAGGACCACGAGGAGATCCACCTAGATCATGTGGGAAGAAAGAGCCTCCTCCCTGACGATATGTCAGGACATGAATAGGTGGTGGTGAAAAATCAGGAATAGGCGTATCAGGAACGAACGGCTGGCCATGGTACTGAGCATCCCACATCGGCTGATAATAATCAAGGGTATAGTTGGTGCGGGCCTGCTGCGATCCCATCCAGGTCATATCCTGATCCATACGCCGCTGATAATCATCAAAAGCCTGGCGGCTAGCCTGCTGCCCATCCATAATCTGTTGCACCTGGGACCCTAAATCACTCAAGTCAATACTTGGACGGCCCCGCCTCCGCTGAGGCTCCTGCGGTGCGTCCTCCATCTCATCATCATCAGAATCCTCCACCTCAGGAGGCGGTGCAGCGATAACTCCCGTATCATCCAACAACCTTGCTTGCTCATTCTTCTTCGGCTTCTTCACTATCTTGGCTATTATCAACTCTTTCTCAGTTAAATGCTCTTGTCTAACCTGCAAAGACAATCCCTCATGACATATATCAGTATCAAAAACTCCCATCCTCTTGTAAATACGGGTGATAAAATGCCCAAGCACCAACTTCGAATCCGAGTGATTCACCATCCTATCCAGAACAACCATTGGGGCCAAAGCAAACCTCCTCGGTGCCCCCTCAGTAAACAACTTAATCAGCCATAAATCTAGCTGGTACGCCTTGTCCCAATGGGTGGACCTTTGTACCAGAAACGTGACAATCATCCTATGCAACATCCTCAGCTTGACACTTCTAATCTTAGATACACTACCCGAGCCACCAGAGGGCCAATCATGTCCCGAAATACGAGTCCAATACTGAGTTATCGACTCTCCATCCCCCAAATCCTGTTTCACATACAACCCTCTCCTCAACAAAGCCCTAAAATCTTGGCTATCCAACTGTTCCCTTGTATACATACCACAATAAAAACCAAACTCAAGAATCGATAACTTCCTAGGTTGTCCCCCGCAGACAAAAGTTACTACCCGCTCTTCAAAAATATCGTTGACCTTATTAAGCTCCTTGGTCAACTTCAAAGTAGAATAAAACTCCAGACAAAGTTCACGAAAACATGGTTCCCGATTATGGAAAATGTTATGCCACATATCACTACTAACCACCTGGTCACCGATTGTAACCTCAATGCGAAACCACCGACGGATATCCTCCTCAATGCCATAATTTCTAGCAAAAATCGGATCAAGATATTTAGGAGGGCAAACTACCTGACGATGTAGAGCGAAGAGATTATTCAAAAAGTTGTTCTTATGGGGTTGCCTAACCCCATCGAACGCCAACCATGCGTGAGACTCGTCCATTTGGTTCTCTCCAAACTTTAAATCGGGCACCTCTGGTTCTTGCCTAGCCCGCTTGCCACCAGTCCCGCTTCCTTGACCAACTTCCATCTGCCTTCTCTGAGTTGCGGACTGTAAACACAACCAATAAAATAAACAAACATGAGACAAACGGAATGCAAAACTGACATAACACAAATCTTTCATCACAAATTATGGACAGAAACTTCCCACTGCGGCGCAGTGGGACTGGTTGGTCCTCACTGCGTCGCAGTGGGCATTTTTACTCCCAAATTCCAGTACAAATGGGCTGCGGCGCAGTGGACTTGATCACTTCCACTGCGTCGCAGTGGGGCATTTTTGCTCCCAAATTCCAGTACAAATGGGCTGCGGCGCAGTGGACTTGATCACTTCCACTGCGTCGCAGTGGGGCATTTTTGCTCCCAAATTCCAGTACAAATGGGCTGCGGCGCAGTGGACTTGATCACTTCCACTGCGTCGCAGTGGGGCATTTTTGCTCCCAAATTCCAGTACAAATGGGCTGCGGCGCAGTGGACTTGATCACTTCCACTGCGTCGCAGTGGGGCATTTTTGCTCCCAAATTCCAGTACAAATGGGCTGCGGCGCAGTGGACTTGATCACTTCCACTGCGTCGCAGTGGGGCATTTTTGCTCCCAAATTCCAGTACAAATGGGCTGCGGCGCAGTGGACTTGATCACTTCCACTGCGTCGCAGTGGGGCATTTTTGCTCCCAAATTCCAGTACAAATGGGCTGCGGCGCAGTGGACTTGATCACTTCCACTGCGTCGCAGTGGGGCATTTTTGCTCCCAAATTCCAGTACAAATGGGCTGCGGCGCAGTGGACTTGATCACTTCCACTGCGTCGCAGTGGGGCATTTTTGCTCCCAAATTCCAGTACAAATGGGCTGCGGCGCAGTGGACTTGATCACTTCCACTGCGTCGCAGTGGGGCATTTTTGCTCCCAAATTCCAGTACAAATGGGCTGCGGCGCAGTGGACTTGATCACTTCCACTGCGTCGCAGTGGGGCATTTTTGCTCCCAAATTCCAGTACAAATGGGCTGCGGCGCAGTGGACTTGATCACTTCCACTGCGTCGCAGTGGGGCATTTTTGCTCCCAAATTCCAGTACAAATGGGCTGCGGCGCAGTGGTCATCAGGCTCTCCCACTGCGTCGCAGTGGGGCATTTTTGCTCCCAAATTCCAGTACAAATGGGCTGCGGCGCAGTGGACTTGATCACTTCCACTGCGTCGCAGTGCAAAGTCACTGGCGACAACCCCCCCATTTTTCCTTTGAAAAATTTCGAAAATATACTTACCTCCAACCACTTGTCCTCAAAATCGCACCTGCACATTTCTTGACAAAACAAAATCAAACTAACAAAGAAAATGAAAATAAAATGCAACAAAAATAACACGGGTTGCCTCCCGAGAAGCGCTTAATTTATTTACGAGTCGTTAGCTAGACTCGACTACCTTTCAAGCCTCATATTCAAAAACGGGGATCTCCTCGATTATCCCGTCCACCTGTTCTTCTTCAAAATACAATTTAAGCCTATGACCATTTACTATGAATGAACCTTCACCATCTCTCTTGAACAACTCCACATAACCCGACGGATAAACATGCTTGATAACAAAAGGTCCAATCCACCTAGAAGTTAGCTTAGGTTGCTTGATCTTAAACTTAGACAAAAACAACAAAACCTTAGCTCCAACCTTAAATTCCTTTCTACGGATCCTTTTGTCATGGTAAACTTTGGTCTTTTCCTTGTAAAGCCTTGAATTTTCATAAGCTCCTAACCTAAGTTCATCGAGCTCATGAAGTTGCAACAACCTAAGGTCACCGGCTTCCATCATATCCAAGTTTAAATTTCTCAAAGCCCAATATGCCTTATGCTCAATCTCAATGGGAAGATGACAAGTCTTACCATAGAGCAACCGGTATGGCGTGGTGCCAATCGGTGTCTTATAAGCTGTCCTAAATGCCCACAAGGCGTCATCCAACTTCTTTGACCAAACCTTAGGGTTATCTCCCACAGTTTTCTCCAAAATTCTCTTCAAAGCCCTATTGGTGTTTTCTACTTGACCACTAGTTTGTGGATGATAGGAAGTAGAAAAGTAATGCACAACACCATATCTTTTCATGACCTTTGCTAATTGATGATTTGCAAAGTGGGTTCCTTGGTCACTAATTAAGGCTCTAGGGCAACCAAATCTACTAAACAATTGTTTAAGGAAATCAATTACTACCCTAGCATCATTCGTGGGCAAAGCCTTGGCTTCGGCCCATTTAGACACGTAATCAACGGCGACAAGAATATATAGGCACTTATTAGACGATGGGAATGGTCCCATGAAGTCTATACCCCAAATATCGAAAACCTCACATACCTGAATGCTCTGTTGAGGCATTTCGTCCCGCTTAGTGATGCTTCCTTGTCTCTGACAGATGTCACAAGTTTCCACCAAAGTTTGAGCTTCCTTGAAAATTGTCGGCCAATAAAAACCTGCATCAAACACTTTCTTACCGGTGACTGAAGGACCGTAATGACCTCCAGTAGGACCATAGTGACAAGCATCCAGAATCTCCCTAGTCTCAGCTCCAGCTATACATCTCCTCACCATGCTATCTGCACAAACTCGAAACAAGTATGGGCTATCCCAAAAATAGTATTTGGCATCCGAGATGAGCTTCTTCTTCTGTTGATGCGTGAAGTCAGTTGGTATCTCACCTGCAACTAAATAATTGGCAATATCTGCATACCAAGGTGCATCATCAGAAGTAGAAATAAACATTAAACATTCATCGGGAAAGTGATCATTGATCTCCCCATCACGAAGTTCCTCCCGGTGAGGATCTTCCAGGCGACTCAAATGGTCGGCAGCCAAATTTTCAGCCCCTTTCTTATCCTTGATCTCAATATCAAACTCTTGTAACAGCAAGATCCAACGGATAAGCCTGGGTTTAGCATCTTGTTTCGAGAACAAGTACTTAAGGGCTGAATGGTCCGTAAAAACTATGGTCTTACTTAAAACAAGATATGATCTAAATTTATCAAAAGCAAAAACCACGGCAAGCAACTCCTTCTCCGTTGTGGTGTAATTTTGCTGGGCGGGGTTCAAAGTTTTGCTAGCAAAGTAAATGGGCTTGAAATGTTTCTCAACCCTTTGCCCAAGCACGGCTCCCACAGCAAAATCACTCGCATCACACATCAATTCAAAGGGCAATTCCCAATCCGGCCCGACCATGATAGGTGAATTGGTCAACTTCTCCTTAAGAACCTGAAAAGCACTTACACAAGAATCATTAAACTCAAAAGGGACGTCCTTCTCCAACAAGTGGGTCATAGGACGAGTAATCTTAGAAAAATCTTTAATGAAACGGCGGTAAAAGCCGGCATGTCCAAGAAAAAAAAAAAAAAAAAAAAAAAAAAAAAAAAAAAAAAAAAACCTGCAGAAAATGACAAAATAAGAATAAAAAAAAAAAAAAAAAAAAAAAAAAAAAAAAAAAAAAAAAAAAAAAAAAAAAAAAAAAAAAAAAAAAAAAAAAAAAAAAAAAAAAAAAAAAAAAAAAAAAAAAAAAAAAAAAAAAAAAAAAAAAAAAAAAAAAAAAAAAAAAAAAAAAAAAAAAAAAAAAAAAAAAAAAAAAAAAAAAAAAAAAAAAAAAAAAAAAAAAAAAAAAAAAAAAAAAAAAAAAAAAAAAAAAAAAAAAAAAAAAAAAAAAAAAAAAAAAAAAAAAAAAAAAAAAAAAAAAAAAAAAAAAAAAAAAAAAAAAAAAAAAAAAAAAAAAAAAAAAAAAAAAAAAAAAAAAAAAAAAAAAAAAAAAAAAAAAAAAAAAAAAAAAAAAAAAAAAAAAAAAAAAAAAAAAAAAAAAAAAAAAAAAAAAAAAAAAAAAAAAAAAAAAAAAAAAAAAAAAAAAAAAAAAAAAAAAAAAAAAAAAAAAAAAAAAAAAAAAAAAAAAAAAAAAAAAAAAAAAAAAAAAAAAAAAAAAAAAAAAAAAAAAAAAAAAAAAAAAAAAAAAAAAAAAAAAAAAAAAAAAAAAAAAAAAAAAAAAAAAAAAAAAAAAAAAAAAAAAAAAAAAAAAAAAAAAAAAAAAAAAAAAAAAAAAAAAAAAAAACCCTCTTTCATATTAGGATTTAGCCTCCTTTGTCTCTGGACAACGGGCTTAACATCATCAATAAAATCAATCTTATGCTGACAAAAATTTGGACTAATACCTGGAATGTCAGTAGTTTTCCAAGCAAAAGCTCGCTTATGAGCTCGGAGCACAGCCAAAAGGAGTCCTTTCTCGTCACCCGAGAGTGAGGACGAGATAACTACTGGTAAAGATGATTTACCTGCCAAGTAAGCATACTCCAAATGTGCAGGCAATGGCTTAAGCTCCAAATCTATAGGTGGTACATCAACTGAATTAGGCACCCTTAAGCTTCCATCAGCAACAACTCTTTCAAAGCTCTCATCCACTGGAGGTGTCTCATCCAAGTTAAGTGCCATAACTTCTGCGAATAAATCATCATCAGAAATTTCCCCCGATCCTAGATTTGCAATCTCCTCATCTCCCATATCGATCTCCATCAACTCCTGGAACTCTCGGTCCAAAGCATCATCAATCACATCAATCCTGAAACATGACTCATCATTAGAATATGAATGCTTAATAGACCTCTCAACATTAAAAACAATCCTATCTGCACCCACACCCAAAGATATTTCCTTATCTTTCACACGGATGATAGCATCCGCGGTATTAAGAAATGGTCTACCAAGTATTAGGGGTACCTGTGCATCCTCCTCCATCTCGAGGATAACAAAGTCAACTAGGAAAACAATATGGCCCACCTTGACTCTAATGTTTTCAGCAATACCCATGGGATACTGGAATGAATGGTCAGCTAGCCTTATACTCATGCGAGTCGGGCGAAGGATTCCTAAAGCCAACTTACTCCAAACCGAATAAGGCATCAAATTAATACTAGCTCCTAAATCAGCTAAGGCCTTACAAATAATGGTTCTAATAGAGCAAGTTATAAGAAAACTCCCTGGGTCTTCAAGCTTAGGCGGAATGCGGTTCTGCAAGATAGCAGAACACTCGGCATTTAGAAAAGTAGCTTTTGCCTCCTCCATCTTTCCTTTATCCGTCACAAGTTCCTTAATGAACTTGGCATAATGAGGCATCCCCTGTATCAAATCAACTAAAGGCACATTAATATGAACATTTGAAATCATCTGAACAAACTTGTTATACTGTTCCTTTAGCTTTGCCTTCCTGAACCGTTGTGGAAATGGAACTTTTGGTTTATATGCTTTAACCTCGGGTTCCACAACCGGGTTCGGAAGAGTGACCGGAGTCTTCTCGGTCTGATTCTCCTCCAGCTCAATCTCTTCATCAATCTCATCATCATTACCTGAATCCTGTACATCTGAAACACAAACATTAGGCATAGTAGGAGGGTCATAAGATCTACCTGTACGGGTTGTAATGGCCTTGGCTTCCTCATTACGAGCTTGAGGTGGAGTGTACTTCTGCCCCGCATTTTGTCCCTGATTCGGCCCCATGCTAAACTGAGGCCTAGGATTCTGTTGAGTATTACTAGGCAGAGTACCATGAGGCCTAGAAAGTGCAGCCATCCTACTCTCAAGATCCTTAAAATTGACACATTGATTCTTCATATTTATCTCAACCTTCCCATCTATCCTATCCAACCTCTCATTCAACGCCTTAGTATCATCCCGAATCATCTGAATGCTAGAGTTCGTTTCAGCCTGATTACTAACCAATTGTTTCATCATCTCCCTCAACTCGGCATTTGGATCGGTATTAGAGGAAGAAGAAGCTGATCCTTGTCCTTGTTGAGGTTGTTGATGTGGTTGACTCTGAAAGTTATCCCTTTGCCACCTATTTCCTGAAAAACGAGAATTATTAGTAGGAAAAGAAGGGTTATAAGTAGGATTACCTGAAGAACGGCTTTGGAAACCGGTATTGCGCGGGTAGCTCCCTTGTTGTTGATTCTGGATGTAACTCACATCTTCGGGTGCCCGATTGGGGCACTCATCTGAATAATGCATATCACCACAATGATCACATCCATCGGCTACTACCTTTACATCCCGCTCAATTGCTCCAAACCGCTTCTCTTGCATAGCAAATCCCTTTTCCATGCGCTCAGATAGCGCTCTAATCTCTCCAATCATCCCAGAATCATGACTAGTTTCAACCTTTGCAACCCTACCTTGGCTAGTACCTTTCTTTAACCTTCTCTCATTCTTCAAAAATCTATCATCATCCATATTTGCATTGTCCTTTGCCATGGACTCCAAAATTTCAAAACCTTCATTGGGTGTAATTTTGTTGAAACCACCACCAAAAGCATATCCTAACTCACGTTTTGACTTCTTATCTAGGCCATCAAAGAAAAGCTCAACATATTGCTCCTTAGTCATGTTATGGCCCGGACAATTCCTCAACATTTCTTTAAACCGAATCCATGCATCCACCACATCTTCATCTTCATCTTGAGCAAAGGACCTAATCAAGTTCTCCAACTTCCGTTGAGTTCTAAGTGAGTAAAACTCACCAATGAAAGCTTGCTTGAGTTGGTCCCAAGTTGTTATAGAATTCTCCGGGAGATCATTAAACCAATCTAAAGCATCCCCGGTAATAGACATAGGAAAAGTTTCTAGTTTAACTGCATTCATCTGGTTGTTCCCATATTGGTATAACCGTGCCAACTTCTCAAACCTCTCTAAGTGCTGGTATGGATCCCATTTCCTTTTACCATCAAACTGTTGCTCCTCAATGCTCTTAAGATGATTACCTTTCAAATTGAAATCATGACCAATGGCTGGGGGTCTTATAGGACTACCACGGTTGGCAGGAATAGTGCGGACTCTCTCACCATACCGAATGTCATTCGGATCCCTTTCTTCGTCGCCCATTTCCTTTTCTAATTTAACTTCGAGATCGAAAAACTCGTCTAAATAGAACCCGTCCTCATCCGAATCAGGAGTGGGTCTAGCAATAGGTGAGAATGGTGTAGGTGTTGCGAAGTTAAATCTACGTCTTGTTGGTGTTCTCAAAGGACTATTTAGAGGTAAACCAGAAGACCTCAAGTTCATCAACCAAATAGTAGACCTGTAAAACACAACTAACCAAACACGTCAACTGCACCTGTGATAAGAAAAGAAAAGAAAAACTAAACTATTAAAGCAAATAATAGAAAAGAAAAGAAAAGAAAGATGAAACGTAAGGTTTAGAAAAGAAAAGAAAAGAAAAGAAAAGAAAAGAAAAGAAAAGAAAGATAAGAAAAGAAAGATGAAAAGAAAGCTTTATGATGAAGGCAAAAGAAAAGAAAAGAAAAGAAATAAAGAAAGAAAAGAAAGATAAGAAAAGAAAGATGAAAAGTAAAGCTTTATGATGATAGGCAAAAGAAAAGAAAAGAAAAGAAATAAAGAAAGAAAAGAAAGATAAGAAAAGAAAAGAAAAGAAAAGAAAAAAAAGAAAAGAAAAGAAAAGAAAAAAGAAAAGAAAAGAAAAGATAAGAAAAGAAAAGAAAAGAAAAGATAAGAAAAGAAAAGAAAAGAAAAGAAGAAAAGAAAAGAAAAGAAAAGATAAGAAAAGAAAAGAAAAGAAAAGATAAGAAAAGAAAAGAAAAGAAAAGAATAAGAAAAGAAAAGAAAAGAAAAGAATAAGAAAAGAAAAGAAAAGAAGATAAAGAAAGAAAAGAAAGATAAGAAAAGAAAGATGAAAAGTAAAGCTTTATGATGATAGGCACGAAAAGAAAAGAAAAGAAAAGAAATAAAGAAAAGAAAAGAAAAGAAAAGAAAAGAAAAGAAAAGAAAAGAAAGATAAGAAAAGAAAGATGAAAAGTAAAGCTTTATGAAAAGAAAAGAAAAGAAAAGAAATAAAGAAAGAAAAGAAAGATAAGAAAAGAAAGATGAAAAGTAAAGCTTTATGATGATAGGCACGAAAAGAAAAGAAAAGAAAAGAAAAGGCAAAAGAAAAGAAAAGAAAAGAAAAGAAAAGAAAAGAAAAGAAAAGAAAGAAAAGAAAAGAAAAGAAAAGAAAAGAAAAGAAAAGAAAAGAAAAGAAAAGAAAAGAAAAGAAAAGAAAAGAAAGAAAAGAAAAGAAAAGAAAAGAAAAGAAAAGAAAAGAAAAGAAGAAAGAAAGAAAAGAAAGATAAGAAAAGAAAGATGAAAAGTAAAGCTTTATGATGAAGGCAAAAGAAAAGAAAAGAAAAGAAATAAAGAAAGAAAAGAAAGATAAGAAAAGAAAGATGAAAAGTAAAGCTTTATGATGATAGGCAAAAGAAAAGAAAAGAAAAGAAATAAAGAAAGAAAAGAAAGATAAGAAAAGAAAGAGAAAAGAAAAGAAAAGAAAAGAAATAAAGAAAGAAAAGAAAGATAAGAAAAGAAAGATGAAAAGTAAAGCTTTATGATGAAGAAAAGAAAAGGCAAAAGAAAAGAAAAGAAAAGAAATAAAGAAAGAAAAGAAAGATAAGAAAAGAAAGAGAAAGGAAAAGAAAGTAAAGAAAGATAAGGAAAGAAAAGAAAGTAAAGAAAGATAAGAAAAGAAACGAAAGTAAAGAAAGTAAAGGTAAAGGTAAAACTGCAAACAATAATTGTAAAGATCATCCACCTTGACTTCGCTAGACTTCAAACGTGATTGCATTCAATTAAGACCAAATTCATTTAGAGTTGACAAGATAATCGTGAAAGGATAAAATGCTCGCGTGGTACCACCAACCGCTCACAAACCACCCAGACACCTAAATTGCTAATTCAATTACCCAAGCCGGTACCACCAATGCCTAGACAACCTTATCAACAATTAGTTTACTGGATTAACACATTACCAATCGTGCCTATGTGAATTAAAACGTGGTACCACCAACCGTTTCTCAACACGTTGACAATATTATTCCTTTTATTAAAATGACATTCACTATCATACCATGAACTAGTGATAATTGCTCATAGACAAGCAACCGTTTGAAAATCACATATGTATTCGACTAGTACCACTAACGAAGAACACACATGCCACCAATATCATAATAATAAATTTAAAGGAATTAAATCATCAAGATCTCGACACAACGATAATTGAAATCAACTCTTTGAATTAAAACATCTAGCAATCACATCATTCGTCTAGTTACATCAAGGTGGATGATTGAAGTATTAGCCACTCATAATCAAATTGAAATAACTATCAAAGTAAAGGAAGAACATGATGTACCAATTGTTTGCGGAATAGAATTTGCAAGACAATAAAATAGATACGATCTAAGTGGGTGCACGTGAATCTTCAATGAATCGGAAGATGTTGAAATCTTGAATTGATCCTTGAAGGAGTTCCTTGAAGTGCAGCCCTTAGAAAGAAATTTTGATCCTTTGGGAATTAGGTTATTTCTTCTATTTATACCTCCCTTCAATTGGTGCAAAAGCTGCCCAAAACCCTTCAGTGCCGTCCCTTCACTGCGGCGCAGTGGGCGTGTAATGCCCCCACTGCGTCGCAGTGAATATACACTGGTCAAAAAAATGCTCATTTGACAAGGCTGACTGCGGCGCAGTGGGGGTATGCACATCCCACTGCGTCGCAGTGCAAATGTACTGGCCGAACACTCCCCTTTTCCACTAGCCGACTGCGGCGCAGTGGTCCAGTTCACCACCACTGCGTCGCAGTCAAATCTTTCTGGTCTCGATGCCCAATTGCCATATAGATGACTGCGGCGCAGTGGGCCTTGATCACCCCCACTGCGTCGCAGTACAATAATTCTGGTCCAAAAACCACACATCAGCGTATGAAGACTTGCATATTTTCAATCTCTTTTCACGTATCGAATTCTCCAATCAACATCATGGCCTCAAAATTACTCGAAATTGCACCACATGGAAACGTCACCTGTTTAGAACCTGAAACCACTAACAAACCCATAAACGCGCCAAATGCCCGCAAAATCGACTAAAAACATTTAATAAAAAGGCCAATAACGATGTGGGCGATGGGTATAAATTGGTCATATCAAATGTGTTGAATTGAACTGCATGATACATGTTTAGATGCATTTATTTTATCAACAAATGGAAGGACCTTTGTGCTGCATATTATAATAATCTTATTCATGAGGAATGATTTTAATGTTGTTTTGATTTTGTTGAATCTTCAAAATTAAGTTGGTTGTTTCAACGTGATCAAATACCAAATTTTAGAAATTCTTAAAATGATGTGTTTGTTCATGGTATTGTCAAACATTTTTATTCTATATTTTGAATTGAAAGAGGATATTTGACTAATAATAATAGACAACCATATAATTAAATTTACGGTTTGAATCGATTGTACATGAGAATTGTTTGGTGAAGAACGTTTTGGAAATTAAAAGGTTGTACGTGTTGACGGTTCAATTAAGATGCGTTTGTTTTCTTTCAAAGAATTAACCGTGAGGTATTATGTAAATTTGTTGTCTGATGGAAATTAGAGATTGAGTCTTGGTAGAAAATAAAATAACATGATATTAATTAATGTAAAACCATAAAAGATAATAAAATAAATTGGTTTCATTTTCTTTCGAGTTCATATCGTTCAGTTTTAAATGGGTAACAACGTGGTCGAAGCAATCCTTAAAAAATCAATTGAGAAGATAGTTAAATATGAAAGGTAGTTCAACGAAAGGGATCATACCCTCGTAAGCGAACTTTCAAATTTAAAATCCATGGAAATATATAACTACCTTCTCCAAATTTTGTAATAAAAAATAGGATTGCAATATAATATCTATATATTAAATTATGAGTTATCCAAAAAAAGCCACACGACTACATTTTATATGTCAATCAAAAAAGGTTCAGTTTTATGATTAAAACCATATAAAATGTAGTCGTGTGGCTTTTTTTGGATAACTCATAATTTAATATATAGATATTATATTGCAATCCTATTTTTTATTACAAAATTTGGAGAAGGTAGTTATATATTTCCATGGATTTTAAATTTGAAAGTTCGCTTACGAGGGTATGATCCCTTTCGTTGAACTACCTTTCATATTTAACTATCTTCTCAATTGATTTTTTTTTTCCGAACATTCAGTCGGTATGCGACATCAGGGAAACCTCACCGTATAATGGTGAAGCCTTGCACGTACCCTAGACAACGAGATATTGACCATGGGCCGTTACAAGTATTCAGAGGAAAAAACCCCAAGACTTGTCATCCCTAAGGATCGAACTCAAGACCTTGGGTAAAACCTGGGATGCCTCTGACCAGTTGGACTAGTCATCATTGGCATCTTCTCAATTGATTAGAATGTAAATCTTTGACTTTTGCGACATTAAATACCACCGCTTCAAATAATGGTTTTTATATGCTTTCTCCGTCGATTGATTTGCGGTACAATCTTACATCTATTATTTAATTAATATCATACATGGTTCAACTTCAAGTTTATATGGTTCTCAAATACCTATGGTTCGACATCAAATATCTAGTCAATAATGAGTTGATTGTTCAAGGCGTCCCATTCCTAATGTTTTAAATGATGATCTGTTTATTCGTTGTGTTTAACTTGTGATTATAATTAAATTAAATTAGTTTTATTTATATTGATGATATATACCAAATTCTTGTCAAAACATATTTTTTCTTCTTTTGATAATAATGGTAAGAATTTGCTACTAAGAGTACTTGAATTTGATTACGACCTTGTTTATCTCGATAAGTAATTGGATTTGGGTGATTATCTTACTCCAAATTATATGTTTTGTTCATGCTTATATTACTTGTGTTATACATATGGATCTTAGATGATGATGATGGTTCGGTTCGGCTGTCATCAGTAGTTACACTTGGTTATTGTCATGTTTACTTCCATTGGTAATTGGGTTTAGATAACTTGATTCGTAGAATTTTAAAAGCGTTTTAAAGAAGTATATATGTCATAAGCTTCTTCGTAGCTTTTCTTATATCTAGTAGATACACTTCGAGGGATAACCTGTCAATATATATTTTGTAATTGGTTATGATGTTTTAGATATATGAATATTTAATGCTTATTTGAAATAAATTAGTTAAACACATGGCCTACAATAATTGTATACGAATTGAAGTTATTGGTTAATAGGGAGTACATCCATGTGTATTTTAATTACTAGTATAAAACATGTTAGTAGAGATTAAAGATTGATATGGCACATAGTTTTTCTAATCAAAGCAAACGAGGTATAAATCTTAAACGCGTCGACTGTTATAAATTTCTAAGGTTTGCTTAAATTGCTTGTTCAATTGATTGAAATAAAGTTATATCTTGATCTTCTTATTCAACCTTAAGCCAGGAGATAATAAAAAGTTTTTATTCCATATTTTCATATTAAATTTATCATGTTTAACTGTACATGAAAACGAACATGGTATTTTATTGTAGTAGATAAGATTTATCTTGTGGTTATCTCATCATAACTATCATAGGTTGAAACCTAAGATTGGTGGAAAATATTTACTACCCTATGATATGATAGTATTTGTTGTAAATAATTAAGATCAAAGGTTCAATGGTGTTTTTATATTCTTACACACAGTACATTTACATTTGTCTACACATATTGTTCGCAATGCAAAAAAAAAGGATATTAAATGGTCATAAGTTGTAATTATATGTTCGTATATATAAATGTTCGTATGCATGTTTTATATTCGTATAATCTATAAGTTCTCATGTATATATTTGTATATGTTGATATATATATGACGATCACATGGGCATGATTATTTAAGATTGTATGTGCATAAGTAATTACGTATCACAAATTATAAGCACGAACTTAAGAGCTCATGAATTTGATTTTTTTTTCCGTTGGGTCTAAAGTTATGAAACCGGGATTATGATATATTTCGACAATGTAATATGTGGTTAAACCGTGTGCGGAAGAAAATCAAATTCGGTTAACAAGAAAATGTATATGCATATTGTTTATAAACTTGCTTATGATGATGAATGATGTATGGATTTACATAGATGAATTATAAAAGATTGTATGAAATGCTTTCCTCATGTCACTTAAGTGTCGTATGCCGGTATGCCTAAGTATATAACATTAATAAATATGTTCAATTTGAACCGTATGATTGTATGGGTTGAAAAAAGTGCATGTAAGTCTAAAAGAAAGTGTATAGACTCTTGATTGTTTGATTAATTGGCATGACCGGTTGGATCATCCCGGATCAATGATGATGCGAAATATGAAAATTTTCAATTGATTATCGAATATGAGAATGTTTGCTCAATACAAGGAAGTATATTATTTCCAACTAAAATAGGGATTGAATCCCTTAGTTTTATGGAACAAAGGAGATGTATTTAGGCCTATACATCGTTCATATTGACCATTTAGTGTTTTAAATCGATGCATCGTCTAAATGGGTCATTAAAGTCGCAACGTGAAGTTTGCGTGATTGATTGCTCATCTTATTAGATTGCGAGCATGTTCCATAATAGACTATTATTGGCGATAATGATCATATAAGAGCAAAATGAGTAATTATATAGTTTGGGGCCATGTTATTTAACATGCACTAATATGAATTCGCATAATGACAATAAGTTATTGTATTTCCTCCCCATTGAAATTGGTTTATGGTCAGAAACCAAGTATGTTTCATATAAGAGTTTTTGGTTGTGTGGTGTATGTTTATGTTGCTCCACCACAACGCACAAACATGAGACTTCAAAGAATGTTAGAAATAATGTTGGGAAAATAGGCGTGTCTTGGAACTGTGTAGGCTCATGCTTTGATTCAGTTTGAAACTGGCTGCTTAATAGACAGTAATATGACCGTTTTGGGTATAAGTTAAAACATGAAAGAGGCGAACGTAGTCAATAAAGTCATCATTGGGATATTTGTTAATGGCTTACGTTTCTTGTTGATATGATTTAGTTTTCCCAACATTAGGGGGAGATGTTCCCAAGATTAGGGAAAGATGAAAAGCAGCTCGAAATTGAAATGAGTAAATAATGAATTATCAAAGATCCTCACACCTATGAATATCAACTTAAAGTTCGTGGATAATTCATTTAGAACATTTAGAATTTGCCAGTAAAGTTAACTGACCAAAAAGCTGCTAATGCTCCAATTGGTAAAGAGTATACGCACATTTGAAAGTGGTAGAAAAGTTGATTCCAAATAAAAAGCCTCGAAAGAAAAGGAGCACAAAATTAAGATGGTCAAAGTCGAGGTATAAAGACCCCATAAGAGATTGATGATGAGAAACTAGACATGAAAGTTGTTTTGAGAAAACCCCGGGTACCTGGAAATAAGGAAATCTCAATGAATTGTGACATGTCTAGATACTTGTGGAATTGAAAATAAATAAAAACGACGTCGAGATTGATTGAATATGATAGCGCTATGAATATGTATAACGGTGAGGATCTTGAAAGCATGCATGCACATAAATGGATATAATATATTTGATTGGCCAAAATTGGAATGACGCTAGTAGTTTGGGACATGGAGTCCATGCACTTGATTATTGTTCATGGTGGAAGCAACGGTTGAAAGTTTGGAAATATAAAATATTTGATTCGCGTCTAAAGAATATGGATAGCTCGAGATTCCATGAGAGATATAAAATGCATGAAGCATGTCTCTTGATTTAAAAAAACTTAAACCAAATGTGAAAAGTATTTCTCGAGAACAGATATAAATGGAACTCTGGGGAAGTACCCAATGATGATTGAATATTTGAATGTGAAAACAAAAGAGAAGGTTTGTCTTGGTTTATGAGTTACAAATATCACAAGAATGAAATCCTTGTGCATCATAAAAGTTGTTAAATATACTTTGTGGATTAATGACTCTAATGGCTATGAGGTCACATGATAATGAAAGGACCCCCTCGACATCCAAAGATAATGATCATAATGTTAGTTCGAAAGTATCATTAAAGCATTGACAATCCTAGTTGGTCATGTATGACATAATGCAATTTAAGTGATGTAATAATGAGGGGGAGAAGATACGTGTTGCACTATTTTTCCATTAACCATGGTTTTGTCCCAATGGTTTTTCCTGGTAAGGTTTTTAATGAGGCAACATCACCGAGCATATCAAACGAATTATGTACTCTTTTTCCTTCATTAGATTTTTTTTCCCATTGGGTTTTATCTAATAAGGTTTTAACGAGGCATAATGTATCAAATAGACATCAAAAGGGGAATGTTATGAAATAATATATGTAAATGGATGTTCGTATAACACTACGAAGAGATTCTTGGTCCAAAAGTACCAATGCGAACATTGATATTTATGTTTAGTCATACAAGACGTGAATATATGTCTGATCCCTACAATGATCTATATTTACAAGCGTACTGCAAAATCATGACGTTCAAAAGGATAGACAGTCAAAGTCACTTCTCCTAACCATGCAGTAATGTTAGCTATTTATGAAGGTACAAGCTCCAACAAATATGTATGAAGATAATGCAACTCAACTTAAAGAAGGATACATCAAATCACAAACTTTGGCAGACTTGTTTACCAAATCACTTCTGACCTCTACGTTCAAGAAATTGGTTTATGGGATAGCAATGCATCAACTCATGGAGCTTAACTGATTATCATTAGAGGGTGAAAATACGCGCTGCACTCTTTTTTCCTGAGCAAGGTTTTGTCCCACTGGGTTTTCCTTGCAAGGTTTTTAACGAGGCAGCACTCTAAAGCGTATGAAATGGATAGTCAAGAGGGGGTGTTATAAATGTATATATTTATTATGTGACTATCCATGTACTTAACTTATAATCACATTTACTATTGTAAGGTTATGAGAACCCTATAAATAATGGCTATGTATTAGTATTCGATATATCAATGAAATAAGAACACTCTCCTAATTTCTATATGTTTATGTTTCTATCATCTTTACATTGTTATTGTTTCACAACACTCTCCTATATCATCGATTTACTTTAACCATAATTTATTTCATACTCACGAATTGAGGCATATTCGAATTTCTTTATGATACAATGTATATAGCTACCGTACATCGTACGGGTATTAAGACTAGTAAAATTAAATAAAATGGGCCCTAAGTAAGCTGATCGTTAGAGCTAATTCAAGATTATTTAATAATTGTGGAAGTTTATAATCTTTTAAAATTAAATAAAATGACCCTTAGATGAGCTGATCGTTAGGCCTAATCTAAAATTGGATTTAAATGAGTATGAATACTTTTATTTAGACATATTAATCTAGAATGATATTTTAGAATATCATTAATTGAGGATTGAGAATAATACATATATCTTGCTATCAAAAAATCATACTTAAAAATGCTTTCTAATAAGTTTGTATAGTCATAATGTTTCTTTTTAACTAATTACAAGACTACACATTCAAGCGATCACGAATAATTATATTATTATTAGTATATTAACTGTATCTCATTATTACGAGAAATATACATTTTTCATAAAAGAGGTATGCTGCTAAACTCAAATTTACCGTCCAAAAAGCAAAGATAACTTATTTTAATTTTCCCCGCGGCGAAGCGCGGAAAATTCAACTAGTTATATATATAACAAAACAAGTAGCGCATCAGCGGCCTACATGCCTGCTTACTTATTTTTTTTTTAATTTCGTCTTTTAATCGTTCTGACTGATAGGTAACCACATACATGCATCTAAGTTGGTAAGGGAATTTGGATTGTTTCACATTTCTGTCACGAAAATTTTAACCTTTTTACTTTTGGCATGAAAGTTTTGTTTTTATTTAGTTTTTAAACTTTCAATTTTCGAACTTTTGCCACAAAAGTTTCATTCTTTTTATTTTTTATCACATAACTAAAGTTTTCGCCCTTTTACTTTTTCCCACATCACTTTCGTTTCTTTTACTTTTCGCACAAAAGTTTTGTTTTATTATTACTTTTTATACTTTTATTTTTCTAACTTTTGTCACGAAAGTTTTATTATCCTAGTTTTCACCACAAAACTTTTGTCAACAATTTTTACAACATAACTTTTGGTTTTTTAATTTTTGTCACGAAAGCTTCATTTTATTTAGTTTTTGTACATAACTTTGAGTTTTCGCCACATAACTTTTAATTTTTTTAACTTTTCGCACGAAAGTTTTGTTTTCGTTACTTTTTATACTTTTTCTTTTCTACTTTCGACACGAAAGTTTCATTTTCTAAACCGTTTTACTTTCTTTACTTTTTACCACATAACATTTGGATTTCTAACTTTTGTGTAACATCCCGAAACTTTTTGACATTGGCCGTTAACTTACCGTTAGCGACCGTTAGTTACTATGTGTATTATATGTGCTTACGTGAATTAAATGATTTACGTGATATATGTGTTAAAGTGATTTAAAGTAATGAAATTAAAGTTGATAATGATTAATAAAGTCAATTAATGTTCCCGATAAGATATAAGAGTTGTTAAGTTTTCCCGGTTGCGTTAAATGAGTCGTTAAGGGCCAAAACGAGTTGTAACGAAGTGCGAGGGCCTAGATGTAAAGTTTTTAAAGTTGCCCTAGTATATATATGACCTCTTGGTCGACCTAAAGGCTGGAAAAAATAGATCAAAACCCTAGAAAAGTATTTCACACAAAACCTAGGTTAAATCTTCAAGATCTAGTTGATTTCGGGTGATTCGGAAGGGTTTTTGCAAGCTTTTTGATCCGTTTATCATCCTCCAAGGTATAGATCTAAATCTTTGCAGAATATCAGTCATATTCATTCATATGTTTTGTCCATACCTGGACTTGTTGAGTATTGATTGATAAGAAACGTTTTTGTTGTTAGAATTGATGATTTCGGGTCATTCGGTGATTGTTATTGCAATCAATATGTATCTTGAGATTTCCTACAGGTATGAAGTTGTTTCTAGTGTCATTTTAATGTTTAAATAGAACCAATATAGGGTTCACATCTGGTCTTGAGGTTTGATTTGGATTCGATTGCGTTTGTAAGTCGATTTAGGTCATTCGGGTGTCAAATCGATTGTAAAATGAGTATAATGAATCCATGAATCAATTGATGATTTCATAATGATAACTAAGTCATAATTTGATGTGTATGAACTATATAGGTCGTGGTGGATTGACATGGATGTTTGATGGTGGAAATTGTTTGCAAAACAAAGGGTTTATTAGGTCTGAAAATTCAGTCATATTGCAAAAATCATATCTTCTTTATATGAACGACTTAGGAGATGAATCTTACATTTATGAAAACCTCTATGTTTCCCCTAAATTCGATATGAACAAAGTTTCGTGTTATTTTGCCAAAAGATATGCGAAAAATGTCGATTTCCAAAAATGGTCAGGTTTCGGACGAATTCTGCAGACTTGTCTTGCAAACGTCATAACTTATTCATTAGAGCTCTTCAAGAGTCAAACATTAAATTTTTGAAAAGGTCTTTTAGTGCCCTAGAAAAGTCTAGAACTGAGTTTTGTTGTATCTGTTATAACTCATAAAATTCGTGTTAGGGTGCGGAAGTTAAGATTTCAACAATGGTGGAATAGTGTGTGTTTTAGTGTGTGTTCGTGAGAGAGAAAGTAATGTGTGTGGAAAGTCTGATTTGATTGATCATCAGAAATGGGAAAAAGGTTACAAAGATTAAAGGTTTGAGGGGTATTTATACTCTAAGTATATTACAAAAGCTCCCCCTCAACCTAACAATATTTACACAAAATACAATATTTTCAAATACAACTAAGCACTAATTTATATTTCTAACATTCTCCCCCTTAGTGCTTTTGTTGTCCATCATCTTTTCCATTGTTGTCTCCTTCTCTTATTTGCACGTCTTTGTTTGTTCTTCCTTTTCTTATATCTTTGTGCAAGCAGAGGAAGTTGATGGCTTATCAATCTTTGAACTCCAGAAAGCTCTTTTCTTATAACTGTTCCATGAGTCATTCCAAAACTTCTTAGGAATGAAGTGCCAGTTATCACCTACAGGACGTTCATCAGGTAATTTGATATTGTCTTGGAAGTTTACAGGAGGTATGTTATGAGGACCAAGTTCATGGCTAGGATTCCAATGAACCCATGAACCTGTCTTTGTATGAATAATTCCTTCCTGTGACTTGGGAGTTCTGGTAATAATAAGATCTCTAATCCTCTGTCTCATATCAAGAGTATCTTTGATACGTCTTATATGATCTTCTCTTTGAGACTTTATTGCTCATCTTCTTCATTGTCAGAGTCTTCATCTATTGCATTCAGAATTGATTGACAATATTTCAAGGTACCATCTGAATATTTGGCAAAATCAGAGGCACGAATGAAAATCTTTCTCTTGAGTCTATTGATGAAGACAAATCCATCCAGGCTTTCAATTGGATCTCCAATCTGAAATGAATCTAGCTCATAACCTTCGGCTCTTTGATTTGGTCTTGTAAGGTTAATCCTACTAGTTCTTCTTTCCAAACCAATCTGGAAGTCATTGAATTCATAGAATCTAATCAAGGCTTGAATATGGCTTTTCAATACTTCATAAGCTAGAAGTTGATCTTGATTCTTGATTATCAGATAAGCATATTGATTGTAGAGGAATAGGATGTCTGAGATCGTCATATGTTGAAAAGATTCTTCTTGAACAACATAGACATTGCCATCAGCTCGACGAACTCTGAATCGAACAAGTCTGAGATTGTGACTCTTGAGAGGAGTAAACAACTGAAGGACGTTTGTGAGTGGAATCTTAAATTGTTGGTACCACCATTCAGCTCTTACAGAACTTTCAGCATTCATCAGTTCCATGTATGCATCTCTTTGACCTTGATGTCTGAACTGGAAGAATGCTCTCAATCGGTTCAATGTCATGTTAAGTCTTTCACTTGATGAGCAATAAATTTGAAAGGCTCTTTCTTCAAGGTATCTTGCTCTACACACAATTTCTTCAGGTCTTTTACTCAAATCCAAAATCTGTTCATAATTCTCAGCAAAGTACCCCTCATTAATCTGCCATATCTTATCTCTTGAGATCCTTGGATGTCTAACTCCTCGTCCAAGTTCATTGGGAGTCTCAAGATTTTCAGTGTTTGTGAAATGATGAACTATCTCTTCAAAGATATCTCCTCCATATTCTTCTTGAGTAGAATGCTGAGATTGAGAATCAGCATCAGTCTCATAATCAATATCATTTTCTGGTTGAAATGGATCAGGATCAATTGACTCATCAGAACTTGAAGTGGAAGAATAATAATGAGAATATTTCTGATGAGTGGAGGTAAATCATCTGAATCTTCTTGAATTTGAGTTCCTCCTTGATCTCCTTGACTTTGAGTTTCTTTTTCAACACTTTCTTGATCAACTTGAGTTTGTGTTTCATGACCTTCTCTAATATCTCTAATATTCTCTCCCCTCGGGTTGATCATCAGGATCTTGATCATCCCGACGCCTTGAGATATTAGCCAGTCTACATTGTTGATCAAGCTCTTGAACTCGCTTTTGAAGAGCTTCAATTTCAGCCTGTTGTGCAAGTTGAGTACTTTTGGCTGACAAATATGCAAGAAGTGAGTGAAAAATAGATCTTTTATGCGACGACAGATTTGGTTCTTCAGATCTTAACCGATTCATAAGAGCGACAATTAGAGTATCGGTAGATAAACCACTGGTAGCAATTCGGTTTGGTGAGCAATCACTTAAATATTCAGATGAATCAGAATCAGATGAGGAACTGGAAGAATGATGTGGTGAATTAGGATCAGGAAATGATTGGGTTCTTGATGTTGGTGGTATTGTTGTTGTTGTTGTTGTTGTTGTTGTTGTTGTTGTTGGTGGTGGTGTTGATATATGTGGGGGTGTTGGTGTTGTATGTGTTGGTGTTGAAGTTTCTTTTGGAGAACGAATGCGTAAAGTACCTCCAGTATACAATCTTGGTGGTTGAGAAGTTGATGGTGAAGCAGGAAGTTTACCAGTGATTGTGTTTCTTGATATAAGTAGTTCACTCCTTTGTCCCTCTTTAATCCCTTCAACAAATTGAGCAATTATTCTTTGAGCCTCAGGTGGTAATGGAATATCAGAAATTGGCACATCAGTAGTCTCAAGTGATTCTACTGATTGACCTGAAGACATCATGACTGTCTCAGGATTTCCTGTTGGTTCAAAAGTATGAACAACAGTTGATGATTCGGCTTTGCAACCAGAATCGGGTTGTTGTTGGGCAACACCACTAACAGTACCGGGGTCACTGAGAATGCCCGTTAATACAGTCTCAGGTTGATCCTGAGGAACAGCAGTGTCACAACGGCGTTCATACTGCTCCCCAGTCTCTGTCTGAGGACTGGTACCTGCGGCTAAAGCTGGCGTGATGTTAGCTAAGGCAGGATTTCCAAGCTGTCCTTGAGGGTCACACAAAGTGGGTCCCTCTCCGCTTGTTTCCGGCACCAGTACTCAACTGGGCTTGTGATTCCGTGTGCCTAGGTGATCTAGACTCTTGTGCATGAACTGAAGGCGAGAGGTGGGGCTGGTCCTCTCTATTTTCAACACTCTCATCCTCCAAATGAGGAGAGTGTGGTGAGCGTGGCTGTTCCCCGTGAATTTCTGAGACTAACTCCTGTTGTGAGGAGTCAGAATGGTTGGGAGAGTTTGGTGCAAGCGAGAATGGGTAGTTCTCGACTTCTACTCTAGGGTAAACCCGGCGTTGATATTGGTTTAAGACTAATTGGAGGCCAACGTTTTCTTTTTGCCTTTCACCTATCCCGGACCTCTCAACCTCTCTGGTATTTTCAACCCCTCCCTCAGTCCTTCCTTGTTCCTCCGGGATGTCTATGACATCATCAGCAAACTGATTTGCATCATCATCAGATGCATCATTATCAGAAGTATCTTCTGGTTCGGGTTCTTGAAATCGGTCATACTCAAAGCGAGATCTTTTAAAAGTTTTGCGAATATTTACTGGAATTGATTTCTTTCGGCCTTGAGTATATGTCGGTGGAGGAGATCGGACAAAAGATGATGAAGGTATGGTTGAGGTAGATTGAGGTATGATTGGTGGTTCAGGTGTAGTTATTTCAGGAAGTGGTGAAGATTGATGAATTGGTGATAAGGATGATTGAGGAAATTTAGGTGAAGATGGAGATGATGGTGTTTGAGGTGTTTGTGTTCTGGGGGGTGGTGATCGGATTGGTTTTGGAGAACCAGAAGCAGATATTGTCTCTTCAGAAGAAGGTTCAGCTTGAGCTTTGCTTTTGAGTTTCTTTGAAGAACTCTTTTTCTTCTTCTTTTGGTGCACTTGTTTACTTAATTTCAACACAAACATTTCTCCTCTTTGTTTCTTTCTCTTTGGCTTACTGGAACTGGATTCACCCTCACGCTCTTTTCTTTTTCTACTTGACCCCTCACCAGGTGTCCTATGTACAGCTTGGGTAGGAACCGGGAGGCTTTCCGATTCCAGTGCTGTTCTAATCCAGTCCAGATAAGCAATCTTATCTTCATCAGAATCTGAAACCATGTCTAACAGGAATGATGGAATCAGAAAATTATAATTACAGCTCCTGAATCTCTGACATATTTGTAAAAATGTATTGTCACTTGGCTGCTGTTTAGAAGCCTTGGAATGCTTCTTTCCTGTCTGATGGCACTGTAGACAATTTCTGTTAGAAATCTAATGAATGGAATATACTTCTTGGGAACAGAGATTTTGCCATTTACTAATACGATCAATTGATCCCACAGAAGTTGAGCAATGTCATAGTGTCTGTTGAAAACAACACCATAAAATATGTGCAGCATTGGCTGTGTCAGATTGTCCATCCCTCTTGTGTAAGGGGTTAAGCAGTTGCTTAGGATGGAATACACATAATACCAAATCTTTGGTAGATTTTTCAACTTGAAATCTCTTGTCCTGGATAAAGGACCTTCATAGCCAATTGAAATCAAGGCAGCAAACATTTCTTCATTGGACTCAAATTCATCATAATCAACATGTCCATTGAAGTCTGCTTCAGGTAGTCTTAAAATCCTTCTGAAGTCATCAATATTAAACTCAAACTCATATGTTGTTTCTCCTGAAGTCAACTGATACTGAAAGTAGCCTTGACGACGAAGTTCAGGAGATTTTGATTTGGCTTTGGCTCTTGGATTTGTTGGATCATAAGGTTGAACAAAAGTAATGGATCTCCACATTTCAAAAAGATAGACTTCAGCTAAGTCTTGTTCAACAGTAAGTACATATGTGAGAGGATGATTATGAAGAATTCTCGGAACTATTTGAAAGCCGGGAGCAATGAATGGATCATATAATGCTCTGTTATTTCTCATATTTCTTGTGTTTCCGGCAATGAGAATTTCTTCAATTGATTCATTTAGAGCAATCTCTTCATCATATTCAATAACTTCTTGATGATCCATTTTTTTTTTTTTATTATTTTTCTGTTTTAAGACAAAAAAGAAAATTTAACGCACACATAAAATAATGTTTGAATAGCAAATAACAAGTTTCACTCAAATGATTTATATAAAATACAAAGAGGTTCACAAAGGCGATCAACTCAGTGTATTCTTTATAAGTCATTTGAAATGAGAAGATAAACTCAGAAATTAAAGTATAATCATATAAGTACAATATATTTAAAAATAGCAAGGAAGTACACAAAGGCGTTCAATTCCTCGTATTTCAAATATATTGTGATTATAAGATAATACAAAGCATTTTGTCACACCACACAAAATTTAAGAAAAAAATTTTAAAAATTTTCTAAGTATGAAAACTAGGACGATCTTGACAAGATCGTCCTGAGGTTGAACTCAGGTAAGATCGTCTTAAGAATGTCTTTTGAAAGAATGAGACGATCTTAAAATTTGATAAAAATGGGACGATCTTGTTCAAGATCGTCTTAGCCTTAATTATTGAAAAAAAATGTTAAGTATGGAAAATTATGAACATGGGACGATCTTGTTCAAGATCGTCTTGGAAAATAGATGGAAAAAAATGATACGATCTTGGTCAAGATCGTCTTGGACATCAATGAAAAACAATTTTCCTTTTGAAACATTTCTAACACTTAGAAATATAAATTGAAATCAACTCAATGATTTCCCTTTATATTTATAAGTATTAGTTTTGAGCAAACCGATCTCTTGCGAGTTCAGTTACCCATCCATTTGTTTTTCAAAAAAATTCATCATCCACACAGCGAACAGACCCTAGAACGATCCTGACAAGATCGTCCTGGTCTTGGTCTCAAGGGTTACATGGCAAATTTATACAAGGAAGTGGAACTAAGACGGTCTTGGCAAGATCGTCTTATTTCCATGTAGTTTTTGGAACCAAGACGATCTTGGGCAAGATCGTCTTAGAAACAAAACACACTTGAAACTAAGAGAATTTTGCCAGAATCGTCTTATCTTTTTCAGTTAATCTCTTAGTACAAAATGAGTTTTCTTCACAACAAAACATGGTAAAAACATTTATATGAATCATAGAAAGCAATACTGAACAACTCACATCACTTAAATCAAACAACATAACCTAGATCGTCTTAGGTCATCTTCTTCACAAAAAATATCAGGTTTTTGAATTTTCGAAATCACAATACTAAGCATAAAAACATGTAATAAACATACACATATAACCTAAACATGCATCTAAATCATTCCAACATCACATATGCATTACCAGTCGATCAAAATTCAAGAAATAAAAAAATAAGTTCATCATTTAAGATCAGTTTCTTACTTGAATAAGTGATCTGAAGACAATGTGATTATGGAATAAAATGCTTAGAATGAGATTACCAACAAAACCCTTATCCTTTTTCAATGATCAGCCAACAATTAAATTTGAAGTGATTTGAGAGAGTTTATGGGAAACTGGAATAAAATAAAGAAATGAAAAGAAAGAAAAATAATCGTTTTCCCTCTTCCTTAAGGAAGAGGAAACCCGATTAGTAGGGTCGGGTGGGTTTTGACCCGAATTGAGAGTTATGGGTTTTTGAAATTGGGCTTATGGTTAAAAAAAATGGGCTAAGAAAAAAAACACTTTTATTGAAACAAGACACAACTAAACAATTGAAAATGAATTTTTATTTTTGGTTTTTCTAAATGAAAAAAAATCCTTTTTGGTTTTTTTTCTAAAATAAACAATGAGTTTCTCTTCAAATAGTGCAAATACACAAACTCCCCTTAGATTCATGAATTATCCTTTTTCTTCCCCTCAAACATTGCATGATATTGAAGCACATTGCACATAAGCATAGCATCAATGTTTAACAGATAATGAATGAAAGAGAAAGAGATGAAGGATTTGTACAGAACATGCAGAGGCAAGTAAGCGCATTGGTAACGAGCACTTATTTGAGATTGTTTCTTGAAAAGAAACTCATTCCAGGATCATGTGTTAAACAGTATCCAAGATTGAAATACTAAACACAGACCTTTATTACCTGCAAAACAAAATTAGGTTTTTCTAGGTACCCACCTTTGAATGGGTCCTTTTGGGTTAGTGGAATCATTTAAAGTATATAAATGAGGTTTTCGAACAAGAGGTTTATGTAACATCCCAAAACTTAAACGTATATGTTGACTAACGTCGTTAGGTCAAATTCTAAGTCCGTGATATGTTTATGTGGAAATATGTGTTTATGTGCCCTATATGTGAGATTTAATTATCTTTAATGAGTGACAATAAAGTGGATTAAATGATGTGTAAAAGGCCTTTGTAGTGTGCGAAAGTGCTTTAGTGTGTTATATGTATCCCCAATAGGTGTTTTTAAGCGAAATAAAGTTAATATGAAGTCCAGGGACTAAATTTGACAAAAGTGAAAGTTGAAAAACGGGATTAGGGCTAGGATTAACCTAATCTAGAGTGATTTGGCAGCAATTAACTTAATTGAACACATACAAAGTATCTTAAATTTCCTAATTGATTTCTTAAGCAAATCTTCAAGGTTTTTGGTTAATCATTCGAGTGTTTTTGTAATTGGATTGGATCGGTCACTTGTTGTTCAGGTAATCAACGATCTACTACGTATATTTCATATTCAAAGGTGATAATTAAAGGATTAAGATCTGATTTTAAAAGGGTTTTTGTTTAATTAGGGTTCATGTTGTGTCTTTGGCTAATTAATGATCTAAACGGTGTCAAACGAGTTTGTAATCGATATGAATGATCAAAATATGTTTAACAATGTCAAAATCATGTTTTGGGTGAAGCCCAAGTCGTTTGTTTCTGGAAAAAATCGAAGAACAAAGTCGTTTTATGAATTCTGGGCGAAGTTATGTTTCTGATAGCTAAATTCGTTCCCTGTTGGTCATCTTCGTTTGGTGAACGAAGTTTAACTTCGTGGGAAACTAAAGTCGTTCATTAGGAGTCTATTTTCGTTTGATAAAGTGTGAGTTAAACTCGTTTGCTAAGTAAAAGTCTAAATTCGTTTGAAAAGGAAGTCTAAGTTCGTTTATGTGTTAAATTCGTTTTCTGGAATCTATGTTCGTATGATCAAACGAAGATGAACTTCGTTTGAGGTCTAAATTCGTTTTTGGAAACTTAAATTCGTAAGGTGTAATGCTGGTTCGAATTTGGTCAGCCTTTAAGTAGTGCTAAGATTTATTTTATTGTCCCAAATGACTTATACTTCATATGTTAATGAACGATAGGTGTCGGGGGATTACTATTAAGCACTGTTAGCTTTGTTTGCGCGCACATACTACTACGAGGTAAGATACACTACTTTTGTCACGCTGAGGGTGCAACGAAAATGGTTCGTAAACTATAACCTCCATAACAGTAATGTATAACTCATGGTGGTTGGGTTGATATGGGAGGTACTCGGGGATTAATGATGACGATGTTTATGCCTAAAATGTTTCCCCGTACATGTGTTTACGATATGAAATGTTATGATGAACGGTGGTTAATGATATGTTTACGATATGATATGTTATGATGAACGGTGGTTAATGATATGTTTACGATATGATATGTTATGATGAACGGTGGTTAATGATATGTTGTAATGTTGTTATGTGCATGTATATGTGGCTTGTTCATCTAGAACACTAGACCTTTTTAGGTTGCCATGACACGTGCACGTTTTAAGGGCCCTAACGTGAAAAGATGATAGTATGGATTAGTTTAGGTTAAAGGTGGAAATCTAACTAAATATGATAAATGCTCGAGCTAATTAGATGTTGAGTGTTATGCATAACCTGTGCCTTACGGTGGTAATAGGTACATCGTGCCTTACGGTGGTAATAGGTACGTATAAATGGTGCCTGACGGTGGTAATAGGTACGTCATGCCTTACGGTGGTTATAGGTACGTTAAAATAGTTGCTCGGGTGGCTCCTTGCAACAAGTCATATGTGGCGAGTAGTTTCGGGTGGCCTGATGACCCACCTAATGTCATGAACATAGCGTGCTACTCATGGATCGACATTGTCTTTCCTTAAAACGGTAACTTCGGTTACAACTTAACGAGGTGAATCAAAGTGATCAAATTGATTAGGCACGCTTAGGGTCATGAACTCTATGCTTATATGTGATGTGGATATGTTATACGGTGGTATGAATGCCTAATTAAAATGACGTAATGCTTTAAAGTGACGATTTAAATGGATGAAATGTTTTGCTTAAACCTGGTGTTATCTTACCTTAGCTTTATAGCTAACACTTGTTTCTTTTAATGTGTTGACACCCCTCAGGTTAGGCAGTGAGATGACGTGTGAAGCTTTGGCGAGAAATGGGTAGATGATCAAGCTGGCTTTAGTTTACCCAATAGCTTCGCATCGACCTTATGTTATTGATTTCCTTTATGGAACTTATGTAATGACTATGTTATGATTGCTTTATGTTGGCAATCTTATGGATTTCTTTTATTACAGATTTGATGCTATTAGTAACACCACCAATGTTTTCTCAACTGTTTTCCTTAGTTGAGTATTTTCCAAAATCGTTTCCGCATGATTTAACGCCGTTAGGCGAAATTTTTGGAAATCCATATTTTTACGAAACGGGTGTTACAATTTGGTATCAGAGAAGTGGTTTAAGTGAACCAAGGCCTATTGACCATAGGATTTGGACTTAAACTTAGGATATGCATGCTAGGTACTCGTAGGATGCCTTAGCTAGTGATGACATGTGATGTAGGATGGGTTGGGATGAGTGCGAGTGTGATAAGGCTTACGAAGATGTTTATGTTACAGCCTTATCCCAACGAGCTTTTGTTTTATTTCGCGCTTATCGACTCCACCATTTTATTGAAGGAAAATGGTTAACACTCGCAACCGCAACATCCAACGTGACGGAGCAACTGCCAGCGTTACTCCACCTGTCCATCCAGGTGCAGTTGCTACTAATGCTGCTGCTACTGCTGCTGCAGCTAACGTGAATAGAAATCAAGTGAATCCTCAGCAGGTCAATCGACAAGGCTCGTTAGGCCCTATGCCTCCACCTCCTGGTAATCAACCCATAGTTAACGAAGCAGTGGTAGAGCAAATCCCAAATGCAGCTGAATTGTACAATCTTGTGCTGACTCTCCAGGCCCAGTTAGCACAGACCCAGGAGCAACTGAACAACGCTCTTGCCGAAAATGCTGAAGGAACTGATGGCAATTTCTCAGTGCCTTCTCACCACACTGAGCTACCAATTAATAATGTAGTCGTTCCCCCTGTTAATGTTGATGTGGCTCCTCCTAATGTAGTTCAAGCTCCTCGATTCAAGTTCGAAAGTTTTCAGAAGTGCGGAGCTCAGAAATTCTATGGAACACTTAATGCAGTGGGTTGCATGGAATGGCTTGATGATACTGAGATGGTTTTTGAAGCTTGTGATTGTCCCGAGGATAAGAAAGTGTTGTGTGCTAGCAGGATGCTGAAAGAAGGTGCTCGGGACTGGTGGAAGAGCATTACCATTTCGATGACTCCAGCTATGGTATCTGCTATTACGTGGGCTAACTTCAGACAAAAATTTATTGAAGAGTATATTGGAGTTCATGAGCAGAGAAAAATGGAAAAAGAGTTTCGTGCCCTGAAGGCTGAAGTGGGAAAAATTAATGATTATGCTCGTTCCTTTATGGAAAGATGAAATTTGTGGGTCATCTATTCAGAACTGATGCAGATCAAGTCGCCTGCTATGTCGATGGTTTACCTCCAAGTTATCGGGGTATTTGTAGGCAGCATAAGACTCTAACTGAAGCAATCAAAGAATCTAAAAAGCTTGATGATGATTTTGCTGCGGATAAGAAAGTTGAAAAGAAAGAGGATGAGAAGAAGTCTGTCAATAAGAGGAGGTTTGGTGGATCAAATCGTTTTGGAAAGAAATTTAAGGGATCTTCATCGTCCTTTGACAAGGGAAGGGCAGACAAGGATGGAAAATGGTGCCCAGGCTGCAAATCTATCCATTCTGGGTCAGTGTTCTACAAAGACCCGCAGGTGCAATAGGTGTGGAACTCAGGGTCATACCATTGATCAATGCACTGACAAGGCAAGATGTTATAAATGTGGAGACACCAAGCACCGTATTACAGACTGCCCGCAGATGAAGAAAGATGAGGGAAAGAAGGCAGAAGCTTCCCAGGCCAAAGCCCGTGCTTTTCAGATGACGGCTGAGGAGGCAAAAGACGATGATCAGGTAGTTACTGCTACCCTTATTGTTAACTCCAAACCTGCTAATGTGTTATTTGATTCTGGTGCGAACAAATCTTTTGTGTCTACTCTGTTGCTCCTAAGTTAGACATGACTACTAGTTCTTTACGGTGCCCTATAGAAGTAGAGGTGGCTAATGGTGCGACGTCTATTATTCGGGAAGGTTATTCTGATTGTCCGATAGAAATAGAGGGTCGTCATTTACTGCTAACCTGTTACCCGCTACTATTCCTAGTTTCGATGTTGTTCTCGGTATGGATTGGATGTCTAAGAATGATGCTGTCGTCCTATGTTCGAAAAAGATAGTCCGTATCGCTACTCCCGACGGTAAAGGTGTTTGTGTCTATGGTGACAAGAAGCCGGGAAATGTTAAGGTGATCTCGATGATGAAAGCACTTCGTTGTATACGGCAAACTAAGTCACATTTTCTAGCTTATGTCATCGATTCTCGTATCGCGAAGCCTACAGTCTCTGATGTCGAGGTTGTTTCCGAGTTTCCTGATGTTTTCCCTGAAGATCTTCCAGGTCTTCCTCCGGATCGTGAGGTTGAATTTTCTATTGACCTTATTCCTGGTGCTACTCCTGTAGCCAAAGCTCCGTATCGATTAGCTCCGACGGAGATGAAGGAGTTAATGACGCAAATTCAGGAACTTTTAGATAAAGGTTCATTCGTCCGAGTTCCTCTCCTTGGGGTGCTCCTATCCTTTTCGTAAAGAAGAAAGACGGATCCATGCGCATGTGTATCGATTATCGTGAGCTGAATAAAAGAACGGTGAAGAATAAGTATCCACTCCCTCGCATTGATGATTTGTTCGATCAACTTCAAGGTGCTTCCTATTTTTCGAAGATCGACTTACGATCTGGCTATCATCAACTGAAGGTTGAAGAAGAAAGTGTAGCCAAAACAGCGTTCCGAACTCGTTATGGTCACTATGAGTTCCTTGTCATGCCATTCGGTTTGACAAATGCTCCAGCGAAGTTTATGGATTTGATGAACCGTGTCTGTCGACCTTTTCTGGATCATTTCGTTATTGTTTTTATCGACGACATCCTTGTGTATTCAAAGTCGGAAGAGGAACATAGAGAGCATTTGAGAGCTGTCCTTCAAGTCCTCAGAGAGAAAAAGCTATATGCTAAGTTCTCCAAGTGCGAGTTCTGGCTAAAGGAAGTTCATTTCCTCGGCCATGTCGTCTCCTCGGATGGTATAAAGGTAGATCCTTCGAAGATAGAAGCGGTGTCGAAGTGGGAGCAGCCTAAGTCTCCTACTGAAATTAAGAGTTTTCTCGGTTTGGCTGGCTATTATCGACGTTTTATTTAAGATTTCTCGCGCATTGCCAAGCCAATGACTGAATTAACGAAGAAAGGTGTGAAGTTTGTGTGGACCGATGCTCAGAGAAAGCCTTCACGACGTTGAAAAAGAAGTTGTGTGAAGCTCCGGTTCTAGCTTTACCCGAAGGAACCGATGATTTAGTGTCTATAGTGACGCATCCATCACGGGGTTAGGGTGTGTACTAATGCAACGAGACAAAGTTATCGCTTACGCCTCTCGACAGCTGAAGCCTCATGAGCGGAACTATCCTACTCATGACCTTGAGCTGGCTGCGGTTGTTTTTGCTCTGAAGTTGTGGCGACATTATCTGTATGGTACAAAGTGTACCCTTTATACGGATCATAAGAGCTTACAGTAAGTGTTTACTCAGAAGGACATGAATGTTAGACAACGACGGTGGATGGAGTTATTGAAGGATTATGATTGTGAAATTAAATATCACCCAGGCAAAGCTAATGTGGTTGCTGATGCCTTAAGCCGCAAAGGATATGCGAAGAGTAGATTATGTGCGATGATTACAAGATTGAGTCGAATTTACTGGAACCTATTCGATTAGCTCAAATCGAAGCGTTAAAGGATGATAATGTGAAAGCGGAGTCTATTGGGAAAAAGAAGAAGAACAGACTCCAAATGGAAGAAAATAGTCGTGGCCTTCGAACTTACAAAGGTAGAATATGGGTTCCTCTCTATGGAGGCAATCGTGAGTTAGTAATGGATGAAGCTCACAAAACTAAGTATTCTGTACACCCTGGTGCCACAAAGATGCATGCAGATTTGAGCCTATTTATTGGTGGCCCAGTATTAAGAACGATGTAATGATGTACGTACAGAAATGTTTGACGTGTGCGAAGGTGAAAGCTGAACATCAAAAGCCTTACGGGAAGTTTCAGCAACTCGAGATCCCTGAGTGGAAATGGGATCGTATTACGATGGATTTTATAACCAAACTTCCAAGAACGCCTCGTGGTCATGATATGATATGGGTTATTGTCGATCGATTAACGAAGAGTGCTCACTTTCTCCCAGTTTGTGAGACTGCTCCTATGGAGAACTTCGCTACGTTGTATATTGATGAAATGGTTACTAAACATGGTGTTCCGATATCGATTGTGTCCGATCGTGATGCTCGATTCGTTTCCAACTTTTGGAAGAGTTTTCAACGGGAAGTTGGTACTCAAGTTCGTCTGAGCACAGCCTATCACCCGCAGACCGATGGGCAAAGTGAAGGACTATTCAAACGCTCGAAGATATGCTCAGAGCTTGTGTAATGGACTATGGTGGTTCGTGGGATAAACACCTACCTCTTATTGAGTTTGCGTATAACAATAGTTATCATGCGAGCATTGGAATGCCACCTTTTGAGATGTTATATGGTAGAAAGTGTCGGACTCCTAGTTGTTGGTTGGAGCCCAGGGAAAAGCAACTTGCTGGACCCGAATTAGTACAACTTACGGCCGATAAAGTTAACATAGCAAAGAAAGCCTTACGTGTTGCTCGCGAAAGGCAAAAGTCATATGCTGATAAGAAAAGGAGGCCGTTCGATTTTAAAGAAGGCGAAATGGTTTTACTCAAGGTGTCGCCTTGGAAAGGTGTATTACGGTTTGGAAAACGTGGAAAGTTAAGCCCAGATTCATTGGACCTTTCAAGATTATCAAGAAGGTTAATGAACAGGCATTTCAACTGGAATTACCTCCAGAACTACACGCAATTCACAACACATTTCATGTGTGTTACCTACGTAAGTGCTATGCGAATGAAACGGATGTCATTCCACTCGAGGACGTAAGTATTAATCCAACAAGCAGATTGTCGATGAACCTGTTGCTATAATGGGAAGGAAACAAAAGAAGTTACGACGAAAGACTATCGATCTAGTTCTCATAAAGTGGAAAACACAATCACGGCGAAAGTATGACTTGGGAGACCGAGTCCGTAATGCGGGAGACCTATCCCCACCTTTTTGATGCTGAAGTGATTTCGGGGACGGAATCCTCTTAAGGGGGAGGTAATTGTAACATCCCAAAACTTAAACGTATATGTTGACTAACGTCGTTAGGTCAAATTCTAAGTCCGTGATATGTTTATGTGGAAATATGTGTTTATGTGCCCTATATGTGAGATTTAATTATCTTTAATGAGTGACAATAAAGTGGATTAAATGATGTGTAAAAGGCCTTTGTAGTGTGCGAAAGTGCTTTAGTGTGTTATATGTATCCCCAATAGGTGTTTTTAAGCGAAATAAAGTCAATATGAAGTCCAGGGACTAAATTTGACAAAAGTGAAAGTTGAAAAACGGGATTAGGGCTAGGATTAACCTAATCTAGAGTGATTTGGCAGCAATTAACTTAATTGAACACATACAAAGTATCTTAAATTTCCTAATTGATTTCTTAAGCAAATCTTCAAGGTTTTTGGTTAATCATTCGAGTGTTTTTGTAATTGGATTGGATCGGTCACTTGTTGTTCAGGTAATCAACGATCTACTACGTATATTTCATATTCAAAGGTGATAATTAAAGGATTAAGATCTGATTTTAAAAGGGTTTTTGTTTAATTAGGGTTCATGTTGTGTCTTTGGCTAATTAATGATCTAAACGGTGTCAAACGAGTTTGTAATCGATATGAATGATCAAAATATGTTTAACAATGTCAAAATCATGTTTTGGGTGAAGCCCAAGTCGTTTGTTTCTGGAAAAAATCGAAGAACAAGTCGTTTTATGAATTCTGGGCGAAGTTATGTTTCTGATAGCTAAATTCGTTCCCTGTTGGTCATCTTCGTTTGGTGAACGAAGTTTAACTTCGTGGGAAACTAAAGTCGTTCATTAGGAGTCTATTTTCGTTTGATAAAGTGTGAGTTAAACTCGTTTGCTAAGTAAAAGTCTAAATTCGTTTGAAAAGGAAGTCTAAGTTCGTTTATGTGTTAAATTCGTTTCTGGAATCTATGTTCGTATGATCAAACGAAGATGAACTTCGTTTGAGGTCTAAATTCGTTTTTGGAAACTTAAATTCGTAAGGTGTAATGCTGGTTCGAATTTGGTCAGCCTTTAAGTAGTGCTAAGATTTATTTTAATGTCCCAAATGACTTATACTTCATATGTTAATGAACGATAGGTGTCGGGGGATTACTATTAAGCACTGTTAGCTTTGTTTGCGCGCACATACTACTACGAGGTAAGATACACTACTTTTGTCACGCTGAGGGTGCAACGAAAATGGTTCGTAAACTATAACCTCCATAACAGTAATGTATAACTCATAGGTGGTTGGTTGATATGGGAGGTACTCGGGGATTAATGATGACGATGTTTATGCCTAAAATGTTTCCCCGTACATGTAGTTACGATATGAAATGTTATGATGAACGGTGGTTAATGATATGTTTACGATATGATATGTTATGATGAACGGTGGTTAATGATATGTTTACGATATGATATGTTATGATGAACGGTGGTTAATGATATGTTGTAATGTTGTTATGTGCATGTATATGTGGCTTGTTCATCTAGAACACTAGACCTTTTTAGGTTGCCATGACACGTGCACGTTTTAAGGGCCCTAACGTGAAAAGATGATAGTATGGATTAGTTTAGGTTAAAGGTGGAAATCTAAACTAAATATGATAAATGCTCGAGCTAATTAGATGTTGAGTGTTATGCATAACCTGTGCCTTACGGTGGTAATAGGTACGTATAAATGGTGCCTTACGGTGGTAATAGGTACGTATAAATGGTGCCTTACGGTGGTAATAGGTACGTCATGCCTTACGGTGGTTATAGGTACGTTAAAATAGTTGCTCGGGTGGCTCCTTGCAACAAGTCATATGTGGCGAGTAGTTTCGGGTGGCCTGATGACCCACCTAATGTCATGAACATAGCGTGCTACTCATGGATCGACATTGTCTTTCCTTAAAAACGGTAACTTCGGTTACAACTTAACGAGGTGAATCAAAGTGATCAAATTGATTAGGCACGCTTAGGTCATGAACTCTATGCTTATATGTGATGTGGATATGTTTATACGGTGGTATGAATGCCTAATTAAAATGACGTAATGCTTAAAGTGACGATTTAAATGGATGAAATGTTTTGCTTAAACCTGGTGTTATCTTACTTAGCTTTATAGCTAACACTTGTTTCTTTTAATGTGTTGACACCCTCAGGTTAGGCAGTGAGATGACGTGTGAAGCTTTGGCGAGAGATGGGTAGATGATCAAGCTGGCTTTAGTTTACCCAATAGCTTCGCATCGACCTTATGTTATTGATTTCCTTTATGGAACTTATGTAATGACTATGTTATGATTGCTTTATGTTGGGCAATCTTATGGATTTTCTTTTATTACAGATTTGATGCTATTAGTAACACCACCAATGTTTCTCAACTGTTTTCCTTAGTTGAGTATTTTCCTAAATCGTTTCCGCATGATTTAACGCCGTTAGGCGAAATTTTTGGAAATCCATATTTTTACGAAACGGGTGTTACAGTTTATTCTTTAGATTCACCACAATCCCATTAGAATCAACAATCAAAGGTTTAGAAATCACAGTAGAAGGTTTAGAATTTCTTACTGACCATGGTTTAGCTAGATTACTCAAATTTGAATTAATTTTCCTATCAGGAACTTCCTTCTTGTAATCATTAGCCATCCAATTTCTTCTAACTGATGATTTAGAAATCCACTTATGGGTACTAGCTAATGTCTTCTCTCCTGTATCAGATAAATTCTTGGAATTAGTTCGAGGAGATAAAAACACATTCTGATTTTGTGTTTTCTTGGTGGAAGATTTGTTATGCTGTTTCTTTTGATTTGTAACAGTGAACCAACCATACTGATCTCTATAACTAGTTATACCATTGGATGTATCTTTTATTAGCAAATCTTGGCTAGTTTTAGATATCTTAGGTAAAGAACTAGATTGAGATATAGCCTTAGAAGCAGAGGTTCTAGAAACAGATGAAGTATCAACTTTGAGCTTTGATTTAGCAGAAATAGTTTTCTTACCTTTGACAGTTGTTGCATATTGACCTTTGGGTAAATAAAATGAAGTTGGAGCAAACTTAGATTTAGATTCCTTCTTTGGTTTAGGCTTTTTTGGGTGAGAGTTTTTCAAGCTCTTTTTCAACTTCTGGTGCAAAAACATGATCAGTTTTCAAAAACTTATCAAATTCTTCAACAGAAAAATCTGGATAAGTAAATTGTGATCCTTTGGTTTGAACTTCTGATTTGAAAACATTTTTGTTTGTCAATTTTTCAATTAATGCTTTTGCTTTAGCCTTATTATCAGTAGGGATCTCAATCTTTTGCTCTAAGTTCACTTTATTTTGGTCAACAGGGGTGATCACAGGGGTATCAAAAGAAAGTATTTTCTTGACAGAAGCACGATGTTTAGCTTTCAAAGCTTGAACTTTCTCTTCAATTTGGAAGAATAATGATAGCATGGAAGTGGACATATCATGAATCTCTTCAGGAGAGATGCTATCAACCTGCATATCTTTAAAATTCTCACTCCCTTTGACTGGAGTGGAGCAATCAACAGAAGTTAGATCATGCATTGTTTGAATCTTGGTGGTCTCACTTACCTTTGGAGTATGATTTTGAGTTTTCAGATATTCAATGACTTGTTGTTGAGACTCAATCTTTTGTTTTAAACCTTCAATTTCTTTTTCCAATATGGTAGTTGGAATGTAAAATCTTTCAGAAATTTGTTTTGAACAATCATTTTGAGACTCATTTTCAGGAATTGAAATATTGTCTATTTCTTCTAACTCATAGATGGATCTTTTATGAGTTTTCCTGTATGTGTCATTAATAGCAACATAATCAATCTGAAATCTGTTTGGTTTTTGTCTTTCAACATCATCTGACTCAAAGTCATCCTCAGATGGTCTAATAAACTCTTGAATCATGCCAAGTCTGAGACATTTTTCATTGTAAAGTGGACCAAGGTCTTCTTTTTGGATTTTTTCTAAATGTGTTGGATTCTCATAACCCAACCCAAGGAGAAGTTCTGATCTATCAATCTTTGACTTATTGTAATAAGCAGTGAAATTCAGAAGAGGATTTTGTTCAATTTTATAGATTTTTTCTTGATAGAACAAAATGTTTGTTTTCAAATCCTCAACTTGTTTTTGAAGAGTTTCAATTTCAACTCCTTTGAGAAAACAAGTACTGTTTAGATCAGAAATCTGTCTTTCATGTTTTTCACAATTGGGTCTAAAATCTTTCATTTTATTTGTGAGAAACTCAACATCAGCTTGTCTTGCATTTGCTCTTAACCATTCATTGGTTTTCTCAAGCTTTAAAGTCTCAATGATTTGCTTGAGTGAATGGACAGTCTTTTCAAGGTCTTGACATTTGTTGGTTAATTTAGCATTGGGTGAAACAACTTGAGAACTGTTACTTGACAAATGCATTTCTTTTAAAGAATCATAGTTCACTTTGAGAGCTTCATGAGCTATTGAGAGTTCTGAAAAATTTTCATTGATTTTATCAAACTCTTGTTTAGCCATTTTCAAATTGTTTTGCAAAGTGAGATTTTGCTTTGTCAAAGTATCAGCAGTTTTTTGAACATACAAGTAATTATCTTTGGAAATGGATTGTACCTCACTTGTTGTTGTTTTTGAAGTAGTTTGTGAATGATTGTTTGTTGAAGTGACAGATGTCATTAAGCATGTGAGATCTTCAGAATCAGCATCAATATCTCCGAATAGCCATGGTTTCATTTTTTGTTGTTTGGCTAAGAACTTCTTTCTGATCTCAAGCTCTGAACTCTTCATTGTTGTCCCTGAAATGAATAAACAAAGATTTGTTATTAATTTTGATTAAAAAAAATTTTGGAATTAAAACGATCTTGAAGAAGATCGTCTTAGGATCTGGTTAGGACGATCTTGATATAAGATCGTCTTAAAAAATTATGTAGAAAAGTAAGACGGTCTTGAATGAAGATCGTCTTAAGTATTGATTAAGAAATCGTCTTAAAATTGTTGAGAAAAGGTAAGACGGTCTTGGTTTAAGATCGTCTTAAAATTGGTTGAGAAAAGGTAAGACGGTCTTGGTTTAAGATCGTCTTAAAATTGGTTGAGAAAAGGTAAGACGGTCTTGGTTTAAGATCGTCTTAAAATTGGTTGAATGAAAAAAAAAAATTCTAAGTATAGAAAAAATTCTGGAAATTTGGTCAGAAAGAGGTTATGATTTCAGAATTTGTTGAGCAAAACCAATCTCAATGAGATTAGTTACCCAAGGAATCCACAACACAACAGTTCACACAGAACCAAAAATATTAGGACGATCTTGGGAAGATCGTCTTAATACCAAAACAAAGTAAACACTAGGACGATCTTGAAGAAGATCGTCTTAGAGTCATGAAGATCGTCTGAATGAAAAACTGTAAGAACACCAGAAAAAGACAAAATAGTCGATTATTTCACTAATTTGCTTATAATTCACTCAATTTTGAGAGTTAGAATTCAATTCAAACCCAGAAACACTCAAAATACGATCGCGCACAACCCTAGAAACAATTCCATGGATTAAGTCAACTCAAATTGAAAATTCAAAATCTCATCAACTTTCCAAAAATTTGGATTTTGATCAATTCTGTGAATTGGATTCTGAAACTTGACAGGATGTTTTTAGAGGTGATTTAGAATGTATTTGTAAACAAAAACAGGAAAATTGAGTGAAAATTGATTGTTAATTGATGAAAAACCAGTAACAGTTTCAAAACGGTTATGGTGAAGAACACGAATTCAATTTTGAACAAAATTAGCATCAATCTGCATGAAATTTGTTCTGGATCGTCAACAGATTGTTGTTTTGCTCTGATACCACTTGTTATAACTCATAAAATTCGTGTTAGGGTGCGGAAGTTAAGATTTCAACAATGGTGGAATAGTGTGTGTTTTAGTGTGTGTTCGTGAGAGAGAAAGTAATGTGTGTGGAAAGTCTGATTTGATTGATCATCAGAAATGGGAAAAAGGTTACAAAGATTAAAGGTTTGAGGGGTATTTATACTCTAAGTATATTACAAAAGCTCCCCCTCAACCTAACAATATTTACACAAAATACAATATTTTCAAATACAACTAAGCACTAATTTATATTTCTAACAGTATCTGGTCTTCTTGAGGGCTAAAAGTCATTAGGCAAGTGAATGGCGCAAAGCTGGAAACGTGCTCAAATTTCCTTGTTTAGCATTTATGCTTTATTAGCTTATAGGTTGATCTTATATTTGTTCTAGGTACCCCGGGATACTTGTCAAGCACCGTAACTTGTTAATTGGTTGTTGTTGAACTCCTTAAAGGTAAGATAACATCTTTTATCACATGAGCGACAACAAAACATAAGTTTTCATAAGTTAACTTCTCCAAATGAATGTTTGTGTGATTTTAAGTACTCGGGAAGGTATGGGAGGTTACTATGGACATATTATGATTGCCATTGATGATATGTGGTAAGCTTATGCATGCTATGATGAAATGATAATATGTTTATGTTATGAAATGATGGAATAAAGTAAATGATAAGCTCCAATGTTTATGATGTAACGATAAGATGTTATGTTATTATAAGGATATGATGCTATAATGCAATTGATGATACGATGATGTATTGCTATGAAATTATGATAATGAAATGATATGACGATATGTTGCTACCATGTCAAGATTAAATGATGCTAATATGACATGATGATATGATGTTATTATAATATAACGATATGATGTCATGATTGATACGTTGATACGGATTTACTATGATATGATGATGTGATGTTGATATGTGATGACGATATGTTGATGTATTTATGTCATATGATTGTTGCATGGCTTGAACACCTAGTCACTAGACTTCTATAGGTTTGCCATGACACGTGCACGATTAAGGGCCCTAAAGTAAAGAAAGATGTATGTAATTAGTTTAGGTGAAAGTGTAGCCTAAGCTAATATAAAGTAAAGAAAGATGTATGTAATTAGTTTAGGTGAAAGTGTAGCCTAAGCTAATATAATAAAGAAGTCTCGAGCATAAGTAAAGTTGTGTTAAGCTTAACCCATGTTAGTTCTTCGGATCTAGTGTGTACATGGTCACGTGGTGTGGGAATCTAGATACCTCCCCGTGGCATAGTTATGTTTGAGTGTATCCGGGTGGAGTAACTAACCACTACACGCACAAAGTTCAAATGGTATACTCAGTTGGATCGACATTGTCTTTCCTTAACGACGACGATGGACCACCGTAAGGTCTACCCATCAAGTTGGGTGTGAGGATCCCATGTAAGGTCTTATGGCCGCCTACACACAACCCCACATCCCTAAGTATGTGTGGCTTATGTCACATAGCCTACGTCTAGGCAAAAGAAAAGAAAGTAAAGAAAGATAAGAACTAAAGAAAGTAAAGAAAGATGAAAAGTAAAGCTTTATGATGATAGGCACATTTAGGACTACGATGAATTCCTAATGTGTTAACTTATGTATGTTGCTTTAATGTTGATGATATGATCTTGCTAATGTATGATGTGAGGGACACCATAGTAATGTGGTGATCTTAACGTGCTATGACGAATATGTGATATTAACAATATGAAATGTTTTTGTTAATATATAATGAATTGGCAATGTTTTCATAAACTCATGTTATCTTACTTAGCTTTTAAAGCTAACACTTGCTCTTTTGAAAAACGTTGTTCCCTCAGGTTAAGCAGGTTGAGTTAGTGAAACACTTAGCTTGGTGAGGCGGGTAGTTGCTATGAAGAAGACATTTAGTTTTCCCGCTTAGTCATTTATGTTAGTTGCTATGAAGAAGACATTTACTTTTAATATGACTTATGTATTGTTTATGTTGGCATTTATGTTGGTGCCAAATCTGGATTATCTTATACTATTTTAATGATATGAATGTTGTAACACCACTTCTATAAATGAACTATCCTTTAAGGGTTAGTTATGTTTTAAGGATTCTGGTTTCCGCATTTCTAAACGCCGTTAGGCAAAAGTTTTTGAAAATCCGGAATTTAAAATGACGGGTGTTACAAGTTGGTATCAGATAAATGGTTTAAGTGAACCAATGACTATGGACCATAGGACTTGGACTTAAACCGTAAGATAAGAAACAATAGGGTTTAGTACTTGTACTTCAACCATAAGATAAGATGCTTGTAGGATGGGTTGGGGTTGAGTGTGAGAGTAGGATTAAGGCTTATTATGTGCTTCATGTCTTATTATGTGATTATTTCAAGTAGCCTTAATTCTTCTAATTCTCGCTTATTCCATTGTTAAATCTTCCCCTACTAAGACAATCGGTTCTTGGAGGTAAAGGGGCTAATCCCTCCTTACGAAATTTCAAGAATTTGTGTATGGATATGTGTGATGAACGATGAAAAGTTATAAATTTTATGATTATGATGTACATAAAGGTAAAGGAAGTTGAAAGAATGGTAGATGAGAAATGATTGGAGGTCAATGATGTCGAGCCACTGGCTTAGACGACACTTACCATGAAGTTTGATGATAATTTTATGATTGTACACTTAAAAGGAATAGAGGTAGGTGATGCACGGACGGGTTACCTGGCACATGCGTGGAATGATACAGTTACAATTATGGTCGCGAACGTAATTGTAAATGTATCACGACATGTGTGTGTTTGTGAGACTGTGTCTGTGTTGATCTGAATGAAGTGAAGGTGGGTATGATGGAATCACTGAATGGTAGCATATTTAACTACGCGAAGAGTAGACACGTAAATATGGAATAATGAATGATGAAGCTGAAGCAAGTAGAGAAGTTAAGGCTAAGGATAATTGAACCCCGAATCATGAAGTATTTTCATTATTTGGGCACCGTGTCATAACCTCAGCAACATTCAAGTAGGGAAGAGTTAAAGTTTTGCTTGAGCACACGGAGATTATTTGGAGCATGTTGAAATTATCTTTTCTGATCTTAGCCGATATGCGGCGCATAGAAATAGTATGCGACGCATACTCATAGTTTCCAGATTCTGCGGCGCATATATGAAACGCATGAAAGGCGCATATTTCCTCCATGCGGCGCAAATTTTGGTCTGTATTGTATTTACGACTCGTTTAGTTTTGATTTCGCTACGAAGTGATATATGACGATTGTGACGAGTATCTACAGGTGGATATTCTTCCTTAGATTACACGAATTTATGATGAACTAGCACGTAAATCTTTATAGCAGTCTCATCGCTTATTGCCCTCGCCGGTGTGACGTAATGGTGATGTTTAAATCCTATATTCTTACGAAATCCTACGTATGATTGCTTCTCTCGATAAAGAGTTTTCCCTTAAGAAAAGTTAAGAGGTATTATGATGGAGTCATTTATAGTTTCTTAAAACAAAAAGAAGTAAAAAATTTCAAGAGCATTTGATTCCGAGTTGACCATGTTTCTTGCCTAAGTGATTTACTCATGTAAGGCAAAGATTATATTTCTAAAGACGAGGCCACCAGTAGTTCTAAAACTTCCTAATAATGTTCCCGGTTTCGTTGCGATCGTGGGGTTAAGTTCTCCATTGTTTTTTATATATGGTGTTATTTCTATGCAAGGGCACCTTACCGTTTGTCTCGCTAAAAGAAAGGAGTTAACGTTTTCGGTTGTGAGATCTATTTCTTTCTCTAAGATAGATTTACGGTCTTGCTACCATATGTTGAAGTTGATGATGAAAGTCCTGCTAAAGTTATTCCTACACTCATTATGACCCCATTGAGTTTCTCGAAATACCTACATGTTAACGAATTGTCCTTATGATAGGTCCCAAAGGAGATAACAGGATGGTTTAAATGTCTCAAAGAGTTGTAGAGGGGGGGGGGTGAATACAACTTTTAAACTTAATCAGCTTGAAAACACTTTTTAATGCGGAATGTAAGTAATCTTAAAGTGTTTGTCCATATTTAGATTTAGATAGATATATTAATGAAACAGTAAACAAAAGAACATAATATAAAGACAGTAAAGTAAAAGTGCAGTCCAAGAACAAAGTGCAAGCTGAGTTTCAACCAATTCTTTTATTGAATAATAAAAAGAATTACAAGTAGTTGTGGAACAGATTAGCCTACAAATCTAACTACTTGGCTGAATAGCAAGTTACAACTTTGTTTATTAACTCTACTAGCTCAAGCTGAGTACAACACAAATCCAAGCTGAATGCTTTAATCGTTGTGAGAGTTAATGTTATGGATGCACACATTCTTGAGACACAAAGGCTGGTTTATATAGGCATCAACACTGCCTTGGATGCCGTCCATTTCTTTCCACGTGTCTTGATCTAATGGTCTCTTCATGATCAGTACTAGGTGACAGTGACATTGTCCTTTTTGTTCCCTACTTGTTCACCAAGATAAATCGTGCAGCAACAATACAATGGACACCTCATAGAATGTTTACAATCAACAACTGGCACTTCTAGAATGTCCTTTCTGGTGCTTATCCAGTTGATTGATGATGTATACAAAGTTATAACAACCTTGGAGCACTTGCAAGACTCCAGGCTGACAATGTACCTTCCAAGCTGACTGTAAGATCTAAGTTGACTTCCACCCATCAGCTTGGTCTTCTATCCTTGTTCTTCATCTTTGATTTAGACCAAGTGCTAGTTCTTCATTTGATGCAGCTTGAAAGATACCATCTTCAATCTGAAGATGTTCAGACTGACTCAGCTTGGAACCACCCAAGCTGACTCAGCTCCAGAACCAAGGACTTAAGTATTTCTTGAGTTGTTTGTCATCTTCAAATCTATTTTGTAATATGTGAGTGACTTGACTCCAACACCTTACCATGTCATGAACTTAAGGGATCAAGTCTAAAGTTTTCTCTAGATCATTTAGTCATTACTTTTAGTGATGACGATCTTACCTATTCTAAGTATGATAAAGAATATCATGTTTGCGTAAAGAGAGTTATTCCGATTTTCTACAATAAGAAGCTTAAATCAGAATTCACTAAAAGTAAGATTTCGGTATCCGAGAACGAAATGACCAAAAGTTGTACTTGAGGAAGCTTATGAACCGTGGTAAACTGCTCATTTGGATGCCGCCTAAAATGTATTACGACTTATTATGAAGTGAAGAGTTGTTAATTCTCGATCTCCAACGATGTGTGTTTTGTTTCAAAAGTCAACACTATGTATTAAAAGTCTTATGGAAATATTAGGCAGGTTGACCATGTGTGAACCGTTAGACCGTTTCATCGGATAAGATAGAAAATATGTACGTTAAAGAAGTTCTTTCAAAAGTGTGGAAGTTATATGTCGAATGTTTCGCATCAAGACGAACGTTATGTGAATGATTTCTGAAGGAGTATTTAGTGAAAGATGAGAAATATGGTGTACTCAATTGATTATCACTCCTATGTTGATGGGAAAGAGAAAGAATGATTTGGAAATTTGGGGAAAAATCATATGATGGTGCGATGGTGCATTGGGATTTTCACTTTCTATTGTTGATTTCACATATGATGATAACTATGATGTAGGCATTGGGTGTCATCTCATGATATGACATGTTATGGAAAGGAAAGTTGTGGAGCCAAAAATCATAAAGATAATGGTTCCTAAAGTTGAAATCGTTAAAGGGGTGTTATGATTAGCTCAAAATCGTCTAAAGGTTTTGTGATGAGAAAAGAAAGCTTATTATGAACAAGGTGTGTATTATGGTCTAGCCATAAGTCTCTATGGAGGGGTATGAATTGCATAGAAAGTGACGGCTAGTCGACCTTTGTTCAATGAATTACGTGAGTTATGGTAGCAAGAATATAAGGATATATGTCGGAAGGTCTTATCCGCCAAATGAATAGTTTTCGCCGAGTGTAATGTGTATACTACTTATGAAGGATGAAGAAGTAAGCTGATTACATGGTTTGATTTAAAGATTGAACCAAAGAAATGACGTAACGCTGGAGATGGAAAAGTGAGAGTAGAAAAGACTATGTAAGAAGCTAAATGAGTTTGGCTATGCTAAGTTAAAGAACAACCCAAGGGAATCCCGAAATGAAATGATAAAGTTAAGGATACGGATAAGTTAATTATATAGGAGTAGCGGAATGATTCTGAGGACAGAATCCTTTTAAGGAGGGGAGAATTGTAACATCCCGAAACTTTTTGACGTTGACCGTTAACTTACCATTAGCGACCGTTAGTTACTATGTGTATTATATGTGCTTACGTGCAGGGGCGGAGCTACGATGGGGGCAACGGGGGCAACCGCCCCCATAAAGTTTTGAAGGCGTGACGTATTTTTTTCATATATCATCTGTTTTGCCCCTACATAGATATATAATAGAAGATAGGGCTAAGTGAAACAATACCCACTTATAGCCTAGTGGATTTCTCCCAACCTCCTAAATAGGAGATTGTGTGTTCAAATCTAGCCTTGGCCTACTACACCTCTTTTTTTTTTTGTCTTTTGCATTTCTATATATGTTTTTGTTTATATGAAATGTGAATGTAACTAAATACATCACAAAAAAATATAGTTTTAGTTTTGTTGTTTTCTTTTAAATAGAAAGTATTTTTCTTTCACGGAAGTATTTTTCTTTCACAAATGTATTTCTAATAAACATACGATAATAAGTTTTCATCATTTTAATTGTTTATTTGTATCCTTCTCATATATAGATGTGAATTTGTAATTTAACATCTCGGTATAACACATCAAGTTCTAGTTTAGATAAATTTAGTTTGACTAAATTATTTATTAGAATCTTGATACACTTAAAAATTTTAATTTGCCTCCATGCAGAAAAGTTTCTGGCTCCATCCCTGCTTACGTGAATTAAATGATTTACGTGAGATATGTGTTAAAGTGATTTAAAGTAATGAAATTAAAGTTGATAATGATTAATAAAGTCAATTAATGTTCCCGATAAGATATAAGAGTTGTTAAGTGTTCCCGGTTGCGTTAAATGAGTCGTTAAGGGCCGAAACGAGTTGTAACGAAGTGCGAGGGCCTAGATGTAAAGTTTTTAAAGTTACCCTAGTATATATATGACCTCTTGGTCGACCTAAAGGCTGGAAAAAACAGATCAAAACCCTAGAAAAGTATTTCACACAAAACCTAGGTTAAATCTTCAAGATCTAGTTGATTTCGGGTGATTCAGAAGGGTTTTTGCTAGCTTTTTGATCCGTTTATCATCCTCCAAGGTATAGATCGAAATCTTTGCAGAATATCAGTCATATTTATTCATATATTTCGTCCATACCTGGACTTGTTGAGTATTGATTGATAAGAAACGTTTTTGTTGTTAGAATTCACGATTTCGGGTCATTCGGTGATTGTTATTGCAATCAATATGTATCTTGAGATTTCCTACAGGTATGAAGTTGTTTCTAGTGTCATTTTAATGTTCAAATAGAACCAATATAGGGTTCACATCTGGTCATGAGGTTTGATTTGGATTCGATTGCGTTTGTGAGTCGATTTAGGTCATTCGGGTGTCAAATCGATTGTAAAATGAGTATAATGAATCCATGAATCAATTGATGATTTCATAATGATAAATAATTCATAATTTGATGTGTATGAACTGTATAGGTTGTGGTGGATTGACATGGATGTTTGATGGTGGAAATTGTTTGCAAAACAAAGGGTTTATTAGGTCTGAAAATTCTGTCATATTGCAAAAATCATATCTTCTTTATATGAACGACTTAGGAGATGAATCTTACATTTCTGAAAACCTCTATGTGTCCCCTAAATTCTATATGAACAAAGTTTCGTGTAATTTTTCCCAGAGATATACGAAAAATGTCGATTTCCAAAAATGGCCAGGTTTCGGACGAATTCTGCAGACTTGTCTTGCAAACGTCATAACTTATTCATTAGATCTCTTCAAGAGTCAAACATTACATTTTTGAAAAGGTCTTTTAGTGCCCTAGAAAATTATAGAACTGAGTTTTGTTGTATCTGGTCTTCTTGAGGGCTAAAAGTCATTGGCAAGTGAATGGCGCAAAGCTGGAAACGTGCTCAAATTTCCTTGTTTAGCATTTATGCTTTATTGTAGCTTATAGGTTGATCTTATATTTGTTCTAGGTACCCCGGGATACTTTTCAAGCACCGTAACTTGTTAATTGGTTGTTGTTGAACTCCTTAAAGGTAAGATAACATCTTTTATCACATGAGGGACAACAAAACATAAGTTTTCATAAGTTAACTTCCCCAAATGAATGTTTGTGTGCTTTTATGAACTCGGGAAGGTATGGGAGGTTACTATGGGACATATTATGATTGCCATTGATGATATGTGGTAAGCTTATGCATGCTATGATGAAATGATAATATGTTTATGTTATGAAATGATGGAATAAAGTAAATGATAAGCTCCAATGTTTATGATGTAACGATAAGATGTTATGTTATTATAATGATATGATGCTATAATGCAATTGATGATACGATGATGTATTGCTATGAAATTATGATAATGAAATGATATGACGATATGTTGCTACCATGTCAAGATTAAATGATGCTAACATGACTTGATGATATGATGTTATTATAATATAACGATATGATGTCATTAGGGGTGATCAAAATACGGGCCAACCCGTCAAACCCGTTTAACCGGCCCGAAAAAACCGAGCCCGGCCCAACCCGTTAAGTATATGGTCCGGTCCACGGGCCTATATTTTATGAAATCTCGGGTTACGGGCCGGGCCGGGCTAACCCGGGGAAAAACCCGACAACCCGACCAACATTGACATTAAATTGTTATAGGACTCATGTAGACTCACGTAAATATCTATTATGTATTATAATAATATTTTTACTAGTATTTTTATATATTATATATGTATTTCAGTATTTGATTTGGTTTCTAATTCCATGCAACAAAGTTTTTTTTATGTAAAATCATGTTAATAATGTAATTAGGAATTGTCACATAATTTCTTAATGTTGTTGTTGATAGTTAAAGCACAGCCAAAACGAGAACCATAATGAGATATTGTGTTGTAATTGAACCATGATTACGAGAACCATAAGAACAATTAAAAAACCATGAAATATATTGTTGTTCTCCGGGTTACGGGTTGGCCCGCAAAAAACCCGAGCCCGCATGCTAACCCGGACCGGACCGACCCAATGAAACATGGGCCAGTCCTCGGTCCACATATTTTGTATTTTTCGGGTCACGGGTCGGGTTGAGGCTGGGCCGGGCCGGGTTGAGCCCATGATCACCCCTAGATGCCATGATTGATACGTTGATACGGATTTACTATGATATGATGATGTGATGTTGATATGTGATGACGATATGTTGATGTATTTATGTCATATGATTGTTGCATGGCTTGAACACCTAGTCACTAGACTTCTATAGGTTTGCCATGACACGTGCACGATTAAGGGCCCTAAAGTAAAGAAAGATGTATGTGATTAGTTTAGGTGAAAGTTAGCCTAAGCTAATATAATTAAGAAGTCTCGAGCATAAGTAAAGTTGTGTTAAGCTTAACCCATGCTAGTTCTTCGGAGCTAGTGTGTACGTGGTCACGTGGTGTGGGAATCTAGATACCTCCCCGTGGCATAGTTATGTTTGAGTGTATCCGGGTGGAGTAACTAACCACTACACGCGCAAAGTTCAAACGGTATACTCAGTTGGATTGACTTTGTCTTTCCTTAACGACGACAATGGACCACCGTAAGGTCTACCCATCAAGTCGGGTGTGAGGACTCCATGTAAGGTCTTATGGCCGCCTACACACAACCCCACATCCCTAAGTATGTTTGGCTTATGTCACATAGCCTACGTCTAGGCAAAAGAAAAGAAAGTAAAAAGAAAGAAAGTAAAGAAAGATGAAACGTAAAGATATATGATGTTAGGCACAATTAGGACTACGATGAATTCCTAATGTGTTAACTTATGTATGTTTCTTTAATGTTGATGATATGATCTTGCTAATGTATGATGTGATGACACCATAGTAATGTGGTGATCTTAACGTGCTATGCTAATATGTGATATTAACAACTATGAAATGTTTTTGTTAATATAAAATGAATTGGCAATGTTTTCATAAACTCATGTTATCTTACTTAGCTTTTAAAGCTAACACTTGCTCTTTTGAAAAACGTTGTTCCCTCAGGTTAAGCAGGTTGAGCTAGTGAAAGACTTAGCTTGGTGAGGCGGGTAGTTTCTATGAAGAAGACATCTAGTTTCCCGCTTAGTCATTTATGTTAGCCTTATGATGATTGGCTACTTTTAATATGACTTATGTATTGTTTATGTTGGCATTTATGTTGGTGCCAAATCTGGATTATCTTATACTATTTTAATGATATGAATGTTGTAACACCACTTTTATAAATGAACTATCCGTTAAGGGTTAGTTATGTTTTAAGGATTCTGTATTCCGCATTTCTAAACGCCGTTAGGCAAAAGTTTTTGAAAATCCAGATTTTAAATGACGGGTGTTACATTTTGTCAACAAAGTTTCATCTTCTTAACTTTTTATCACAAAGCTTTAAGTTTTTCAAGCTCAGCCACCAAAATTTTATTTTCTTTACTTTTTACTATATAACTTTGAGTTTTTGCTTGCTTTTTATGCTTTTCCTTTTCTAACTTTTGACACGAAAATTTCATTTTCCTTACTTTTTAGCACATAACTTTTGAATTTTTAAAATAGTTAATTTCTCAACTACATCATCGAAAGTGTGTTTGTGCAAGTGTGTTAGTACAATTTGTGATAGTTAGACGTAATTTGTGACGAACATGACTAAACAACACCCGGCTTGATCGACTATAGTAGTTTTGTAAAAAAAGATTTATACTGATTTTACGAGAAATATTACATATATCATCATATTGACTTTCTAATTAACATATAGTTGCCTTAACTTTTTTTATTTTCTCATACTTCCTTTTTTCTCTCTTTATTAATATATTACCTTTTAAGTGTTTTTTTAGTGTTGTTTTAAAAAAGAAATAATTAATATTTGTTGTCAATGACCGGCTAATCACATACTAGCAGAAGAATATAACACCATAAAGCGGTGATTCTACTATAACAAAAAAATTAGTCTTTTGATATTATTTTGCACTACTTTTTATTGTTCGTTATATACCTTTTAGTCTTGGTACGTTTTTGTAATATACATTTATCGTTATGTATGTATTACGACTTTATATGGTTACAAATTTTACGTATCACTATGTGTCCCGGGGCACGCCCGGGCACAAAAACTAGTTAATTGATTATTTTTGGATTTTTGAGTATATTTGATATGCCATATTCTCTCTCTATATATATAAAACCTGTGCGTGAGTTTTCGTGCACGCACACCCACCTTTTTTATTTTTATTTTTTTATCATTTCTGTTGCACGTTTCTCCCTTGCACTCCGAAGACCCCATTTTTAAATTTTTTTTACTATGACCATTTTCTTTTTCTTTCTTTATTTTTTAAGATTACTAGTTAGCAAAGAAAAATAAGTAAATGTCCATCAACCGTCTTTTACTCTTTACAAACCTCTCATTGTATACCAACTAGCTTATTACCCGCGTAATAAGCGGAATTTTCGTACATTGTTTTTACATTAAAAAACTTTTAATATATGAAAACGATTAACATCTAAATAAATATTTATAAACTTTTGAACCACAATAATAATATCATGTTCTTTGTCATTGAAAAATGTTAACAAATAATGTTGTCAGCCATAAAACTAAAAAATATGCATGGAACACGTATATTCCAATAAGTGTGTAAAAAAAGGTAAATGCCCAGAAACTTCTTAGTCTCGTAGAGGAATTTTTTCTCTCAAGCTAGCGACCCTACAACACTGCATGACGGTGAGATCCCAAGCTCACCATTATGTTAGTTATGAGATATTAAATACATATCATTACTAACATTAAGTTATAACTACATAACTTTTACTTATATATATTAGGAGCACCAAAGGTGTTATTTTAATTTATGCAATCACATAAAAAAAAATTCATGTAATATTTGTATCAACCCAAAAATTTTGTCGAATATTCGTATCATTTACACCACATTAGAAAAACAAATATATAAAACTTTGTATACATGAAAATATAATATACTATATAAATGATTTTATTTATTTATAAGTTATATACATTAAAGACTACGAAGTACCATTATTGTACTAAAATAAATAAATATAAAAGACTTTATAAGACACATTTATTTCTATAAAACTATGAGGACCAAAAGTGTTATTGACTAATTCTTTAGTCAATGATGATGTCATCAAAATGATCTAATGGTAGAGAATAAGAGATGAAATTTAATTAAGGGTTTTGTTTTAATATATATTAATATACTAAAACAGGATTGAAGGTTTTTTTATTCGACATTTGGCGAATTCTTTGTATGACACGTGTCACTTTTAATAAAAAAAATTTTAAAAATTCTTATTTAAAATTACTTAATATTTATCAGATATTAATTTTTTAAATGTAACCAATCCTAATCCTAATAGCCTATGTATTGTAACCACAAAGAAGATTTTTTTTATAACATTAATTCTTCGACTTATATATTGTCATTGTCTCATGATTTTGTGGATTTATTGTTTTCATGTTTCGACATTACAAAATCAGAAACACAACAAGTTCTCTAAATTAAATTTTAAAAAACTTTAATATATATTTATATCATATCCTTTAGCTATAAGAAATATGGAGTACTAACTTATATATATATATTTTTTACTTACTATTAATCAATATAAAGATATAAATTTCTATTACAATTAAAAAATTTATAAATTAAATGACTTTATTATATTTATTATTAACGTAATATGGTTACTAAATCCATGTAAATAATGAAGCATGTTTAAGTTGTATTTTCTTTATTATTATATTATAAATATCAAATCTGACAATATATATAGTCAATTCGTACATCGTACGGGTAGTACTGGTATTAGTATTAGTATATATATATATATACTTACTAGCACCGTACCCGCGCAATGCGACGGTGGTCGTGGCGATGATGGTGTGGTGGTGGTGGAGGCAGCGTCGAGTGGCGTGGATAATTGATGTAAAATGTTAATAAAGATATTTTAAAACATAAATGACTGGTAGTGTAATTTAATCATTTTGAATGTTTTAGATCATTTTCTCATTTAACTTTTAAAGAGGGGGTTGTTTGTAACCAAAAGTTAGATTAAGAAATAGGGGTGTTTTAGGTATGAAAAAGTGTTGAATTTCCTAAAATAGAGAGGTCAGTTTGCTTTATAAAGGGTTATCAATTATCGATAGACAACATGACACACAAACATGAACCACCAATGCTTCTCGATAACCACCGACAACGACCACCTCCTGAAACAACCACAGGGAATAACCACCATTGGTAACCAACTGCGGTATCCTTTCATTGCAGTTGACATTCACGGAGAAAAACCGCTTCTGGTACAGTCAACAGGAACAAACAACAACCTCCTTTCACCGCCCTGGCCAAATCCCACCGCCAACAACACCTACCTCGACCACTACCAAGAACGACGATCATAAACTTTGACCACCACCGCCAACAACACTAACCTCATCGGGATCTAACCCCGGTGGCCAAACAACACCTACAACAACCTTTAAAACCACATCCATATACATTATTTATATCGTCAGCAACAACGAGTCTGTGTAATAAAACATTATTTATGGTGATAAGAAATAAAAAAAGTATATTGTTGGTTTAACATCTGGCGAGAAAAAGCTCAAGTGTTTTCAGAAGTGGGATGATGTTGTGGGAAAAGTTGAACAGGTACGTGGTTGATATTATTATTTTTTGCTGCAAGTTAAACTTTAGCGTAAGTGGGGGTACGATTTAATTGCGCCAGTGGCCATTTTGGTAGTGCTTGAGAAGCTATATATATAGGAGGGGTGAGGTTCTTTTCAAGTTGTAACAATTTAAGAGTTCAAGTTTAAAAATCTTTTAACTTTTGAATTAAAAATCAAATGTCAAGATTAAAACTTAAATTTCTAATTTTAATTTTTAATTTTAATCTAAAGGTTGAAAATCTCTGAACTTAACTACTAACACAAAGAAGATACAGTTCAGTCAACGATTGCCTTTGGGTTCCGAACTCCATATGGGGAATGAGCGTTAACCTAACTGGTTCATATACTACCAAATTTTTGTCATACACAATACTAAATTATAATATCAATTTGACCAATTTACTCTTATTTTATTGAACCTTATTTTCCTTTAATGAAGTGTAAAATGATCGAATCAACCATTTTAGTTATATATGGCAAAACCTTGATGGAATACGGATGATTCATCACCTTATCTCTTACCCATTTATGCTTGTTAGCACTACTTAGCATTGAGACAAGCCGTACAAGTTGTAATATTTTTCAACTGTAACCACCAAGTTCTTTTTTCTTTCTTTGTTACATTGCCTAAGCACGAGTATGTTATTCATTTTTATTAATATGAACTTTTTGTCTTTGACTCCTTTTATATTTC
>CM067167.1:27640737-27855301 GCA_034093135.1 Erigeron breviscapus
CCTTCTCTTTTGCATTATACTTAGGATCGATTTGCCATCTTCGGGATGTCCTTTTGTAAACTTTGATGGTTATTTGCTCCTTATGTATTTTGGTATTTGTTTCGTATTGTAATGGATTCACTGAATCTTTATTTGCATTTAGTTCTTGTTCTATTGTAATTCCACCTTGCGCTATATGATTTCCGTGATATTTCGAGCCTCGGCTTGGGGTGTTACAGGTTAAGCTTAACACTTTCCCTGCATTATATTTACGAGCTCGGTTTCACACATATGGTTTAGGTAACACACATTCCTAAACCGTCACACACATATAAGGCAGTAAAACACCCCACCCCACTCCACACAGATGCACATGTTCTGGCCCTCACTTAATAGTTGTGCAAACGAGAGTGTATTAGTTTATAAGATTATCTATGCAGCCCACTTGCTCACCATGTCGGGCTACTCTTTTGTTTCCTGTAGAGTTTGCCCAGGGTATATTAGTGGTACAAACCTAAAACGTCAAATGCTATTGAACAGAAGTGGTAAAATAGGCACCTTGGGTAGGGGCCGAATATAGTTTATGCTAAAATGGGTCAATGTACAGGCCAAAAAGGGACAGCCCTGCCAACACTTTTAGGCCATTTAACTAAATTATAGATAACTGAATCGCAAATTATGATTACAAAAACATTATTGTTACATAATATTATAAATCAATAAAAAAACATTTTAGGACATAGGCACCGTGGGGTTCATTTTAGAGCACTAAAAAACATGAGACCACCTAAATCACATGTGATTAACACATGTGAAATTTCAGTCACACGAGACTTCGGCAGAATTTTCAAATCATATGTGATTGGAATCAATCAGGACCATCTATTTATCTGATCAAAGAACCCAGATTGGTTTTTTTGGTCTCAAGATTTTTAATGGTCCATTTTTCTAGCAAGCTTCAAGGCTTCCTTATGTGTCTTTTTCTATAACTCAAAAGCTAATTGATTCTCCTAAACCTCTGTTGTGCACCTAGTAAAGTTATAGGTCAATACATCTATAAAGTTCATGAAGATTAAAGACTAATACATGCTATATAAAGTCATCAACTCAATATACATTTAAATTAGATTAATGACTCAAACATCTTAAAGAAAGCATGTATATATTAACTGAACTTCTAAACTATTATATTATAAAGCATATAACTTCAAGAACCAATTAATTGTATCGATTAATTCAAAAATGTTGGAACTTCAGGCAAGTGTTTCCCATCAGCAAGATTGATAGCCTTCGATTAAAACAAATCTAACGCTCCACCATTCACCTACCAGAAACAGATCCATTTGGTTTCAAAGTATTTTATTGCATTGACTTTATCATATCCAAACAAAATTTATAGCAAACGAAAACACTGGAAGTTCTAATATAGCAGAAAAAGCTTACTTGTATGCTAGATAACATAGTTGCTATTGCAGGCAAGAAATATTTAGAAGTTGATATAGGGTCTCACAGACAATTTTATACCTATCGCTCATGCAGTTTTTCTATAACAGACTCTATGCATCTTGAGTAGTTAAGTTCTGCCGGATATATAAGGAAGATGTCCCTAATACCGATCAATACATCTTCAAAGACAAACATCTATTGCTAATACCTGTTAAAATTATAATCTTATTCTCTTATAAGTTGCTTGTTGTTTCCTTGCTTATTGTATGATTAGTGTTGCAGGAGGACTTGCAGTGTGAGTTTTATGCTTATAAGGACTGATGCTGTACATTTGGAAGAAGATTGAAGTGCAGGGACTGAAGTTGTAATTTGTCTAAAGTTGTGTGTGTATATATACTTGAACTCATTCAGATTTAGGGTTAATAACCCTAAATCTAAAATACACACACACTTGTACTTTTCTCTCTCTCTTTATTCGATATATATATATATACAAATATATATATATCTGCTTAATGATTGTAATAATAATCTAGATTTCTATTATTGTTTGTAATAGAACATTCAACAAATAGTTGAGTGAATCATACTTGATTAGCAAGTGTGATTTTGTGGTTGATTGATTCTAATCTATTTGAGAATAGATTAGAGTTTCTGGTGATAAATTGAGATTTATTCTTTGTTCATGGTATCAGAGCGGCGTATGATCAATCGATCACCGTTCTGATTTGATTGTTCGTTCGGTCGGTGAAAACCCTAATTTTTTAGAAAATTAGGGTTAGGGTTTCTGTGTGGATTTTTTGGGGGTTCCTTCTTTAATCTTCAGATCTGGTTGATTAACTGGGCTAATCAATTGATTATTGGTTAAGGTCTTCTTTTCTGCTTGTTCAATCGACTAAGTGAATCGATTGGAAAGTAGATCTCGTCTTCCGCTGATTATTCTCAACCGATAGCACTGTTTGCTTTCTTCTTCCTTATCTCTCGTTTTTGTTTTGCTGTTATTTCATTTTTTCTTTTATATTTCAAATTTTTTCTCTTATCTCTCATAAAAACAATCGTGTTAAACTTGACCTATCTCCTTGAGAGGTGTGGAATCCTGTCCCTGACACGTTTGTGGGAGAAAGGTATTTTTCAAATATATATATATAATTTTTTGTGTTTCTGATTGTTGTTTAGTTCTTTATTCTACGAATTAATTGAGATTAATTTCTTGTTTCTCTTAGTTGTTAATTGAGTTTAACTGCTAATTGTTAAGTGCAATTATTTGATATTAGTTGTTAAAAATGGATGATGATAATCTTCATAATTTTGGTTATGGTTATGAGTCTGATGTTGGAAGTGATGATATTGTAACTAGAATAAGTAAATTGGATTTAGGCAGTCCTTTACACTTGCATCCTAATGATTCTAGTACTCTGTCTATTGTGTCTATAAAATTGAAAGGTACTGAAAATTATCAAGTTTGGAGTTGTGCTATGCTACTTGCTTTAGAGGCTAAAAATAAAGTTGGTTTTATTGATGGTACATGTAGAAGATCTAATATAGATGAAGTACTAGGTAAGCAATGGGATAGATGTAATGTTGTGGTTATTTCTTGGATTCTGAATTCAATCTCTGAAGAACTATATCTGGGTCAAATCTTTTCTAGAAAAGCTTCTCTTATTTGGCAAGAATTGAAAGAAACATATGATAAAGTGGATGGTTCAGTGATTTTTAATTTGCATCATAAGATTAACTCTTTGTCTCAAAATGGTATGCCTCTGTCTGATTATTATCACAAGTTAAATGCTCTATGGAAACAATTTGATGCTTTAGTTCAACTTCCTAGATGTACTTGTCATGCTGCTCAAGATTTTTCTAAACATACTCAACTGTTGAAACTAATGCAATTTTTAATGGGTCTTGATGATGTTTATATGACTGTTAGAAGTAATATCTTGACTAAGGATCCTCTACCTGATCTAAAAACTGCTTATTCTATTCTGTCTAGAGATGAGTCACATAGAGGAATTACTACTTCTAATAAATCTCAAACTTCTGCTTTTGTGTCTAAAGTAAATAATAATAGGAATATTTCTAATTTTAGACCACCTAGAAGTAATTTTAATCAAAATACATCTAAAGGATCTTCTGTGGTTTGTGAGCATTGTGGTTTTAATGGTCATACTATTGAAAAATGTTTCAAGTTAATTGGATATCCTCCAGAATTTGGTAAAAAGAGGTCTGCAGGTTTTCAGAGTAATGGAAAAAAAGTGTCTAGTAACAATATCACTACTGCTTCTACATCTACTTCTGCTCCTTTTTCTGATGATCAATTAACCAGAATCATGGATTTAATCAAAGAGAGTTCTGGTTCTTCTCAAACTGTCAATGCCAATATGGCAGGTGTGTTCTTTAATAACAGCAAAGTTTTTAATAGTAATTTTAAAAGATTCTTTTGTTCAAACTCTAACTTGCAATTTAAAAAAAGACATTCTGGTTGGGTTTCTGATTCAGGAGCTAATCACCACATTACCTTTTCTGATAAAAACTTGGTTGATGTTATTGATGTTTCTAGTCTTAAAATTAAAGTAGGTCACCCTAATGGCACTTATGCTTTTATTACAAAGATTGGTAATCTTCAATTAACAAATTATTTAACCTTGTTTGATGTCTTGGTTGTTCCTGAATATTGTGTAAGCCTTTTGTCTGTACATAAAGTTGCTAGGGATAGCAAATTGCTAATTGCCTTTGATGAAAATTTATGCTATGTAATGCAACAGGGTTTGAATGCAATGACAGTTCTGGGGACTGGTAGACAACTTGGTGGTTTATATTACATTGTTGAATGTTTACAAGGTATATCTAGAAATATTACTTGCAATGTGTCTAAGTTTGTTTGGCATTGTAGACTTGGACATCCTTCTGATGTTGTACTTGATAAACTCCAATCTGTGTTAAATTACAAAACTGATAAGTCTTCTGTTTGTGATGTTTGTCTTCAAGCTAAACAAACTAGAAATGTTTTTTCTAAAAGTGATCATAAAACTACTTTTCTTGGTCAGCTTGTACATCTTGATGTATGGGGTCCTTATAGAGTTGTTAGTAGAGGTGGTTATAAATATTTTTTAACTATTGTTGATGATTATACAAGAGCTACTTGGGTATATTTGTTAAAATCTAAAGATGAAGTGTTTGAGAATGTTGTTATGTTTTATCATCTACTTAAAAATCAGTTTAATAAAACCATTAAGACTTTGAGAAGTGATAATGGGACTGAGTTTGTTAATCAATTTTTTTCTAAGTTTACTGATTCTAATGGCATTATTCATCAGACTTCTTGTGCTTATACACCCCAACAAAATGGGGTTGTAGAAAGAAAGCATAGACACATTTTGAATGTTGCTAGGGCTCTTATGTTTCAGGGGGGAATTCCTCTAAATCTTTGGTCTGAATGTGTATTAACTGCTACTTATTTGATTAACAGAATACCATCCTCTGTGCTTAATGGAAAGTCTCCTTATGAGTTAGTTTATAATCATATTCCAAATCTCTCTCATTTAAAATCTTTTGGTTGTTTATGTTTTGCAAAAAACCTTAATAATTTTGATAAATTTAAAAGTAGAACAACCAAATGTGTGTTGCTAGGATATTCTTCTTCAAAGAAAGGTTATAAATTGTTGTCTATTGATGATAAATCCATCTTCTTTTCTAGAGATGTACAATTTTTTGAGAATATTTTTCCTCTTAAAACCAAAATCAATTCTTCTAATAAAAGTTTTTTAAATGATAATGAAACTGTTTTTAATTTCTTTGAAGATAATGAGTATCCTATCATACCCAATGATGAAGAGAGAGATGTGGGTAAGAGTTCTGATAGTGAAGGCAGCAGTGCATCTCATTCTGGAAGTATTTTTCAAAACACTACCAATGATGATGCATCTGCTGCAACTCTTGAGGATGAAAATAATAATTCTGAGGGTATTAATGATATGGATGATCATGTTTTACAAAGTCCTGAACCTGTTATTAATGGAAATGATAATCATGAGGTTCAGAATCTTGAAGTAAATGAAAATTTGCCATTTATTGAAGAACAAATTGTTAGAAAATCTGAAAGAACTTCTGTTTTTCCCAATAATAAATATAAGGATTTTGTGGTTTATTCAAGTAACAAATATGGCTTGGAAAAGTTTGTGTGCTATTCTGCTTTACATGCTGACTGTTTAAGTTTTGTTTCTGAACTTAATAAAAGTGTTGAACCACAAAAATATAAAGATGCTTGTAAAGAAACTCAATGGGTAGAAGCTATGAATAATGAAATGGAAGCCTTACATAGGAATAATACATGGGAACTTACTGATTTACCTAAAGATAGAGAAGCTATTGGTTGTAAATGGGTATATAAAATTAAATACAAGTCTAATGGTGAGATTGAAAGATATAAGGCAAGACTTGTTGCTAAGGGTTATAGTCAAAGAGAAGGTGTAGACTTTGATGAAACCTTCTCTCCTGTGGTAAAAATGGTTACTGTAAGGTGTGTAATTACACTTGCTGTTCAAAATAATTGGAATCTGTTTCAGCTTGATATTAATAATGCATTCTTGTATGGTGACTTAAATGAGACTGTTTATATGAAACCTCCTGAAGGGTTTTGTGACAAGAATGATACTAGGGTTTGTAAGCTTAATAAATCATTATATGGTTTAAAACAAGCTCCTAGGCAATGGAATGCTAAGTTAACAGATGCATTGCTTAAACATGGTTTTGTTCAAAGTAAGAGTGATTATTCCTTGTTCACTAAAAGTGATGATAAGTTGTTTATTGCTGTTTTGGTCTATGTGGATGACATTAATCATGATTTAATTTCTCAAGTTTATCATTTCACAATGAATTAGTTGTATGTGAAAAAAAATATATCAAATAGTTTAAAACAAAATCTTTTTTTTTAAAAAAATCTCTTTTAAACAAAGTTAAAAAAATTAATAAAATCGTATGTTTTTCGAAAAAAATCACATCTTTTTTTAAAAATCAAATATTTTTCGTAAAAATTAAATTATTGTGAGTAACTGAGTATAACACAATAATTTTTATAAAACCCTAAATTTTCAACAACTAATCAAATAAATCGACACAGGTCTTAATTCTAATCAAACTATATATACACATACACACACGATCAATACTTACACAAAACATACCAGATCATTAAGTTAGAAATAGCAAGAGAGAATTCGGAATCCATAGCCTACCTTGTAACTGCTTGGAAGATGTATATAACCGATCCTTTAAAAGAAACTGCGCGAGAGAAAGAAGTGTTGGATGAATAATAGAGAGAAAGAATGAATTGAGCAAATAAAGGAAAAGAAGGCGGTTTATATTTTTGGATTGGGAAGATAACTGCTTGGTGGGGGAATTAGAAGTAACCGATCCATCAAGTTCCTATCTGCTTGCCATATTGAAATTTTTGGGGCTTTCTTGCATTCTAAAGCATGCCACATAGGCAATAACTAACATTTTTTTAAGAGACATTTATATCATGTAGGGATACTATCTTATAATAATTATCCACATTCTCTCTCATAAAAGTGTTAGATGCAAAATTACTATTTTATCCTTAATAAATTAATTTACACCATCAACCCCTATCTTCTAAATTATCCCCATTACCACTTTACATCAATTACTTACACAGTTACACTCACCACCAACAACACCACCACCACGACCACCGTTACCACCACCAGTCACCGTCACCACCAAACTGCCACCGCATCGCGCGGGTACAATGCTATTATATATTGTTGAGTCAAGGATTCGCTGACCAGACTTGGTCGCTGACGTGAGTCATCAGCGAGTCAAGACTCTTGTCAGCGGGTGGTTTACTTTCCAAGTTGTGTGTCAAGGCGGGAAGTTATTCAAACCAACAAGAAGACAAGAAGTCACATGGTGGTATCCCAACTGAATGTTACCTTAAATAGCAAAGGTACAGTTGGGACCAAAATGAGGTTTCTCTCTTTCATACCCGTTTTGGTAAAGAAGACAAAGGCTCCTGGATCCAAGTACAATGAGCCTATGAGCAGTCGACAACCACCATTCTATCACTATCATTGTAAGGCTGTGTTGCCCTAATTTCTCCCCTATAAAAAGCAACACAGCCGCATCTTTTATAAGTGTGTTTTATCACCACAAAGTGTGTGTCACTTTATTTTCTCTTGTAATTGCTTAAGTTTATAGTGTGTCTAGACTTAGCAATTATTTAGTTCATTTGTATTCTTGTAAGACAAGTTGTAATATCGACCATGTATTCATCGTTTAATCAATGAAACATATGATTAGACTTGCTTAGATATTTGCATTTGAACTTATTCTTGTTCATGTTCTTTACTCTCTGTTCTTATCTTACTTGTCTAGATAAAACAAACACTAGTGTGCAAATTGTGGACTGTCAAGTGGTATCAGAGACAACGTTTCTAAATTATTGAAACAAAGATCCGTTTGCATACTTATTTTCTTAAATCTCTTTCTTAATCTCTTCTTAAAAACAAGAACATGACTGCTGTTCCCACCCTAGTTAACACACGTGACTTCGGTTACGTATCTGTCCCTCCAAGATTCGAGCCCGATGACTTTGGGTCTTGGAAGGAAAGGATGTTACTTCACATTGTGGGTGTGGAACCCTACCTTATGTCAATTCTGACCGTTGGTCCATATATTCCCACTCTGGTGCAAAGAACACCAGGAGCAACTGTTGATGCTCCTGAGATTGTGATTGACATCGTCAAACCAGAGGTTCAATGGACTGACGATGAGAGGAGACTTGTAAATCTTGATGCAAGACTTAAGAACATGATTATCAGCACTCTTCCTTCTGATATCATGAAAGTCGTCATCAGATATCCCTCTTCTAAAGAAGTGTAGGATAGGCTCTGTAGCATGTATGAAGGCTCTGCTGCTACCATAGCCACTAAAAAGATAGACCTCAAAAGAGCCTATGAAAAATTCTTCTCTCTCCTCAACGAAGGTCTTAACGGCACTTATACCCGATTCAAAGGGTTGCTAAATGACATGACCACTGTTGGTATCTCTCATGATGACTTTGAGGTATGCCACAAATTTCTTGATAGCTTACCTATCAAGTGGCAAGGTCTAAGACAAATCCTTAGGACCACAGAGCGTCTTAATGGGCTTGATCTTGAATCTCTCTTTGGCATTCTTCAATTTGAAGAGAGAGCTCTTGCTCAAACTTTAAGAGCCGCTGCTGACGCACAACATCGTGCTGGTCCCTCCTTGTCCTCTTCTTCAACCTCTTCTGCTTACACCGCTACTGACCCCCTTGCCTTTGTCTCTGCTGAGCCCATTAATTTTAATAATGGTGCCAGCTCTTCTCATCTCCCACCTCCTATTCAGTCTCTTGTTAATGATCTCGACGCTGATGAGAAACAAGAGATGTTCAGCGACTTCATGGACTTTGCCTTAGTCGCTGGTAAGAGGTACTCTCGAAAATGGAACAACCGTAAGTCGGTTGCTCCATACAAGCCTCCTGTTGACAAATCTCAAGAGGAGTGCTGGAGATGTGGTAGAAAGGGACACTACCAAAAGGAGTGCAGAGTTGCTTTACCAACTCCAGCTGCTCCTAAAACTAACTCTTCCAAACCTGCTGATGAGTACAGGAACAAATACTATCAGCTAAAAGCCAAGGTTGCTGAAATGGAAGATGCAAAAACTCCAGCAAAAGGGCTGGTAGCTGAAGAGCACGACTGGGCTGAATCAGATGATTCAGACAGTAAAGAATACGTCGATGCCATGTGTCTTATGGCACTCGCTGATGGTGATGCTCTGACTAAGGACCAAGTCTCTTCCAGTCAGTGGGTAAATGTCACCATTAAAAAGGTATGTGCTCATTCTTCTGCCTCTGACGAAGATAAACCTAAAATCTTTGAATCTCTTCTTTGTGATATCCAGTTCGTTGAATCTATACGAGCTGATATCCAATCCAAACTCGACTCGGTCTGTTCTGAGTTGAGTGAAAAATCTGAAAAACTCAATGAGTTGAGAAATGTTCACGTTGAACTTCTATCTCATGAGTTGTTGGCACAAAAGGTTCAACTTGAGAATGAAAAACTCAAGCTTGAAGTTGCCAACCTTAAGAAGATTGTGACCTCCTGGTCAAAAGCTTCCAGGTTTCACCACCAGTGCCTAAACGAACAAGTCCCTGCCCAAGTCCAGGCAGTAATAGGCAGTGACTTTAATGCCGCTGCCTCTCTCTCTGACTTGTTTAATGATGAGGTGAAGCCTGAAATTTCTATTCCTCCATCTGCTGTCATCTCTCCTGAAGAGATGAAGAAATGGTATTTTGTTAGGGGTCTTAACGATTACCACAATGAAATGGAAGCTGGTACTACTTCTTCTACTACCAGCGACCCATCTAATCCTGCTGAGGAAAATGGTGCTGGCTCCTCAGCAAGCACCTGCAACCCCTATCCTCATCTTCCCATCCTATTCAGTCTCTTGTTAATGATCTCGACGCTGATGAGAAACAAGAGATGTTCAGCGACTTCATGGACTTTGCCTTAGTCGCTGGTAAGAGGTACTCTCGAAAATGGAACAACCGTAAGTCGGTTGCTCCATACAAGCCTCCTGTTGACAAATCTCAAGAGGAGTGCTGGAGATGTGGTAGAAAGGGACACTACCAAAAGGAGTGCAGAGTTGCTTTACCAACTCCAGCTGCTCCTAAAACTAACTCTTCCAAACCTGCTGATGAGTACAGGAACAAATACTATCAGCTAAAAGCCAAGGTTGCTGAAATGGAAGATGCAAAAACTCCAGCAAAAGGGCTGGTAGCTGAAGAGCACGACTGGGCTGAATCAGATGATTCAGACAGTAAAGAATACGTCGATGCCATGTGTCTCATGGCACTCGCTGATGGTGATGCTCTGACTAAGGACCAAGTCTCTTCCAGTCAGTGGGTAAATGTCACCATTAAAAAGGTATGTGCTCATTCTTCTGCCTCTGACGAAGATAAACCTAAAATCTTTGAATCTCTTCTTTGTGATATCCAGTTCGTTGAATCTATACGAGCTGATATCCAATCCAAACTCGACTCGGTCTGTTCTGAGTTGAGTGAAAAATCTGAAAAACTCAATGAGTTGAGAAATGTTCACGTTGAACTTCTATCTCATGAGTTGTTGGCACAAAAGGTTCAACTTGAGAATGAAAAACTCAAGCTTGAAGTTGCCAACCTTAAGAAGATTGTGACCTCCTGGTCAAAAGCTTCCAGGTTTCACCACCAGTGCCTAAACGAACAAGTCCCTGCCCAAGTCCAGGCAGTAATAGGCGGTGACTTTAATGCCGCTGCCTCTCTCTCTGACTTGTTTAATGATGAGGTGAAGCCTGAAATTTCTATTCCTCCATCTGCTGTCATCTCTCCTGAAGAGATGAAGAAATGGTATTTTGTTAGGGGTCTTAACGATTACCACAATGAAATGGAAGCTGGTACTACTTCTTCTACTACCAGCGACCCATCTAATCCTGCTGAGGAAAATGGTGCTGGCTCCTCAGCAAGCACCTGCAACCCCTATCCTCATCTTCCCATTGTTGGCATGATGCCAAACGAAGGAAGAGTTCAATACTCTTCTGGGAATCTTATGAAGGGGATATTGGTAGTGATGGTTTTAAACCCATCGCTCCTCAGCAGCTCACCATCAGACCTTCTGAACCATTCAGAAGAAGTAAGGTTGCTGTCCCCTATGACTATAGCAAACCTCAGTTAGCTAATGCTGTCTGTCAGCAACCTCAACCTATTGTTCAACCCTCTTTCATCTTCATCTTCTCAGCAAGCTCCTGCCCATGCTGACAGTAAAACTGTTCAGGATGATCGTGTCATGAAAAGACGCGTCAGGTTCGGAGACGCTAGATATCAGCAAGTTGGACCTTCTAAGGACCGACCTGCTGATAGACTTGTCCATCAGCAGGCACCTCAATCGATGCCTACCCCTATTTTGAGACATAAAACTCCCCAAAAGGAGAGAATGTCTCACACCCAAAATAGGCCTATTACTCCTCAAAAAGGACACTTGCCCCATCAGCAAGTGAGATCTATCACTCCTCAAAGAGGACACTTGCCCCATCAGCAAGTGAGATCAATCACTCCTCAAAGAGGACACTTGCCCCATCAGCAAGTGAGATCAATAACTCCTAATAGGCAGTACCTACCTCATCGGCAAATGAGGTCTGCTACTCCTATTCAGAAACCTAGATCGATCACTCCCAAAAGAGTGCATCCATCTCAGCAGTGTCCTTCTTCTTCTTCTCACCCTGCTGTTAATCTAGCATGGAGTGTAGTTAAGGGATCGAAAATCCCCTCTACCTCTCAATCTGAGGATCCAAAAGGTAAGTCCATTTTGGGTCCTGCTCCTAAGATGCCTCAGCTTACACTTAAGCATAAGCAAAAGTCTAAGCAAAAGAAAAAGGCATCTTCCTCCGTTGACCCTAAAATTAACGAGCTTGCTCAGCAAGTTAATGACCTTTCCTCTCAACTGAAGGAATTTTTCCTTCAAAATCAAAAAGGCAGCACCTCTGTTAAAAAATGCTACATATGTGGTAGCAGAGGTCATGTTGCTTCTGATTGTGACAACTCCAGGGATGCTCCTGAAGTTGACATTCAACCTAATCCTTCTTCTTCAGCGGCTCCTTCCTCTTCCACTATAGTCAGCGAAAGTTCTGCTTCTGCTGATCACATAAATAGTGTAGGAGAGTCATCCGATCTCACTGAGGAGAACATTGCTGACTTCATTGCTGCTCAGCGAATCTCCTTTCCTCTCTCTCAAGAGATCATTACTACTGGTCGAGGCAGCATTCTGGTTGAGTATGGGAACAACAATCAAGTCAGCAACTTGACTGTTCTAGATACTGGAGCCACTGTCACCTCTGCTGATCAATATCACACCTATGTGATTGATCGTGACATGCCTCCTGCTCATCAACTTGTTGATAACTCTCTAAGTGATGAGAATACTAACCCTAGTGCTCCTCTTCCTCTCTCTACTGATGACGTCGTCAGTAGAGAAGAATCCTCTGAGTCTCCCATCTTTAATCCTGCTGACATGTCTGTCAGTGAGTTCAACAGTGAACCCATCTAAATCCTTCTATTAAATCCATGCAGGGCTCGCTGGGAAAAGGTGTGTGGTACTTGGACAGTGGCTGTTCAAAACACATGACTGGCTCAAAGACCCTGCTGGATAACTACGTAGAGGCTGCTGGCCCTACTGTAGTGTTTGGTGATAACTCTACTGGGCAAACTTAAGGTTATGGTCTTCTCTCCAATGGACTCATTAAGTTCAACAAGGTCGCTTATGTCAATGGATTAAAACATAATCTCATCAGCATAAGTCAACTTTGTGATGCTGACTACAAAGTGATTCTTGACAAACATCAAGGCACTGTAGTAAATGTAAACAAAGAAGTAGTCTTGGTTGCTCCAAGAAAACGAGATGTATATCTGGTTGACTTCACTCCTATCAAGACTGATAGTGAGACTTGTTTCTTTGCTAAGTCAGCTGCTGAACTAAATTGGTTATGGCACAAGCGTATGTCGCATGTGAATTTCAAAACCATTAACTCTCTGGACAAAAAGAACCTTGTTCGTGGCCTCCCTCATCTTTCATTTGAAAAGGATAGACTTTGTGGTGCTTGTGAAAAAGGTAAAAGCCACAGAGCAACTTTCAAAACCAAGCAGGCCAATTCTATCTTTGGCTGCTTTCATCTTCTTCACATGGACCTTTTTGGTCCAGTGAATGTCCAAAGTCTAAAGGGTAGCAGATACACTTTAGTAATCGTGGATGAATACTCACGATACACTTGGACTATCTTTCTTCATTCCAAGAGTGATGCTGCTGAAGAGATTATAAATTTCATCAAGAAAATGGAAAATCTCAACAGCATAAGGGTGAAAGAACTTAGGAGCGATCATGGTACTGAGTTCAGAAACCACACTCTTGAAGCCTTTTGTGCTGATCAAGGGATCTCACAAAATTTCTCTTCCACCAGAACTCCTGAGCAAAATGGTGTCGCTGAAAGGAGAAATAGAACTCTCATCGAAGCAGCGCGCACCATGCTCAGTGAGTCTTCTTTGCCTAGTAAATTCTGGGCTGAAGCTGTCAACACTGCTTGTCATACTCAAAACAGATGTCTAATAGTTAAAAGACATGACAAGACAGCGTATGAGGTGTTGAAAGGTAAGAAACCTCAAATCAAATACTTTCATGTGTTTGGATGTCCTGTCTTCATCTTAAACAACAAGGATCACCTAGGTAAATTTGATCCCAAAGCTGATGATGGATACTTTCTTGGGTATTCGTCCATCAGCAAGGCATTCAGAGTATTCAATACTCGCCTTCAGAAAGTTGATGAATCCATTCATGTTACTTTTGATGAAAGTTCATCAGTACTAAAGGACATTCAATCCTCTTCGTCTGAGGTCATTTTTAATGAGCAAGCTGACCCTCTTACTGAGGAAGCTGACTTATTTGTTGATGCTTCTTGCTCGCTGCCTGATACTATTCAGCATATCACAAAGGATAGTTCAGCTAATGCTGAACTAGAGCAAGTTGCTGCTCATATCTACTCGATTGAGCCAGTTGAGCCTATCTTAAGATCAATCCATGCAGCATCAGCCAAACCTAGATCACTGGCTGATGACGTGCATGCTGATGACCCTACTGAGGAGGAGTTTCATGATGCTTCAGCAAATGCTGAAGAAATGGAGTCTGCTGAAGACTCCGCCATCAATGATAACTCAAATCAGTCGAATGGCTCTGCTGATCATTCTCCTGAACCCATTCTTACCATTGACCTCTCTTCTTATAATGCTCCTGCTGATCCCATCGCTCCAATTTCCGCTGCCACTCAACTTGGTGTCTCAAGTGCTCATGCGCTTAAGTGGACATCTAGTCATCCAGCTCACCAAGTCATCGGTGACCCTCAGCAGGGGATTACCACTCGATCAGCGACAAGAAATACATGTCTATATGTAAACTTCTTGTCTATGATCACTCCCAAAAATATTGGAGAAGCAATGGTTGATCCCTTATGGGTTGCTGCCATGCAAGAGGAACTCACCCAATTCAAAAGACAGAATGTCTGGTTTTTGGTTCCTCTACCTCCTGGAAAAGAACCCATTGGAACTAAATGGGTTTATAGGAATAAAATGGACGAAGATGGTGTTGTTACTCGTAACAAGGCTAGGCTGGTTGCACAAGGATACCTTCAAGAAGAAGGTGTTGATTACGATGAAACCTTTGCACCAGTGGCCCGATTAGAAGCAATTCGCTTATTCTTGGCACATGCTGCTTACAGAAACTTCACAGTATATCAAATGGATGTAAAGAGTGCTTTCCTAAATGGAAAACTCGATGAGGAAGTTTATGTTGAGCAGCCACCTGGTTTTGAAGATCCAGCCAAGCCACACCATGTCTATCGCCTCTATAAGGCACTCTATGGTCTTAAACAAGCTCCCAGAGCTTGGTATGACACTCTCTCTGAATTTCTTCTTTCTAATAAGTTTCAGCGAGGATCTATTGACAGCACCCTCTTCATTTATAGAAAGGGTGCTGATGTCCTATATGTTCAGATATATGTAGATGACATCATTTTTGGGTCCTCCAGCAAGAAACTTTGTACCAAGTTCAGCTCACTGATGTCCTCTCATTTTGAGATGAGCATGATGGGTGAGCTGACCTTCTTTCTTGGTCTTCAAATTCGTCAACTTCCAAATGGGATTTTCCTAAATCAGGAAAAATACATTCGAGACATGTTGGCCAAATTTGACCCGTCTAATGTCACTACTAAGGCCACTCCCATGTCTCCTCCCAATAATCTTCATGCTGATCCTGAAGGCAAGCATGTGAATCCCACTCTCTATCGAGGAATGATTGGCTCGCTAATGTATCTCACAGCGAGTCGTCCTGATATCATGTTTGCTACTTGCTTATGTGCAAGATATCAAGCCTCACCTAGAGAATCCCATCTTCTCGCTGTAAAGCAAATTTTCAAGTATCTAAAAGGTACTTCAACATTGGGTCTCTGGTATCCCAAAGACTCCAATTTTGACCTAGTTGCATATTCTGATTCTGACTATGCTGGCTGCATGTTAGATAGGAAAAGTACCAGTGGTGGATGTCAACTGTTGGGGGGGAAGCTGACTAGTTGGTCTAGTAAGAAACAGCATACAGTATCCATCTCCACTGCTGAAGCAGAATATGTATCAGCAGCGAGTTGCTGTGCACAAGTCCTATGGATGAAAAACCAACTCGCTGACTATGACTTAGAATTCTCTAAGATTCCTATTATGTGTGACAATACAAGTGCTATTGCAATCACACATAATCCTGTTCAGCATTCTAAGACCAAACACATAGACATTAGGTACCATTTCATTCGTGACCATGTCATGAAAGGGGATGTTGAAATCTACTTCATCCCCACTGATGACCAACTTGCTGATATCTTCACTAAACCTTTAGATGAAACCAGATTTAAATATCTGGTCAGCAAGTTGGGAATGCTGAATGGTGTATCAGCAACATGACTTGTCATGTCTGCTGATGCTTCAACATACATCTCTCTTATATGTTGAAAAGTGACCTTATGGTCAAAAATTTCTTTCAGCGAGCTCAAGAGTATCTTACTCGCTGAACATAAAAAGCAATAGAGAGCTAAAAGTCTCTATCTAGTCCAGCAGCAAACGGCTGCTGGTAAAGACTACTCAAAACCGTTGATCCCTGTTGCTTTGGGAAAAAGCAAATAAAAGTAATAGAGAGCTAAAAGTCTCTATCTAGTCCAGCAGCAAACGGCTGCTGGTAAAGACTACTCAAAACCGTTGATCCCTGTTGCTTTGGGAAAAAGCAAAACAAAAGCAATAGAGAGCTAAAAGTCTCTATCTAGTCCAGCAGCAAACGGCTGCTGGTAAAGACTACTCAAAACCGTTGATCCCTGTTGCTTTGGGAAAAAGCAAATAAAAGTAATAAAGAGCTAAAAGTCTCTATCTAGTCCAGCAGCAAACGGCTGCTGGTAAAGACTTATCAAAACCGTTGATCCCTGTTGCTTTGGGAAAAAGCAAATAAAAGTAATAGAGAGCTAAAAGTCTCTATCTAGTCCAGCAGCAAACGGCTACTGGTAAAGACATATCAAATCCGTTTATAGCTGACAATTTGCTAAAAATTGTAATTCTTATTCATCAGTGACCATCGATTGTCGAAATGTCGCTGATTGAAATTTGCCTTCCTAAAGGGGTAACTAGATTTTCTAACTTTGTCAGCGGATATACTTAGATCTCAACTTTTCTTTCATTTGAGCATATCCGCTTATAATAATATTTTAATAAGAATATCAAACGGTTACCTCGATTTTCTCCCAAACGGACAACTTGTACACTGTATCCGCCGTAAAACTCGAGTACTTTTGAAATAAGGGTACAAGCTGTCACATCAAACCACTTTTATACGTTACTCATATACGTATATGTATATGTATAAATTACGTATGAAAGAGAGTATTGGTGACAATTCACTATCATAGTTATGGGGCCCATATCCATGCTATATATATATTCAAATCCTCTTCAATCACCATTTCTTTTCATACTCTCATACTTCTCCTTCTTTTTCTTACTCTCCAAATCTCTCAAACTTCTTAAAATCCCTGCTATCTTCTCTCACTGTTCATCTTCCTCTTCCATTTCTAAATCTCAAACAAAATGGCTTCTTCATCCGAACAACAATCTAAATCTCCAGCTTATGTTGAGTTGCCCGATGATCTGGCTACTCAAAAGGCTCTTAAAAATGTTCCCCTCTACATGCATTCGAAAACTTTGATCCTGAAAAAATTGCTCCCTCTTCCAAAGCCAAATTTCAAGCCCATACAATCTCAATCAAACCTAATAATTATTTGGGTCCATTGAAGTTCCATCTGGTATCTCTGGATACCAACAAATGCTGGACTTTATAAAGGCATGTCCTGCAAGCAGTGCCATTTATGCTGACCAGAAGATATGTATGTCTATCTTCTTAGAGAATTTTGGTGGACGTGTGATTATCACGTAAGCATAGGTGCTATTTCTGGCACCATCAAAAAGAAGCAGGTACGCATATCCATTACACCCAAAATTCTTCGAACTGCTCTTGGTCTACCTGACCAAACAAAAGAAAAACCCTTTGTAACTCCGGCAACAGTTGAACAATGGAAGGAATGGTTGCCAACCATTGGGTATGGTGCAAATTTGGAAAACCCAGAAGTTGTTCCCAGCAACCCCACCAAGAAAAATCTCCCTGGTGTATGGAGATTACTTTTTTCTCATGTTATTCAATGCTTGGGAGGCAATTCTGGATCTCATGATCAAGCCACAGCAGCAAATATGCAAATTATTCATGCATTAGCCACTGGAAGGTTTATCGATTTTGCCTCAGTCATTTTTGAAGACATGAAGGCTAAAGTCCAAGCAAGCAATCGTTCCTACACAATTCCCTTTACAAGATTCTTCTCCCTAATCTTCAAACAAGAGTTGAAGGAAAAGTACAATCAATTTGGTGCCACTATCTGCAAAGCACCAAGAATTGGTCCCTCTGTCTACAAACAGCCAGCTTGTGATAATACTCTTTTTGATAGCAAGTTTGCCAGTCTCACTCCTCAAATGAAAGAAGTTCTATTCTCTGCCTATCCCTCTATGTACAAAAAGGTTGGTGGCAATGAGACTGCACCATCCTCCTTTGTGATCACTGACACTAGGGCAAACACACCAAAGAAGGCAAGAACCAAGTCCACCAAAGCTGCTGCCCCATCATCATCCGCTGCCGATGCTCCAAAAAGAAAGAAGAAATCAGCAAAAGGTGTGATGATTAAGGGGTTGGAATCCTCTCAACTTTCTCTTATTGATGAGGAGGAAACCCCTGCTGCTGTTGAAAATTTAGAGCAGCAACAAACTGAAACAGAGGCACCAAATTCTCCAATCCCTTTGAATTTTTCTCTGGATAAAAGGCAGGTGCAAGTTGGTGAAATTAAAAAAGTTGGTTTGGGTGAGCATGCTGAGGTGGATGCCAGCATTGATGAAAGAGAAATTATGGATTTGGGTGATGCTGAAGGTGCTGGTGATGACGATGAAGAAATTAATGATATAATAACTATTGATGAGGAAAGTGATTTTGAGTTGGGTGATATTGTGGCAGATGACTTTCAACTAGATTCCAGTCATGCTGATGAAATTGAAGCAAGTGACATGGAGGAAGATGAAAATGATGATGCTGCTGTTGCTGGTGAAAATGCAGCAGCCACTAATGAAAATATTGATGTTGATGCTGCAGTGACTGGTGAAAGTACTGTAAGACCCAAAACTCCTCCAGTGCGACCAGTGAACACCATGCTGTCTATTGGCATGCCTTCCTCCTTCTCAAGTGTTCCTGGCTGCTCATCCTCGCTTCCCTCTGAAATCGAACCTCAAACTGCTAAAGATTTGAGCATTTCATACTCCACCTACTCTGCTGACAGGTTGGAAAGGGTAGAGCATCAACTGAATGATCTCACCAAATATACAGAGATTGCTGTAGATGTGAAAGAAAATGAATCTGAAAGACTAATCTCTACTCTGACCAGCTGGTACAATAAGCAAGTTGAAAACTGCTCAGAAGTAGAGATGATTAAAGAAAAATTCACCTCCATGGCTGCTGATCAACACAACATCAAAGAAGCCACCAAAGCTATCAAGCATGATCAGCAGATCCTTCGATCTAGTGGCTTGTCGCTGCTGAAATGTGCCAACTCCGCCAGCTACTCAGCAAAGAAGGCAGCCTCTACTAGCAAGTCTGCTGCTGCTAGTGTCGAGAAGCTGACCACTCATGTCAACAACAACACTAAGGCAATTCATGCCTTAGAAAAACAAGTAGCTGATCTTCCAATTTCTTCCCCATCCTTTACTGAGGAAGATCGCCAGAGGCAAATTAAACTAGAGTCAGAAGTTGACGAGATAAAGAGATTATTGGCGCAGCTTGTGAACCAACAATCTAAACAGCCAGCGACTGTGGAAGTTGTTATTAACACTACAACTTCCAAGGGGGAGAAAATTGATGCTGCTGTTTTAGATTTAGTAAATGAAGCAGTGCACAAGGCAGTAGCCCAAATCTATGATGACTCTGCTGAAGAGGTACTAGAAATGGATGAAACAACCAAAGCTGATGATGTTCCCCCTGCTGGTGCTGAGGGGGAGATAGAAAAGGAAGCAAGTGTTGAAAATCCCCATGCTGGTGTTGAGGGGAGAATGAAAAAGATGGAAAATGATGAAGCTCCCCCAGCTGGTATTGAGGGGGAGCAACAAATGGTTATATTTAATGCACCTCCTGCTGCTGATAGGGAGGAGTTTGACCCTAAAGAACTTGAAACAGCATGGAAGGTCGGATTTGATGCTGAAATGGCCACTGATAGATCCAAGGAAATACTTCCTATTTTTCACAACCACTTCATGGGAAATGCTGAAATCACTCCTCTCTCTGATGATCGTCGAAGACAGCTCACTAAGTCTGGATTCTTCAAGAGATCTACTGCTCTTCCAACAATTGCTACTCCATCCTCTCTTCCTGCTGCTCAACTCTCTGTTCAATCATCAGCAGGCCATCAACATCAAGCAATAGACATACTTTCCTTGACTGCTGATGGAAAAACTCAAGAAGAGGCCATCAAGGAGTTGGATAGGATCAAGGCAAATCAAGAAAATGAAAGAAAAAATCTTGAATATATCAGGCAGCTACCTATTATTGAAAAAGATCAGCTGGATGATGAGCAAAGGATGTTGCTGAAAGCAAGTGGTGCTGAAGCTTTATACAGGCAGAAGCATAAAGATGTTGAGAAGCAAGTCAGCAAGAAGAGAGCCAAGTTTGAGCAAGAAAAGGCTAAGTGGTTGAAACTTATGAATGACAGAAAGAGGCCCCAAAAGATCATTGCTGCTGAAGCCTTTCGTGCTGAAATGGGTCTTAAGACAAACTTGAAAATCTTAAGACAAGGTGTTGACAGTCCCATCAAACTGGAAGGTGTCAAGCCAACCTCCTTGGGTGCCTCTGAATGGGCTGAAGTGTACATGCTGGTGAAGGACAAAAAGGCTGCCAGCTATGAGCAACTACTGAAGATGCTCAAAGATTATTTTGAAAAAGCCAGGGAGTATGAAACAAAGTTCAAAGCCGACTTGCCCATGCTGAGGCAAGTGTTTGGCACTCCAGCAGCTGTCTCCTCGTCAGCAGGAAAAAGGGTGCAAAGAAAAAGGAAAGCAGAGCACCAAACAGTGACAATGGATCTTCCTCCTATCACTGGTGATGCCTCGCTGAACACCAGACTCCTTCCCAGAAGCTTATTTGAGGAAGGGAGAGTGATAGAAAGTCCTGCTGGCATCTTCTTCACAAACTTCCAGAACAATCAATTGTTCTTTCGCTTGGATGAACTTGAAAAAGCTTCCACTGGGTTCATCTTAAGCATAAGAAGAAGGTGTGCTGAAACATCCAACAACAGATGGTTCATCAGCAAGTTGGATGAAGAATTGGTAAAACCTCATAGAAGGGATGACCCAGCGATCAGAATGGCCAAGCAAGAGGAAGCTTGGGAATTTGAAGCTGCCAACTTATAGATGTCTTAAAATCATATGTATCAGCTTGTAATATTTTAAAATGATAAATAAGACATCTTTTTATCATTCCTTAGTTTTATCAAGTCCAGTCTACTCAGCAAGTCTTCTCAGCGAATAGGGGGAGATTGTTGAGTCAAGGATTCGCTGACCAGACTTGGTCGCTGACGTGAGTCATCAGCGAAGTCAGAGACTCTTGTCAGCGGGTGGTTTACTTTCCAAGTTGTGTGTCAAGGCGGGAAGTTATTCAAACCAACAAGAAGACAAGAAGTCACATGGTGGTATCCCAACTGAATGTTACCTTAAATAGCAAAGGTACAGTTGGGACCAAAATGAGGTTTCTCTCTTTCATACCCGTTTTGGTAAAGAAGACAAAGGCTCCTGGATCCAAGTACAATGAGCCTATGAGCAGTCGACAACCACCATTCTATCACTATCATTGTAAGGCTGTGTTGCCCTAATTCCTCCCCTATATAAAGCAACACAGCCGCATCTTTTATAAGTGTGTTTTATCACCACAAAGTGTGTGTCACTTTATTTTCTCTTGAAATTGCTTAAGTTTATAGTATGTCTAGACTTAGCAATTATTTAGTTCATTTGTATTCTTGTAAGACAAGTTGTAATATCGACCATGTATTCATCGTTTAATCAATGAAACATATGATTAGACTTGCTTAGATATTTGCATTTGAACTTATTCTTGTTCATGTTCTTTACTCTCTGTTCTTAACTTACTTGTCTAGATAAAACAAACACTAGTGTGCAAATTGTGGACTGTCAAATATATATATTATATATATATATATATTATATATATACCCTATATATATATATATATATATATATAGGGTGAGGATCCTGGAAGAAGGTGTGTTAAGGAGAGAAGGGAGAGAAGGTCCTATTGGCCAATCAGAACGCGACATGTGTCAAAAAAAAAGCGCGGTGCAATTTTGTAAATAAATTAAACTTTTTTGAAGCTTGGTCAGCTTGGGCTCTCAGTCAGCTTGGTGTTGGGTCAGCTTGAGTTGGATCAACTTGGCGTCTGGGTCAGGTTGGGTCAGCTTGGGGTCAGCTTGGGTCAGTTTGGGGTCTGGGTCAGCTTGGGTTCTGGGTTGGGTCAGCTTGGGGTCTGGGTCAGGTTGGGTCAGCTTGGGGTTGGGTCAGCTTGACACAATTTACACATAATCTACACAAATGTAGATTATGGGTTTTGGGTCAGCTTGGTTCTGGGTTGGGTCAGCTTGGGGTCTGTGTCAGGTTGGGTCAGGGTTGGGTCAGCTTGGGGTCTGGGTCATGTTGGGTCAGCTTGGGGTTGGGTCAGCTTGACACAATTTACACATAATCTACACAAATGTAGATTAATCTACACAAATGTAGATTATGGGTTTTGGGTCAGCTTGGGTTCTGGGTTGGGTCAGCTTGGGTGGGTCAGCTTGGGTCTGGGTCAGCTTGGGGTCTGGGTCAGGTTGGGTCAGGTTGGGTCAGCTTGGGGTCTGGGTCAGGTTGGGTCAGCTTGGGGTTGGGTCAGCTTGACACAATTTACACATAATCTACACAAATGTAGATTAATCTACACAAATGTAGATTAATCTACACAAATGTAGATTAATCTACACAAATGTAGATTATGGGTTTTGGGTCAGCTTGGTTCTGGGTTGGGTCAGCTTGGGTCAGGTTGGGTCAGCTTGGGGTCTGTGTCAGGTTGGGTCAGGGTTGGGTCAGCTTGGGGTCTGGTCAGGTTGGGTCAGGTTGGGGTCTGGGTCAGGTTGGGTCAGCTTGGGGTTGGGTCAGCTTGGGGTTTGGTCAGCTTGGGGTTGGGTCAGCTTGGGGTTGGGTCAGCTTGGGGTTGGGTCAGCTTGAGGTTGGGTCAGCTTGGGAGGTCAGCTTGGGGTTGGGTCAGCTTGGGTTAGGTTGGGTCAGCTTGGGGTCTGGGTCAGGTTGGGTCAGCTTGGGTTTGAAGTCAAATTAATTACAACATGTCACCGCGTTTTTTTTAAAGTCACATGTCACGATCTGATTGGTTCATGAGACCTTCTCTCCTTAAGACACCTTCTCATTTGATCTCTCTCCTATATATATAGGAAGTTATTTTAGGACCACTCTTAAATTAGGACCATTAGGACTAAATCTCAATCATTCATTTTTCACCATCTCCGACCACCACCACCATCATCATCTCCGACCACCACCATGATCCTCCGGCGACGGCGACCACCGCCACCACGACTTACACATGTGTAAGTTACAACTTACACATGTGTAAGTTATACAACTACACATGTGTAAGTTACATGCCCTTTTTGGACTCAAATTAAGCTGGACTCAATTTATCCCACCCCTATATATATATATTATATATATATATAATATATATATTTATATAATATATATATATAATATATATATATATAGGTTTTAGGTAAAATAAAACAAGTATTAAAGTAAACAAATAAAACAATAGGTTTCTGTTCATTAAAAATCACCGTGCATCATGAAAATCATTGTGCATCAATTGCTTCGTGAATCTTTGTGCATCAATTTAACCATGATCTAATGGTCAAGATCTTGTCTTATTTGTTTTACTTTAATACTTGTTTTACAATACCCAACCCAGATGATGGTGGTGGTGGTAGGAGGTGGTTGGAATTTGAGGAGATGGAAGAAAATCAATGGACTCAAATTGGACTCAAAATAAGCTGGACTCATTTTCCGGCGACGGCGACCACCGCCACCACAACTTACACATGTGTAAGTTAACTTACACATGTGTAAGTTACATGCCCTTTTTGGACTCAAATTAAGCTGGACTCAATTTATCCCACCCCTATATATATATATATACTAATTTATCACTATATATATATATATATAATATATATATATAATATATATATATATATATATATATATATATATATAGGGTGGGATAAATTGAGTCCAACAAATAAAAAAAAGGTCAAAGGGACCAGATCTGAGCCGTCCATTTTTCAGATTAGATCAAAAACACTGAGGGGCATTATGGTCATTTTACGTCCACTGTTATAAATACCCAAAATTCGTTCCGTTCCAACCTAAAACCCGTCTTCTCAGTCACCGTCCAAATTTCTGATCCCGTTGAAATCTCCGATCACCGTCCAATTCTCCGATCTCAGACCAAATCTCCGTCCAACTTGGCAAATAATCGTTTTTCTTAATATCTGATTTCAAATCTAATTCAAAAGCGGAATTAATTTTCCAATTGAAGCTCCGATCAAGCTACATTTATCAGGTAATATTCATAATTAATCTATCTATTTAAGCTATGATATTGTTTTATTTTTGTAATTTATAATTTTAATTTTAAAATTCAACTTCTAATAATTTTTAATTGATTCAATTAAGTTTTTTACTTTTTGATAGATGTGATACTTTTTTTTTGATATGTATGTTATAGAAATTAATCAGTATGTTATTGAAGCTTATATGTAAGGTGTATATATGTTCTACCAAAATATATTAAATTATGTGTTATACTTTTTTATTTTTGATTTAGGTTCTTTGATTTGTATTCAATTGCTATTTTGAGGGTAAGCATATTATGATGGTCTAATACAAAAAAATCTAGACGATATCACACACAAAAAAAATCTAGCTGCTGGATTGGTCTAGCGATTGCACTCTAAGTAATGTCTTTTTCAGTTTTGTAAACTTATAGATTGTGATGGTCAATTTAGTCGGAAGCCAAGTTACATCTTTCGTTTTTGTCATCTTAGATATTTGAACTGTCAAATCAAAGTTGTATACTTTGTGGAGTTTATTTTGTGCTAAGTTTGTGAATTTTGAAATGGAAATAGAATGGGCGTCGCATTTTGAAAGGAAAGGAGTATTGAGGTACAAGAACTGCAGAATTTTTTTTTTGACGTGGCATTTAGGGTGGTTTATTATCTGTTGGATTATGTTCATGTCAATTTTCTTCTTAGTTTTTGTATTTAAATGTACCAAAAAATTCATCTCTGCCACTGCTATAGGAAATTACATAATGATATAGAGGGCTTAGGAAGGAACTTGTTTGTTGTAATGTTGTATGGTCGGCCATAGTATTTGACAGAGCTTCATGTTATTGAAGTTATGTACGTTATTGAAGCTTGTATGTATTCTATTGTATATTCTGTATATATCTTCTACCAAAATATATTAAATTAGATGTGAATACTTTTTATTTTTAATTTAGGTTCTTTTACATGTATTCTGTTGAGATTTTGAGTATACGCAACTTATGAGGGATGTGATACATTTTCTTAATTTACGTTCGGTTAACATGTCAACAAACAACTCTCTAAAGAACCGTTTTGATCTTATTAAAATATATAAACCGGTCAAGTCTTTCCAAAGAACACGCATTCAGATTTTTTTTACCATTATCATGTCATTGTCATAGTTTTTCTCTTCCGGAGTCATGCTTGTAGAAATCTTGCTGGAATGTGTTCCGTCTTGGTTAAGTGAAGATGTTTTTAGGTTCTTGAACATGAAGTTGAAACTCTACACTCTGCATCAACTCGTTACGATATAAAAGGAAAAAGAAATACATGTGTCATGAAACAAATCATCATGCAGTATACAAAATGAACTAACTTTACACATATAAAATATACTTTTAATAGGCGAGATCCTTTTTCCACAATAATCTTGTTCCACTCCTGTTCGGATTGGCATGCATCCTATGAACAGTCCCGGAGTATATATAGTTCCACAAAGCTAATGTTAAGTGCTTGTATAACGGATATGGAGGAACACCTTCAAACTGATCTGCAAATTCGCAACCATATATAATTTATTTTAGATTCCACATTTATTAATGAAAAAGTATCTTAGGATTATCCAATTATGTCAATGCGGGGCATATAAAAACTTTCTGCCCATCAAATGTACGAGTAACATAACTCTATTTCCTTAGATTTAGCTTTTAATCTACAATACCAACAATAGAATCAAGTTATATTCATCTTTAGTAAATATGTAAGTCCTTACCTGCAAAACTAAAAACCGAGACCAGTAGACAAAGCATCAACTATTTATTTGCCTCTAGAGAACTAAACTCCTCAATCTCCTGAACAACATGAATTGGTTCGGCACCTGGAAGATCGATTTTATTTAGCACCTGCGATTATTAAAGTTGTGTCAGATAATATTAAAAAGCAGTTAAAATACCAAGGTTATTTTCAGACAAACAACATGTTCCAATCAATTTACGGGAATCACTTCAAGGTTGTTTTCGAAGGCGAAATAAACATTAGCCAGAGTCTGAGCTTCCACTCCCTACAATACAAGGCTTGCTATAAATCAAACTGCCACTAGGGGCAGAAGTACTAAAAAATATCATAATGTAAGTTAACACTTCAAATCCTTTAGAAGGTTGAAAGCAAAATCAGTAAATATAAAATATGACACATGTAAATTATGTGACACCAAAAACAATAGTATCAACACCACAACTATACAACTGCACACAAGAATGCATGTAATGCCTAATGGATCATGAAACTGTGATTCTGAGTGTGTCATTAAATTTACAAAGGTGCGTGTTGAGAAGGCAGCCCCAAAAGGGCATGAAACTGTGATTCTGAGAGTGTCGGCTGCCACTCTACTAGCTATCGCAAAGCCGATCATAACAACAAATAGAGACAGCCATGAAGAATGTGGCTAATCTCAATTGAAGAAATATGGGGACTTTAAAACCTCCTTAAGGTCAAAATCTCCCCTCTCTGGCAATGGAGGAAATTCCAACTTTGGGAATGACTTTTGGAAGCTCTCCAACAGCTGTCAAAAAACCAAATCCTTACAACATGCTACTAAACGAATATATACAAAAAACAAAATGGGACAGCAATAACGCATATAGGTAATTAAACCTAACGCAAAATGGGACAACAAAAGAATCAGGTTATATTCGGCTCTAGTAAATATCTAAGTCCTTACTTGCAACACTAAAAACCGAGACCAGTAAACAAAGCAAGCCTTGGCCTTAAATCAAGCTATAGTGGATATGCATTTGATTTGAAATCATATATTCAAAATAACTAGCTCGTGAGGCACAAAAAACTAAGAAAGCCTAAGCAACCTACATCGGATATGCATTCCTTTGACTATATACAATGATGATACTTTTTTATGAAAATCTACAGATACAAGTCTCCCATGGGTATGCGTTCAATTGACTATATACAAATAATGATGATACATTTTTATAGACGGATGATAATTTTATGAAAATGTACAACGGGCATGACCATCTTAATTGACAAATTGCTACAACTATTGAAAAATGACCATCTTAATTGACTTGAGTTGAAGAATATATGATGACTAACAGTTGAGAAATTTGAATTACAAAAGATACCAATTATGTTTCAGTCTTTTTACTTACATCTTTTATATCATTATAAGGTTTAAAATTTGTATTCTTGTGGGATTATAACTATTTGAAAGTGTTTTTGGATTGGATTCAGACTAAATTGTTTTTTGATCCCGATATCTTCATCTTTTTCTCACTCAAACTCAATCACAATCCTAATTGTCACAGCAAGCTCAAAAGACACATAATTTGTATCTAAATACACAAAATAACATAAATTTAATATGTCACTGATGCATTACACTATAAACCCTAATTAGACTATAAATTAAGTTAAATAATAGTAAAATAAAATTAATTAAAAATTACCAAATCAGTGTCGCTACTAGTAGACAGAAGATTATAAGATTCATCTTCAGAATTAGAATCTCTCCGTTTCCGACCACCGCCACTCTGTTCCGTCAACGACGATTCATAACCGCCGGCGTCACTAAACCCGGTCACAAAGCTGTCAATTTTGAGCTCCAAATTCTGTTATAAACTGAAATCAATCGGAATAACGATGGTGGAGATGTTAATGGCGGAGATATTGATTCCAGAATGAAAGAAGAAATTGGTCGGATTTGTATGATGAAGACAGAGAAATGATGGCAGAGGAAGAAGCTGGTTGAGAAGAGGAAGGATTAGTATGCGTGGATCTTAATTGGAAAGGAGAGGATAAAATTTTGTTTTATACCCCGTAGCCTAAAAAACACGCGCGTTGATTTTCTTAGATATAATCTGGAGCGTTCAGATTTTATGATCGGACAGACACAAATTGGTCCCCTGGATTTTTTTTTAAAAGGTAGACTCATTTTATCTTTTTCCTATATATATATACTACCAATTGGACCCAATTATTCTCTCTCTAAATCTATCAATCAATCAATCAATAATCATCAAAATCATCAAAATCATATACATTCATTATCCTCCAAAGATCGATACATCTCTTTGGGAAAACCATTATTCACCATCAATCAATCAATCAATCAATCAATCAATCAATCAATCAATCAATCAATCAATCAATCAATCAATCAATCAATCAATCAATCAATCAATCAATCAATCAATCAATCAATCAATCAATCAATCAATCAATCAATCAATCAATCAATCAATCAATCAATCAATCAATCAATCAATCAATCAATCAATCAATCAATCAATCAATCAATCAATCAATCAATCAATCAATCAATCAATCAATCAATCAATCAATCAATCAATCAATCAATCAATCAATCAATCAATCAATCAATCAATCAATCAATCAATCAATCAATCAATCAATCAATCAATCAATCAATCAATCAATCAATCAATCAATCAATCAATCAATCAATCAATCAATCAATCAATCAATCAATCAATCAATCAATCAATCAATCAATCAATCAATCAATCAATCAATCAATCAATCAATCAATCAATCAATCAATCAATCAATCAATCAATCAATCAATCAATCAATCAATCAATCAATCAATCAATCAATCAATCAATCAATCAATCAATCAATCAATCAATCAATCAATCAATCAATCAATCAATCAATCAATCAATCAATCAATCAATCAATCAATCAATCAATCAATCAATCAATCAATCAATCAATCAATCAATCAATCAATCAATCAATCAATCAATCAATCAATCAATCAATCAATCAATCAATCAATCAATCAATCAATCAATCAATCAATCAATCAATCAATCAATCAATCAATCAATCAATCAATCAATCAATCAATCAATCAATCAATCAATCAATCAATCAATCAATCAATCAATCAATCAATCAATCAATCAATCAATCAATCAATCAATCAATCAATCAATCAATCAATCAATCAATCAATCAATCAATCAATCAATCAATCAATCAATCAATCAATCAATCAATCAATCAATCAATCAATCAATCAATCAATCAATCAATCAATCAATCAATCAATCAATCAATCAATCAATCAATCAATCAATCAATCAATCAATCAATCAATCAATCAATCAATCAATCAATCAATCAATCAATCAATCAATCAATCAATCAATCAATCAATCAATCAATCAATCAATCAATCAATCAATCAATCAATCAATCAATCAATCAATCAATCAATCAATCAATCAATCAATCAATCAATCAATCAATCAATCAATCAATCAATCAATCAATCAATCAATCAATCAATCAATCAATCAATCAATCAATCAATCAATCAATCAATCAATCAATCAATCAATCAATCAATCAATCAATCAATCAATCAATCAATCAATCAATCAATCAATCAATCAATCAATCAATCAATCAATCAATCAATCAATCAATCAATCAATCAATCAATCAATCAATCAATCAATCAATCAATCAATCAATCAATCAATCAATCAATCAATCAATCAATCAATCAATCAATCAATCAATCAATCAATCAATCAATCAATCAATCAATCAATCAATCAATCAATCAATCAATCAATCAATCAATCAATCAATCAATCAATCAATCAATCAATCAATCAATCAAAACCAAGTCAACCGAACATCAATCAATCAATCAATCAATCTCAACAATTCGATACTCAATCCAATTTAACCAATCAAACGAAAGGAAACATCACACCAATCCAACAACTAAAACAATCAATCAATCAATCAATCAACAATCAATCAATCAATCAATAAATGCAAGTAAACAAGCAAGGTTTACACTTTTCAGCCCGAATCTCAAGCGAGTAGGGAGATACGAAACTCACCTCGATGGCTAAGAAAGTTAAGATTGATATAAGGTCAAGTTATTGTCGTACAATGTCCTCCTCGCGTCCAACACCTAAATATCGATCATATACATACACATTAACACGCATGAACACATATACGTAACTTATCAATTTCTCGACAAAACCCTAATTAGGTTTCCAAAATGCTTTCCGACATTAAATGACTTCTACGACTCTTAATCAATGTTATACAAGATAAGAAGTGAATTAGATTAAGACTCGGCGCGTAAAACGGTCTAGAAGGTCAAACTAGGTCAAACAAGGAACATTTCAGAAAACAACTGCCGTAACTTACGGCCAACAGGGGCGTAAGTTACGGCCTCTAGAAAATACACTTTTGGCGTAAAGTTGGCGTAGACAGAAGCATTTTGGCGTAAAAATTGGCGTAGACAGAAGCATTTTGGCGTAAGGTCCAAATTGAAGTTAGGGATAGGCGTAAGCTACGGTCCTCTAGAAAGTTCACTTTTGGCGTAAAAGTTGGCGTAGACAGAAGCATTTTGGCGTAAGGTCCAAATTGAAGTTAGGGATAGGCGTAAGCTACGCCCCAAAGGGCGTAAGGGCTAGAAAGTTCACTTTAGGCGTAAAAGTTGGCGTAGACAGAAGCATTTTGGCGTAAGGTCCAAATTGAAGTTAGGGATAGGCGTAAGCTACGGTCCTCTAGAAAGTTCACTTTTGGCGTAAAAGTTGGCGTAGACAGAAGCATTTTGGCGTAAGGTCCAAATTGAAGTTAGGGATAGGCGTAAGCTACGCCCCAAAGATTTGGCGTAAAGGTTGGCGTAGACAGAAGCATTTTGGCGTAAGGTACGGTGGCAAGGGGCGTAAGCTACGGTCCTCTAGAAAGTTCACTTTTGGCGTAAAAGTTGGCGTAGACAGAAGCATTTTGGCGTAAGGTCCAAATTGAAGTTAGGGATAGGCGTAAGCTACGGTCCTCTAGAAAGTTCACTTTTGGCGTAAAAGTTGGCGTAGACAGAAGCATTTTGGCGTAAGGTCCAAATTGAAGTTAGGGATAGGCGTAAGCTACGGACCTCTAGAAAGTTCACTTTTGGCGTAAAAGTTGGCGTAGACAGAAGCATTTTGGCGTAAAAATTGGCGTAGACAGAAGCATTTTGGCGTAAGGTCCAAATTGAAGTTAGGGATAGGCGTAAGCTACGGTCCTCTAGAAAGTTCACTTTTGGCGTAAAAGTTGGCGTAGACAGAAGCATTTTGGCGTAAAAGTGTAGAAGAAGATTTGGCGTAAAAGTTGGCGTAGACAGAAGCATTTTGGCGTAAGGTCCAAATTGAAGTTAGGGATAGGCGTAAGCTACGCCCCAAAGGGCCGTAACCTACGCCCAGAAGAATTATAACTAGCGTAACCTACGGCCCCAAGGGGCGTAGGTTACGGCGGTCAGAATTCAACAGGCGTAAGGTACGGTGGCAAGGGGCGTAAGCTACGGTCCTCTAGAAAGTTCACTTTTGGCGTAAAAGTTGGCGTAGACAGAAGCATTTTGGCGTAAGGTCCAAATTGAAGTTAGGGATAGGCGTAAGCTACGCCCCAAAGGGCCGTAACCTACGCCCAGAAGAATTATAACTAGCGTAACCTACGGCCCCAAGGGGCGTAGGTTACGCCCCATACTGGGCAGCAACATCACCAGCAGCAACAAGTGCAGAAAAACGAACCCAAAACCCCCAAAAACGACCCAAACCAATCCAAAACGATTTGTAGGAACTTTTAACCCAATTTGAAGTATAATCAAACATCATTAACCATAAATACACATAACCCAACCCACAAATTCGACCAAAACATCAAAATCACACCAAAACCTTCAAACCCTAATCGAAACCCTAAATTGACCCAAAACAAGATTTAAGCCGATTTAGGACTTGTAAATGTTCAAGATGACTAGAAAGGCATGAACAAACATAAATAGAAGTAAATGGGATGAATTTGACTTACCAAAACCTTCACCTAGTCTCTAACCCGAATTTGACCCGAAATGGCTAGAAATCTTGCACTTTGAAACCCAAATTTTTGATATGTTGTTAAGATGAGGTTGATGATGAAAACCCCAAACAAAATCTTGCTTAATTCCCAATATATGAGATAGAAATCTAGAGAGAGAGAGAGAGAGAGATATGTGTTTGTGTGTGTTCTTGGAGGAGAAAAGAGAGAAAGATAGAAAGATAGATAGATAAGAGAATGAAAGGGAGAGAAGAGGATAAGGGGGGAAATGGTTCATGGGTGGCTGGTGGGTCATGGACTACCCACGGGCCGACCCGCTTCCCTTCACAAATCACAACACAAAAGCTACACATTTATACCTCGGCCCGAGGTTGCCTCGCTTCACGAATCGGATGACGCCTTTCCACTGTGATACTTTCAAACGTACAAAGTCACCCACTTTCAACTCTAACGGTCTCAGCCTCACGCCGGCATACTCCTTACTTAGCATGTGAGCTAGCTGGGCTATCCTCTTAGCTTGAGAAGTTGTTCTTGTCGTTCCTATTAGAAATCCTGACCCGTTACTTTGGCTTTCCTTGCTTCTTGGTTCGTCCCAGTGGAGAATAACATCTCTACTACTTTGTGCTTCGGTCAGTGTCATTCGAATACTCGCGTAGGTTGCAAATATGAAACACACCGTGTACACCGCTAAATTCTTGTGGTAATTCTAATCGATAAGCGACTTTTTCCAACCCTTTTTGAGGATCTTGAAAGGACAGTTATACCTCGGCCCGAGGTTGCCTCGCTTCACGAATCGGATGACGCCTTTCCACTGTGATACTTTCAAACGTACAAAGTCACCCACTTTCAACTCTAACGGTCTCAGCCTCACGCCGGCATACTCCTTACTTAGCATGTGAGCTAGCTGGGCTATCCTCTTAGCTTGAGAAGTTGTTCTTGTCGTTCCTATTAGAAATCCTGACCCGTTACTTTGGCTTTCCTTGCTTCTTGGTTCGTCCCAGTGGAGAATAACATCTCTACTACTTTGTGCTTCGGTCAGTGTCATTCGAATACTCGCGTAGGTTGCAAATATGAAACACACCGTGTACACCGCTAAATTCTTGTGGTAATTCTAATCGATAAGCGACTTTTTCCAACCCTTTTTGAGGATCTTGAAAGGACAGTTATACCTCGGCCCGAGGTTGCCTCGCTTCACGAATCGGATGACGCCTTTCCACTGTGATACTTTCAAACGTACAAAGTCACCCACTTTCAACTCTAACGGTCTCAGCCTCACGCCGGCATACTCCTTACTTAGCATGTGAGCTAGCTGGGCTATCCTCTTAGCTTGAGAAGTTGTTCTTGTCGTTCCTATTAGAAATCCTGACCCGTTACTTTGGCTTTCCTTGCTTCTTGGTTCGTCCCAGTGGAGAATAACATCTCTACTACTTTGTGCTTCGGTCAGTGTCATTCGAATACTCGCGTAGGTTGCAAATATGAAACACACCGTGTACACCGCTAAATTCTTGTGGTAATTCTAATCGATAAGCGACTTTTTCCAACCCTTTTTGAGGATCTTGAAAGGACAGTTATACCTCGGCCCGAGGTTGCCTCGCTTCACGAATCGGATGACGCCTTTCCACTGTGATACTTTCAAACGTACAAAGTCACCCACTTTCAACTCTAACGGTCTCAGCCTCACGCCGGCATACTCCTTACTTAGCATGTGAGCTAGCTGGGCTATCCTCTTAGCTTGAGAAGTTGTTCTTGTCGTTCCTATTAGAAATCCTGACCCGTTACTTTGGCTTTCCTTGCTTCTTGGTTCGTCCCAGTGGAGAATAACATCTCTACTACTTTGTGCTTCGGTCAGTGTCATTCGAATACTCGCGTAGGTTGCAAATATGAAACACACCGTGTACACCGCTAAATTCTTGTGGTAATTCTAATCGATAAGCGACTTTTTCCAACCCTTTTTGAGGATCTTGAAAGGACAGTTATACCTCGGCCCGAGGTTGCCTCGCTTCACGAATCGGATGACGCCTTTCCACTGTGATACTTTCAAACGTACAAAGTCACCCACTTTCAACTCTAACGGTCTCAGCCTCACGCCGGCATACTCCTTACTTAGCATGTGAGCTAGCTGGGCTATCCTCTTAGCTTGAGAAGTTGTTCTTGTCGTTCCTATTAGAAATCCTGACCCGTTACTTTGGCTTTCCTTGCTTCTTGGTTCGTCCCAGTGGAGAATAACATCTCTACTACTTTGTGCTTCGGTCAGTGTCATTCGAATACTCGCGTAACAACCGTCACTGCACAGGATTTCCGCCACGGTTATAAGTACATTATCTTCACATGTGATCAAGTCTCACGATGGGTTGAGTGCCCGTTGCTCATTGGATGGCTCCCTGAATTGGAGTTAAGCGACTTTCTTTATCTGGAAGGACAGAAATCGAATCTTAGGGTACCTAACCCTTTTCTTCTAAACACCAATGTGCCAGGTTGTCAAATTTTTACCGGTCTTGTCGTATCATGATCACCTCTTGTCGTCGGCGACTTCACGGCGAAGTCCATTCCAATTCGTTTTTCTTCCAATCTCTCTCCCGTCTTTCACTACATGCTTATTCACGTCTCAGAAGTCTATAAGGGTTTTGACTATGCGCGCGATGTTGAGAAGTGAAGCATATACGAAATTTTAAGTTATCGAGATGGGACAAGCCCGATAAGTCACCCGGAAAAGCGTTCGGGAGACTCAAGATTAACAAGGACAACGTTAGTTTTTCAGACTCTTAAGACAGTAGCTCTAAGGACGCCTGAGTTGGAAGACTTACACGGGGCCCTAAGAATCCTACCGTTAGATATTTTACACTAGTAACCCTACTACGCAACTTTAGAACTGTCTTACCTGGTGGCATTCGGATTACACTCACTTTTTCGCCAAGAATCTTTATATCATAAGGCGCCCAGTACGTGAGGAGTTTTGTCGTCTTTTAGCGTCGGGATAGATACACGGGATATTTGAACAAATTTAGTTAGTGAGTCGCTAAACATTCAAAATTGCAAACATATAATTTCAAAACACACGAACGAATGTAACTCAAAGGAGCAACGTTAGAATAAACGAGATCATAGTCGGCTTCGATATCGAATAGTGTCGTAACATAACAACCATTAGGAGGAATGTACCTTAACCAACGTTAGGATTACTTTGGTCTCCTTTGCCATTCTCTGCAAAAGCTCGGCTACGAAGTTGAACTTGATGGTCTTGCTGGTCACGGCTTTGGTTATAAATGACTATTTGTAGTTGATTACGAGGAATCGCCACTTCAACTTGTTGTCCGATCCATTGCGGACAATTATTTCGGTAGTGATCAGGGCTTCCACATTTAAAGCACGTACTCCATGGAAAGTTGCCTTGGGGATGAATGGTTTGAAGGGGTACTACATTCAATGGTGCCACTATCGGTGCTCTACAATTCCCAGCTAAGTGCCCGCGCCGATTACAATTAAAGCAAGTCCCACATTGGTTAGTGGGAGAGTGATGGCGATTACACCTTCCACACAAGGGGTGAGATCCTAAGTAAGTTTTCCTTGCCGGCTCTACTACTTCAGCTTGTTGTCCAATCCATTTCGGACAATCTTTCACGTAGTGTGCACGACTACCACATCCAAAACACTCGCCTTTTTGTTGATTACCTTGGGGAGGGACGACATGAATAGGGGCCACGTTCGTTGGGCCCGTTCTCGGGGCTCTACAATTCTTGGACGTGTGGCCAACTTGGTTGCAATTAAAACACGCCCTGCATTGAACGTCGGTGGTGTGGTGATTGTTGCATCTTTCACATGACGGATGAGGTCCAACATAAGCTTTCCTCACCGGGCCCATCGCCGCCCTGAATCTACCCTTATTATGACCATTGGGGTCACACCTGCCCGCTTTCCTTGCCTCACTAGGTTCTCCGATTTCTTTCCTTTTTGATGAGGCTCTACCCGACACCTTCTCGTCACCCATATTTACTCTAGTTCCACGCGTCTCATTGTTTCCTTGGAGGCTTGCCGTGACTTGGGCTACGATAGTGGGTATGACGTTTACCACTGCTTGGGCAATCACGGTTGCTAAATCCGGCTCATCGCTATGGCTAGTCGTATTCCTTCTTGATCTCACCATTTTCTACAAGGTAAGTAACGCGTTGACCCGAAAGTTAGCCTCACAATGCTCACATATTAGTCACACAAGTAATTAATGCTCTCATACCATATAACATACTCATTTCATATCATTAAACTAAGGTAAGAGTGTTAGAATCCTATGAAATTTGTTACTTATTATTTTATCATGTCAAGTTCATTGCCATTGGTTATCTTTAATTCATGTAATCGTGTCAATATATCATACAATAAAACTAACTTGTTAACCTCATTCCTGCAATCGCCCGTCTACTAATACCTTTTACACGTGCATTACCAGTTATCCCATAACCCGCATGCAATCAAGTTTAACTAGGCCTCATACGTTTTTTTAAGTTCACATACCATTAAGCAACATATCCCTATTGTTCACCGATTACGATTAACATTATTAGTGTTGGAATATCATCCGTTTATAATACATATGAGTTAGGGTGTTTACAACCTTGATACTCTCTTAGGGTGCATATCAACTCATTTATCACATTGTATCCTAACCGTTTATCAACACGTTTAAGTCAAATCACAACAAAAGCATTTACGACCTCAACTTGACCACTACGGGCCATACATACATACATACATACATACATACATACATACATACATACATACATACATACATACATACATACATACATACACGTCACACATGCATAACATATATGTTACTAAGTCATACTAGTCAACATGTCATTCCACTACTAAATCCAATAATAGTAGTAGTTCTAGAATTTATGATCCGGGGGTTAGCTTCACCGTTTCTCTCATGTTAGCCGTATTATTAGTTAGTGTTTTAACGCCGACACACTGCACATGTTCAATGTCTTTTACTAAGGCCAACACATAAATATTCTCAATTAACTGTCATATATCATACAATAAAACTAACTTGTTAACCTCATTCCTGCAATCGCCCGTCTACTAATACCTTTTACACGTGCATTACCAGTTATCCCATAACCCGCATGCAATCAAGTTTAACTAGGCCTCATACGTTTTTTTAAGTTCACATACCATTAAGCAACATATCCCTATTGTTCACCGATTACGATTAACATTATTAGTGTTGGAATATCATCCGTTTATAATACATATGAGTTAGGGTGTTTACAACCTTGATACTCTCTTAGGGTGCATATCAACTCATTTATCACATTGTATCCTAACCGTTTATCAACACGTTTAAGTCAAATCACAACAAAAGCATTTACGACCTCAACTTGACCACTACGGGCCATACATACATACATACATACACATCACACATGCATACATACATACATACATACTACATACATACATACATACATACATACATACATACATACATCCATACATACATACATACACGTCACACATGCATAACATATATGTTACTAAGTCATACTAGTCAACATGTCATTCCACTACTAAATCCAATAATAGTAGTAGTTCTAGAATTTATGATCCGGGGGTTAGCTTCACCGTTTCTCTCATGTTAGCCGTATTATTAGTTAGTGTTTTAACGCCGACACACTGCACATGTTCAATGTCTTTTACTAAGGCCAACACATAAATATTCTCAATTAACTGTCATATATCATGTTATCATACTAACATACCATACGTGTTTCACATTACTACACTAAGGACAGTATATCAAAGTTCTCAGTAATTGTTATCTATCGTGTTCTCGTGCTAAGTTCACAACAATTAATCATCGTCAAAACCAATTACTCGTATTAAACACATCTCATTACAAGCAGCTAAAACAAGTCACTTAACACGAGTGGTTTAAAGTATAATCCGAATTCGATATGCTCTCTAGTTATTGACCGGGTATGTATACAGGGTGTACCAACGGCTAACCCTCCACCTAATCAACTCCCATTAAGCATATCGGTTCCTTATTATACTCTAAGCCAAGCATGCGCAATCCATGATGTTATTAACTTGTTATAATATTGGGTGACCATAAAAGAGTTGATCGGGTTCTTTTAGGGTTGCCACAATATTATACTAAGTTAATAACATAACTTCATTTTGCTCTAAATCATCAAACTAGCACCAATCAATAACAACAATCCATATTAATGACAGTCAAATTCAATCAAAGCACACATTAACCACATTGTATCCATTCCACATTCATCACGTTGAATTCAAGCCATCACATAAGTGGTCTTAACTACGAACTCACACGGGGATTCACATAATTCACATTGCACACGAATTTCCTAACCATGCATGCTATATGAAGAGTTTTAACTTAAGCCGTAGTCTAGGTCAAACCGCCTAATTCTCTACGACCACGCATGGGCCACCATTCTGTAACACCCCAAGCCGAGGCTCGGAATATCACGGAAATCACATAGCACCAGGTGGAATTACAATAGAACAAACTAAATGCAATTAGAGGATTCAGTGAATCCATACAAAACGATAAACAAGTAACAAAATACATAAGGCACAAGTCGTCAACAGAAGTTACAAAAGAGCATCAACAGAAGGTTAACGGTTCTAAGTACAATGCAAAGAAGGCAGATGGATCCTTGATCCATATAGTCCAAGTCCGGGTTCAACAGCAAGCTAAACAAATCAATCAAACTCCATGCCTTGGAATAACTTGGATACCTGAAAAGTGTACTAAGCATAGTCAACACAAGGTTGGTGAGTTCGTAGTAATGGTTCGTAAAGAACCAACATCAATAATCCCAATATAAGAATAGAGGCTAGACATGACTTACAGTGAGCCTCTACATAACACAACATCGCCCATCAACAAGATTACACAAGACAAGCAAATGTGTAAATAAGGAATGCATAAATGATATGTGTATCAATGCAAGTGCCGGAATGCATGAATAAGCAAACATGCCTATCCTATGCGTGACCTTCAGTCACCTATGCAACGATACCCTTCTGTCATCGCAATGAACAAGGCTGTATCTCAAAATCATCGAGATATATATGTCTATATACTCGGGGTCAGGAACTACATCCAAAATGGGTGCATACATCTATGCACCAGGATGCCGGCAAATCCCCTGCCGAGGGTCCAACAGTAATGTATGCAATGCTTACAATCAAATGTAAATGCATAAATCATAAACCAACGATCGATATACGATGAATATGAATCAATAATCAATATTCGCCAAACCTGAGCCATCAATCAATAATCGTCAATCATAAACCAATAATCACCATTCATCAACATCAGCCATTAATACTTAACCAAAATATTAACCAAGTCAATCAACATATGATGAACCATAAACTAATAATCAATAATCGTCAATCATAAACCAACGATCGATATACGATGAATATGAATCAATAATCAATATTCGCCAAACCTGAGCCATCAATCAATAATCGTCAATCATAAACCAACGATCGATATACGATGAATATGAATCAATAATCAATATTCGCCAAACCTGAGCCATCAATCAATAATCGTCAATCATAAACCAACGATCGATATACGATGAATATGAATCAATAATCAATATTCGCCAAACCTGAGCCATCAATCAATAATCGTCAATCATAAACCAACGATCGATATACGATGAATATGAATCAATAATCAATATTCGCCAAACCTGAGCCATCAATCAATAATCGTCAATCATAAACCAACGATCGATATACGATGAATATGAATCAATAATCAATATTCGCCAAACCTGAGCCATCAATCAATAATCAATAAATGCAAGTAAACAAGCAAGGTTTACACTTTTCAGCCCGAATCTCAAGCGAGTAGGGAGATACGAAACTCACCTCGACTGGCTAAGAAAGTTAAGATTGATATAAGGTCAAGTTATTGTCGTACAATGTCCTCCTCGCGTCCAACACCTAAATATCGATCATATACATACACATTAACACGCATGAACACATATACGTAACTTATCAATTTCTCGACAAAACCCTAATTAGGTTTCCAAAATGCTTTCCGACGTTAAATGACTTCTACGACTCTTAATCAATGTTATACAAGATAAGAAGTGAATTAGATTAAGACTCGGCACGTAAAACGGTCTAGAAGGTCAAACTAGGTCAAACAAGGAACATTTCAGAAAACAACTGCCGTAACTTACGGCCAACAGGGGCGTAGGTTACGGCGGTCAGAATTCAACAGGCGTAAGGTACGGTGGCAAGGGGCGTAAGCTACGGTCCTCTAGAAAGTTCACTTTTGGCGTAAAAGTTGGCGTAGACAGAAGCATTTTGGCGTAAGGTCCAAATTGAAGTTAGGGATAGGCGTAAGCTACGCCCCAAAGGGCCGTAACCTACGCCCAGAAGAATTATAACTAGCGTAACCTACGGCCCTAAGGGGCGTAGGTTACGCCCCATACTGGGCAGCAACATCACCAGCAGCAACAAGTGCAGAAAAACGAACCCAAAACCCCCAAAAATGACCCAAACCAATCCAAAACGATTTGTAGGAACTTTTAACCCAATTTGAAGTATAATCAAACATCATTAACCATAAATACACATAACCCAACCCACAAATTCGACCAAAACATCAAAATCACACCAAAACCTTCAAACCCTAATCGAAACCCTAAATTGACCCAAAACAAGATTTAAGCCGATTTAGGACTTGTAAATGTTCAAGATGACTAGAAAGGCATGAACAAACATAAATAGAAGTAAATGGGATGAATTTGACTTACCAAAACCTTCACCTAGTCTCTAACCCGAATTTGACCCGAAATGGCTAGAAATCTTGCACTTTGAAACCCAAATTTTTGATATGTTGTTAAGATGAGGTTGATGATGAAAACCCCAAACAAAATCTTGCTTAATTCCCAATATATGAGATAGAAATCTAGAGAGAGAGAGAGAGAGATATGTGTTTGTGTGTGTTTCTTGGAGGAGAAAAGAGAGAAAGATAGATAAATAAGAGAATGAAAGGGAGAGAAGAGGATAAGGGGGGAAATGGTTCATGGGTGGCTGGTGGGTCATGGACTACCCACGGGCCGACCCGCTTCCCTTCACAAATCACAACACAAAAGCTACACATTTATATATCGACTAACCCATATTATCGACCCGACGAATATACCACGTTGTCATTTAATCACAAAACGACCCAACTATTTCATTAACTTAAATTGTTAGTCAAATTGCACGTAAAGTCAAATGGTCAAAATTCACGGATGTTACACTTTTAATTAGAGCCATCAGATCAAATGATGATGTCATATACCTTATTTAACTTTTTAGATTTAATTTTATTTTAATAAATTTAAATTATTATTATTTCCTTATTTAAGTTTGTAGACATTAATAATTAATGTTTTTAATGATATAATTATGAAAACTAATATTTTTATATTTTACATCATTTTTATATTTAAAATTAATTTTTAATTTTTTTACAATAAAATTTTCTTTTTTAATGTAATATGTTTTTATTAAATTATATTTTTGTATAGGATTTTATCATATAACGAATAAAATTTGGTTATAAGGATTTTTGTATAGGATTTTTATCATATAACGTTTAATTAAATCAATGTTTTGAAAATCGGACCGGATGTCAAACCGGCCTTCTTAATAAAGAACTAAAAAACAAATATGGAGTCTATAGTAAGCTATTACAATTATATATCAGAAAAATAATTGTATGAAAATTGCAATGATATTATGCATAATTTTAACTTAGATTAACACAACATGCGATATATAGATTGATAATTAAATTGCTTAGTAATTTTAGTGTATAACTAAATTATTGAGCAAAACGTTAAAGCACAAGTACAATGACAATGCAGACATATCCGGATGAATGAAAGACATCCAAAGAAACGAAAACCTTACTTTGCGAGACCTCTAATAGATGATGTATCCATTTTTCAACTGTCTGTTCACTGTTAACCGGAATCTAAACGACCACTAATGTAACTTCATGTTTTTAGTGGTTTAATTCTTACCTGGTTAAATATTTGTCAACTTATGATATTATAAAAATTTAACATGTCATTAATTATATATGTTTCCCGCATATTACGCGGGTAATAATCTAGTATTAGAAAGAATATGAAAATCGTAATTTGTCATTGCCACTAATTGTACACCCGTCGTTTAAAAATATGGGTTTTCAAAAACTTTCACCTACGGTGTCAAATTGCGGAAGAAAAGACTTTAAAAGTCAAAACCGATAAAAACTGTTCGGTTTCTACGTTTAGTTGGTGTTACATGCAATACCATCAAATAGTTTAAAATGAAAACCCAACGGTTGCCCAACACAAAACAACCGTTCAACAATACTACATAAATTCGACATCAAGTACGAAATGTAAATAAATGTCTAAAGAGACAATCGTCTATGGGTAGCTAAGTCCTCCTGCATGCATCTACCCAACTCTCACTCTTATTCCTGCATCAACTAATCCTTCAAGCTAAACCTGAGGAACAACCACATTTAAGAAACAAGTGTAGGAGCTAGTCATTAACTCTTTGTCAAGTAGGTTGAATGAACCCTTTGTCAAGTAATTCCTGAAGTTGGGTCATTAACTCTTTCATTTCTGTAGGAGCTAGTCGATAAGGTGCTTTAGCAACAGGTGAAGCACCGGGAATAAGATCTATCTGAAAAGTAACTTCACGATCGGGAGGAATACTGGGAAGATCATTGGGAAATACATCGGGAAACTCGGATACTACATCAACACTAGCAATAGAAGGCTTCTCCTTTCTTGCATCAATAACATAGGCCAAGAAATGGCTCTTATTCTTCCTTATACATTTAATAGCCTTCATCATACTAATGATTTTCACCCCCCCTCTTCTTATCTCCATAAACCGTTACCACATTACCATCGGGTGAAGAAAACCGAATAATCTTTTGTGAACACAAAATACTAGCTTCATTTCTAGACAACCAATCCATACCAATCACTACATCAAAACCGGCTAAGGTAGTAGGCAATAACTGGACCGGAAACAAACGACCTTCAATCTCAATGTCACAATCATCATATCCCACACGTATATCACTAACTGTACCATTAGCAATCTCTACCTCTATCGAACAATCTAAAGGGGTAGTGACTCTTTCTAGCTTAGGAGCAAATAAAGTAGACACAAATGACCTATTTGCACCCGAATCAAATAAAACAGAGGCAGGTTTTGAATTAACAAGGAAAGTACCACATACCACCTCGTCGTTGTTCTTAGCATCATCAACAGTCATCTGCAAGGCTCTCACTTTTGTTGCTGTCGTGGCTGTCTTCTTCCCATCGTTCTTCATTTGTGGGCAATCGGCAATAAGATGACCCGTTTCTTGACACTTGTAGCAACGAGTCTTGTCCCTACATTCAGTTGCAAGATGTCCCGACTTCCCACACTTATGACACCTTCTTGTCTTGTCGGAACATTGACATTCATGAACATTCTTGCAAAAAACACACCAAGACCCATTTTTCTTTTTATCGTTGTCACCACTTGAGCTAGAATTCCCACAGAACTTCTTCTTATTATTGTTGTTATTAGATGACCAATTTGACTTTCTTTTGAACCCTGCTTTCTTGTCATCAACTTTCTCCACAACTTTCTCACTTTTGAAGTCATCATCTAACTTCTTTGACTCCTTAATAGCCGCCGACAAAGTCACATGTTGCCTACATAATCCACTATAACTAGCGGGGAGACCATCACAATAAGCCTCAATTTGGTCCTCCTGCCTTCGAACCAAGTGTCCAACAAACTTCAACTTCTCCATAAATGAATGTGCGTATTCAGAAATTGCACCGGGTTTCGCAACCAACGATCTGAACTCCTTTTCAATCAATCTTAACTCACGAGTTCCCACATACTCCTCTAGAAATTTCTCCTTAAATGTACCCCAAGGCATAACTCCAAGTACCTCAGGAGCCATAGAAACTGTAGTAGCCCTCCACCAATTACGGGCATTCTTCTTCAACATTCTACTTGCACACAAAACCTTCATATCATCGGGACAATAGCATGAAGCAAACACTACCTCAATGTCCTCAATCCACTCCATAGCACTAACTGCATTTTGGGTACCATCAAACTCCTTGGCACCACACTTTTGAAAGCTTTCATATTTGAAGTTATTAACACGAGGTGCATTAACAACTCCAAGTCCTCCACCATTAACTCCATTAACACCCACGGCTGCCATGGATGGTTCAGCACTTTGGGAGGGATTAGAGTAATTCCCTTCCGAACGCTCACCCCTTTGTTCACTCCCAATCCTTTCTGCATTTCTTTCAGCCCTCAATTGAGCTAACTCCTCTTCATTTCTCATTAAGAGAGCTCGGATAGCTCTCAATTCTTCATGTAATTGGGCTTGATTGGGAACCTGCTCTATTACCGGGTTTGCCCTATCTACTTCAGAGGCGGTTGGTGGATCACCAATACGAATTCCTCGATTAAACCCATGGGGTGGCCTCTGTTCAACTTCATTTCCAGCCCCGTTTCCATTAGGAGGAACACCACCACCATTTACTCCTCCTCTCTGGCTACTAGCTCTAGTGTTTGCCATTATCTCTACAAGGCAACGACGACGGTTAGCAAGAGTTAAAGAGTGACTACATATGTTAAGGCTATACTACATATAACTACATTATCACACACAATAAACAAGCCTTAAATCACACTCTCACTCACTCCCCAACCCGTCTTAGAGCATTCCACTTCATTAGCTAGGCATCCTACTTAAGCCTAACCTACTTCTCATTGGTCTAAGTCCAAAATTCTACGGCATAAGTCGAATTTTGGTTCACTTAAACCAATTCTCTGATACCAACTTGTAACACCCGTCGTTTAAAAATATGGGTTTTCAAAAACTTTCACCTAACGGTGTCAATTTGTGGAAGGAAGGACTTTAAAAGTCAAAACCGATAAAAACTGTTCGGTTTCTACGTTCAGTTGGTGTTACATGCAATACCATCAAATAGTTTAAAATGAAAACCCAACGGTTGCCCAACACAAAACAACCGTTCAACAATACTACATAAATTCAATATCAAGTACGAAATGTAAATAAATGTCTAAAGAGACAATCGTCTATGGGTAGCTAAGTCCTCCTGCATGCATCTACCCAACTCTCACTCTTATTCCTGCATCAACTAATCCTTCAAGCTAAACCTGAGGAACAACCACATTTAAGAAACAAGTGTTAGCTAACGAATTAGCTAAGTAAGATATCACTATGTTATTAAAGCATTTGTCCAATTAAAACAATCTTCATTATTAGACAAGTTTATTCAGCACAACACACATCACACGTTCACACATAACTGCATATCAACTTCATATCAATTAGGGTGAATCCCCTAAATGTGCCTATCCTTCTTTATATTCACACATTATCACACATATCTTCGTTAACTGCATATAAGTGTAACATAAGTCACACCCAACTAGATGCTTCACCAAAAGGCTAGTCATACTTCGTCGTTAAGGAATGGCAAGCCAATCCAAGAGTAATCCGTATGTGGAGGTTGGTCAAACCCCTCGTATTACTCGCCCTGCATTATAAAGACCATGTTGCAAGGAGCCACCCAAGCAACAACTGCGTCAACGCACTCGTCCGGCTGAGACTAGTACGGGTTAAGCTTAACACTTTCCCTGCATTATATTTACGAGCTCGGTTTCACACATATGGTTTAGGTAACACACATTCCTAAACCGTCACGCACATATAGTCTAGGTAACACACATTCCTAGACATTCACACACTTTATCTTTATTACGTTTGGATCCTTAAACGTGCAAGTAACATGGCAACCTACTAAGTCTAGTGAGCTAGGTGTACAAGCCATGTAAGCATGCATATATCACACATCAACTTCATTTCTACATTTCATGCATAAAGAGATACTTCGTAATACTACATAAACTGCATAACAAAACACTACATTAAGCAATACTTCATTTCACTACATTAGGGACTGCATTTCAGGTCTCATGATCAACTTCATAACCCATAATACCTCCCGTGTAACCCCATATGCCCACATGCAATATAAAGATACCAAATGGAAGTATTTATGATTTGAAACCAACTTTTCGTTGAATCCCCCAGCGTGTCAAAGTAGTGTATCTTACCTCGGCGTAGTCCACAACAATCAACAACTAGTTACAATGCAAGTAACTATGCTCGTCTACCTATAATTAATGAACAAGCATTAGACAACTACATTCTCACGTTTCTAAGGTCATAAACTAGACCCCACATACTTTAAAGACTCACTTTAGTTTCAGGTCTAATCTACGTGTCAAACGACGTTACGGTTCAAAAGTATAACTTTTCTGAAAACTGGTGAGTTGCGCCGCAGCTCAAGCCTCCAGTTGCGCCGCAACACCTTATGTTGCGCCGCAACCTATCTTTCTGGAATTTAGTTGCGCCGCAACTCGTTGCGATTCTGCACAACATCAAACGATTTTACCCCAAACCAGATCCAAACCATTCCAAATCAATTCTCAGACCTTTGTACATCAAAATCCTTCATATTCAAATCATTACAAAGCATTACAACCATCAATTACATCCTACATAACTTTAATCCATCAAAACCACCATTAATCTTCATTAAACGACTTCACCACAACCCTATAATTAATCCTAATGACTCATATAATCAAAAGGACCAAAAATCAATGATTTAATACCTGTTATTGTAACACCCCAAGCCAAGGCTCAGAATATCACGGAAATCATATAGCACAAGGTGGAATTAATGTAGAACATGAACTAAATGCAAATAAAGGATTCAGTGAATCCATACAGGAAGTTAAACAAGAATCAAAATACATAAAGAACAAGTCATCATCAAAGATTACAACAGAACATCAAAAGATGGCTAACGGTTCTAAGTATAATGCAAAAGAGAAGGTCGATGAATCCTTGATTCATAAAGTCCAAAGCCCGGGTTTAACAGCAAGCAAACAACTAAGCTCCACGTCCGGGGATAACCTGATTTCCTGAAAAGTGTACTAAGCATAGTCAACACAAGGTTGGTGAGTTCGTAGTAATGGTCCATAAGGAACCATCGTCAATAATCATAATATACGAGTAGAGGCAAAACATGACTTACAGTGAGCCTCTAAGAACAATACAACAACATCCACCACAAGATTACACACAACAAATAAAACGCGTAATAAACATTATACCCAAGTAACGTACATAACATCAATTCAAAACAGGTATCATATCCTCTTCAGTGGGATAGATACACAACAATAAGTCATATCCTCTTCAGTGGGATAGATACACAACAATAAGTCATATCCTTTTCAGTGGGATAGATACACAACAATAAGTCATATCCTCTTCAGTGGGATAGATACACAACGATAAGTCATATCCTCTTCAGTGGGATAGATACACAACAATAAGTCATATCCTCTTCAGTAGGATAGATACACAACAATAAGTCATATCCTCTTCAGTAGGATAGATACACAACAATAAGTCATATCCTCTTCAGTGGGATAGATACACAACATAAGTCATATCCTCTTCAGTGGGATAGATACACAACAATAAGTCATATCCTCTTCAGTAGGATAGATACACAACGATAAGTCATATCCTCTTCAGTGGGATAGATACACAACGATAAGTCATATCCTCTTCAGTGGGATAGATACACAACATAAGTCATATCCTCTTCAGTGGGATAGATACACAACAATAAGTCATATCCTCTTCAGTAGGATAGATACACAACAATAAGTCATATCCTTTTCAGTGGGATAGATACACAACAATAAGTCATATCCTCTTCAGTGGGATAGATACACAACGATAAGTCATATCCTCTTCAGTGGGATAGATACACAACAATAAGTCATACATCACAAGTCCATCAATCATCAAACATCAAACTAAAGTAAACTATACGTACATACACTTAGGAGGATTCTACTTTCTTCGAATCCTAGATGCTTATATATAGGGTCACCCGTAGCCTTCCCACCACATCTAGAACCCAATGAAGGCATAACCGACTTCCATGTATGCACGTCTATCCTAGCAGTAATAATAATAATAACAATAACCATAATAATAATATATCACAATCCCTTACTAAGATCAATTAAACGTAACCAATAACCCATTATTTCATCGCTCAATCAATCATTCAATCGTCAAACATTAATTCATAAGTTCGTCAATACAACGATAAAGGTATGCTTGAGTGCATATCACACAAATCAAGTATAACGAGACGTACATGTTCATTCCAACCATAATTCTTGAATTTATCGCTTCTCTAAACAACGCGTACATATACTTTGGAGGATTTTGCTTTCATCAAGTTCTAGATGCTTATGTATAGGGTCACCCGCAGCCTTCCCACCATATCTAAGACTCTTTGAAAGTAAAACCGACCTCCATATATGTACTTCTATCCTAATACCTTACAATAACACAATCACATTCGTAAATCATCACACAATCAATCAAAACTATCTGTCAATCAACAATTAATCAGAAATTAACTAGACAGTCAATCAAATCAACCAAACAATCCAACAAACACGTATATGTACACTTTTCAGCCCGAATCTCTATTGAGTAGGGAGCTACGAAACTCACCTTGATCGGCAAAGAAGCTAGTATAAGATTACAAACGAGTAATAGGATCCACACGTCCACAACGTATAATTATACATCATAATACCGTAAAGTCAACTCTACAATCATAAACAAGTTGGTTTAGCATAATTAAGTCAAGTCACAAACCCTAAACACCTTTACAACTTTAACGAGTAGGAACAAGACACATTCGACTCGATCTTTTTAGAAATGAGAAAGGACTCATACAAAAAGAGTGTTACTACTAGAAACTAGACTCTCTTACGATTCCAACGATAGGTCGTAAGACTTGTTTGGAGTTATGGATCAAAAGTTATTAACGTTTAAAAATCGACGCGCATATTTTCACAGAACCTATCCACTGCGCCGCAGTGAGCCAGAACCATGCTCACTACGCCGCAGTGGCTAAAATGAACCAGGACCAGAAACAAGGCACTGCGCCGCAGTGAGCAAGGGTAGAGCTCACTGCGCCGCAGTGGCCACAATCTGCAGCCAGCACCTGCAGTTTATGCAGGAAACACGAACCAAAACCCCCAAATTCGACCCAAACCATTCCAAAACGACTTGTAAGGACTTTTAGCCCATTTTGAAGTATAACCAAACATCATTATCCATTAATACACATAACCCAACCCACAAATTCGACCAAAACATCATAATCACTCATAATCCTTCAAACCCTAACCCTAACCCTAACCATTTCCATTTTTACCATTTACAAGACTTGGAATCACATCAAAACGACTAGAAACATAAAAACAAGCATAAATGGAAGTAAAAGAGTTGAATTAGACTTACACAAACTTCTCCTTGAGCTAGAACCCAAATTAGGTCAAAATGGCTAGAATGCAAGACTTCCACCTTTGATTCTTTGATATGACGATAATGTTGTATAGATGACGATGATTCTAGCGTTATAACCTTTCCAACACTAAGTAGATGGTAGAGAGAAGAAGAATGAAATGGTCTTGCTTTGCTTTTGAGAGAAAGAGAGAAAGAGAGAAAGAGATAGATAGATAGAAATGAAAATGAGAGGGGGGAGAAAGGGATAAGGGGGGGAGAAATGGGTCTTGGGGCTGGTGGGTCATAGACTACCCACGGGCAGACCCGTTTCCCTTTTCAAGCCAAGTTACAATCGTTACACTATTAAACATCGAATAAACATATTAACGACCCGACCAACATACCACATAGTCATATAATCACAAATGGGCCCAATTATTTCATTCAACAAGTTTGTTAGTCAAATTACACAAAAGTCAATGGGTCAAGATTCACGGATGTTACATTATTCCCCCGTCAAAAGAATTTCGTCCCGAAATTCAGCAAATCACCAATAGTTAGACAAATGTGGGTACTTGGGTCTCAACTCTAACGGTCTCCATCACACATCGACCCACTTCCTTCGTAGCATGCAAGCTAGTTGCTATCTTCTTAGTTTGAGAAGTTGTTCTTGTCATTCCAATTACTATTCTAGGCACGCTGCATTGGCTTTCTTTGATTCTTGGCTCATCCAGCGGAGAGTAATACCTCTACTACTTAATGCTTCGGTTAGTGACATTCGAATACTCGCGTGACAACCTTCATTGCACAAGATTTCCGCCATGGTCATAAGCACATTTTCTTCACATGTGATCAAGTCTCGAGTTGGTTTGAGTACCCGTTGCTCATTGGATGGCTCCCTGAATTGGAGTTAAGCGACTTTCTTTATCTGAAATGATAGAAATCGAATCTCTGTGCACCTACACCATTTCTTCTACATACTAATGTGCCAATTTGTCAGATTTTACTGGTTTCGTCGTATCGTGACCACTTTTTGTCGTCGGCGACTTCATGGTGAAATCCATTACAATTTGTTTTCCTTCGAATCTCTCTCCCGGTCTTTCACTACGAGCTTATTCGCATCTCAGAAGTCTATAAGGGTTTTGACTACACGTGCGATGTTAAGTAGTTAAGCATATACGAAATTTAAGTTATCGGAATGGGGTAAGCCCGGTAAGTCACCCGGAAAAGGCCTCGGGGACTCAAGATTATCAGAGACGACGTTAGTTTTCAGATTCTTGAGACGGTAGTTCTAAGGACCCTTGAGTTTGAAGATTCACATGAAACCCTAAAAACCCTACCGTTAGATATTTTTACATTAGTAACCCTACTACACAATTAAGAATCATATTAACCGTTGCATTCAGATTTTACTCACTTTATCGCCAGGAACCTTAATATCATAGATCACAAAGTACGTGAAAAGTTTGTTGTCTTCTAGAGTCAAGACACATGCACGGGGTATTTGATTGAATTTAGCCAGAGAGTCGCTAAACATCCAAAAATTTTAAACATATAATTCCAAAACACACGAACGAATGTAACCCAAAGGAGTAACGTTAGGATATATGAGGTCATAGTCGATTTTGACATCGAGTAATGCCATAACATCATAACCGTGAAGAGAAAGGTACCTTAACCAACGTTTGGATCATTTCGGCCTCCATTGCCAATTCCCGCAAAAGCTCGGCCACGAGGAGGAACTTGATGGCCTTGTTGGCCACGGTTTTGATTCGGCCCGGTAATTTGGAGTTGATTCGGATGGACCGCCACTTCAACTTGTTGTCCAATCCATTGCGGACAATTATTCCGGTAGTGATCAGGGCTTCCACATTTAAAGCACGTACCCATGGAAAGTTGCCTTGAGGATGAATGGTTTGAAGGGGTACTACATTCAATGGCGCCGCTTTCGGTGCTCTACAATTCTTGGACATGTGCCCAACTTGGTTGCAATTAAAACACGCCCTGCATTGAACGTTGGTGGGGTGGTGACTGTTGCATCTTTCACATAACGGATGAGGTCCTGCATAAGCTTTCTTCACCGGTCCCGTCGTCGCCATCACTCTACCCCTATTAGCATCTTTGGGATTAAACCTTCCCATTTTCTTTACCCCACTTGATTCTCCCACTTCCTTTCTCTTGTTTGTTGAGGAGTTACTTAAAACACCGCCTCTCAACAAGTCTTCAGTCACACTCCCGGCTTGGTTAACAACATCGGCCAAAGTAGTAGGCATGTTGGAATTCACATAAGATCGGACTTGAGGATTCAAGCCCAACACAAACTTTTCGGTGGCTTGGGTCTCGGAACCCACCAAATGAGGAATGAGGGTAGACAGCTCCTGAAATCATCTAACATAGTTCTTGTAATCGGCTCCTTCCATGTTGAGATTAACAAACTCAATGGTCAAGTTTTGTAGTTCATAGGGAGGACAAAACTTCGCCTTCACCTTGTTCTTGAAATCGATCCATTCCAAGTTATGAGTCCGCCCCAAAGTTATCTCTTGGTTCCACCAACTCAAGGCGTCATTTTTGAACATGCCGGATGCATAAGGAATCCGGTCGTCATATGTGCAATGACTTCTTTCAATCACTGCCTCGATCTCCTCAAACCACCTTATACACTCTGTGGGACCGCCTCTTCCATTGAACTCCGGCGCCCCACAGCTTTTGAAGTCTTTAAATATACACCCCTGTCGGTATCCTCCATGTTGATTATACATGGGTATACGGTTATCAACTCTCACTGGTTCTTCTTCTTCGTTTTCTACGTCCCGAGGTTGAGCATTTTCATTATTCACATTTTCTGGGGCTTCATTGTTTTGAGCCACATTGTTCTGCCCAAGACTTGCCGTGACTTGAGCAATAATGGTTGGCATGATATTGGCGATCGTTTGAGCGATCACCTCAGCCATGTTTGGCTCAGGAACTTCACCACGACCTCTTCCTTGGCCTCTACCACGACCCCTACCACGGCCCCTACCTCTACCTCCTTGTACCTCCGGTTGAGGTTCTTCCGGTTCAGCCCTATAGTTCGTTCCGGCTCTTCTTGGTCTCACCATTTCTATAAAGCAAGTGACACGTTGACCCGAGAGTTAGTCTCAAATGCTCACATGTTAGTCACACAAGTAGTCAATGCTCTCATACCGATACCACATACTCATTTCATATCAGTAAGCTAAGGCAAGAGTGCTAGAATCCTATGAGATTGTTACTTAGCATATCATTATGTCAATTTCATTACAATCGTTCATTTTTAACTCAAGTAATCATGCTCAATACGTCATAAGATCAAACAATTAACACAAATGGGTTAAGTATAATCTGAATTCGATATGCTCTCTAGTTATTGACCAGGTATGTATACAGGGTGTACCAACGGCTAACCCTCCACCCAATCAACTACCATTAAGCATATCGGTTCCCTATTATACACTAAGCCAAGCAACTAACACGAATGATTCAAAGTATAATCCGAATTCGATATGCTCTCTAGTTATTGACCAGGTATGTATACAGGGTGTACCAACGGCTAACCCTCCACCCAATCAACTTCCATTAAGCATATCGGTTCCTTATTATACTTTAAGCCACACGTGCGCAATCCATGATGTCATTAACTTGTTATAATGTTGGGCGACCATAAAAGAGTTGATCGGGTTCTTTTAGGGTTGCCACAATATTATACTAAGTTAATACCATAACTTCATTTTGCTCTAAAGCATCCAACTAGCATCAATTAGTAACAACAATCCATATCAATGACAGTCAAATTCAATCAATGCACACCTTAACCATATTGTACCCATTCCACATTCATCATGTTGAATTCAAGCCATCACATAAGTGGTCTTAACTACGAACTCACAATATACACTTTCTAGAGTTCACAGAATTCACGTTGCACACAAATTTCCTAACCATGCATGTTATATGAAGAGTTTTAACTTAAGCCGTAGTCTAGGTCAAACCGCCTAATTCTCTACGACCACGCATGGGCCACCATTCTGTAACACCCCAAGCCAAGGCTCAGAATATCACGGAAATCATATAGCACAAGGTGGAATTAATGTAGAACATGAACTAAATGCAAATAAAGGATTCAGTGAATCCATACAGGAAGTTAAACAAGAATCAAAATACATAAAGAACAAGTCATCATCAAAGATTACAACAGAACATCAAAAGATGGCTAACGGTTCTAAGTATAATGCAAAAGAGAAGGTCGATGAATCCTTGATTCATAAAGTCCAAAGCCCGGGTTTAACAGCAAGCAAACAACTAAGCTCCACGTCCGGGGATAACCTGATTTTCTGAAAAGTGTACTAAGCATAGTCAACACAAGGTTGGTGAGTTCGTAGTAATGGTCCATAAGGAACCATCGTCAATAAACATAATATACGAGTAGAGGCAAAACATGACTTACAGAGCCTCTAAGAACAACACAACAACATCCACCACAAGATTACACACAACAAATAAAACGCGTAATAAACATTATACCCAAGTAACGTACATAACATCAATTCAAAACAGGTATCATATCCTCTTAAGTGGGATTGTTACACAACATAAGTCATATCCTCTTCAGTGGGATAGATACACAACATAAGTCATATCCTCTTCAGTGGATAGATACACAACAATAAGTCATATCCTCTTCAGTGGGATAGATACACAACGATAAGTCATATCCTCTTCAGTGGGATAGATACACAACAATAAGTCATACATCACAAGTCCATCAATCATCAAACATCAAACTAAAGTAAACTATACGTACATACACTTAGGAGGATTCTACTTTCTTCGAATCCTAGATGCTTATATATAGGGTCACCCGCAGCCTTCCCACCACATCTAGAACCCAATGAAGGCATAACCGACTTCCATGTATGCACGTCTATCCTAGCAGTAATAATAATAACAATAACCATAATAATAATATATCACAATCCCTTACTAAGATCAATTAAACGTAACCAATAACCCATTATATCATCGCTCAATCAATCATTCAATCGTCAAACATTAGTTCATAAGTTCGTCAATACAACGATAAAGGTATGCTTGAGTGCATATCACACAAATCAAGTATAACGAGACGTACATGTTCATTCCAACCATAATTCCTGAATTTATCGCTTCTCTAAACAACGCGTACATATACTTTGGAGGATTTTGCTTTCATCAAGTTCTAGATGCTTATGTATAGGGTCACCCGCAGCCTTCCCACCATATCTAAGACTCTTTGAAAGTAAAACCGACCTCCATATATGTACTTCTATCCTAATACCTTACAATAACACAATCACATTCGTAAATCATCACACAATCAATCAAAACTATCTGTCAATCAACAATTAATCAGAAATTAACTAGACAGTCAATCAAATCAACCAAACAATCCAACAAACACGTATATGTACACTTTTCAGCCCGAATCTCTATTGAGTAGGGAGCTACGAAACTCACCTTGATCGGCAAAGAAGCTAGTATAAGATTACAAACGAGTAATAGGATCCACACGTCCACAACCTATAATTATACATCATAATACCGTAAAGTCAACTCTACAATCATAAACAAGTTGGTTTAGCATAATTAAGTCAAGTCACAAACCCTAAACACCTTTACAACTTTAACGAGTAGGAACAAGACACATTCGACTCGATCTTTTTAGAAATGAGAAAGGACTCATACAAAAAGAGTGTTACTACTAGAAACTAGACTCTCTTACGATTCCAACGATAGGTCGTAAGACTTGTTTGGAGTTATGGATCAAAAGTTATTAACGTTTAAAAATCAACGCGCATATTTTCACAGAACCTATCCACTGCGCCGCAGTGAGCCAGAACCATGCTCACTGCGCCGCAGTGGCTAAAATGAACCAGGACCAGAAACAAGACACTGCGCCGCAGTGAGCAAGGGTAGAGCTCACTGCGCCGCAGTGGCCACAATCTGCAGCCAGCACCTGCAGTTTATGCAGGAAACACGAACCAAAACCCCCAAATTCGACCCAAACCATTCCAAAACGACTTGTAAGGACTTTTAGCCCATTTTGAAGTATAACCAAACATCATTATCCATTAATACACATAACCCAACCACAAATTCGACCAAAACATCATAATCACTCATAATCCTTCAAACCCTAACCCTAACCCTAAATTTCCATTTTTACCATTTACAAGACTTGGAATCACATCAAAACGACTAGAAACATAAAAACAAGCATAAATGGAAGTAAAAGAGTTGAATTAGACTTACACAAACTTCTCCTTGAGCTAGAACCCAAATTAGGTCAAAATGGCTAGAATGCAAGACTTCCACCTTTGATTCTTTGATATGACGATAATGTTGTATAGATGACGATGATTCTAGCGTTATAACCTTTCCAACACTAAGTAGATGGTAGAGAGAAGAAGAATGAAATGGTCTTGCTTTGCTTTTGAGAGAAAGAGAGAAAGAGATAGATAGATAGAAATGAAAATGAGAGGGGGGAGAAAGGGATAAGGGGGGGAGAAATGGGTCTTGGGGCTGGTGGGTCATAGACTACCCACGGGCCGACCCGTTTCCCTTTTCAAGCCAAGTTACAATCGTTACACTATTAAACATCGAATAAACATATTAACGACCCGACCAACATACCACATAGTCATATAATCACAAATGGGCCCAATTATTTCATTCAACAAGTTTGTTAGTCAAATTACACAAAAGTCAATGGGTCAAGATTCACGGATGTTACAGTTATACCTGTAGATAACAAATAGGATGCAAAACCCTTGACAATACACACTCGAATCACACGTAGGGAAGCTTTTCGGCTTGCAATTTGATAGAAGAACTTGGTGGGGTGATTAGGGCTTGCTTAAAGAATGTGTTGGCTGCAAATAATGATCTAATGACACACTCAAAGACCCTAATCCCGTTTTCGACTTTCCTCCTATGTCAAAACTAGTCCCTAAGCTTCCTAATGCTTCATTATTGGTCACAAACTACCCTATGGACCATATATAACATTAATACTTCTTTAGATGCCACTACATAGGCGTTTAACCACATTATATCCACACAAATCCTGCATTAAACATTTTAGGCTTTCAAACCTCACACACAATCACACTTTAACTACATATAAACCTTAAATCTAGAATAGACTTAACGACACACATAATGTTGACTTAACGGCATTAGTCAATTGTTAAATAAAAAGTTGAGGATGTTACAATTACCTCCCCGTTAAGAGGATTTCGTCCCTGGAATCTCATCAGAAATGAACAACTCCGGATACTTCTCCTTCATTACTGCTTCGGTTTCCCACGTTAAGCTTTCTCCATGATTATGCTTCCACTTTATCAATACAAGATCAATCACTTTTCTGCGTAACTTCTTTTGCGGTCCAAGTATCGCCACTGGCTCATCTACGATTCTCTTCATTGGGTCAATACTCACATCTTTAATAGGAATCACACTTGACTCCTCCGCTAAGCATTTCCTCAAGTAGGATACATGGAAGGTGTTGTGAATTCCATCCAATTCTGGAGGTAATTCCAACTGATATGCTACATCTTTTATGCGCTTCAGAACTTTAAAAGGTCCAATAAAACGTGGACTCAACTTTCCCTTCTTTCCAAATCGAATGACTCCTTTCCATGGTGATACTTTCAGCATCACTAAATCACCAACATTGAACTCAATAGGTCTCCTTTTCTTATCTGCATATGATTTCTGTCTTTCTCTAGCCACACGTAAAGCTTCTTTAGCTACATTAACTTTTTCAGAGGTGATTTCAATAATTTCGGGACCGGTCAACTGCTTTTCACCGGGCTCCATCCAACAACTTGGAGTCCTACATCTTCTTCCATATAGCATCTCAAATGGTGGCATCCCAATACTTGCATGGTGACTATTGTTGTAAGCAAACTCAATCATTCTCAAATGATCATCCCATGCTCCACCATACTCTAATACACACGTTCTCAACATATCCTCTAAAGTTTGTATAGTTCTCTCACTTTGCCCATCGGTTTGAGGATGATAGGCGGTACTCAAATTTATTCTACTACCCAATTCCCGTTGAAGACCCTTCCAAAAGTTTGACACAAACCTCGAGTCTCGATCCGAAACAATAGATAAAAGAACTCCATGTTTCGCAACTACTTCATCAATGTATAACTTTGCCATCTTCGTTAAAGGCACATCTTGTCGGGTAGCTAGAAAATGAGCACTCTTCGTCAATCTATCTACAATCACCCATATCATATCATTCCCTTTCGGCGTTCTAGGTAGCTTCGTTACAAAGTCCATGGTGATATGATCCCATTTCCACTCGGGAATGTCTAATTGATGCAACAAACCATACGGCTTTTGATGATCCATTTTCACACGTGCACACGTCAAACACTTTGCTACAAAATGAGCTACTTCTCCTTTAATACCCGGCCACCAATAAATCGGCTTCAAATCTGCATTCATTTTGGTGACACCGGGATGAACCGAATATCTACTTCTATGTGCTTCCTCGAGGATCAATTCTCGGTTACCACCAAGCAATGACACCCAAATTCGACCCTTGTATGTTTTGAACCCACGGCTATTAGTCTCCATCACAAGACGTTTCTTCTTTCCAATACTCTCTTGGTCAATATTCTCCTTCATTAATGCCTTGACTTGAGCCTCTTTAATTCGATCAAGTAACCCCGACTTGGCTTGAACTTGCATGCTCATCAACTTACAAGAAAAACTTTGCACCTTCCTACTTAGTGCATCCGCCACTACATTGGCTTTACCCGGATGGTATTTGATTTCACAATCATAATCCTTAAGTAATTCCATCCACCTTCTTTGTCTCACATTCATTTCCTTTTGATTAAAGACATACTGCAAACTTTTATGATCGGTAAACAACGTACACTTTGTACCATAAAGGTAATGTCTCCACACTTTCAAAGCAAATACTACCGCCGCTAATTCAAGATCATGGGTCGGGTAATTCTTCTCATGTGGCTTCAATTGACGTGAAGCATAAGCAATCACCTTGTCCCTCTGCATAAGGACACAACCCAAACCCGTAATAGATGCATCACTATACACAACCAAATCATCGGTACCTTCAGGCAAGGCAAGTATAGGAGCTTCACACAACTTCTTTTTCAATGTTTGAAATGCATTCTCCTGCTTATCGGTCCACTCAAACTTTACTCCTTTCTTCGTTAGTTCAGTCATAGGCTTGGCTATTCGGGAGAAATCCTGAATGAATCTTCTATAATATCCAGCCAAACCAAGAAAACTTTTAATCTCAGTAGGAGTCTTGGCTGCTCCCACTTTGAAACAGCTTCAATCTTTGAAGGATCTACTTTAATACCTTCCGATGAAATGACATGACCAAGAAACTGCATTCTCGAAGCCAAAACTCGCATTTAGAAAACTTGGCATACAACTTCTTCTCCCTCAACACCTCCAAAACTGCTTTCAAGTGCTCACGGTGCTCATCTTCTGACTTAGAGTAGATCAAAATATCGTCAATAAACACAATAACAAAATGATCTAGAAAGGGACGGCATACCCGATTCATTAAATCCATAAATGCGGCTGGAGCATTAGTCAACCCAAAAGGCATGACCAAGAACTCATAATGCCGATATCTAGTCCGGAAAGCTGTCTTTGCTACATCCTCCTTCTTAACCTTCAATTGATGATAACCGGACCGCAAATCTATCTTTGAAAAATATGAAGCACCATGAAGTTGATCAAAGAGATCATCAATTCGTGGGAGAGGATATTTATTCTTAACCGTTCGCTTATTCAACTCACGGTAGTCTATGCACATGCGCATAGATCCATCCTTCTTTTTAACAAAGAGAACCGGAGCTCCCCAGGGCGAGGAACTAGGTTGAATGAACCCTTTGTCAAGTAATTCCTGAAGTTGGGTCATTAACTCTTTCATTTCTATAGGAGCTAGTCGATAAGGTGCTTTAGCAACAGGTGAAGCACCGGGAATAAGATCTATCTGAAAAGTAACTTCACGATCGGGAGGAATACCGGGAAGATCATTGGGAAATACATCGGGAAACTCGGATACTACATCAACACTAGCAATAGAAGGCTTCTCCTTTCTTGCATCAATAACATAGGCCAAGAAATGGCTCTTATTCTTCCTTATACATTTAATAGCCTTCATCATACTAATGATTTTCACCCCCCCTCTTCTTATCTCCATAAACCGTTACCACATTACCATCGGGTGAAAGAAAACCGAATAATCTTTTGTGAACACAAAATACTAGCTTCATTTCTAGACAACCAATCCATACCAATCACTACATCAAAACCGGCTAAGGTAGTAGGCAATAACTGGACCGGAAACAAACAACCTTCAATCTCAATGTCACATTCATCATATCCCACACGTATATCACTAACCGTACCATTAGCAATCTCTACCTCTATCGAACAATCTAAAGGGGTAGTGACTCTTTCTAGCTTAGGAGCAAATAAAGTAGACACAAACGACCTATTTGCACCCGAATCAAATAAAACAGAGGCAGGTTTTGAATTAACAAGGAAAGTACCACATACCACCTCGTCGTTGTTCTTAGCATCATCAACAGTCATCTGCAAGGCTCTCACTTTTGTTGCTGTCGTGGCTGTCTTCTTCCCATCGTTCTTCATTTGTGGGCAATCGGCAATAAGATGACCCGTTTCTTGACACTTGTAGCAACGAGTCTTGTCCCTACATTCAGTTGCAAGATGTCCCGACTTCCCACACTTATGACACCTTCTTGTCTTGTCGGAACATTGACATTCATGAACATTCTTGCAAAAAACACACCAAGACCCATTTTTCTTTTTATCGTTGTCACCACTTGAGCTAGAATTCCCACAGAACTTCTTATTATTATTGTTGTTATTAGATGACCAATTTGACTTTCTTTTGAACCCTGCTTTCTTGTCATCAACTTTCTCCACAACTTTCTCACTTTTGAAGTCATCATCTAACCTCTTTGACTCCATAATAGTCGCCGACAAAGTCACATGTTGCCTACATAATCTACTATAACTAGCGGGGAGACCATCACAATAAGCCTCAATTTGGTCCTCCTGCCTTCGAACCAAGTGTCCAACAAACTTCAACTTCTCCATAAATGAATGTGCGTATTCAGAAATTGCACCGGGTTTCGCAACCAACGATCTGAACTCCTTTTCAATCAATCTTAACTCACGAGTTCCCACATACTCCTCTAGAAATTTCTCCTTAAATGTACCCCAAGGCATAACTCCAAGTACCTCAGGAGCCATAGAAACTGTAGTAGCCCTCCACCAATTACGGGCATTCTTCTTCAACATTCTACTTGCACACAAAACCTTCATATCATCGGGACAATAGCATGAAGCAAACACTACCTCAATGTCCTCAATCCACTCCATAGCACTAACTGCATTTTGGGTACCATCAAACTCCTTGGCACCACACTTTTGAAAGCTTTCATATTTGAAGTTATTAACACGAGGTGCATTAACAACTCCAAGTCCTCCACCATTAACTCCATTAACACCCACGGCTGCCATGGATGGTTCAGCACTTTGGGAGGGATTAGAGTAATTCCCTTCCGAACGCTCACCCCTTTGTTCACTCCCAATCCTTTCTGCATTTCTTTCAGCCCTCAATTGAGCTAACTCCTCTTCATTTCTCATTAAGAGAGCTCGGATAGCTCTCAATTCTTCATGTAATTGGGCTTGATTGGGAACCTGCTCTATTACCGGGTTTGCCCTATCTACTTCAGAGGCGGTTGGTGGATCACCAATACGAATTCCTCGATTAAACCCACGGGGTGGCCTCTGTTCAACTTCATTTCCAGCCCCGTTTCCATTAGGAGGAACACCACCACCATTTACTCCTCCTCTTTGGCTACTAGCTCTAGTGTTTGCCATTATCTCTACAAGGCAACGACGACGGTTAGCAAGAGTTAAAGAGTGACTACATATGTTAAGGCTATACTACATATAACTACATTATCACACACAATAAACAAGCCTTAAATCACACTCTCACTCACTCCCCAACCCGTCTTAGAGCATTCCACTTCATTAGCTAGGCATCCTACTTAAGCCTAACCTACTTCTCATCGGTCTAAGTCCAAAATCCTACGGCATAAGTCGAATTTTGGTTCACTTAAACCAATTCTCTGATACCAACTTGTAACACCCGTCGTTTAAAAATATGGGTTTTCAAAAACTTTCACCTAACGGTGTCAATTTGTGGAAGGAAGGACTTTAAAAGTCAAAACCGATAAAAACTGTTCGGTTTCTACGTTCAGTTGGTGTTACATGCAATACCATCAAATAGTTTAAAATGAAAACCCAACGGTTGCCCAACACAAAACAACCGTTCAACAATACTACATAAATTCAACATCAAGTACGAAATGTAAATAAATGTCTAAAGAGACAATCGTCTATGGGTAGCTAAGTCCTCCTGCATGCATCTACCCAACTCTCACTCTTATTCCTGCATCAACTAATCCTTCAAGCTAAACCTGAGGGAACAACCACATTTAAGAAACAAGTGTTAGCTAACGAATTAGCTAAGTAAGATATCACTATGTTATTAAAGCATTTGTCCAATTAAAACAATCTTCATTATTAGACAAGTTTATTCAGCACAACACACATCACACGTTCACACATAACTGCATATCAACTTCATATCAATTAGGGTGAATCCCCTAAATGTGCCTATCCTTCTTTATATTCACACATTATCACACATATCTTCGTTAACTGCATATAAGTGTAACATAAGTCACACCCGACTAGATGCTTCACCAAAAGGCTAGTCATACTTCGTCGTTAAGGAATGGCAAGCCAATCCAAGAGTAATCCGTATGTGGAGGTTGGTCAAACCCCTTGTATTACTCGCCCTGCATTATAAAGACCATGTTGCAAGGAGCCACCCAAGCAACAACTGCGTCAAAGCACTCGTCCGGCTGAGACTAGTACGGGTTAAGCTTAACACTTTCCCTGCATTATATTTACGAGCTTGGTTTCACACATATGGTTTAGGTAACACACATTCCTAAACCGTCACGCACATATAGTCTAGGTAACACACATTCCTAGACATTCACACACTTTATCTTCATTACGTTTGGATCCTTAAACGTGCAAGTGACATGGCAACCTACTAAGTCTAGTGAGCTAGGTGTACAAGCCATGTAAGCATGCATATATCACACATCAACTTCATTTCTACATTTCATGCATAAAGAGATACTTCGTAATACTACATAAACTGCATAACAAAACACTACATTAAGCAATACTTCATTTCACTACATTAGGGACTGCATTTCAGGTCTCATGATCAACTTCATAACCCATAATACCTCCCGTGTAACCCCATATGCCCACATGCAATATAAAGATACCAAATGGAAGTATTTATGATTTGAAACCAGCTTTTCATTGAATCCCCCAGCGTGTCAAAGTAGTGTATCTTACCTCGGCGTAGTCCACAACAATCAACAACTAGTTACAATGCAAGTAACTATGCTCGTCTACCTATAATTAATGAACAAGCATTAGACAACTACATTCTCACGTTTCTAAGGTCATAAACTAGACCCACACACTTTAAAGACTCACTTTAGTTTCAGGTCTAATCTACGTGTCAAACGACGTTACGGTTCAAAAGTATAACTTTTCTGAAAACTGGTGAGTTGCGCCGCAACACTAGTTGCGCCGCAACATAGTTGCGCCGCAAACCTTAGTTGCGCCGCAACACCTTATGTTGCGCCGCAACCTATCTTTCTAAATTTAGTTGCGCCGCAACCAAGAGTTGCGCCGCAATTCGTTGCGATTCTGCACAACATCAAACGATTTTACCCCAAACCAGATCCAAACCATTCCAAATCAATTCTCAGACCTTTGTACATCAAAATCCTTCATATTCAAATCATTACAAAGCATTACAACCATCAATTACATCCTACATAACTTTAATCCATCAAAACCACCATTAATCTTCATTAAACGACTTCACCACAACCCTATAATTAATCCTAATGACTCATATAATCAAAAGGACCAAAAATCAATGATTTAATACCTGCTATACCTGTAGATAACAAATAGGATGCAAAACCCTTGACAATACACACTCGAATCACACGTAGGGAAGCTTTTCGGCTTGCAATTTGATAGAAGAACTTGGTGGGGTGATTAGGGCTTGCTTAAAGAATGTGTTGGCTGCAAATAATGATCTAATGACACACTCAAAGACCCTAATCCCGTTTTCGACTTTCCTCCTATGTCAAAACTAGTCCCTAAGCTTCCTAATGCTTCATTATTGGTCACAAACTACCCTATGGACCATATATAACATTAATACTTCTTTAGATGCCACTACATAGGCGTTTAACCACATTATATCCACACAAATCCTGCATTAAACATTTTAGGCTTTCAAACCTCACACACAATCACACTTTAACTACATATAAACATTAAATCTAGAATAGACTTAACGACACACATAATGTTGACTTAACGGCATTAGTCAACTGTTAAATAAAAAGTTGAGGATGTTACATAGATAGATTAAACAAATATATGTATTTTTATTGTTTAAAATTTTGGAAAGTGATACTAGTGTATTGAATAAATTTCATATTTACCTTTATGGCTTTATCAAACCATATAATTATCAAATATACCCAAATAAATTTAAAGATTTCATATATGCCTAAATAATTCATCTCGAAATCATGGTACGAATATTACTTTCATTAAGTTTTAGTTCAGGTGTAAACAAAAAGTGATTATTGTTTTTTCTTTTAATGAAATTTTGCTATTTGTAGCCTTTAACGTCTTAATAAAATACTATACATAAAAATATATGTTTTTAGAAATAATTTTCAACATTCATTATACTTCTATATGCCTAATTTATAACCATAAGACAAAATTATATTAAAATAAATTACATAAATCTTTCATATGATCTATCGGCTTGTAGAGTCTAAATTCCCTTATCCACATGACCGAATTAAACACAAGATTAACAAGTATTTGATTTCTATTACGACAGTAAATAATGTTTACATTGTAATTCAATATACCTAATTATATGCATTGAATCGTTGCCTCCAACAGGTACCTATTGCGGTTTCTTTGAGAATCGATATAATTGATGGCAACGTCTCATTACAAAGGTGTTTGTTGGCCTACGGCACAAACATAAATAGTCCGTTCCTATTGACCCAATAAACTACACTAATTGTTTTGACACATAATTTGCACTATCGACTTACATGTTTTGACATTTAAAGGGTTTCCAACAAGGATATACACCTGACTTAAGCGTTTCAGACTGTTGCTTTGGATCATTTGCAACTGAATGAAAAGGTCGAGCTCAGGGTTGTTAAAACACTGGACTTGCGAGCCACCGCTGGTGCATCGGCCCATTCTATCTTGCGGATTGTGCAGTTTGGAAGGTGGGTGAAGAGTAACCGAAGGTGTAGTATTGGTTTTAGGCGATTTCCCTCTGGTTACCAGCTGAACCCCACTACCCCAGTTACAATATAGACACCCCCGGATGGCTCTTCAGTTAACCAGTTCGGATTATGTTTGACTTCATAGAAGCATACATTTGTAAACCGTTTCCATCGAATAAGTTCAAGAAACTGGGGACTAGATTCATATTCATCAGAGGCTCGCCATTGAAATCATGGTACGAATATTACTTTCATTAAGTTTTAGTTCAGGTGTAAACAAAAAGTGATTATTGTTTTTTCTTTTAATGAAATTTTGCTATTTGTAGCCTTTAACGTCTTAATAAAATACTATACATAAAAATATATGTTTTTAGAAATAATTTTCAACATTCATTATACTTCTATATGCCTAATTTATAACCATAAGACAAAATTATATTAAAATAAATTACATAAATCTTTCATATGATCTATCGGCTTGTAGAGTCTAAATTCCCTTATCCACATGACCGAATTAAACACAAGATTAACAAGTATTTGATTTCTATTACGACAGTAAATAATGTTTACATTGTAATTCAATATACCTAATTATATGCATTGAATCGTTGCCTCCAACAGGTACCTATTGCGGTTTCTTTGAGAATCGATATAATTGATGGCAACGTCTCATTACAAAGGTGTTTGTTGGCCTACGGCACAAACATAAATAGTCCGTTCCTATTGACCCAATAAACTACACTAATTGTTTTGACACATAATTTGCACTATCGACTTACATGTTTTGACATTTAAAGGGTTTCCAACAAGGATATACACCTGACTTAAGCGTTTCAGACTGTTGCTTTGGATCATTTGCAACTGAATGAAAAGGTCGAGCTCAGGGTTGTTAAAACACTGGACTTGCGAGCCACCGCTGGTGCATCGGCCCATTCTATCTTGCGGATTGTGCAGTTTGGAAGGTGGGTGAAGAGTAACCGAAGGTGTAGTATTGGTTTTAGGCGATTTCCCTCTGGTTACCAGCTGAACCCCACTACCCCAGTTACAATATAGACACCCCCGGATGGCTCTTCAGTTAACCAGTTCGGATTATGTTTGACTTCATAGAAGCATACATTTGTAAACCGTTTCCATCGAATAAGTTCAAGAAACTGGGGACTAGATTCATATTCATCAGAGGCTCGCCATTGAGACGGCCTGCGGTTTATGGCTGATTTAGAAAGTGTATGTGATATGGTGTCCGGAAGACTGGATAGATGTTGTACATGCATCGCTAATCAGTTGCTTTTCATCACTTAGAACCTGATACAGTACCCATTATGAGACAAGTTACACATGGATTGTCAATATCACAAGGCCCAAAACAAGCTGACCTTTCAATTATGGGTTCGCCATTCTTCCGAAATCCAAGAACCCTAACAATAATATCAGTATTTGGTGCCTTAATTGTAAATAGCTTTCTGAATTGATTTGCAACACCACGCTCCATTATCCATACGACCCATTCGTGTTTTGCCACATGATTATTGCTTTCAAGCACAACAAGAGACTCCCCTAGCTTAGATATCTCCAAATAATAAGTAGCGTGCTAAACAGTCGGTAGGGATATTTCTGTAAATTCCTCACTAGTCATATCGAATGACATAATGATATATCGCATCAAGTAAGGATCAACAACAGATTTATCGATGCCAATCCAATAAATAAACCTATCTATAACTACATGATACGGTGAAAAATCAACAGAATTACGAGGCAGGTGGCGGTTGGTAGACAAACAACTTCTCCATACCCCTGTGCTTAATGTAAAAACCTCAACATGAGGACTTATAGTATCGGAATTATTCCTAATCTTGACAAGCATAGGGTCATTGGTGTGAAGAGAGACCCCAAAACCGATAAAGAGTTTTATATGGGACATAACTAGGCACAACAATTTCAACCGATTTTCTAACCGCAGGATTCCATAAAAGCACAGTCCTTGTTCCAGAAGAATCACTAATTAAGTTTTCATAAAAATTGTAAAAGAAGAACAAGCCTTGAGATGTACTCGATTCTGTTGGAAGCTTAGGGGTGGGTAATTTAACATACCTTGGAACAGTCATCTCGTCTTGTGGGAAACTATCATCATCCGGAATCGAAACATAGTTTCCGGGGGAATCAGAGTACCTGAGAAGCAGACGATGAACTTGGGGCTGTCGATGAGAGATTTCCAGGGTTTCGAAACGGATCTAAACTGAAGCAATGTTAAGCATTTATGATTCCTTAAATGTAAAGTCGTATGAAATGTATGTGCATTGTAGTTTTAGATGATTTGTTGTACGATAGACTTGTGATTTGGTTGATGTACTTCCAAGTGCTTTACACTTGAGAACATGCTTTTGTACTTATTGATTGGTTGATGTACTTCCAAGTATACTTACTTGATGAATGGTTCCACGTACTTCCAAGTGTCTTGCACTTGAGAACATGCTTTTGTACTTATTGATTGGTTGATGTACTTCCAAGTGCTTTACACTTGAGAACATGCTTTTGTACTTATTGATTGGTTGATGTACTTCCAAGTATACTTACTTGATGAATGGTTCCACGTACTTCCAAGTGCTTTACACTTGAGAACATGCTTTTGTACTTATTGATTGGTTGATGTACTTCCAAGTATACTTACTTGATGAATGGTTCCACGTACTTCCAAGTGTCATATACTTGAGATCGCGCAATGTACGACGTACTACCAAGTTGTTAGACTTGAGAATATTGTGTTGGTAATGGTTTTGTTGTTGTCATGGTACTCTTAGGATGCGTTATCTGATGCCAAATTGTTGGTCATGCCTTTTATGCATTCAGCACTTACATTGATATTTACATCATTTGTGCATACTTATTACTCCCTCCGTCCCACTAGAAGTGTCAAGTTTTGAATTTTCAAAGTCTCTTTTGTGCAACTTTGACCTTAAATATATTTGTTTGTGTTATATGATACATGATGAAAGTTATATGAATTGATTGAGTTTTAGATGTGCTTCCATTGATATATAACTTTCATCGAATATTATATAACACAATTAAAAATATTTATGGTCAAAGTTATAATACAAAGACTTTGAAAATTCAAAGTAGGACACATGTGATGGGACGGAGGGAGTACACATTTACTGATGATGGTGAAATCTTGTTGTTGGACGTTATTGTATTACTTAGAGGCTCGCTGTAAGTCAGGTCTAGCCTCCATTCGTATATTGTGATTATTGACGATGGTTCCTTATGGACCATTACTACGAACTCACCAACCTTGTGTTGACTATGCTTAGTACACTTTTCAGGTAATCAGGTTCTCCGGACGTGGAGTTTAGTTGCTTGCTTGCTGTTAAACCCGGGCTTTGGACTTTATGAATCAAGGATTCATCGACCTTCTCTTTTGCATTATACTTAGGATCGATTCGCCATCTTCGGAAATGTTCTTTTGTAAACTTTGATGGTTATTTGCTCCTTATGTATTTTGGTACTTGTTTCGTATTGTATGGATTCACTGAATCTTTATTTGCATTTAGTTCTTGTTCTATTGTAATTCCACCTTGTGCTATATGATTTCCGTGATATTCCGAGCCTCGGCTTGGGGTGTTACAGAATGGTGGCCCATGCGTGGTCGTAGAGAATTAGGCGGTTTGACCTAGACTACGGCTTAAGTTAAAACTCTTCATATAACATGCATGGTTAGGAAATTTGTGTGCAACGTGAATTCTGTGAACCCTAGAAAGTGTATATTGTGAGTTCGTAGTTAAGACCACTTATGTGATGGCTTGAATTCAACATGATGAATGTGGAATGGGTACAATATGGTTAAGGTGTGCATTGATTGAATTTGACTGTCATTGATATGGATTGTTGTTACTAATTGATGCTAGTTGGATGCTTTAGAGCAAAATGAAGTTATGGTATTAACTTAGTATAATATTGTGTGTAACACCCCGACTATAGCGGAAACACGAGATGCCACAGAACGACATGGTACAAAAGATTTAAGTAACAAACATCAACATAAAGTTTCAAAAGCCACTCGAATTCAAAAGGTAACAAGTTCACGTGGACGTTTAATAAACATTACATAACCAAATTCATAATCAAAAGATCAAATGTTTGCGTTACTAGTCCAACATGCAACAAATAAACACATCGTCCAAGGAGCGGTCCAAAAGCTAACTTACTGCCCTAGACCTGAAAAGCATGAATAAAAAGTGTCAACTACGAGAGTTGAGTGAGTTCATAGGATTATGCTAACAACACACATGTATTTAATCCAATTCAAGAAAGAATATGTCGTAAAATTTCCAAGAATTCCATCATACTGTCCATACCCAAACCGTATGTTCAAACAATAATTGCCATCCATAATATAATATCAATACCTCTAGGTCAATGGTAAGACTACCATGACATAATTTGATGAGATTGTTCTTGAGCCACTACTAAGACCGGTTATGTCCCAATAATCAGATATAATGTCCCAAATGATAAGATAATGATAAGCACATGCTGTCAATCACGTGCATAAAGATAACCAAGGGTCGTGCCATGGAGACGCCCATAAATATATAGTAGTTAGAGCACCGCGAGGCCAGACTGGCGATGAAGGTGGCCACCAAGGCAGACCAAACATCCCACCGTTACCTATAATAGTGGATGAGGGGACAAGTCCTAGTTGCGCAACCCTCTAACTACAGGCCTCAAATGAGTTAATAGTAGTGTACAGGGGACCACAGTTTGACAGTACTCAAGCTCATCATATAACATATAACACGTTGAACATACAATATAATTCCCATATCATTATCATTATTTCAATGAATCAATTCAAGAAAGAATATGTCGTAAAATTTCCAAGAATTCCATCATACTGTCCATACCCAAACCGTATGTTCAAACAATAATTGCCATCCATAATATAATATCAATACCTCTAGGTCAATGGTAAGACTACCATGACATAATTTGATGAGATTGTTTTTGAGCCACTACTAAGACCGGTTATGTCCCAATAATCAGATATAATGTCCCAAATGATAAGATAATGATAAGCACATGCTGTCAATCACGTGCATAAAGATAACCAAGGGTCGTGCCATGGAGACGCCCATAAATATATAGTAGTTAGAGCACCGCGAGGCCAGACTGGCGATGAAGGTGGCCACCAAGGCAGACCAAACATCCCACCGTTACCTATAATAGTGGATGAGGGGACAAGTCCTAGTTGCGCAACCCTCTAACTACAGGCCTCAAATGAGTTAATAGTAGTGTACAGGGGACCACAGTTTGACAGTACTCAAGCTCATCATATAACATATAACACGTTGAACATACAATATAATTCCCATATCATTATCATTATTTCAATGAATCAATTCATAAGAGAAAGTCATTTTAATTAATCATGCTTTTCACCCCGAAAGTAAACACGTAAAAGAGTTTGAAAGGGGGCTATGACTCACTTGATTAGAGAGTGAATTGGGGCTGATCAAACGTGATTCCTTCGCTTAGATTTGTTGCGCCTCAAGCAAGCCTAAACCATAACGTATATATTCGCGGCGTAAGTTCGCGTGACATGAACTAGTGAGCTATTTGTGTATTTTATTTATATTTAATTTAATAATATTTAATTATTTATTTATTCACTTTATTGATTTATTTGCTAAATAAATCCTTAAAAATACTTTTAAGTGTCATAATTGTCTTTATAAATTATGAATGATTTCATTTGAATTATCTTCTGATATATAAGCTTCTTAATTTATAATTTCATGATTTATACTTTTATTTGTGTATTTTCCATTTATTTTAATAATAATATTTAATTATTTATTTATTCACTTTATTGATTTATTTGCTAAATAAATCCTTAAAAATACTTTTAAGTGTCATAATTGTCTTTATAAATTATGAATGATTTCATTTGAATTATCTTCTGATATATAAGCTTCTTAATTTATAATTTCATGATTTATACTTTTATTTGTGTATTTTCCATTTATTTTAATAATAATATTTAATTATTTATTTATTCACTTTATTGATTTATTTGCTAAATAAATCCTTAAAAATACTTTTAAGTGTCATAATTGTCTTTATAAATTATGAATGATTTCATTTGAATTATCTTCTGATATATAAGCTTCTTAATTTATAATTTCATGATTTATACTTTTATTTGTGTATTTTCCATTTATTTTAATAATAATATTTAATTAATTGTTTTTACTTAATTATTTATCTTTAAATTATGTAACACATGTCTCTTGCCTTTTAGCTATTTTTCTCCAGTAGGTTTTAGTTATTTTTATCAATGGTTAAGATGATTTAACTTCATTCTTGATTTACATAATTTATTTATTGATTTTTATGTCTTTTAATTACCATTTAAATTCAATAATTCATGGAAATTCTTAGAAATCATCACCAAACATTTTGGTCAAAAATCTCAGGCCTTTTAGGCAACTTTTATCCATACAAAATCATATCAATTCAACCTCTCTTGTGTCTTGCTCATTTTGAGGGTTTTATGATTAAAATCGTTTACCGAAATAGTGATTTTAGCCTCATTTCTTAAGCAATTAAAGTGCTTCAAAATGGATTTTCATTCTTGTTTCATTATTTCCAGAAAGTTCATCATATTTTGGTGTCCAAAATCGTGAGAGTGGTGGTGGTGTGATATGTGCAATTTAGTGCTTTCGGTTAGTGATTATTTGACCCGAAAAGGTGGTTTTTGAGCTTGTTGTTGTCATGAACTAATAGATCTGAGTTTTGTGCTTTTATTTCAACATTTTTCCAGTAGGTTTATCATATTTTCTTGGTCATAAGATTATGGTGCATGTGTGTGCTCAAAATGCATTTTTGCGTGTTTTCGGTTTGTGATTTCTAGCTTATTTTAACATGTTTTGATTCAAGCTTTATATCCTTGATATTTTATCAATTTTTCCAGAATATTAACACTAATATTAACATATTTTTCACTTATAACAAGTCCATATCCATCTCATAATCCAACAAAAGATCCAACTTTCTTAAATCTAGCATATATGCATTCAAATCAACACTTTTTACTATCAACTTTTATAGATCTAACTTTCAACAATATAAAAACATCTTTTATATGAAAAATATCAGAATATACTCTTCAAAAATATACAAAAACATATAGATCTATCAACAAGAAAGTCACTTTAAAAGCTACTAATCTATAACCACACTTTTGGGTCTTAAACTTGTTGAATCCTTGGATCTTTCTTATTAGATTCGACATGCATGAGCATGGAAAGAAAGATCCTATCAACTTTGCCCTCATTAAGTGTATATTACAAAGAAAACAAGAAGAAAGTATGAGTTTTTGATAAAACCTTTGAATATAAGCAAAAACAAGATTAGATCTAGTAAAAAGGATGAAGATTATACCCTCTTGAACTTGGTTTTGGATGAAGAATTTGGGCAGATTTTCGTGGCCTTCAAACCCCAATAATACCTTGAATCTAAGCCTAGAACAACCCTTGAATATGCCTTGGATTTACCCTTAACAATCTAGCCTAAACCCTTATTATTAATGTGTGTTTATTTTGATTTATGCTTGCCTTTTTCTTCCTTTCCTTTGGCCGTAGGTAACAAGAAGAGAGGAGGGAGAAGAGAGAGTTTTTGAGAGAAAAGAGATTATGTGTGTGAAAAGAGTGAAGAGTGTGAGAAGAGTGGTGAGTTCCAAATTGAGTACAACTTAATTTGAGTCCAAAAAGGGTCCATGTAACTTACACATGTATATATATATATATATATATATATATATATATATATATATATATATATATATATATATATATATATATATATATATATATATATATATATATATATATATATATATATATATATATATATATATATATATATATATATATATATATATATATATATATATATATATATATATATATATATATATATATATATATATATATATATATATATATATATATATATATATATATATATATATATATATATATATATATATATATATATATATATATATATATATATATATATATATATATATATATATATATATATATATATATATATATATATATATATATATATATATATATATATATATATATATATATATATATATATATATATATATATATATATATATATATATATATATATATATATATATATATATATATATATATATATATATATATATATATATATATATATATATATATATATATATATATATATATATATATATATATATATATATATATATATATATATATATATATATATATATATATATATATATATATATATATATATATATATATATATATATATATATATATATATATATATATATATATATATATATATATATATATATATATATATATATATATATATATATATATATATATATATATATATATATATATATATATATATATATATATATATATATATATATATATATATATATATATATATATATATATATATATATATATATATATATATATATATATATATATATATATATATATATATATATATATATATATATATATATATATATATATATATATATATATATATATATATATATATATATATATATATATATATATATATATATATATATATATATATATATATATATATATATATATATATATATATATATATATATATATATATATATATATATATATATATATATATATATATATATATATATATATATATATATATATATATATATATATATATATTAAATATATACTTATATATATATATATATATATAATATATATATATATATATATATATATATATATATATATATATGTATATATATATATATATATATATATATATTATATTAATTATCTATATATATATAAGTATTGTATATATATATGTATGTATAAAAGATATATATATATATATATATATAATATATATATAATATATATATATATATATATAATAATATATATTTATATATATATATATATATATATATATATATATATATATATATATATGTATATCTATTTATGTATGTTTATTATATATATATATATTTTTATATAAACTTGTATTTATTTTAAGCATATATATATATATATATATATATACTTATTATGATTTAAACGCTTTTATGCGCATACGAACTTATAACATATTTTGAAATAGAGATTTTATTTTTGTGACCGAATTTACTTTAATTAGCTAAATGATTAAGTTGTTGGACCTTCGTAAGGATTTTTGATGGTTATCTCAACTTGTGAGACTTACATTATTATTTAGCTACTTTGATTGACCATCAATAAAATTTTGTTCGATGGTACTTTATAACTCACATTTAGAATTGAACAATAGCTTTAGATTGCTAATTTTAGGGCATTATCTACTAGCTTCTAGTATAACTATGGCTTGCGAGATCATAGGCAACATAACTAGCTCATATATAATATTTAAAAAGTAGGGTTGTTACATCCTTACCCCCTTAGAAGAATTCCGTCCCGGAATTTGAATTTGCTTAGGGAGTAAGTGCGGATATTTCTCGCGTATAAAGTCCTCGCGCTCCCATGTAAACTCTGGTCCGCGTTTCGTATCCCATCTAACTTTAACAATAGGGATCTTGCTCCTCTTTAGGCGTTTCTCATCGCGATCGAGAACTTCTATTGGCTCCTCACGAAATTGGAGCTTATCCTCCACACGTAGTTCTTCCAGTGGGACTACCTTCGAATCATCCGCCACACATTTCTTCAAGTTTGACACATGAAATGTGTCATGAACATCTCCCAATTCTTGGGGTAATTTCAACTTATAGGCTACGGGGCCTATTCTAGCAACAATTTCAAATGGCCCGATGTATCGGGGGCTCAGCTTTCCTCTTTTGCCGAACCTTACGGTTCCCTTCCATGGTGACACCTTTAATAGTACTTTGTCGCCAACCTCAAATTCTAGGGGCTTCCTCCTTTTATCCGCATAACTCTTTTGCCGATCTCTCGCGGCTTTAAGCTTTTCTTTAATGATCGCCACTTTGTCCGTTGTCTCTTGGACAAAATCAACGGTAGCTAGGCTTCTCTCGCCCGCCTCTATCCAACACATGGGTGATCTACATTTACGTCCGTATAGAGCCTCAAACGGCGCACACTGTATGCTAGAGTGATAACTGTTGTTGTAAGTAAATTCTGCGTATGGCAAGTGTTCATCCCAACTTCCACTAAATTCTAATGCGCAAGCTCTTAGCATATCCTCCAATGTTTGTATAGTACGCTCACTTTGCCCATCCGTTTGTGGGTGGTAAGCCGTGCTTAATGCTAACGTAGTGCCCATTGCTTCTTGCACAAGACCCCAGAAACGTGAGGTAAACCTACCATCCCTATCGGATATGATGGACAGAGGTACACCATGCAATGTCACAATCTTTTCAACGTACAAATGTGCTAAACGTTCAGTGTTCCAGTCTTCTTTGATGGGGATGAAATGGGCTGATTTCGTAAGACGATCAACAATCACCCATATAGCATCATGACCTTTCTTTGTCCGAGGCAATTTCGTTACTAGGTCCATTGCTATTTGCTCCCACTTCCACTCGGGTATTTCTGGCTGCTTTAAAAGTCCAGCTGGCTTTTGGTGCTCAGCTTTAACCATCGCACAAGTCATGCATCGGCTCACATATAGTGCTACATCACCTTTCATCCCAGGCCACCAAAAATCCCTTTTTAGACCTTGGTACATCTTGTCCGCTCCTGGATGAATCGAGTATTTTGAATTGTGAGCTTCATTCATTAGCACCTCTCTCAGCCCGTTGATATTTGGGACCCAAGCTCTTCCCTTGAAATACAAGATGCCTTCATCATCCCTATCGAACCTTGTTTCTACTCCACTCAATGCCTCTTCTTCAATGTTCTTCCCTTCAAAAGCTTTTGCTTGATCTTCTAAGAATCTGTCCCTTAGAGACATTTTCACCTGTAAGTGATAAATTCTTGTCTTCGACACCCTAGTGCTCACCTTCCTACTAAGGGCGTCAGCAACAACATTTGCCTTTCCTGGGTGGTACTTAATTTCGCACTCGTAATCGTTAAGTAGCTCCATCCACCTTCTTTGCCTCATGTTTAACATCTTCTGATCGAAGATGTGTTGTAAGCTCTTGTGATCAGTAAATATGGTGCACTTGGTTCCATAAAGATAATGTCGCCATATCTTCAAGGCAAACACTACGGCTCCTAGCTCCAAATCGTGTGTTGAATAATTCTTCTCATGTGGCTTTAATTGCCTGGATGCGTACGCAATAACCTTGTCTCTTTGCATTAGTACGCACCCTAGCCCTTTATTCGACGCATCACAATATACTACAAATCCTTCCATTCCATCCGGCAACGCTAGTATTGGTGCTTCACACAACATGTCCTTAAGCGTTTGAAACGCCTGCTCTTGTTCTTCACCCCATTCGAACTCTCTTGCCTTTTGGGTTAATTGGGTTAAAGGTACCGCAATCTTAGAAAATCCCTGAATGAACCTCCTATAATAACCCGCCAAGCCTAGGAAGCTACGCACTTCCGTTGGTGTCTTGGGTGTCTCCCATTTCTTGATTGCCTCTATCTTAGACGGATCTACATGAATCCCTTCTTCGTTCACAACGTGTCCCAGAAATTGGACTTGTCGGAGCCAAAATTCACACTTAGAAAACTTCGCATATAGCTTCTCGTCCCTAAGTAGCTGCAAGATTATCCTCAGGTGCTTCTCGTGCTCCTCCTTGCTTCTAGAGTATATCAGAATGTCATCGATGAACACTATGACGAACTTATCCAAGTATGGCCTGCAGATCCTATTCATTAGGTCCATGAAAACGGCTGGTGCATTTGTGAGACCAAAGGGCATCACTAGGAACTCATAGTGCCCATAGCGAGTTCTGAAAGCCGTTTTAGGTACATCTTCTTCTCGTACCCTCAACTGATGATAGCCGGACCTAAGGTCAATTTTCGAGAAATGCGACGCTCCTTGCAGTTGGTCGAACAAATCGTCTATTCGCGGCAACGGGTACCTATTCTTGATCGTCAATTTATTCAACTCTCTATAGTCGATGCACATTCTCAAAGATCCATCCTTCTTCTTGACAAAGAGAATCGGCGCACCCCAAGGTGAAGAACTAGGTTGGATTAAACCTTTATCAAGCAATTCTTGCAATTGCTCCGAGAGTTCTCGCATTTCGGAGGGCGCTAGTCTATATGGTGCCTTAGCCACGGGGGCTGCCCCGGGAACTAAATCGATAGTAAACTCTACTTGTCTCGCTGGGGGAAGTCCAGGTAGTTCGTCCGGAAACACATCTAGAAAATCTCTAACCACAGCTACCTTGAGAGGGTCCTTATCTTTCACTCGCTTATCCACTACTTGTGCCAAGTATGTGTGATATTCCTTCCGTAGGTACTTCCTCACCTTCATGGACGACACCAACTTAGGTTGGACTCCCGCCTTATGGCCTTGAACTATTAGCACCTCACCGCTATCTAAGGGAATCTTAACGATCCTTTCATGGCAAAGTATTTCAGCACGCATTTTCGACAACCAATCCATTCCTACTATCACATCAAAACTTCCTATTTCTATGGGAATCAAGTCTATACTATAGTCCTTCTCATCTAAAGTTAACTTACAATCAGCAATAATTTCCTTAGCCTTATACTCGTTTCCATTAGCATATTCAACATAATAAGTTTCCTCCAGTTCACTAGGTTTCTTATCAATCAGTTCTTTAAATTCAAAGGAAATAAAACTTCTTTCGGCTCCAGAATCAAACAACATAGATGCATAAACATTATTTATTGGAAACGTACCTACGATGACATTAGGGTCATCACGTGCCTCATTCGCTCCCATGGCATACACCCTTCCTCGGGCTTGACCTCCTTGATTGCCACGATATGGATTGGGGTTAGCATCCACAACCCCATAGTTTCTCATAATCTTTTGCCTCTTATCCGGTCCATTCCCTTTTCGATCGCCAAACCGATTTCCTCCACCTTGTCTTGAACTTGATTCACCTCTTGTATACTTCCCACGCCTAACCAAATCGTTCACTAGCCTGGTTGCCAAGCTTATAGCCTGCTCCAGAGTGGTAGGACTTGCTGCAGTGACCATCAACCTAACTTCCGGTGCCAATCCATAGATAAATCTCTCAACCTTCTTAGCCACAGGGGTTACCATCTCTGGCACCAACACGCTCAACTCATGAAAGCGGATCACATAGGCCTCCAATTCCAGTCCTCTCATGGCGTGGTTCCAGAATTCCATCTCTAGTTTTTGTACCTCTTCTCGTACATTATCGTCTTCCGATGGGTCTTCCATTGGATCGGTCTCCTCTTCCTCTTCTTCTGGGAGTGGTTGGGGAGGTTGCTCTTGCTCTAGGCTTCTCCTTTCTTCCTCTTCCAAGTAGTCCGCAAATCCGTACAAGTTCCTTGGTCTAAGGGCTGATCCGGAAGCTCCACTTGCTCGTGACATGTTGTTCCTACACAAGTTTCACAAAGGCGTGAGATGACGACTTGACTCGACGCTTAGACGACCATGGACGACCGACTTGACCTTTGACGACCCATATGGCAACTTACGGACAGCAAGACGACTCGACGGACCATGAGACGACCTTAACCATTTGACAAGCAACTAATCAACTCGACCAACGACTCACAAGCTTAACAACCGAACAACGACATGACTATTCACAACCGACGACCAACTCAACTTGCACGACCGACATAACCATTTATAATTAAAGTAATGACTAGAATTCAACTTGTGCATAGCTCTCATGTATTACCTAAATGGACAAAGTAATGCTAGCCAAGTGGGGGTATCAACTAAGGGTTCTAATAGGTAATGCAAACATTGGATTTGGTTATGTATCTTTTGCACCAAGAATCGTTTTTAAAGCTTATTTTCAAAAGACTCATTTTGAATATCCCTTATACAATCATTTCGATCATTCCATATTAAATTTTTAGTTAGGCATAGTTGATCAGGCTATGCATAAGTAAAACGAGAATACTTTATGATCGACTCAACTGTTTAAGAAATATTCGACTCGTTTTTGAAAATACGTAGGTTATAGCAAAAATTCTCTATAACCTTGATCTCTGATACCATTTTTTTTGTAACACCCCGACTATAGCGGAAACACGAGATGCCACAGAACGACATGGTACAAAAGATTTAAGTAACAAACATCAACATAAAGTTTCAAAAGCCACTCGAATTCAAAAGGTAACAAGTTCACGTGACGTTTAATAAACATTACATAACCAAATTCATAATCAAAAGATCAAATGTTTGCGTTACTAGTCCAACATGCAACAAATAAACACATCGTCCAAGGAGCGGTCCAAAAGCTAACTTACTGCCCTAGACCTGAAAAGCATGAAGAAAAAGTGTCAACTACGAGAGTTGAGTGAGTTCATAGGATTATGCTAACAACACACATGTATTTAATCCAATTCAAGAAAGAATATGTCGTAAAATTTCCAAGAATTCCATCATACTGTCCATACCCAAACCGTATGTTCAAACAATAATTGCCATCCATAATATAATATCAATACCTCTAGGTCAATGGTAAGACTACCATGACATAATTTGATGAGATTGTTTTTGAGCCACTACTAAGACCGGTTATGTCCCAATAATCAGATATAATGTCCCAAATGATAAGATAATGATAAGCACATGTTGTCAATCACGTGCATAAAGATAACCAAGGGTCGTGCCATGGAGACGCCCATAAATATATAGTAGTTAGAGCACCGCGAGGCCAGACTGGCGATGAAGGTGGCCACCAAGGCAGACCAAACATCCCACCGTTACCTATAATAGTGGATGAGGGGACAAGTCCTAGTTGCGCAACCCTCTAACTACAGGCCTCAAATGAGTTAATAGTAGTGTACAGGGGACCACAGTTTGACAGTACTCAAGCTCATCATATAACATATAACACGTTGAACATACAATATAATTCCCATATCATTATCATTATTTCAATGAATCAATTCATAAGAGAAAGTCATTTTAATTAATCATGCTTTTCACCCCGAAAGTAAACACGTAAAAGAGTTTGAAAGGGGGCTATGACTCACTTGATTAGAGAGTGAATTGGGGCTGATCAAACGTGATTCCTTCGCTTAGATTTGTTGCGCCTCAAGCAAGCCTAAACCATAACGTATATATTCGCGGCGTAAGTTCGCGTGACATGAACTAGTGAGCTAGATCATGAGATGTATACTAGTAGACTTGCCCATATTTGGTTGTCATTAGATTATGGAATTTAAGTGCATTATGATGTTCTCATTGTTTGGGTATAAGAGATTTGGTGGTAAGAGTCGTTTTCTCATTATACGTTTTTGTACGTTTATTGGAATTTCGGTAGTTTGGCTTGGATTTATATGATTTCCATTGCACACTTTGCTTAGTAATAATATTTGACATTAGTGGTCTTATAATATAAATATTTTAAGTATATTTTCTGATTTGTAAATATATATTTAATTTAATAATATTTAATTATTTATTTATTCACTTTATTGATTTATTTGCTAAATAAATCCTTAAAAATACTTTTAAGTGTCATAATTGTCTTTATAAATTATGAATGATTTCATTTGAATTATCTTCTGATATATAAGCTTCTTAATTTATAATTTCATGATTTATACTTTTATTTGTGTATTTTCCATTTATTTTAATAATAATATTTAATTAATTGTTTTTACTTAATTATTTATCTTTAAATTATGTAACACATGTCTCTTGCCTTTTAGCTATTTTTCTCCAGTAGGTTTTAGTTATTTTTATCAATGGTTAAGATGATTTAACTTCATTCTTGATTTACATAATTTATTTATTGATTTTATGTCTTTTAATTACCATTTAAATTCAATAATTCATGGAAATTCTTAGAAATCATCACCAAACATTTTGGTCAAAAATCTCAGGCCTTTTAGGAAACTTTTATCCATACAAAATCATATCAATTCAACCTCTCTTGTGTCTTGCTCATTTTGAGGGTTTTATGATTAAAATCGTTTACCGAAATAGTGATTTTAGCTCATTTCTTAAGCAATTAAAGTGCTTCAAAATGGATTTTCATTCTTGTTTCATTATTTCTAGAAAGTTCATCATATTTTGGTGTCCAAAATCGTGAGAGTGGTGGTGGTGTGATATGTGCAATTTAGTGCTTTCGGTTAGTGATTATTTGACCCGAAAAGGTGGTTTTTGAGCTTGTTGTTGTCATGAACTAATAGATCTGAGTTTTGTGCTTTTATTTCAACATTTTTCCAGTAGTTTTATCATATTTTCTTGGTCATAAGATTATGGTGCATGTGTGTGCTCAAAATGCATTTTTGCGTGTTTTCGGTTTGTGATTTCTAGCTTATTTTAACATGTTTTGATTCAAGCTTTATATCCTTGATATTTTATCAATTTTTCCAGAATATTAACACTAATATTAACATATTTTTCACTTATAACAAGTCCATATCCATCTCATAATCCAACAAAAGATCCAACTTTCTTAAATCTAGCATATATGCATTCAAATCAACACTTTTTACTATCAACTTTTATAGATCTAACTTTCAACAATATAAAAACATCTTTTATATGAAAAATATCAGAATATACTCTTCAAAAATATACAAAAACATATAGATCTATCAACAAGAAAGTCACTTTAAAAGCTACTAATCTATAACCACACTTTTGGGTCTTAAACTTGTTGAATCCTTGGATCTTTCTTATTAGATTCGACATGCATGAGCATGGAAAGAAAGATCCTATCAACTTTGCCCTCATTAAGTGTATATTACAAAGAAAACAAGAAGAAAGTATGAGTTTTTGATAAAACCTTTGAATATAAGCAAAAACAAGATTAGATCTAGTAAAAAGGATGAAGATTATACCCTCTTGAACTTGGTTTTGGATGAAGAATTTGGGCAGATTTTCATGGCCTTCAAACCCCAATAATACCTTGAATCTAAGCCTAGAACAACCCTTGAATATGCCTTGGATTTACCCTTAACAATCTAGCCTAAACCCTTATTATTAATGTGTGTTTATTTTGATTTATGCTTGCCTTTTTCTTCCTTTCCTTTGGCCGTAGGTAACAAGAAGAGAGGAGGGAGAATCCCATTTACTTCTATTTATGTTAGTTTACTCATTTCTAGTCATCTCGTACTTTTACAAGTCTTAAATCGGGTCGAAATGTAATTAGGGTTAAATTAGGGTTTCGGTTTGGGTTGAATGATTTGGAAGTGTTCTTGATGTTTTGGAATGGAAATTTGTAATGGGTTATGTGTATTTATGTTTAATGGCACTTAGTTAAGCTTCAAAATGAGTTTCAAGCTCTTACAAAATCGTTTTGGTATGCTTTGGGTCGAATTTTGGGGTTTTGGTTCGTTTTCTGCACTTAGGGCTGCTGGTGCTGGGAATTGTCCCACTGCGGCGCAGTGGATTACCACTGCCCATTCTGCCTTGTTTTGGCCCACTGCGGCGCAGTGGCTTGGCTTTGCCCCACTGCGGCGCAGTGGATTCATTCTGGACATTCGCGCGCGTCAGTTTTCAAACGTTAATAACTTTTGATCCGTAAGTCCAAATAAGTCGTATGACCTATCGTTGGAATCGTAAGAGAGTCTAGTTTCACGTAGTAACCTTCATTTTGTATGAATCTTCGTGCATTTCTAAAAAATTCTAGTCAAAGTGTTATGTTTCACACTCGGTAATGTTAAGAAAGTAATTGTGGGTTCGTGACTCAACTTAAACCTAAGGAACCAACTTGTTTATGATTATAAAGTTGACATTATGATATATGGCATGCTTTGATAGGTTGTGAACACGTGGGGCCCAATACTCGCTATTAATCTTTTATTAACTCGACTTAAGCTTCTTTGCCGATCAAGGTGAGTTTCGTATCTCCCTACTCGCTTGAGATTCGGGCTAAAAATGTAAACTTGCGTGTTTACTTACGTTGTCGATTGATTGATTAATTTGGTTTAAATGTTGGATTGATGAGACGGTTATCACGTTTGAATGACTTGATTTATGTTTTGTTAAGTATTTCGTTAATATTAGGATAGTTGTACATACATGGAAGACGATGATACCTTTAATGAATTGTAGATGTGGTGGGAAGGCTGCGGGTGACCCTATACATAAGCATTTAGAACTTGATGAAAGTAGAATCCTCCGAAGTGTATGTACGCATTGTTGAGAGGAATTGATGGATGTTGGGAATGTGTTTGGAACGGATATATACGCCATGTTATACTTGACTGGTACGGTACACACTCAAGCATACTTTTATTGTTGCATTGATGACGTTATTGACGCGCATTTGATATACGTTGTGGTCTTACATACGTATGATACATGATTTGATGCTAATATTTCGCGTGCTCGTTTATTATACGCAATTACTTTGCCCTTATGATCTTGTAATGATTTGCTATTACGATTAGGTTAGTTGTACATACATGGAAGACGATGATACCTTTAATGAATTGTAGATGTGGTGGGAAGGCTGCGGGTGACCCTATACATAAGCATTTAGAACTTGATGAAAGTAGAATCCTCCGAAGTGTATGTACGCATTGTTGAGAGGAATTGATGGATGTTGGGAATGTGTTTGGAACGGATATATACGCCATGTTATACTTGACTGGTACGGTACACACTCAAGCATACTTTTATTGTTGCATTGATGACGTTATTGACGCGCATTTGATATACGTTGTGGTCTTACATACGTATGATACATGATTTGATGCTAATATTTCGCGTGCTCGTTTATTATACGCAATTACTTTGCCCTTATGATCTTGTAATGATTTGCTATTACGATTAGGTTAGTTGTACATACATGGAAGACGATGATACCTTTAATGAATTGTAGATGTGGTGGGAAGGCTGCGGGTGACCCTATACATAAGCATTTAGAACTTGATGAAAGTAGAATCCTCCGAAGTGTATGTACGCATTGTTGAGAGGAATTGATGGATGTTGGGAATGTGTTTGGAACGGATATATACGCCATGTTATACTTGACTGGTACGGTACACACTCAAGCATACTTTTATTGTTGCATTGATGACGTTATTGACGCGCATTTGATATACGTTGTGGTCTTACATACGTATGATACATGATTTGATGCTAATATTTCGCGTGCTCGTTTATTATACGCAATTACTTTGCCCTTATGATCTTGTAATGATTTGCTATTACGATTAGGTTAGTTGTACATACATGGAAGACGATGATACCTTTAATGAATTGTAGATGTGGTGGGAAGGCTGCGGGTGACCCTATATATAAGCATTTATGATTCCTTAAATGTAAAGTCGTATGAAATGTATGTGCATTGTAGTTTTAGATGATTTGTTGTACGATAGACTTGTGATTTGGTTGATGTACTTCCAAGTGCTTTACACTTGAGAACATGCTTTTGTACTTATTGATTGGTTGATGTACTTCCAAGTATACTTACTTGATGAATGGTTCCACGTACTTCCAAGTGTCATACACTTGAGATCGCGCAATGTATGACGTACTACCAAGTTGTTAGACTTGAGAATATTGTGTTGGTAATGGTTTTGTTGTTGTCATGGTACTCTTAGGATGCGTTATCTGATGCCAAATTGTTGGTCATGCCTTTTATGCATTCAGCACTTACATTGATATTTACATCATTTGTGCATACTTATTACACATTTACTGATAATGGTGAAATCTTGTTGTTGGACGTTATTGTATTACTTAGAGGCTCGCTGTAAGTCAGGTCTAGCCTCCATTCGTATATTGTGATTATTGATGATGGTTCCTTATGGACCATTACTACGAACTCACCAACCTTGTGTTGACTATGCTTAGTACACTTTTCAGGTAATCAGGTTCTCTGGACGTGGAGTTTAGTTGCTTGCTTGCTGTTAAACCCGGGCTTTGGACTTTATGAATCAAGGATTCATCGACCTTCTCTTTTGCATTATACTTAGGATCGATTCGCCATCTTCGGAAATGTTCTTTTGTAAACTTTGATGGTTATTTGCTCCTTATGTATTTTGGTACTTGTTTCGTATTGTATGGATTCACTGAATCTTTATTTGCATTTAGTTCTTGTTCTATTGTAATTCCACCTTGTGTTATATGATTTCCGTGATATTCCGAGCCTCGGCTTGGGGTGTTACATTTTGTACGTGGCGTCTATTTGGATAACACAAGGAAATGCACGCCACAACTCAAATGATGTGGGATGTATAAAAAACAGATTTTCCAACCGACCAGATACCCTATTTGTGGTATAATAATACAAGTATTTATGCTCCTTTAGCAAACTGAACATAACCTGCGCCGGTTGAACTATGTCGTTTCAGATACTCTATCATAGTAAATAAATAAAAGAATATGTAAATTTTATATATGTAACCTGCATTGGAGTGTCCCCATGTTTTTCGGCCGCCTTCTTCCGTAACGCTTTTTGAAAATTATAAATGTCTTCATTGCGGGTCAAGTTTCCTGGAAATTCTTCTTTCAACCGCTTTACAATCTTACGGGGATCTGTACCGCGATGATATTCAGCTTCCACAAATGATTTCTCGGCTTCACTCAACCTTCTTGCGTACGCGTAACCCTGCAGATTATTAGCTGGATAGTGATTATGTCTCTCCTCTATAACGGTGACCCTCCAACCACCATCTGTTGTCAAACGCCCGTCCAATCTAAAGGGGCACTCACATTTAAGTGTCTTTTTAATGAGCCCAATTGTCCTTTTATCTTTTTGCCCAGCAAGATTACAGACTATGGTCACTTTATTTTTGACACCAGTTGAGTTGGAATTTGTTCGTCGTTTGATTAAGACATAACCAAGCTTCTTTGCTATTCCTTGGCCCAGTTGAACACTTCTTCGTGTGAATCGAACACCTGAAATAGTAAAGTGTGCCCGAAACAACAAAGGTAAAATGCACAGAAAGTACAAAACACATAAATATGATATTTCTTATGTTCAAAAACACATAAATAAATAAATATTTAAGGTTTTAATTAATATTATAATTGAGTAAATGCGTATGTATAATGGGTTAACAAGGATAAATATGATAAAATCCCTTTAATTATACCTCATCGGTTGGAAATCGCTAGCGTCGTAGTCAAAATGAGGGGCCACCTCCGGGATCTCAAAATCTTCATCAGGTTCTTCTAAGTGAAACTCAAAATCTTTCGCACCCATTTCTCCCCATATATTCTCAAAAGAATCCATCTGAAACATATATACATATATAAATATCAATAAAGTACGTATGGATACTAATATTAATAAACATATCTATATTATAAGTACGTATGAATACTAAACATATCTATATTATATAAGTACGTATGAATACTAACCTGATACACAAATGAAGAAGGATAGGAAACAAATGCAGTACGTACGACTAATGAAAATGAAAGCGAATGTTTTTTTTTTTTGAACGGCCAACAAATCTCGTTTATTAATTAATATATAATAACTACCAAGTGGTAATATAAACATATCTATATTATAAGTACGTATGGATATACTAAACATATCTATATTATAAGTACGTATGATCTATATTATAAGTACGTATGGATACTAACTTAATAAACATATATATATTATAAGTACGTATAGATATTAACCTGATGATCAAATGAAGAAGCAAAGGAAACAAATGCAGGTACGTACGACTAATGAAAATGAAAGCGAATGTTTTTTTTTTTTGAACGGCCAACAAATCTCGTTTATTAATTAATATATAATTAACTACCAAGGTGGTAGATTACAACGTCATACTCGGGATAGTCAGATCAACAATTTAGACATTATGAAATACAACAACATCAACAAGAAAGATAAGGAGGCCCAATCGCCTAGACAAGAATCTGCACCCCGCTATTTCTCCATTGCTCAGCAGATAAAGAATGACTTCTCGATCTGTTTTGGATCCATAGGTAGGATAAGACTTTGATCTCTTCGATGACCCTCGACAACCTTGGCTGGACGGAATTGAACAGTGCATCATTCCTTACCTTCCAAATACTCCACACCGTGACCAATATAACCGCATTTAGAGCCTTTTTTCTCCTTTTCGAGCCCGGGTATGAGTGCTGGATCTTCCATAGATCTCTAATCTCAAACACAAAAAAAGATGAAAGGTTATCGCACGTTGGTAATCTGTCCCAATGGGCACGCCAAGCCATGACGTTGACTTTTTTTTGGAACCCACAAGTTCCAGCAGTACTGGTCTGCAGGAGGGTCATGACCGAACGATCCCAGCAGCGACTTTATACTTGAAACCGAGAATAAACCAGAAGAATCATGCTTCCATAGCCATAAATCCTTCCCATGAGAAATGATGGTCTGAGCTAAAACGGATTGAAGCCTGGCTAGATCAGAAAGTTATAGTGGTGAAAGTGGACCAGTTCTCCACTCCCAGTTAAAAAGCACCCCATCCCCATTCATAGTGACTCGGTCACAAATTTTGCACGGCTTCAGCTTCTCAATAGCGAATAGATTAGGAAACAAACATGCTAGTGAATCAGAGCCTACCCACACATCAAGCCAAAACAGTATACTTTGCCCGGAATGCGGTACCCCGACAATTGACTTTTCCATGTCCACCTCCTTTTGGATTAAATCATTTGAGATCTTAACTATTTGCTTCCAAGGTCCCGGCTGAGCTAACCGCGCCGGAATAAAAGACCAAGAACGTGAGCACAGTGAATCGACCATATAACTTTTCTCCATAAGCTACAAGGGTCCACCTTGAAGCGCCACCACCATTTGGCGAGCATTGCAAGATTGGCATCAAGTAACGATCCAAGACCAATGCCACCAAATTCCATTGGTGCAATCACTCTATGGAGAATGTTGAAGAAAGTTGTGTAAGAAAGCGAAATATGAAGAAAGCTACTTGATTAATGAAAATGAAAGCGAATGTTGAGAGCCAATGAGAAGTTTTACATGTTCTCAGATATATTTCTACTTTTGTTTTTAATTTTTGAAGGGGATAATTTAGGGTTTGAAATTTGGGTGTTTGAAAAATGGGGGTTTTTTGTTTTGGAAAAAAAAGTCTGTCAATTAATAAATGAATGCTATCGGGATTATAAAATTAACTAATGGATGGAAACGCTCAGATGCAAAACGGTGCCGGTGTCCCACAACCCCATAGCTGACAGCTTTACTAAAAAGAAAATGAAATTACCATTGAAAAGCGAAGGGCTAGAATTTTGGGGCATTGGCCTACTTTTTTTTTTCTTTCTATTTTTCTATCTACGGGAAGTGATTTTAATAATGTGAATATTATTGATTGTGATAGTTACTTTTGGAATGATAATGTTTGATTATTTAAGGTCAAGAGTTCATGACTTTGTAAAGTTGTGCTTGTTCAATTTTAGGAATTTCAGTACACCACGACATGTGCAATGTTTTAAATCTTAGTTTGTATGAAAATTTGTCGTAATATGTAAAACGACTGATTTTGTGTATAAAGTGGACATCTAACTATAAATGTTTTTATGGTTTATGTAGTTGACATGAGATATATATATGTAGTAGTCTCTTTAATAATTAATAGGTTTAGCGAGAAACTAGAACAAATCAAATACAACAACAATTAACATCCAAGCTTGGGTGGAACGGGTTATACCTTTATATAATTATATATACATGTCACAACGAAATCCATTAATACTCGACTTAACCTGAAACTGACCCCAAATAAACAACGATAAAATTATGATATCTTAACCTAATTTTCTTCGAATTGGGTTCGGATTGACTCTTAGGGTTAACAAGTCGACCCACCAACCTGGATATATTTTAAGTTTATAATTTCTTTTATAATAGGGCTCACCAACTCATTTGACTCGTTAACCTAAAAGTTAACAAGTTGACAGGTTGTGAGTCAAACCCATAAATATTTAAATTCATTTAAGAAAAAGTTCAAGTTAAACTAGTCAATCTGTACACTCAACAAACATAACCCATTAGTAAAAAAAAAAAACTTAAAGTTAAACCCACAAATATTTACAATCACTTGACAAAACTTATTATCAGAAAATATCCTTCAAGTTAGACTGATAAATCTTTATTCTTTACACTCATCTAATAAAACCTATTAGTTAAAAACAAACTTTAAGTGAAAAACATACATACAAAAAGTCGCATAAATAAACATTAATCAAAAAAGAATTCTTCTAATAAAAACAAACTTTTTGTGAATAACATACATACAAAAAGTCGCATAAATAAACATTAATCAAAAAAGAATTCTTCTAAAAAAAACAAACTTTTTGTGAATAACAAAACCCACAAAAATCTTTCATTATACCTTCTACATATCATGCAACTTCCTTCTATGTATCAATGTATGTATAATACAAACTCCGGCAAACAGAAGTTTAATGATAAAAATATCAGGGCAAACACATTACAATACTTTTAGCATTCAACTTACGAAACTCTAGAGCTTGCTATTGTATAATGCTACTTCAATTATTTGTACCAACTAGAGAATAGTATAAGTTACCGTATAATCAAAATATAACATACCCAAACAAGTTGCCGGTTTCTGGTCGTCGGGCACACTAGAAAGTAACTTTTACGGTATAAAGAGCGTCAAATATACAAAGACGACTGGGTAAAATCATAGACGCCGCATCTTTTGTTCATCCCATCACACACACACACAGACACGCACACCAGATGCTCTAATAAGCACCAAAGTAGGCTTTTTAAGTAAGATACACCCACTTGTAGTAAATTGATACATTCCTATGTTAAGGACATTGCATGGTAGCATCAATTACTTACATTCCTATATTAACCACATAATAATAAACCAAACATATATATATATATATTGAATTATTATATTATATAAAAACTATAAAATATTCAATGAATAAAATATCAATTCTCAGCCGTAAATCTAAATCATAAAATTTGAAAACTAGATTAGACCCGTCCGTTGGACGGTAACATTATAATAATTAAGCGAAAATATTATAATTAGTAGATAATATATGTTTTTAATACTTGTAGATCATTTATAATAGAATGATTACTAAATATTTTTTAATTTTATATTACACGTATAACTACATAAATGACACTTACAAGAATTTGTTTTAACAACTAAACGCTAGTAAAAATTTATATGGCAAAAGAAGAGGAATGTCACATAATAAAGTTATATAGAAAGAAATAATAAATGATTTTGAATTTGTAAATTCATTATTAAAGAACTAACAAAACAAAAAAGAAATAAATCTATTAAACCCTTTAAGTAATCATACAAATTACAAATCTATGTATTAATACTTTATAAAAGAATAATAACTTTAGTTGTATAATTGACAACGATATCATTTTGTACCAAAATTTTCAATTATTTCTTATTCTTAACTCTTGCAAGAATGACGTATAGTAAAATTGGTAAATCCGAGGTCGATCACAAGGACTAAGTAAAACAGTTGCTCAAATTAAGTAGTTCAAGTAAAAGGGGGTTTTGTGACCGAATTGTCACTTTGCAAATAGTTAGAAAATGAGTTAGTAATCCCGAAAGATTAATCGAAAAGAATCCGGTATGACCGGGGCAGGGTTCGTCGGAAGACGAAAGTAAAAATAATTTTTATGACAATAATATTAAAAGGTGCACCTACTTGGATCAGCTTACATGTCAATCAGAAGGTCTAAATATCACTTGCATTGTTGAACAACTTAAAAATTAATCAAGATGAACTCTCGTTATACTCGAATCTTTAGTTGCACAAAATATAGTTATCACTCTCGTGAATAATTTCTACTCTGAGCAATTAAGCATTAAGAACTTAAGTTGATTTTATGATTTAATCTTGAAAAGCTTTCTCTCGAACTGCTTGTTCGCCTAATCAGATCTCTCTATCATAGACGCTTACACACTCAAAATGAATTTAATTGTTTAAATCTTTGTCGCTAGTTTCTCTCGAACTCCAACGACTTTTGATTAATTAAAGACCGATTAATCGTTTCATAAACCAATTGACAATGACATAGATTTCTCTCGAACTTCTAATAACAATTATCAATCATTCTATATAAAAGATAAAAACAATTTATAAACTCAAATAAATGTGGTTCTTCGATTAAACATAGAAATCTTGTTCAACAAATGCAAATAACATCAAACAACCCTATGACATGTTCACTATCCAAGTAGGTGCTGAGAGATTTAGCCTCTCATAATGAAAAGATAAAAACAATCAATAAGATATGAAAACATAATGTACCGAATGTTGGAATCAATCCAAGAATGATTAAAATCGAATACGGAATGATGATAAATCCAATCGTGATCAAGGGCTTCAAAGATGCTTCAATGGATGAAAAAGGTCTTCAAAAGCTCTTAAAAACGGCTGGTTATCAAAAGGTAGGGTTAAGGAATGTTTTTGCAAGCTTATATAGTTTCCCTAAAAAGTCTTCAGAATTCGGCCCCCGTTGCGTCGCAACCCACTTTGACTGCGTTGACCATTTGACTTTCATTGACTCGAGGCTGGCCTGGATCTTCATGCATTGCTTCGCAACATCCCAAGTTGCGACGCAACTTAAATTTCTGTTTCTTAGTTGCGGCGCAACTCATGGTTGCGTCGCAATGTGTCTTCAAGCTGTTTGACTTTCGTTGACCAGCTCCAAATGCAACCTCGGAACTCGTAAAACTTTCGTAAGCACTTATTTTGCCTCAAAAACGTCGTTTCCTCCAGAATTACGCTCAAGTACCTATTAATAACCTGAAACACTAACAAATACCATAAACGCACCAAATGTATACGAAAACGACTCAAAAACCATGTAAAAACAACTAAATACATTGTGGGAAATGGGTATAAAATACGACATATCAAATCCCCCCACACTTAAGCTTTGCTTGTCCTCAAGCAATTCCAAGCTTAAAAACACAAATTACCTTGGTACATCCATGGAAATAGCATTTTAGTAATCAAAAAGAAGCTTACCATAAATGAAAATGAAAAGAGATGGTTAGGCAGTTTTGATCTTAAATGAAACTGGAACGTTTGACAATACTTGACCGATACACAAGCCTCAATAACACGACTAAGCACTGAACAATCGAATCAATGATATCTCATCTATCCTACTCCAACTAACTTACTTTTGGGGTTGAATATTTGAATAATCACTCAAGGCCTAGTCGTGATGCATAATCTTTTACCATAAAAATGATTTGACCAAAAGTGAGAAATACCAACTGATAGCCCAAGCTCTTTTTTCATTTTTTCTATTTTTTTTTCTTTTTTCTGTTTTTCAATTCTTTTATTCTTTTTTTCTTCTTTTTGTGAGCTACTTTTACTCTGACTAATTGGTATTCTCTGAATAATATTGAAATAGTGACAAATCATGTAACAATATGCTAAGATGAACAATCCAGACTTTATCCAAAAATCATGACGAAATCAATCTATCCTCAGTAACCGAGAATATCCCAACCCGACATAAAAGGACAATAGCATAGGCAACCAATGACCCACCAGGACTTCGACTATCGGCATGGCTAGGAAAAGTGTATATTTAGGGTAGATTTAATAACAAAGAACAGGCTAATGACAACATGTTTTCTATTGTTTCTTGCACTAAAAGTGAGTGCAACATAAGGGTTTTCACAGGTGGTTCACTAACCAGTGTAGTTAGCTACTAAGCACATTAACAAAACATGCACATAACAAATTTTTACGAAACAAGGGTTAACATACAAAGAACAAAGGTTTTAATCCTAAATTTGCCTCTTCCTCATCTAGATACACGGAACGATCAACCAAGACAAGTTCTAGAATCAATGCAATCACCGGCACACTCATAGCAAATGAAAGTAACCCGGAAATGGAAGAACTAACCTCAAACTTGTACATCATAGTTCAAAGTTCTAAGTCGAACCCTTACTCTTGGATAAATCCAAAAGCCTACGAGAGGGACAAATTTACAAGGCCAATAATTCCAAACCCGTAAACACCTAGCATATCTAGAAATGAATCAAGAATCTCACAATTTTGGTGTTTTGGTGCTATAAGCGTGCTAGTCATGTTATTAATCCAGAAGGGATTGCCTAATTAATCAATCAAGACACATTCCACCAATTAAACTTTGTACCAAGGGTGTAGTCAAATTGCTCATTAATATCTATAATTAGGTGACAAAAGCAATTAACTACAAGGACAAACATGCAAAAGTTTAAAAATCCTCTAAAATACCCGACTTTTTCCTATTTACCACCCCCCCCCCACACACACACACTTGAGTTGGACAATGCCCTCAATGTCCAATGAACTAAGGCAAACTATGGGAAATAGGGGAAAGTAAACAAAAGCAAAATCAAGAACAAGAAAAACTTATCGGGTATGACGGGTGTTCCATGCTTGAATGATGCCAACAAGAATATTGCGCTGAACTTACTGCCAGCATATGCATATGACAAACTTGCTATTCAACATGAACACACGATTAACAGCCAACAGATAATATAAATAAGCATGCAAATCATCATCCCTAATTATTTGAAGTGTAAAGAAAAAAAGAAAATACGATGTCTCATCACCCCGCGGGGTGGATACAAACCAAACAAATAAAAATAAAGTACTGAAATGGAAATTGTTCAAAAAATGAAATGATACAAGCCATCAATAAACGTGCAGATGGCGCTCCTCATCACTACTCTCATCATATGATCAGCTGGGAGGTGGGTATCCCTGCATACCACCACCTGGTGGTCCAAAAATCGATGCAGCCGCTTGCTCAGCTATAGTCTGAGCTGCTGATCCCGAACCGCCAGCACCTGCATCTCCAGCCCGCATACCTGCAAAAGAACCAAAACTAACAGGATGATCTGGTCCCCGTCCCCCAAGATCGTGGGAGGGAAGTCGCTCATACTGGCGCTCTTGTGGAAAATAGAAACCACCAACAGTCTTGTGCTCCGGTATGAAGATGCTAGGAGGACTGTAGTCTGGCATAGGCTGAGGTGGAGTGAAAGTAGCACCTCGAAAGTTAGCCTCCCACATAGGCTGATAACGCTGCTGGTCATACATAACACTGCCCATACCTGAACCTATCCATCGAAAATCACTGTCCACCCTGGACTGGAACTGCTGTTGTGATTGCCACATGTTATTAGCAGTGGCCTCCAAAGAAGAGAAGTCCCAAGTACCTGAAGGAGCAGCAGAGGAGGATGCACCAGCAGTAGGAGTAGTAGTGGCACGACGCTTAGTACGTCGTGCGGGCTCTGGTGGCTGCTCGGGTGCATCAGCCATCTCCTCATCACCATCATCACCATCCTCATCTCCATCATCGCCTTCAGAGGCGGCATCACCAAAATCAATCAACTCATACATATCATTCTTATGCATTTGAGGGCAAAGCAAGCCAAAACGTGTGAAATCATTATATGTAAATGGCTTCATAGGCTTCCAGTTCAAATTAACTGTTGTGTTCGCCCTATCATCCTCCACCTCAAAATACTTGACCATTTTTGTAATGAAATGGCCACAAACCAGTTCCCTATCACGCACCCCTTTAGTGCCCATGTGTTTTGCCAGCACATAGGGGGCGCAAGCAGTCTTATAATGGTCTCCCTCATCAAACAATCTTAACAACCACAAATCTTCCAAATAAACTTTGTCCCGCTGATTAGAACGCTGGACAAAGAAATACACCAACATCTTGTGAAAAAGTCTTAAAATGGGCGACTGAATAGTATTCGCCCCACAAGCTCCACGCCAAGGCTTACCCCCAGAAATCCGAGAGTAATAATCTCTCTGATCACCCAAATCACGATGAAACCCCTGAGTACTTCTAGTAGCAATAGTCAAAAGATGCTCAAATGCAGGGTTATCTAACATTTCCTGGGTATACATACCCGTACACAAGCCAAACTCAGCAATCGTCAAATGCCTATTCAGACCCCCACATCGAAAGAAAATTACCTTATCATCAAAGACACTTTTGGCGGTATCAATATGCTGAACAGAAATAGTAGAGTAAACCTCAAGACACCATTCCTTACACACAGATTCCCTATTACGAAAAATGTCAAACCACATACCAAACTCTATCTCAATTGGGTTACCATCAACATCATTAGCCCTACCCATTAGTTGCATGTATCTACTAATGTCCGCACGAACATTAAGCATATCCAGCATATTCCTCTCCATATATCTTGGTTGATCAATATTTTTATCAAAGTGGCTAACCTGTTAGAATACTCAGTCTTGGCCTCGGTAGAAGCACGAGGAAATCTAAGCCAAGCATGAGCCGGAACTCCCATATCAATTGCCTATTGGGTAAGAGCATGAGGGACATTGGAGGCTCCCTCGGTAGGTGCAGAAGAAGTAGAGGTTCTAGAGGAACCCCTTGGTGCACGCCCGGCTCCCACAGGTTGCTGCACATACAAGAAAACCATCAAAACAATCAACCACGACATAAACATATAACATATATAAGCTAAACATGGCTGGGCAGAACTGGGACTCGTTGCGTCGCAACTTGCTAGTTGCGGCGCAACTTAAATTTCTGTTTTGCACATTGCGTCGCAACCCACTTGTTGCGTCGCAATCATAAGCAAATCTGGGCAGGGTCGATATATAACAGGATCTCCACACAAACTCACAAAAACCCATTCATCAACTTAATTCTAGGGTTTATCACTCAAATAAGGAAAACAAACACAAACCATGAGACAAATCATCAATTTTTCCAACAAATAATCATCCCAACCCTCATTGTTCTAATCTCAATTAATCACCAATTCGAACACAAACAATCAATTTAACCACAATCTCTAAAAATTCGAATTGATTCAGGAACACTATGAAATTAAGTAATTAAAATCAAAAAGAGAGAGAGTAAATAAACACTAACCTTTCCTTGTCGTGTCATGATGTTAAAGATTAAAGAGAAAGATTAAAAAGTAGAGAAAATTAGAGAGGAAAAGAGGTTGGATCGGCAGGGGTTGTTTGAGGAGGAGGGAGGGCTCAATTATTGAAAATAAAAGTGTGTGTGTGAAGAAAAGAAAACCTAGCCCCCTTTTAAATGTTTGACCCGATCTGACTTGAGTTGCGTCGCAACCTGCACGTTGCGGCGCAATGGCTTTAATTTTGATTTTTGAATTTATTATTATTTTATTTTTATTTTTTTAGATTTTCTGATTTTCTGAAAAACAACACATGGTTGCGTCGCAACTACCTACTTGCGGCGCAACCTAAATACAGCGAGATAAGTTGCTTTGCAACTATGGAAGCTGCGTCGCAACAAAACAAGTCCATTGCGGCACAACTTAAGGGTTGCGTCACAATTGACCCCCCCCACCCCCCCACACACACACACACACTTACCTTGGTGATCTCCTTAGAATCAACTTACCGGAACGCGTGAGAGTGGTTCCAACCTACAAATCTCAACAAAAACACATTACCAATGAAAAACAAACAAAATTATTGAGAACAAGAATAATTTAACACCCGAGAAGCACTTAATTTATTAATGAGTCTTTAGCTCGACTCCAAGTGCCTTGAGTTTACTTGTCGATGGCATAAAAGCCAATTTCGTACACCTCCGCAATCTCCTCATCTTCTACATGGTAATGCATCAATCGGTATCCATTCACAATAAAACTCTCACCATTTTTGCTAAACAATTCCACATATCCGGACGCATAACCTCGCAACTTGCTCGTTGCATCGCAACCCACTTTGACTACGTTGACCGTTTGACTTTCATTGACTCGAGGCTAGCCTGGATCTTCACGCGTTACGTCGCAACATCCCAAGTTGTGACGCAACTTATCTTTCTGTTTCTTAGTTGCGGCGCAACTCATGGTTGCGTCGCAATGTGTCTTCAAGTTGTTTGACTTTCGTTGACCAGCTCCAAATGCAGCCTCGGAACTCGTAAAACTTCCGTAAGCACTTATTTTGCCTTAAAAACGTCGTTTCCTCCAGAATTATGCTCAAGTACCTGTTAATAACCTGAAACACTAACAAATACCATAAACGCACCAAATGTATACGAAAATGACTCAAAAACCATTCAAAAACAACTAAATACATTGTGGGAAATGGGTATAAAATACGACATATCACACACCATGAATATTTCTCTTCTTTATAAATGGCGTTGGCGTGGTCTTCAAGATGTTGACAGCCTCTGGGCTCAGGTTATAAAAGACGTTCATGGAAGTGATTGCTTCTATAACATGTCCGCTAAATCTAAAGGTTTATGGAAGAATATTACTTTAGCAGCAAAAGACGTTCATTAGAGTTATATGTTGCCAATGGATGTGATTGGGAGGAAAGTTGGAAATGGAAAGGCTACTAGATTTTGGAAAGATAATTGGTGTAATAATCAAGCATTAGCTACTCAGTTTCCTCGTCTTTTCGCCATTGAGAATAACAAAGATTGTTTAGTACATGAAAGGTGAGCTGACACTAACTGGAGTTGGGTCTGGAGACGCGAGCTAAGGAGTGGACGAGAACAAGAACAATTTGTTAACCTCATGAAGATTCTGCCCAGCAACCTTAATAATGGGGAAGACTTCTGGACTTGGAGTTTTGAAGGTAAGTCTGTAACACCCCAGGCCGAGGCTCGGAATATCACGGAAATCATATAGCGCAAGGTGGAATTACAATAGAACAAACTAAATGCAAATAAGGATTCAGCGAATCCATAACAATACGAAACAAGTACCAAAATACATAAGGAGCAAATAACCATCAAGGTTAACAAAAGAACATCCATAAGATGGCAACTCAATCCTAAGTATAATGCAAAAGAGGAGGTCGATGGATCCTTGATCCATAAAGTCCAATGTCCGGGTTCAACAGCAATCAAATCAACTAAACTCCGCGTCCGGGGAGAACCTGATTACCTGAAAAGTGTACTAAGCATAGTCAACACAAGGTTGGTGAGTTCGTAGTAATGGTCCATAAGGAACCATAGACAATAATCATAATGTACAAATGGAGGCTAAACATGACTTACAGTGAGCCTCTAAGAAACACAATAATGTCCAACAACAAGATTACACAAGTACAAAAAGCGTGTTATAAGAAATGCATAAATGATATGAATATCAATGCAATGCCATATGCGTAAGTAAGCCAAAATGCCTATCTTATGCGCCGCAGTGAGCCAGAACCATGCTCACTGCGCCGCAGTGAGCCAGAACCATGCTCACTGCGCCGCAGTGAGCCAGAACCATGCTCACTGCGCCGCAGTGAGCCAGAACCAGATCACTGCGCCGCAGTGAGCCAGAACCATGCTCACTGCGCCGCAGTGAGCCAGAACCATGCTCACTGCGCCGCAGTGGCAGAACCATGCTACTGCGCCGCAGTGAGCCAGAACCATGCTCACTGCGCCGCAGTGAGCCAGAACCATGCTCACTGCGCCGCAGTGAGCCAGAACCATGCTCACTGCGCCGCAGTGAGCCAGAACCATGCTCACTGCGCCGCAGTGAGCCAGAACCATGCCACTGCGCCGCAGTGAGCCAGAACCATGCTCACTGCGCCGCAGTGAGCCAGAACCATGCTCACTGCGCCGCAGTGAGCCAGAACCATGCTCACTGCGCCGCAGTGAGCCAGAACCATGCTCACTGCGCCGCAGTGAGCCAGAACCATGCTCACTGCGCCGCAGTGAGCCAGAACCAGCTCACTGCGCCGCAGTGAGCCAGAACCATGCTCACTGCGCCGCAGTGAGCCAGAACCATGCTCACTGCGCCGCAGTGAGCCAGAACCATGCTCACTGCGCCGCAGTGAGCCAGAACCATGCTCACTGCGCCGCAGTGAGCCAGAACCATGCTCACTGCGCCGCAGTGAGCCAGAACCATGCTCACTGCGCCGCAGTGAGCCAGAACCATGCTCACTGCGCCGCAGTGAGCAGAACCATGACTGCGCCGCAGTGAGCCAGAACCAGCTCACTGCGCCGCAGTGAGCCAGAACCATGCTCACTGCGCCGCAGTGAGCCAGAACCATGCTCACTGCGCCGCAGTGAGCCAGAACCATGCTCACTGCGCCGCAGTGAGCCAGAACCATGCTCACTGCGCCGCAGTGAGCCAGAACCATGCTCACTGCGCCGCAGTGAGCCAGAACCAGCTCACTGCGCCGCAGTGAGCCAGAACCATGCTCACTGCGCCGCAGTGAGCCAGAACCATGCTCACTGCGCCGCAGTGAGCCAGAACCATGCTCACTGCGCCGCAGTGAGCCAGAACCATGCTCACTGCGCCGCAGTGAGCCAGAACCATGCTCACTGCGCCGCAGTGAGCCAGAACCAGCTCACTGCGCCGCAGTGAGCCAGAACCATGCTCACTGCGCCGCAGTGAGCCAGAACCATGCTCACTGCGCCGCAGTGAGCCAGAACCATGCTCACTGCGCCGCAGTGAGCCAGAACCATGCTCACTGCGCCGCAGTGAGCCAGAACCATGCTCACTGCGCCGCAGTGAGCCAGAACCATGCTCACTGCGCCGCAGTGAGCCAGAACCATGCTCACTGCGCCGCAGTGAGCAGAACCATGCTCACTGCGCCGCAGTGAGCCAGAACCATGCTCACTGCGCCGCAGTGAGCCAGAACCATGCTCACTGCGCCGCAGTGAGCCAGAACCAGCTCACTGCGCCGCAGTGAGCCAGAACCATGCTCACTGCGCCGCAGTGAGCCAGACCAGCTCACTGCGCCGCAGTGAGCCAGAACCATGCTCACTGCGCCGCAGTGAGCCAGAACCATGCTCACTGCGCCGCAGTGAGCCAGAACCATGCTCACTGCGCCGCAGTGAGCCAGAACCATGCTCACTGCGCCGCAGTGAGCCAGAACCATGCTCACTGCGCCGCAGTGAGCCAGAACCATGCTCACTGCGCCGCAGTGAGCCAGAACCATGCTCACTGCGCCGCAGTGAGCCAGAACCATGCTCACTGCGCCGCAGTGAGCCAGAACCATGCTCACTGCGCCGCAGTGAGCCAGAACCATGCTCACTGCGCCGCAGTGAGCCAGAACCATGCCACTGCGCCGCAGTGAGCCAGAACCATGCTCACTGCGCCGCAGTGAGCCAGAACATGCTCACTGCGCCGCAGTGAGCCAGAACCAGCTCACTGCGCCGCAGTGAGCCAGAACCATGCTCACTGCGCCGCAGTGAGCCAGAACCTATCACTGCGCCGCAGTGAGCCAGAACCATGCTCACTGCGCCGCAGTGGCAGAACCATGCTACTGCGCCGCAGTGAGCCAGAACCAGCTCACTGCGCCGCAGTGAGCCAGAACCATGCTCACTGCGCCGCAGTGAGCCAGAACCATGCTCACTGCGCCGCAGTGAGCCAGAACCATGCTCACTGCGCCGCAGTGAGCCAGAACCAGCTCACTGCGCCGCAGTGAGCCAGAACCAGCTCACTGCGCCGCAGTGAGCCAGAACCATGCTCACTGCGCCGCAGTGAGCCAGAACCATGCTCACTGCGCCGCAGTGAGCCAGAACCAGCTCACTGCGCCGCAGTGAGCCAGAACCATGCTCACTGCGCCGCAGTGAGCCAGAACCATGCTCACTGCGCCGCAGTGAGCCAGAACCATGCTCACTGCGCCGCAGTGAGCCAGAACCATGCTCACTGCGCCGCAGTGAGCCAGAACCATGCCACTGCGCCGCAGTGAGCCAGAACCATGCTCACTGCGCCGCAGTGAGCCAGAACCATGCTCACTGCGCCGCAGTGAGCCAGAACCATGCTCACTGCGCCGCAGTGAGCCAGAACCAGCTACTGCGCCGCAGTGAGCCAGAACCAGCTCACTGCGCCGCAGTGAGCCAGAACCATGCTCACTGCGCCGCAGTGAGCCAGAACCATGCTCACTGCGCCGCAGTGAGCCAGACCAGCTCACTGCGCCGCAGTGAGCCAGAACCATGCTCACTGCGCCGCAGTGGCCAGAACCATGCTCACTGCGCCGCAGTGAGCCAGAACCATGCTCACTGCGCCGCAGTGAGCCAGAACCATGCTCACTGCGCCGCAGTGAGCCAGAACCATGCTCACTGCGCCGCAGTGAGCCAGAACCAGCTCACTGCGCCGCAGTGAGCCAGAACCATGCTCACTGCGCCGCAGTGAGCCAGACCAGCTCACTGCGCCGCAGTGAGCCAGAACCATGCTCACTGCGCCGCAGTGAGCCAGAACCATGCTCACTGCGCCGCAGTGAGCCAGAACCATGCTCACTGCGCCGCAGTGAGCCAGAACCATGCTCACTGCGCCGCAGTGAGCCAGAACCATGCTCACTGCGCCGCAGTGAGCCAGAACCATGCTCACTGCGCCGCAGTGAGCCAGAACCATGCTCACTGCGCCGCAGTGAGCCAGAACCATGCTCACTGCGCCGCAGTGAGCCAGAACCATGCTCACTGCGCCGCAGTGAGCCAGAACCATGCTCACTGCGCCGCAGTGAGCCAGAACCATGCTCACTGCGCCGCAGTGAGCCAGACCAGCTCACTGCGCCGCAGTGAGCCAGAACCATGCTCACTGCGCCGCAGTGAGCCAGAACCAGTCACTGCGCCGCAGTGAGCCAGAACCATGCTCACTGCGCCGCAGTGAGCCAGACCAGCTCACTGCGCCGCAGTGAGCCAGAACCATGCTCACTGCGCCGCAGTGAGCCAGAACCATGCTACTGCGCCGCAGTGAGCCAGAACCATGCTCACTGCGCCGCAGTGAGCCAGAACCATGCTCACTGCGCCGCAGTGAGCCAGAACCATGCTCACTGCGCCGCAGTGAGCCAGAACCATGCTCACTGCGCCGCAGTGAGCCAGAACCATGCTCACTGCGCCGCAGTGAGCCAGAACCATGCTCACTGCGCCGCAGTGGCCAGAACCATGCTCACTGCGCCGCAGTGAGCCAGAACCATGCTCACTGCGCCGCAGTGAGCCAGAACCATGCTCACTGCGCCGCAGTGAGCCAGACCGGCACTGCGCCGCAGTGGGCTAAGGCTATGCCACTGCGCCGCAGTGGCCTCTTTCTGCAGCCAGTACCTGCAGTTTATGCAGGAAACACGAACCAAAACCCCCAATTTCGACCCAAACCATATCAAAACGATTTGTAAAGACTTGTAACTTGTTTTGAAGCATAACTAAGCATCATTAACCATAAATACACATAATCCAAACCATAATTTCGACCAAAACATCAAAATCACTCCCAAATCCTTCAACCCTAATTTAACCCTAATTTGACCCAAAATTAGATTTAAGCCGATTTAGGACTTGTAAGTGTTCAAGATGACTAGAAACGCATAAACAAACATAAGTAGGTATAATTGGGATGAATTTGACTTACCAAAACTTCTCTTTGAGCTAGAACCCGAAATTAGGTCAAAATGGATAAAATGCAAGAACTTGGCTTTTGATTCTCCAATATGAAGCAACGAGATGAAGATGGCTATGATTCTTATGTTATAACAGTTCTATACCAAATCGATGCAAGAAAGGGGATGAAGATTGAAATGGTTTTTACTTGCTTTAACTTGAGAGAAGGAGAGAAAAGAGAAGATAAGGAATGAAAGGGGGGAGAAAGAGATAAGGAGAGGGTTGGGGTCAAATGTGGCTGGTGGGTCATGGACTACCCACGGGCCGACCCGTTTCTCTTCTCTAGCCAAATTGCAATAGTTACACATTTAAACACCGATCAAAACATATTATTGACCCGAATATAACACATTGCCATTTAATTCACAAAACGACCCAACTAATCCATTAACTTAAATTGTTAGCATACAACTCCTCCTTCCTTAGTAGTTCGAGCACCTCGCGCAAGTGCTCAACATGCTCCTCCTTCGTCTTCGAGTATACAAGTATGTCATCAATAAACACAATGACAGACTTGTCCAAGTATGGTTGACACACCCGGTTCATCAAGTCCATGAACACCGCCGGTGCATTAGTCAACCCAAAGGGCATTACGGTGAATTCAAAGTGACCATACCTTGTACGAAAGGCCGTCTTGGGGATGTCATCTTCATGTACTCGGAGTTGATGATAACCCGAGCGAAGATCGATTTTTGAGAAGTGCTTAGCACCTTGAAGTTGATCAAATAAGTCATCGATTCTAGGGAGAGGATATCGGTTCTTCACAGTGAGCTTGTTTAATTCCCGGTAATCAATACACATTCTGAAAGATCCATCTTTCTTTTTGACGAAGAGAACAGAAGCACCCCAAGGAGATTGACTAGGGCGAATGAAACCCTTCTCTTGGAGCTCCTTGAGTTGAGTTTGTAGCTCTTGCATTTCGGTTAGAGCTAGTCTATATGGAGCTTTTGCTACGGGCGCGGCTTCGGGGATAAGATTAATACGAAAGTCTAGTTCACGAGTTGGAGGTAACCCCGGCAAGTCATCCGGAAAAACATCGGGAAATTCACAAACAATAGGAACGGTCTTCAATTCTACCTTTGTGACGGTAGCACTAAAGACTTTAGAATTAGAGGAATCGGAAATTTCACCTTGAACCCTAAGAATTCTACCGTTAGTCAAAGGTATCTTAACAACTCTCTCGCCACAATCAATGGTTGCATTTACCGCCATCAACCAATCCATCCCCACAATAACATCAAAACTCCCAATATCCAAAGGCATAAGGTCTATGAAGAAATCGACACCTTCCAAAGTCAAGACACAATCGCGAAGTATTTGACTAATTTTAGTTAGTGACCCGTTTACCATTTCAATGTCAAGCACATAGTTTAAAGCACAAGGATTCACATCAATCAAAGGAACGAAGTTAGAGGACACGAGGCTATAATCGGCCCCGGAATCAAATAGGACGGTTGCATAGTGACCATTAAGGAGAAAAGTACCTGCTACTACGTTAGGATCATTGCGGGCTTCATTTGCATTGGCCGCAAAGGCTCGGCCGCGTGGTTGCACTTGGTGGCCTTGTTGTCCCCGGTTTTGGTTAGGCCCGACCATTTGGAGTTGGTTGGGGTGGACGGCTACTTGAACTTGTTGCCCCACCCATCGAGGACAATTATTACGGTAGTGGTCACGACTACCACATTCAAAACATTCTCCTCTTCGTTGGTTGCCTTGAGGAGGAACGGCCCGAATAGGAGCCACATTCACTGGGCCCGCTCTTGGAACCCTACACTCCCTGGCGAAGTGCCCCGCTTGGTTACAATTAAAGCATGCTTTGCATTGGGCATTGGCGGGGTGGTGTTGGTTGCATCTCCCACAGAAAGGATGGGGTCCAGTATAAGCTTTCCTGGCCGGTTCCACCGCCGCCATCACCTACCCCTATTTGCATTCTTGGGGTCAAACCTCCCCACTTTCTTTACCCCGCTCGACTCTCCCACTTCTTTCCTCTTGTTTGATGAGGATTTGCTCAAAACACCACTTCTCAATAAATCTTCAGTCACACTCCCGGCTTGGTTGACCGCATTAGCCAAAGAAGTAGGCATGTTGGAGTTTACATAAGATCGGACTTGAGGATTCAAGCCCAGTACGAACTTCTGGATGGCCTGAGGCTCGGTACCCACCAAGTGAGGAATGAGGGTAGACAACTCTTGAAATCGTCTAACATAGCCCTTGTAATCGGCTCCCTCCATGTTGAGATTTGCAAACTCAATGGTTAAGTTTTGTAGTTCATACGGAGGACAAAACTTTGCTTTCACTTTGTTCTTGAAATCAATCCACTCCAAATTATGAGTCCGCCCCAACGTTATTTCTTGGTTCCACCAACTCAAGGCGTCATGTCTAAACATGCCGGATGCATAGGAAATCCGGTCATCATAGTGCAATGACTCCTTTCAATCACCGCCTCTATCGCCTCAAACCACCTTATACATTCCGTGGGACCCCCTTTCCCATCGAACTCCGGTGCCCCACAACTTTTAAAGTCTTTAAATATACACCCTTGACGGTATCCTCCATGTCGATTATACATGGGCATACCGTTACCAACTCCCACTGGTCCCTCTTCTTCATTTTCTTCGGCATGAGGTTGAGCATTTTTGTTATTTTCATTTTCTGGAGCTTCGTTGTTTTGAGCCACATTATTTTGCCCAAGATTTGCCGTGACTTGAGCAATAATGGTTGGCATGATATTGGCGATCGTTTGAGCGATCACCTCAGCCATATTTGGCTCAGGAACTTCACCACGACCCCTTCCTTGGCCCCTACCACGACCTCTACCACGGCCCCTACCACGACCCCTACCTCCTTGTACTTCCGGTTGAGGTTCTTCCTCTTCAGCCCTAAAGTTCGTTCCGGTTCTCCTGGGTCTCACCATTTCTATAAAACAAGTGACACGTTGACCTGAGAGTTAGTCTCAAATGCTCACATGTTAGTCACACAAGTAGTCAATGCTCTCATACCGATACCACATACTCATTTCATAATATTATGCTAAGGCAACAGTGTTAGAATCATAAGGGATTTTTACATATCATAACATCAAGTTGAATTTATTACAATATTTCATCATTAATTCAAGTAATCATGCTCATTACATCATGAAATCAAACAACTAACACGAATGATTCAAGGTATAATCCGAATTCGATATGCTCTCTAGTCATTGACCGGGTATGTATACAGGGTGTACCAACGGCTAACCCTCCACCTAATCAACTTCCATTAAGCATATCGGTTCCTTATTATACTTTAAGCCACACGTGCGCAATCCGCGATGTCATGAACTTGCTATAATGTCGGGTAACCATAAAAGAGTTGATCGGGTTCGTTTAGGGTTGCCACAATATTATACTAAGTTAATGGCATCACTTCATTTTGCCCTAAATCATCACATTAGCTCCAACCAATAACAACAACAAATCATAATAACCACATTCATCACATTGAATTCAAGCTATCACACAAGTGGTCTTAACTACAAACTCACACGGGGATTCACATAATTCACATTGCACACGAATTTCCTAACCGTGCATGCTATATGAAGAGTTTTAACTTAAGCCGTAGTCTAGGTCAAACCGCCTAATTCTCTACGACCACGCATGGGCCACCATTCTGTAACACCCCAGGCCGAGGCTCGGAATATCACGGAAATCATATAGCGCAAGGTGGAATTACAATAGAACAAACTAAATGCAAATAAGGATTCAGCGAATCCATAACAATACGAAACAAGTACCAAAATACATAAGGAGCAAATAACCATCAAGGTTAACAAAAGAACATCCATAAGATGGCAACTCAATCCTAAGTATAATGCAAAAGAGGAGGTCGATGGATCCTTGATCCATAAAGTCCAATGTCCGGGTTCAACAGCAATCAAATCAACTAAACTCCGCGTCCGGGGAGAACCTGATTACCTGAAAAGTGTACTAAGCATAGTCAACACAAGGTTGGTGAGTTCGTAGTAATGGTCCATAAGGAACCATAGACAATAATCATAATGTACAAGTGGAGGCTAAACATGACTTACAGTGAGCCTCTAAGAAACACAATAATGTCCAACAACAAGATTACACAAGTACAAAAAGCGTGTAATAAGAAATGCATAAATGATATGAATATCAATGCAATGCCATATGCGTAAGTAAGCCAAAATGCCTATCTTATGCGTGATCTCCGGTCACCTATGCAACGATACTCGCTTGTCATCACCATGAACAAAGCGGCATCTCAAAAACATCGAGATATATATTTCTATATACTCGGGGTCAAGATCTACATCCAAAATGGGTGCATACATCTATACACCAGGATGTCGGCAATCCCCTGCCGAGGGCTCATCAGTAATGTATGCAATGCTTACAACAATCCATATTCGACAAACATAAGCCAACAATCCATATTCGACAAACATAAGCCAACAATCCATATTCGACAAACATAAGCCAACAATCAATATTCGACAAACATAAGCCAACAATCCATATTCGACAAACATAAGCCAACAATCAATATTCGACAAACATAAGCCAACAATCCATATTCGACAAACATAAGCCAACAATCCATATTCGACAAACATAAGCCAACAATCAATATTCGACAAACATAAGCCAACAATCCATATTCGACAAACATAAGCCAACAATCCATATTCGACAAACATAAGCCAACAATCCATATTCGACAAACATAAGCCAACAATCCATATTCGACAAACATAAGCCAACAATCCATATTCGACAAACATAAGCCAACAATCCATATTCGACAAACATAAGCCAACAATCCATATTCGACAAACATAAGCCAACAATCCATATTCGACAAACATAAGCCAACAATCCATATTCGACAAACATAAGCCAACAATCCATATTCGACAAACATAAGCCAACAATCCATATTCGACAAACATAAGCCAACAATCCATATTCGACAAACATAAGCCAACAATCAATATTCGACAAACATAAGCCAACAATCCATATTCGACAAACATAAGCCAACAATCCATATTCGACAAACATAAGCCAACAATCCATATTCGACAAACATAAGCCAACAATCCATATTCGACAAACATAAGCCAACAATCCATATTCGACAAACATAAGCCAACAATCCATATTCGACAAACATAAGCCAACAATCCATATTCGACAAACATAAGCCAACAATCCATATTCGACAAACATAAGCCAACAATCAATATTCGACAAACATAAGCCAACAATCCATATTCGACAAACATAAGCCAACAATCCATAATTTTAACCAACTATACGTACATACACTTAAGAGGATTCTACTTCCTTCGGGTCCCAGATGCTTATATATAGGGTCACCCGCAGCCTTCCCACCACATCTAAAACCCAATGAATGCATAACCGACTTTCATGTATGTACGTCTATCCTAATATTAACGAAATACTTACAAATATAAACTAAGTCATTCAAACGTGATAATCGTCTCAACAATTCAATATTTAAACCAAATTAACCAATCAATCAACAACGTAAGTAAACACGCAAGTTTACACTTTTCAGCCCGAATCTCAAGCGAGTAGGGAGATACGAAACTCACCTTGTCCGGCAAAGAAGCTAGTATAAGATTACAAACGAGTAATAGGATCCACACGTCCACAACCTATAATTATACATCATAATACCGTAATGTCAACTCTACAATCATAAACAAGTTGGTTTAGCACAATTAAGTCAAGTCACAAACCCTAAACACCTTTACAACTTTAACGAGTAGGAACAAGACGCAATTGACTCGACCTTTTTAGAAATGAGATAAGATCCATACAAAAAGAGTGTTACTACTAGAAACTAGACTCTCTTACGATTCCAACGATAGGTCATAAGACTTAATTGGACTTACGGATCAAAAGTTATTAACGTTTAAAAATCAACGCGCATATTTTCACAGAACCTATCCACTGCGCCGCAGTGAGCCAGAACCATGCTCACTGCGCCGCAGTGGCTAAGTCGAACCCAGACCAGAGCCTAGGCACTGCGCCGCATTGGGCTAAGGCTATGCCACTGCGCCGCAGTGGCCTCTTTCTGCAGCCAGTACCTGCAGTTTATGCAGGAAACACGAACCAAAACCCCCAATTTCGACCCAAACCATACCAAAACGATTTGTAAAGACTTGTAACTTGTTTTGAAGCATAACTAAGCATCATTAACCATAAATACACATAATCCAAACCATAATTTCGACCCAACTAATCCATTAACTTAAATTGTTAGTCAAATTACACATAAAGTCAACGGGTCAAAATTCACGGATGTTACAAAGTCGGCTTTCACATTAGCTCAAATTCGTAATTTCATTGATAATAAGTATCTTTCTCATCCCGATAGCGATAATCTTTGGAACAAGTGGGTGCCGAAAAAAATAAATCTTTTTATATGGAGATTGGTTCGTAACGGCATTCCCACTAATGTCAACTTATTTGGTAGAGGTGTGGACGTCAATTCTGTTAATTGTCGGCTTTGTAACTCCGGTTTAGATGACACAACTCATTTGTTTGTTGATTGTGGTCTCATGAAAGTTACTAGAAACATGATAAGTGAATCGGTTCATGTCAATATACCTGAAGTCGATATCAGCAATACCATTTCATGGATTAAGACTCTTAATTACAATGCTCAGTCAACAAAGGTTTTGGAAGCTATCATCTTCATTTGGTGGTGGAACATATGGAAGGAGAGAAACAATGTTGTACATAATGGTAATCAAGAGAACGTTACTAACATTTTCCATTCTATTGTATCGCTATCATTCCTTTGGATTTCTAATAGAGACAGGAAGCATGCGTATAGCTGGAACAATTGGTTAGCGAATCCCCTCACTAAAGGATGACTCGGCTGCTGTTTGTAGGCTTGGTCTGGTTACTCTGTCTTATGTTGTTTGCTGGTCTTTTTGGTTGGTTTGTTAAGCCCCGTGACATGGTTGGGACTACATCAAAAACACCACGAAGTGAAAACCGGTGGCTCGGCCTTCGTTGGTTGGGAGTTTTCCACTCCTTTTGTAGTCCTTGCAGTTAATGTTGCGGGTTGGGTATAGAATTGTTGCTTTGTATTTTTCTAGAACTTTGTATTTATTTTTTAAGCAACTAGCTCCTTGCTAGTGGCTTCTTCATTAATAAAATTATGCCGTTTTAAAAAAAAAAATAAACAAATATATGTATCTTTATTGTTTAAAACTTTGGGAAGTGATATCATTATATTGAATGAATTTCAAATTTACCTTTATAAAATAAACAATATTAGTGATATATATATATATATATATATATATATATATATATATATATATATATATATATATATATATATATATATATATATATATATATATATATATATATATATATATATATATATATATATATATATATATATATATATATATATATATATATATATATATATATATATATATATATATATATATATATATATATATATATATATATATATATATATATATATATATATATATATATATATATATATATATATATATATATATATATATATATATATATATATATATATATATATATATATATATATATATATATATATATATATATATATATATATATATATATATATATATATATATATATATATATATATATATATATATATATATATATATATATATATATATATATATATATATATATATATATATATATATATATATATATATATATATATATATATATATATATATATATATATATATATATATATATATATATATATATATATATATATATATATATATATATATATATATATATATATATATATATATATATATATATATATATATATATATATATATATATATATATATATATATATATATATATATATATATATATATATATATATATATATATATATATATATATATATATATATATATATATATATATATATATATATATATATATATATATATATATATATATATATATATATATATATATATATATATATATATATATATATATATATATATATATATATATATATATATATATATATATATATATATATATATATATATATATATATATATATATATATATATATATATATATATATATATATATATATATATATATATATATATATATATATATATATATATATATATATATATATATATATATATATATATATATATATATATATATATATATATATATATATATATATATATATATATATATATATATATATATATATATATATATATATATATATATATATATATATATATATATATATATATATATATATATATATATATATATATATATATATATATATATATATATATATATATATATATATATATATATATATATATATATATATATATATATATATATATATATATATATATATATATATATATATATATATATATATATATATATATATATATATATATATATATATATATATATATATATATATATATATATATATATATATATATATATATATATATATATATATATATATATATATATATATATATATATATATATATATATATATATATATATATATATATATATATATATATATATATATATATATATATATATATATATATATATATATATATATATATATATATATATATATATATATATATATATATATATATATATATATATATATATATATATATATATATATATATATATATAATTATGTATATCTATATATATATATATATAATGCTCTATCTCCAAGCGATGATGCGTTTCTACATTATTAGTCTCTCAAAGGTTGACACAAGTTGCCACCTATAGATATTATATAATCCATACTAATTAAAAATAAAATAAACACAATCTAGGACTTGAACCCACACCCTTAGAATAGATACGAGTATGTCAAGCCATCCGATCTAAATAGTCTTTTGCTGAAATTTTCACATCCCAAAATTTAAAAAGTATGGTAATCCATATCTTCCGTATAGTTATATTCTATTTTACAAAAACTTTCAACTATATGGTAGTATGGAAGTTTCTAATTATATCAAATCTTTTTATATCAAATTTCCATCTAATTGTTGCTTTAGGTTTGTAATTGGTACTTTCCATCTAATTTATCTAATATGTATTTTTCAGCATTTCGAGCCAAACACGAGTCACTTTTACCATAATGAGTCAAGCTCGAGCCTTATACCGAGAGCTTATACGTTCGAGCTCGAGCCATATTTGAAACCACTGAACATTTGTCTGCGCGATGCGGTGTGGTGGCGGCGGTGTATGTTGTAAATAATTTCGTTAAGGGTATTATAGGTATATTTAGTAGAGATATTTAAATTAATGAATAAAAGAAAAGGATAGTTTGGGTTTATCAGTTTTTTTCATTTTTTGAGAAATTTGAAGGGAGTCTATATTTTATAAGGTAATATAGAATATAGATAATGAGTTGAGCTTGAGCCTGCATATTATTAGTAATTTCTTCGTGGATACGAATTTTTAGTTTGTATTGTAATTTCCTTTATGACTTCATTTTTGCAAGTAAAAATCATGTATAGTAAAGAAAGATGCTTATTTGACTCACTATGCATTCTTTTTTTTTTTAATTTCTTTTACAAGAATAAAAATTTATTGGCAACACTTTTTTTTAACAGCAGTGGTGACTGGTGATTGGACTCAGCGACATTGCCTCTTCATTGTTCGGTAGAGATCGACCACGTCACTAGCACAGTCAATCCGAGGGCATGACTTGTAACACCCCAACTAAGGCGGAACAATGAGATGTACAGAAAGTCGAGTATTCAAAACAAAGGATTATAAATAACATTCACCATAGCTTTATTTGATAAAAGAAATTTACAAATGCACAAGCATGTGAACCAATCCCCAAGTACAATGCGTCCACCGTACTTGGATATTAAGTCCACGAGACAAATAACAAATACATGAAACGATTTACTACAATGATCAAGGCGGATTCCATTGCCCATCACAAGGTTTGATCTTTGACTCCAAAGTGCAATGCAAATAATCATGATGCATATAATTCCTCAAAGCTTACGCTAAACCCTGAAAAGCATGAAGAAAAAGTGTCAACTACGAAAACGTAGTTGGTGAGTGCATAGGTTTTTAAATAAACCTCGCTACTTAACCATTTTAAACACTTAGAAAACATGTTATTAGATATCAACATACCCAAACCACATGATCGGCAAAAATTCCCATATCAAAACATCAAGTTTTCAAAATACCATGACGTCATTTTAAAGAGTTGAGAATCCATGGTAAATTATAAAGTTCTCATTTGTCAAATTTATCGTGAGAGAAAAAGTATATAAATCGATTAATCATACATCATACCAAAACCATTTGGTCATCAATATTTCAATATCGCCAATTTCACCAACTTTCAAGATTCCATCATAATATTCATACTCAAACCGTATGTTCAATCCATAGTAACCAACCATAAATAATATCAATAACACTTGGTCAATGGTAAGACTACCATGACATAATTTGATGAGATTGTTCTTGAGCCACTACTAAGACCGGTTTTGTCCCAATAATCATAATATAGAAAGTCCCAAATGAAATGATAATGATAAGCATATGCTGTCAATCACGCGCATAAAGATAACAAAGGGTCGTGCCATGGAGACGACCATAAATATATAGTAGTTAGAGCACCGCGAGGCCGGACTAGCAATGAAGGTGGCCACAAAGGCAGACCAAACATCCCACCGTTACCTATAATAGTGGATGAGGGGACAAATCCTAGTTGCGCAACCCTCTAACTACAGGCCTCAATGAGTTAATAGTAGTGTACCGGGGACATCAGTTTGACAGTACTCAAGCTCATCATAAAACATACAACACATTGAACATACAACAAGTCCCATAAATCATCATTTAATCAATTATAACATTTTCATAAAGAAAGTCATTTTGATATATCATGCTTTTCACCCCGTAAGTTAAACATATAAAAGCGTTTGCAAAGGGGCTATGACTCACCTTGATATGCCGCATATTATATTCACTTATCCAAAATGGGTACTTCCCATCTATCGCTTCCTTGATCATATATCCGTCATATTCCTCAATCACATTTCAAGCCAAGACTATCCCTACGAGAGGACTAATACACATAAGTTCCTATCTTAAGCCATCACTTAGAAATGTCACTATCATTAAGTTCGTATCTTTTTGGTTGTAGAGAGTGATGGTGTAAAAGGTCACTTTCATTATACATGTAGTTATAAGTTGTTAGAATTTCGGTAACTTGCCATTTGTGGTTTCGTTTGGCATCTTAGGTTATCATATAGGAATGCCATATTGAGTTATGTTCTTTTAAGCATCATTGGATGTGTAACCAATTTTAATTCTAAATAGCATTTGTGATATCAATTTATAGTTTGGTTAACGTAATTACTTATGTCCATTCTACTTAATCATCCTTTTTGTGTTACTTTAATTACGATTATCTTTTACTCACATATTCCTCAATATGTCTTATGATTATTCGGGTTTATGAAATTCGCTTAGGTATTATGGGCCATCACCAATTGGGCCTAAGTGTTATGGGCTTTTAAGTGACTTGGGCTTAATTTAGTTATTGGGCTTAACCTTATTTGGGTTATGAGCTTAATGGGTTATATTGGTTATTGGGCTACATGGTTTATTGGGCCAAGTGGGCTTACTGATTTATGGTTCAATGGGTTTAGTATTTGGGCCGGGTTAGCCCATTATGGTCCTTAGTGTATCTTTTAGCCCATTACACAAATTATTGATTTACTTCAGAATTTTCTGTTTTTTTACTTCACATTTTTATGAAATGTTGGCTACTGTTTTGGGGTTAAACCGAATTATTTGGACCCTCCTGATTTTTATACAATAACCTATATGTGTCCACTTATTTTGTAATTTTTGGCTTAATTTATAAAGAATGTTTACTACCTCTAACTATTTTTATAAATGGAAGTGGTCAAAACAGTCACTGTTTTGCATACTCGAAAGTTTTATAAAAGTTCTTTGGGTTTTGCTCTTAATAAAAATTCCATGATTTTATTTTAAGTTTAGGACACATTGGACTTAGTTTCCACCAAGTATGGCCTCCTGGAACCTTATGGATTAAGAGATAAAAATTGTTGAAGTTGATAAAATATTCAGACAAAAATGCAGCTTTGACCAGTTTTAGTAGAAAAATCATATCTTGAGTTCTACTTCGTATTTTAACCTGATTCCAGTGGGAGGTGAAAGTTGACTCACGTATCTATATTTTCTATTTTATGGCCAACACCCAGATCGTCCAGTTTAAACCACTTTTACACGCTCCAAGTTCAAATACAGACTCTGTGAACTTTCTTGGTAACATAAAAGCATGTTTGCTTAATTTTAATTTATTCAACCACTTATTTTGGTAACCCCAATACTTTTTATCCATCTTAATTTATCCTTTAACATTTTATTAGTGTTTTCCACAGATTTCACATCATATTTTATGGACAAATTACTTGATTAAAGTGATGAAGGTTTATATTTGTTTTTGGTGATTTTCGGTTATGATTTGAACATAGTCTTGCCTTGATTTATACAAAATCTATATTTCTTGTAATATTTCCTTTAAATCCAGATTATTATCATGTATTTAACATCCAAGAATATATAAAATTATCATTCAAAGATCCATCTCAAATCCCATATCAAAAACAACTCAAACTAGTGCAAATCTAAGCATGCATGTTAAGATCTAACACTTTTAAACAAGATCAAGCTATAACTTTAATCCAACTTTTGAGAATATCATTCTTGATGAAAAATCACAGAAAACATAGCCTTTTAACTTATAAAAATCGGATCTATGATGATCCATATCACAACTTTACAAGCCTTTACACTAAACCAACACTTTCGGGTCTTACCAAGGTTGAATCCTTGAATCTTTCTTCTAGATCTCGACATGCATGAGCATGAAGAAGAAGTGTAACATCCGTGAATTTTGACCCGTTGACTTTTTGTGTAATTTGACTAACAAACTTGTTGAATGAAATAATTGGGCCCATTTGTGATTATATGACTATGTGGTATGTTGGTCGGGTCGTTGTATGTGTAGTCGGTATTTAAATGTGTAACTAATTGTATTGTGGCTTGAGAGGGAAACGGGTCGGCCCGTGGGTAGTCCATGACCCACCAGCCCCCAAGACCCATTCCCCCCCCCTTATCCTTTCCTCCTCCCTTTCATTTCTACCTATCTATCTATCTCTTTCTCTCTTTTTCTCTTTCTCTCAAGAACAAGGCAAGACCATTCTTTCTCTTCTCTCTACCATCTACTTAGTGTTTGGAAAGGATATAACACTAGAATCATCGCCATCTATACCACATTATCGTCATATCGAAGAATCAAAGGTGGAAGTCTTGCATTTTAGCCATTTTGACCTAATTTTGTTCTAGCATCGTTATTGATTGTTGGCTCATGTTTGTCGAATGTTAATTACTGGTTCAAGTTCATCGTATATTGATTGTTGGCTCATGTTTGTCGAATGTTAATTACTGGTTCAAGTTCATCGTATATTGATTGTTGGCTCATGTTTGTCGAATGTTAATTACTGGTTCAAGTTCATCGTATATTGATTGTTGGCTCATGTTTGTCGAATGTTAATTACTGGTTCAAGTTCATCGTATATTGATTGTTGGCTCATGTTTGTCGAATGTTAATTACTGGTTCAAGTTCATCGTATATTGATTGTTGGCTCATGTTTGTCGAATGTTAATTACTGGTTCAAGTTCATCGTATATTGATTGTTGGCTCATGTTTGCCGAATGTTAATTACTGGTTCAAGTTCATCGTATATTGATTGTTGGCTCATGTTTGTCGAATGTTAATTACTGGTTCAAGTTCATCGTATATTGATTGTTGGCTCATGTTTGTCGAATGTTAATTACTGGTTCAAGTTCATCGTATATTGATTGTTGGCTCATGTTTGTCGAATGTTAATTACTGGTTCAAGTTCATCGTATATTGATTGTTGGCTCATGTTTGTCGAATGTTAATTACTGGTTCAAGTTCATCGTATATTGATTGTTGGCTCATGTTTGCCGAATGTTAATTACTGGTTCAAGTTCATCGTATATTGATTGTTGGCTCATGTTTGTCGAATGTTAATTACTGGTTCAAGTTCATCGTATATTGATTGTTGGCTCATGTTTGTCGAATGTTAATTACTGGTTCAAGTTCATCGTATATTGATTGTTGGCTCATGTTTGTCGAATGTTAATTACTGGTTCAAGTTCATCGTATATTGATTGTTGGCTCATGTTTGTCGAATGTTAATTACTGGTTCAAGTTCATCGTATATTGATTGTTGGCTCATGTTTGCCGAATGTTAATTACTGGTTCAAGTTCATCGTATATTGATTGTTGGCTCATGTTTGTCGAATGTTAATTACTGGTTCAAGTTCATCGTATATTGATTGTTGGCTCATGTTTGTCGAATGTTAATTACTGGTTCAAGTTCATCGTATATTGATTGTTGGCTCATGTTTGTCGAATGTTAATTACTGGTTCAAGTTCATCGTATATTGATTGTTGGCTCATGTTTGTCGAATGTTAATTACTGGTTCAAGTTCATCGTATATTGATTGTTGGCTCATGTTTGCCGAATGTTAATTACTGGTTCAAGTTCATCGTATATTGATTGTTGGCTCATGTTTGCCGAATGTTAATTACTGGTTCAAGTTCATCGTATATTGATTGTTTGACTTGATTGTTGGATTGATGTGATGGTTCTTTTCGTTTGGTTGACTTGGTTTATGTTTTGGTTAAGTATTTCATTTATGTTAGGATAGACGTACATACATGGAAGTCGGTTATGCCTTCATTGGGTTTTAGATGTGGTGGGAAGGTTGCGGGTGACCCTATATATAAGCATCTGGGACTCGAAGGAAGTAGAATCCTCTTAAGTGTATGTACGTGTAGTTGATTTAAATTGTGGTTAATGGTTTACGTCTGACGATTATTGATTGTTGGCTCATGTTTGTCGAATGTTAATTACTGGTTCAAGTTCATCGTATATTGATTGTTGGTTCATGATTGATGCATTTACAATTGATTGTAAGCATTGCATACATTGTTGATGACCCTCGGCAGGGGATTGCCGACATCCTGGTGCATAGATGTATGCACTCATTTTGGATGTAGTTCCTGACTCCGAGTATATAGACATATATATCTTGATGATTTTGAGATACAGCCTTGTTCATTGTGATGACAGAAGGGTATCGTTGCATTGGTGGCAGGTGTTCACGCATAAGATAGGCATGTTGACTTATCTATGCATTGGTACATGCATTTGATATTTATATCATTGAGCATTCATTTACTCTCATTTTCGTACTTATGCAACCTTGTTGATTGGATATTGTTGTGTTACTTAGAGGCTCACTGAAAGTCATGTCTAGCCTCTACTTGTACATTATGATTATTGTTTATGGCTCCTTGTGGACCATTACTACGAACTCACCAACCTTGTGTTGACTATGCTTAGTACACTTTTCAGGTAATCAGGTTCTCCCAGGGCGTGGAGTTTAGTTGCTTTGCTTGCCGTAAACCCGGACTATGGACTTTATGGATCAAGGATTCATTGGCCTTCCTTTTGCATTATACTTAGGGTCGTTTGCCATCTTTGGATGTTATTTTTTTTTGGTTAACTTTGATGGCTATTTGCTCCTGTTGTATTTTGGTACTTGTTTCGCTTTGTATTGGATTCACTGAATCCTTAATTGCATTTAGTTTGTTCTATTGTAATTCCACCTTGTGCTATATGATTTCCGTAATATTCTGAGCCTTGGCTTGGGGTGTTACAGAATGGTGGCCCATGCGTGGTCGTAGAGAATTAGGCGGTTTGACCTAGACTACGGCTTAAGTTAAAACTCTTCATATAGCGTGCATGGTTAGGAATTCGTGTGCAATGTGAATTATGTGAATCCCCGTGTGAGTTCGTAGTTAAGACCACTTGTGTGATAGCTTGAATTCAATGTGATGAATGTGGTATACTATGATTGGTTGTTGTTATTTGATTGGAACTAATTTGATGATTTAGGGTAAAGTGAAGTGATGCCATTAACTTAGTATAATATTGTGGCAACCCTAAAAGAACCCGATCAACTCTTTTATGGTTACCCGATATTATAGCAAGTTCATGACATCGTGGATTGCGCACGTGTGGCTTAAAGTATAATAAGGAACCGATATGCTTAATGGAAGTTGATTAGGTGGAAGGTTAGCCGTTGGTACACCTTGTATACATACCCGGTCAATAACTAGGGAGCATATCGAATTCGGATTATACTTTGAATCATTCGTGATTAGTTGTTTAATGGCATGATGAAATGAGCATGATTACTTAAATTAATGATGAGGTATTGTAATAAATTCAACGTGATGTTATGATATGTAAAAATCCCTTATGATTCTAACACTGTTGCCTTAGCATAATGTTATGAAATGAGTATGTGGTATCGGTATGAGAGCATTGACTACTTGTGTGACTAACATGCGAGCATTTGAGACTAACTCTCGGGTCAACGTGTCACTTGTTTTATAGAAATGGTGAGACCAAGGAGAGTTGGAACGAACTATAGGGCTGAAGAGGAAGAACCTCAACCGGAAGTACAAAGAGGTAGGGGCCGTGGTAGAGGTCGTGGTAGAGGCCAAGGAAGGGGTCGTGGTGAAGTTCCTGAGCCAAACTTGGCTGAGGTAATCGCTCAAACGGTTGCCGGTATCATGCCAACCATCATTGCTCAAGTCACGGCAAGTCTTGGGCAAAACAATGGGCCTCAAAACAATGAAGCCCCAGAAAACGTAAATAATGAAAATGCTCAACCCCATGCCGAAGAAAATGAAGAAGAGGGACCAGTAGGAGTTGGTATCGGGATGCCCATGAATAACCAATATGGGGGATACCGTCAAGGGTGTATATTTAAAGACTTTAAAAGTTGTGGGGCACCGGAGTTCGATGGGAAAGGGGGTCCCACGGAATGTATAAGGTGGTTTGAGGCGATAGAGGCGGTGATTGAAAGGAGTCATTGCACCTATGATGACCGGATTTCCTATGCATCCGGCATGTTTAGGCATGACGCCTTGAGTTGGTGGAACCAGGAAATAACGTTGGGGCGGACTCAAAATTTGGAGTGGATTGACTTCAAAAACAAAGTAAAAGCAAAGTTTTGTCCTCCGTATGAACTACAAAACTTAACCATTGAATTTGCAAATCTCAGCATGGAGGGAGCCGATTACAAGGGCTATGTGAGACGATTTCAAGAGTTGTCTACCCTCATTCCTCACTTGGTGGGTACCGAGTCACAGGCCGTCCAGAAGTTTGTATTGGGCTTGAATCCTCAAGTCCGATCTTATGTAAACTCCAACATGCCTACTTCTTTGGCTAATGCGGTCAACCAAGCCGGAAGTGTGACCGAAGATTTATTGAGAAGTGGTGTTTTGAGCAAATCCTCATCAATCAAGAGGAAAGAAGTGGGAGAGTCGAGCGGGGTAAGGAAAATGGGGAAGTTTGACCCCAAAAATGCAAATAGGGGTAGAATAATGGCGGCAGTGGAACCGGCTAGGAGGGCTTATACTGGGCCTCATCCTTTTTGTGGGAGATGCAACAGGCATCATCCCGCCAATAACCAATGCGGTGCATGCTTTAATTGCAATCAAGTCGGGCACGAAGCTAGAAATTGTAGAACTCCAAGGGCGGGCCCAATGAATGTGGCTCCCGTTCGGGCCGTTCCTCCTCAAGGTAACCAAAGAAGAGGCGAATGTTTTGAATGTGGTAGCCGTGACCACTACCGTAATAATTGTCCTCGATGGGTGGGACAACAAGTTCAAGTAGCCGTTCATCCCAATCAACTCCAAATGGTCGGGCCTAACCAAAACCGGGGACAACAAGGCCACCAAGTGCAACCACGCGGCCGAGCCTTTGCGGCTAATGCAAATGAAGCTCGCAATGACCCCAACGTAGTAGCAGGTACTTTTCTCCTTAATGGTCTCTTTGCAACCGTCCTATTTGATTCCGGGGCCGATTATAGCCTCGTGTCTTCTAACTTTGTTCCTTTGATTGACGTGCATCCTTGTGCTCTAAACTATGTGCTAGACATTGAAATGGTAAACGGGTCACTAACAAAAATTAGTCAAATACTTCGCGATTGTGTCTTGACTTTGGAAGATGTCGATTTCTTCATAGACCTTATGCCTTTGGATATTGGTAGTTTTGATATTATAGTGGGTATGGATTGGTTGACGGCGGTGAATGCAACCATTGATTGTGGCGAGAGAGTTGTTAAGATACCTTTGGCTAACGGTAAAATTCTTAGGGTTCAAGGCGAAATCTCCGATCTCTCGAATTCTAAAGTCTTTAGTGCTACCATCCCAAAGGTAGAATTGAAGACCGTTCCTATCGTTTGTGATTTTCCCGATGTTTTTCCGGATGACTTACCGGGATTACCTCCAACCCGTGAACTTGATTTTCGTATTAATCTTATTCCCGAAGCCGCGCCCGTAGCAAAAGCCCCGTATAGGCTAGCCTTAACCGAAATGCAAGAGCTACAAACTCAACTCAAGGAGCTCCAAGAGAAGGGTTTCATTCGCCCTAGCCAATCTCCTTGGGGTGCTCCTGTTCTCTTTGTCAAAAAGAAAGACGGATCCTTCAGAATGTGTATTGATTACCGGGAATTAAACAAGCTCACCGTGAAGAACCGATATCCTCTCCCTAGAATCATGACATCCCCAAGACGGCTTTTCGCACAAGGTATGGTCACTTTGAATTCACCGTGATGCCTTTTGGGTTGACTAATGCACCGGCGGTGTTCATGGACTTGATGAACCGGGTGTGTCAACCATACTTAGACAAGTTTGTCATTGTGTTCATTGATGACATACTCGTATACTCGAAGACGAAGGAGGAGCATGTTGAGCACTTGCGTGAAGTGCTTGAATTACTAAGGAAGGAGAAATTGTATGCAAAATTCTCCAAGTGTGAGTTTTGGTTGGAGGAGGTCCACTTCCTTGGTCACGTAGTGAGCAAGGATGGTATTCATGTGGACCCAAGCAAGATTGAAGCGGTCAAGAATTGGAGAAGACCCGAAACGCCATCCGAGATCCGCCAATTCCTTGGATTGGCGGGTTACTATAGAAGATTCATTGAAAACTTCTCCCGTATTGCACAACCACTCACTCTCTTGACTCAAAAGGAGAGAAATTTTGAATGGGGCGAAAGACAAGAGAACGCCTTCCAAACACTTAAAGATATGCTATGTGATGCTCCTATTTTGACACTACCGGATGGGATCGAAGATTTTGTTGTTTATTGTGATGCCTCGGGGCAAGGGTTGGGTTGTGTTCTTATGCAAAGGGGTAAGGTTATTGCTTATGCCTCTCGTCAATTGAAAGTGCATGAGAAGAACTACCCGACACATGATTTGGAATTGGGAGCGGTTGTGTTTGCTTTGAAGTGTTGGAGGCATTATCTCTATGGCACCAAATGTGTGATTTATACCGATCACAAAAGTCTCCAACACATCTTTAACCAAAGTGAATTGAACATGAGGCAAAGGCGTTGGTTAGAACTATTTAGTGATTATGATTGTGACATCCGTTATCACCCGGGCAAGGCAAATGTAGTAGCCGATGCCTTGAGCCGAAAGGAGAGAGTGAAACCGAGACGGGCTAGAGCTATGAGCTTCACGGTAGGGCCAAATATTCGTGATCGGATTATTGAAGCCCAAATTCAAGCCACCCTACCGGAAAACTTTGGAGACGAAAACCTAGATGGCATGGAACAGCAATTCGACCGAAAGAATGATAATGGACTATACATGGTTGAAAGACTTTGGGTTCCTATTTTCGGCGACTTAAGAATGCTTATATTGAATGAAGCTCATCAATCGCCTTATTCGGTCCATCCCGGGTCGGATAAGATGTACTTTGATTTGAAAGACTTGTATTGGTGGCCGGGCATGAAGCGTGATGTGGCTAAGTATGTGAGTGAGTGTCTTACTTGCTTACAAGTTAAGGCCGATCACAAGAAGCCACCCGGTTTGTTGGTGCAACCGGTAATGCCCGAATGGAAGTGGGAACATATTTCAATGGACTTCATTACTAAACTACCGAAGACGAGAAGCGGCCGTGACACGATTTGGGTGATAGTAGATCGGTTAACGAAGTCGGCTCACTTTTTAGCCATTCGTGAGACCGATAAATTTGACACTTTGGTTCGATTGTACATCAAGGAAATAATATCTAAGCATGGAGTGCCGATTTCTATCATTTCGGATAGAGATGCCCGTTTTAAATCAAAATTTTGGGAAGCCTTTCAAAAAGCCATGGGTACTCGACTCGACATGAGCACGGCGTTTCATCCTCAAACGGATGGACAAACCGAGAGAACCATTCAAACACTTGAAGACATGTTGAGGGCATGTGCGATTGATTTTGGTGGAAGTTGGGAGGACCATTTGCCGCTAGTCGAGTTTTCATACAACAATAGTTATCATGCTACCATTCAAATCCCCCCCCCCCCCCCCCCCCCCCCCCCCCCCCCCCCCCCCCCCCCCCCCCCCCCCCCCCCCCCCCCCCCCCCCCCCCCCCCCCCCCCCCCCCCCCCCCCCCCCCCCCCCCCCCCCCCCCCCCCCCCCCCCCCCCCCCCCCCCCCCCCCCCCCCCCCCCCCCCCCCCCCCCCCCCCCCCCCCCCCCCCCCCCCCCCCCCCCCCCCCCCCCCCCCCCCCCCCCCCCCCCCCCCCCCCCCCCCCCCCCCCCCCCCCCCCCCCCCCCCCCCCCCCCCCCCCCCCCCCCCCCCCCCCCCCCCCCCCCCCCCCCCCCCCCCCCCCCCCCCCCCCCCCCCCCCCCCCCCCCCCCCCCCCCCCCCCCCCCCCCCCCCCCCCCCCCCCCCCCCCCCCCCCCCCCCCCCCCCCCCCCCCCCCCCCCCCCCCCCCCCCCCCCCCCCCCCCCCCCCCCCCCCCCCCCCCCCCCCCCCCCCCCCCCCCCCCCCCCCCCCCCCCCCCCCCCCCCCCCCCCCCCCCCCCCCCCCCCCCCCCCCCCCCCCCCCCCCCCCCCCCCCCCCCCCCCCCCCCCCCCCCCCCCCCCCCCCCCCCCCCCCCCCCCCCCCCCCCCCCCCCCCCCCCCCCCCCCCCCCCCCCCCCCCCCCCCCCCCCCCCCCCCCCCCCCCCCCCCCCCCCCCCCCCCCCCCCCCCCCCCCCCCCCCCCCCCCCCCCCCCCCCCCCCCCCCCCCCCCCCCCCCCCCCCCCCCCCCCCCCCCCCCCCCCCCCCCCCCCCCCCCCCCCCCCCCCCCCCCCCCCCCCCCCCCCCCCCCCCCCCCCCCCCCCCCCCCCCCCCCCCCCCCCCCCCCCCCCCCCCCCCCCCCCCCCCCCCCCCCCCCCCCCCCCCCCCCCCCCCCCCCCCCCCCCCCCCCCCCCCCCCCCCCCCCCCCCCCCCCCCCCCCCCCCCCCCCCCCCCCCCCCCCCCCCCCCCCCCCCCCCCCCCCCCCCCCCCCCCCCCCCCCCCCCCCCCCCCCCCCCCCCCCCCCCCCCCCCCCCCCCCCCCCCCCCCCCCCCCCCCCCCCCCCCCCCCCCCCCCCCCCCCCCCCCCCCCCCCCCCCCCCCCCCCCCCCCCCCCCCCCCCCCCCCCCCCCCCCCCCCCCCCCCCCCCCCCCCCCCCCCCCCCCCCCCCCCCCCCCCCCCCCCCCCCCCCCCCCCCCCCCCCCCCCCCCCCCCCCCCCCCCCCCCCCCCCCCCCCCCCCCCCCCCCCCCCCCCCCCCCCCCCCCCCCCCCCCCCCCCCCCCCCCCCCCCCCCCCCCCCCCCCCCCCCCCCCCCCCCCCCCCCCCCCCCCCCCCCCCCCCCCCCCCCCCCCCCCCCCCCCCCCCCCCCCCCCCCCCCCCCCCCCCCCCCCCCCCCCCCCCCCCCCCCCCCCCCCCCCCCCCCCCCCCCCCCCCCCCCCCCCCCCCCCCCCCCCCCCCCCCCCCCCCCCCCCCCCCCCCCCCCCCCCCCCCCCCCCCCCCCCCCCCCCCCCCCCCCCCCCCCCCCCCCCCCCCCCCCCCCCCCCCCCCCCCCCCCCCCCCCCCCCCCCCCCCCCCCCCCCCCCCCCCCCCCCCCCCCCCCCCCCCCCCCCCCCCCCCCCCCCCCCCCCCCCCCCCCCCCCCCCCCCCCCCCCCCCCCCCCCCCCCCCCCCCCCCCCCCCCCCCCCCCCCCCCCCCCCCCCCCCCCCCCCCCCCCCCCCCCCCCCCCCCCCCCCCCCCCCCCCCCCCCCCCCCCCCCCCCCCCCCCCCCCCCCCCCCCCCCCCCCCCCCCCCCCCCCCCCCCCCCCCCCCCCCCCCCCCCCCCCCCCCCCCCCCCCCCCCCCCCCCCCCCCCCCCCCCCCCCCCCCCCCCCCCCCCCCCCACCCCCCCCCCCCCTTATCCTTTCCTCCTCCCTTTCATTTCTACCTATCTATCTATCTCTTTCTCTCTTTTTCTCTTTCTCTCAAGAACAAGGTAGGATATGTCGTTCTCCTCTAGCTTGGGCGGAAATTGGAGAGAGTCAACTCATCGGGCCAGAAATTGTGATTGAAACGACTAAAGTAATATCTCAAATTAAGGAGAAGTTGCAATTGGCCCGTGAGCGTCAAAAGAAGTATGCCGATGTGAGGCGGAGACCGTTGGAGTTTGAAGTTGGTGATTTTGTACTTTTGAAAGTGTCACCTTGGAAGGGCGTCGTACGTTTTGTGAAACAGGGAAAACTTGCACCAAGGTATATTGGTCCTTTCAAGATTCTTGAACGGGTTGGGAAAGTTGCTTATCGGCTAGAATTGCCTCAAGAGCTTAACGGTGTGCATGATGTGTTTCATATTTGTAATTTGCGTAAGTGTTTGGCGGATCCTACACATCATGTGCCTATGGACGAAATTAGGGTTGATTCGAATTTGAACTTTGTTGAAGAGCCGGTAGAGATCTTGGACCGTCAAGAAAAGAAACTCAAGAAGAAGCGCTACACCATTGTGAAGGTAAGATGGAATGCTAGACGTGGAGCCGAGTACACTTGGGAGCGAGAGGATCACATGAAATCTAAGTACCCGCATTTATTTAATAATTAGGGTTTTGTTGAATTTCGGGACGAAATTCTTCCAACGGGGGAATAATGTAACATCCGTGAATTTTGACCCGTTGACTTTTTGTGTAATTTGACTAACAAACTTGTTGAATGAAATAATTGGGCCCATTTGTGATTATATGACTATGTGGTATGTTGGTCGGGTCGTTGTATGTGTAGTCGGTATTTAAATGTGTAACTAATTGTATTGTGGCTTGAGAGGGGAAACGGGTCGGCCCGTGGGTAGTCCATGACCCACCAGCCCCCAAGACCCATTTCCCCCCCCCTTATCCTTTCCTCCTCCCTTTCATTTCTACCTATCTATCTATCTCTTTCTCTCAAGAACAAGGCAAGACCATTCTTTCTCTTCTCTCTACCATCTACTTAGTGTTTGGAAAGGATATAACACTAGAATCATCGCCATCTATACCACATTATCGTCATATCGAAGAATCAAAGGTGGAAGTCTTGCATTTTAGCCATTTTGACCTAATTTCGGGTTCTAGCTCAAAGAGAAGCTTTGGTAAGTCAAATTCATCCCATTTACTTCTATTTATGCTTGCTCTTATGTTTCTAGTCGTTTTGATGGGATTCCAAGTCTTGTAAATGGTAAAAAAAATGGAATTTAGGGTTAGGGTTAGGGTTTGAAGGATTTGTGAGTGATTATGATGTTTTGGTCGAATTTGTGGGTAGGGTTATGTGTATTTATGGTTATTGATGTTTAATTATGCTTCAAAACAAGTTACAAGTCTTTACAAATCGTTTTGGTATGGTTTGGGTCGAAATTGGGGGTTTTTGGTTCGTGTTTCCTGCATAAACTGCAGGTGCTGGCTGCAGGAGGTGGTCACTGCGGCGCAGTGAGCTCCACCTTTGCTCACTGCGGCGCAGTGCCTTAGTTCTGGTCCTGGTCTGACTTAGCCACTGCGGCGCAGTGAGCATGGTCCTGGCTCACTGCGACGCAGTGGATAGTTACTGGGAAAGTACGCGCGTCGATTTTCAAACATTAATAACTTTTAATCCGTAACTCCAAACAAGTCTTACGACCTATCGTTGGAATCGTAAGAGAGTCTAGTTTCTAGTAATAACACTCTTTTTGCATGAATCTCTTCTCATTTCTAAAAAGGTCGAGTCGAATGCGTCTTGTTCCTACTAGTTAAAGTGGTAAAGGTGTTTAGGGTTTGTGACTCGACTTAATCATGCTAAACCAACTTGGTTATGATTGTAGTGTTGACATTACGGTATTATGATGTATAATTATAGGTTGTGGACGTGTAGACCCTATTACTCGTTTGTAATCTTATACTAGCTTCTTTGCCGGACAAGGTGAGTTTCGTATCTCCCTACTCACTTGAGATTCGGGCTGAAAAGTGTGAACCTGGCGTGTTTACTTGCATTTATTGATTTATTTTTTTTTTTTTTTTGTTTTTTTTTTTTTTTTTTTTTTTTTTTTTTTTTTTTTTTTTTTTTTTTTTTTTTTTTTTTTTTTTTTTTTTTTTTTTTTTTTTTTTTTTTTTTTTTTTTTTTTTTTTTTTTTTTTTTTTTTTTTTTTTTTTTTTTTTTTTTTTTTTTTTTTTTTTTTTTTTTTTTTTTTTTTTTTTTTTTTTTTTTTTTTTTTTTTTTTTTTTTTTTTTTTTTTTTTTTTTTTTTTTTTTTTTTTTTTTTTTTTTTTTTTTTTTTTTTTTTTTTTTTTTTTTTTTTTTTTTTTTTTTTTTTTTTTTTTTTTTTTTTTTTTTTTTTTTTTTTTTTTTTTTTTTTTTTTTTTTTTTTTTTTTTTTTTTTTTTTTTTTTTTTTTTTTTTTTTTTTTTTTTTTTTTTTTTTTTTTTTTTTTTTTTTTTTTTTTTTTTTTTTTTTTTTTTTTTTTTTTTTTTTTTTTTTTTTTTTTTTTTTTTTTTTTTTTTTTTTTTTTTTTTTTTTTTTTTTTTTTTTTTTTTTTTTTTTTTTTTTTTTTTTTTTTTTTTTTTTTTTTTTTTTTTTTTTTTTTTTTTTTTTTTTTTTTTTTTTTTTTTTTTTTTTTTTTTTTTTTTTTTTTTTTTTTTTTTTTTTTTTTTTTTTTTTTTTTTTTTTTTTTTTTTTTTTTTTTTTTTTTTTTTTTTTTTTTTTTTTTTTTTTTTTTTTTTTTTTTTTTTTTTTTTTTTTTTTTTTTTTTTTTTTTTTTTTTTTTTTTTTTTTTTTTTTTTTTTTTTTTTTTTTTTTTTTTTTTTTTTTTTTTTTTTTTTTTTTTTTTTTTTTTTTTTTTTTTTTTTTTTTTTTTTTTTTTTTTTTTTTTTTTTTTTTTTTTTTTTTTTTTTTTTTTTTTTTTTTTTTTTTTTTTTTTTTTTTTTTTTTTTTTTTTTTTTTTTTTTTTTTTTTTTTTTTTTTTTTTTTTTTTTTTTTTTTTTTTTTTTTTTTTTTTTTTTTTTTTTTTTTTTTTTTTTTTTTTTTTTTTTTTTTTTTTTTTTTTTTTTTTTTTTTTTTTTTTTTTTTTTTTTTTTTTTTTTTTTTTTTTTTTTTTTTTTTTTTTTTTTTTTTTTTTTTTTTTTTTTTTTTTTTTTTTTTTTTTTTTTTTTTTTTTTTTTTTTTTTTTTTTTTTTTTTTTTTTTTTTTTTTTTTTTTTTTTTTTTTTTTTTTTTTTTTTTTTTTTTTTTTTTTTTTTTTTTTTTTTTTTTTTTTTTTTTTTTTTTTTTTTTTTTTTTTTTTTTTTTTTTTTTTTTTTTTTTTTTTTTTTTTTTTTTTTTTTTTTTTTTTTTTTTTTTTTTTTTTTTTTTTTTTTTTTTTTTTTTTTTTTTTTTTTTTTTTTTTTTTTTTTTTTTTTTTTTTTTTTTTTTTTTTTTTTTTTTTTTTTTTTTTTTTTTTTTTTTTTTTTTTTTTTTTTTTTTTTTTTTTTTTTTTTTTTTTTTTTTTTTTTTTTTTTTTTTTTTTTTTTTTTTTTTTTTTTTTTTTTTTTTTTTTTTTTTTTTTTTTTTTTTTTTTTTTTTTTTTTTTTTTTTTTTTTTTTTTTTTTTTTTTTTTTTTTTTTTTTTTTTTTTTTTTTTTTTTTTTTTTTTTTTTTTTTTTTTTTTTTTTTTTTTTTTTTTTTTTTTTTTTTTTTTTTTTTTTTTTTTTTTTTTTTTTTTTTTTTTTTTTTTTTTTTTTTTTTTTTTTTTTTTTTTTTTTTTTTTTTTTTTTTTTTTTTTTTTTTTTTTTTTTTTTTTTTTTTTTTTTTTTTTTTTTTTTTTTTTTTTTTTTTTTTTTTTTTTTTTTTTTTTTTTTTTTTTTTTTTTTTTTTTTTTTTTTTTTTTTTTTTTTTTTTTTTTTTTTTTTTTTTTTTTTTTTTTTTTTTTTTTTTTTTTTTTTTTTTTTTTTTTTTTTTTTTTTTTTTTTTTTTTTTTTTTTTTTGGTTAACTTTGATGGCTATATATATATATATATATATATATATATATATATATATATATATATATATATATATATATATATATATATATATATATATATATATATATATATATATATATATATATATATATATATATATATATATATATATATATATATATATATATATATATATATATATATATATATATATATATATATATATATATATATATATATATATATATATATATATATATATATATATATATATATATATATATATATATATATATATATATATATATATATATATATATATATATATATATATATATATATATATATATATATATATATATATATATATATATATATATATATATATATATATATATATATATATATATATATATATATATATATATATATATATATATATATATATATATATATATATATATATATATATATATATATATATATATATATATATATATATATATATATATATATATATATATATATATATATATATATATATATATATATATATATATATATATATATATATATATATATATATATATATATATATATATATATATATATATATATATATATATATATATATATATATATATATATATATATATATATATATATATATATATATATATATATATATATATATATATATATATATATATATATATATATATATATATATATATATATATATATATATATATATATATATATATATATATATATATATATATATATATATATATATATATATATATATATATATATATATATATATATATATATATATATATATATATATATATATATATATATATATATATATATATATATATATATATATATATATATATATATATATATATATATATATATATATATATATATATATATATATATATATATATATATATATATATATATATATATATATATATATATATATATATATATATATATATATATATATATATATATATATATATATATATATATATATATATATATATATATATATATATATATATATATATATATATATATATATATATATATATATATATATATATATATATATATATATATATATATATATATATATATATATATATATATATATATATATATATATATATATATATATATATATATATATATATATATATATATATATATATATATATATATATATATATATATATATATATATATATATATATATATATATATATATATATATATATATATATATATATATATATATATATATATATATATATATATATATATATATATATATATATATATATATATATATATATATATATATATATATATATATATATATATATATATATATATATATATATATATATATATATATATATATATATATATATATATATATATATATATATATATATATATATATATATATATATATATATATATATATATATATATATATATATATATATATATATATATATATATATATATATATATATATATATATATATATATATATATATATATATATATATATATATATATATATATATATATATATATATATATATATATATATATATATATATATATATATATATATATATATATATATATATATATATATATATATATATATATATATATATATATATATATATATATATATATATATATATATATATATATATATATATATATATATATATATATATATATATATATATATATATATATATATATATATATATATATATATATATATATATATATATATATATATATATATATATATATATATATATATATATATATATATATATATATATATATATATATATATATATATATATATATATATATATATATATATATATATATATATATATATATATATATATATATATATATATATATATATATATATATATATATATATATATATATATATATATATATATATATATATATATATATATATATATATATATATATATATATATATATATATATATATATATATATATATATATATATATATATATGTATATATATATATATACATACTTTTGTGTTTTAAAATTGTTACTTAATCCCATTATTTATAAACTTGTATTTATATTAGACATATATATACTTATTATTATTCAAGCACTTTTATGAACATTTTGGTTTATGAATATATTATGAGATAGTCATTTTATTTTCATGACACATTTACTTAAATTGGCTTGGTGATTAAATTGTTGGACATTTTGTAAGATTTATTGACTTTGTCACAAGTTGTGAGTCTTACATTATTATTTATATAACTTGACTTCTTGAAACAAAATTTTTGTTCATCGTTATTCAATTAAGTTTGATTTAACTTAACTATAGCTTGAGATTGTCTTGAATGATTATAGTTATTGTTTATGGCATTTCTAAGATAGCTAGTCATCTACGGTATTTCGTTGAACTAGAGGGCAATTATCACTATGCCTTAAATGTCTAGAAGGTCAATTCTCTTAATAAACCTCTAGGGATAGATGTCTAGATAAGTCCAAGTAGATTGTCCTAGTCGGATTTTGAGGGTTGTTACATGACTGGCGGTGGAAGTCCCACTACCGTTCTGGAGGAAACCAGCTAAATGCTAGAGAAAACCCCCATGCCCCACCTCATTGGCAAGGACTTCCCAATATGCATTTCAAAGGTTTCGAACCCGTGACCAACATTTGGCTGAAAGACATAAATGGCATTAAATGTCCAGTTGAGCTAAATCCCAATGTATTGGCGACACTTTTGACTAATCTGTTTATTGTTTGTAAATATATATATGATGTTTTAAATTAAAATGTAAACAATGTAAGGCTCACTCAGGTTTTATACATTAAGTCTCGAACAACGTGACCGTCTTTCTTTTAGTGGTTATGTTAATTTTAGTCGTTTGACCCGTTAAAGATAAGATTTAAATCAAACTAATGCACCACCTTATGAGGTCAGTGAACTTGCACTTAACTATTTGGAAAGGTCTCAAAGATCTCACATTTACACAACTTAAGAATACATAAAATTATATAAATCTCTATCCCAAGTGATACTGTCACATACACTCCAGAGCTCGCCACATCATCTTTTCCCTATGTGACGTCTATATGTTGAACTCTTAAAAGTTGACAAATCATCATCCAATTGACAGTCACATAAGCATATGTTTTTATCAATTTTGAATAGAATATTAAAAAGCCAATAACAAGAATATAAATCATGACTTATAGCTTCTAATACAAAAGCACAAACCACTTGATCCGACTTAATGTTTGTTTATGTGTTGCAAATCACAATAAATATTCAGTGAATACTAATACAAATAGATATTTCCATATTTTCACGATGTACATATATAGCTTCCGCCTTTTAATATTTGCAAAATTTAGTTTTAGTTATTAATAATAATTTCATTAGTTATTTCATCGCATCATATAAATATGTTATTATATTAAAATTTTATTATATAAATGTTTTATTAAATTAAAAGAAAGTTAAAAATCTACATAATACTCGTAATTAGTCAAAGTTTAATTGATTTTTATAATACCAATGATTATATAGATATTCTTAATTTCTCAATTAAAAAAATTTAAATCTTTTAACAATAAAAAATATTTCTATATATGTAACTTTTAGGTTTAGGATCGCCTAATCTTTAAACTTTTTTATTTTTTAATTACTTTTAATTAGTAAATAGGTGTATTAATATTATTAGAACATTATTATTTGAAAACTTATAACTTTAAAAAATACATTAAACCATGCATTAACTTACACTCACCTATACTATATTACCACTCTAAAATATAGATCGATTTTGTTTAGATATACATTAGACCACTTATTGAAATTGATAATTATTTTTGTTTGTTTGTTGAAAGGTGTGAATTACTCGTGAATGATGGGAGGTCTGGCATACGTCGTCTTAGATGGATCTGTGTTAGAGAGCATCCGACTAAATAGATTCCCAATTTAAGTCACTCGATGAGAAACCTCTTTCACCAAAAGAAAAACTCGCACAAGCTCACCATATGTGGAAATTAAATATATATGGTCACCCCAAATATGTTTAAGATATAGCTCAAACATGAGACATATTATGAGGAAACATGACTCATGTTTTCATCTATAGGTAATAAGTTGTGTTTATATATACACGCCCATATTATTACTTCAAGTTAGAAACTTTATTTTCCGTTTTATTTTATATTGAGCTTTTGTTGAGTTATTTATTAAAATTTAATTTAGCTCGTGCAACGCACAGGCCAAAAACCTAGTTTATAATAAAACTAAAATCTACTCCATTTTTTGCGTGCCATCTCTCATCCAATTTTTTTTATTATTACTTTATTGTTTCATTTGCTTACCGGTTCTCTTTTCCAGCTTTCTATTAGTGTATTAATTTATTTTATTTTATTAATTCATTTAACATATAACATATACTAGATTTAGACCCGTGTCAAATACACGGATTGTTTATGACATATTAATGATAAAGTTACATATATGTAATCCAAGAAAAGCTGTGAAAGAACAAACCAGTAAATTCAAGAATGTAACTAAAATTATGAAAGAATAAACCGGTAAATTCAAATATATATAATGTAATGAAAATCAAAGTAGCGGAATGTACTACTGGAACATTGACGAAAATGTTTAACTTGTTCGTCTATCAATATCCTGTCAAGACTTGCTTGTAACATTTTCTATAATACAATTAAAACTTCTTGTAGTTTTTGTTGTGGTATTTTTTTTTTCATGAAAGTTTTGGATTATATAGTTGTTATCAGTTAGATATATTATTTTTTTATATATATAATCATTGATATATTATATATAGATATTATTTTTTGTATATATATAGTGATTGATAATTTGATAAGTTATAATTATAAATAACTTGAATAAGTTATAATTAGAGTTGGATAAAGACTAATTGTAAACAAAGTTGGTTTTTTTATTTATTAAAAAGATATTTTTTATTATTTAATAGTTGGATATTTGGGATTAACATGAGTTTTATATTTTATGTATTTTATTTCAATAAAATTATTATTTTAAGAAAAAGGACTAAAAGTGTAAATTGATGATGGAAAACAAAAAAGTGTAAATTATATTATGACATGTGCTAATTTAATTAAATTAGAGAAATTAAGAATTGTGATTGGTCAATTGAGGTTTAGTCAATTGCCTTTTAGTATATATTAAGATTAAGATTATATAATAGTGAGCAAAATGACAAACTACATTGATATTGAATGGAAACTAAAAGATGGGTCATTTGTTTGATTTTTGCCATGTTCTTTTCATTTTTCTCCAATTATTTTTATTATACGAGCAGTAGTATTATTATAGGTACTCTAAGACACTTTTTTTAAAGACTCTAAAACACACTTATTATAACAACTGCGCAAGAATTTTATATATTTATATGTTATATTTATTATAGATATTTATATTCGTACAATGTTGTCATTTTTTATTAAAGTGTCATTGCTAAAACTAACAATATGTTACATATTATGTTATTGTTTATGTTAGGCTTTTACCTTAAAATGTGTTTAATTAATACAACTATTCTCATACATTATCTTATTAGTACTATGTTATGTTTCCGGTCAATATAATTGGAAAATCTTTATTAATATTTATACAATTGTCACATTTTCTATTATTGCTACATATTATATTTGTAACGCACTATATTGTTTTTATGAGAATGTCGTTATTGGTGTTACGTACTATAATTATTGTGATACATGTTTCATTATTTGTATTAATAACTTTTAGGTTTAGTTTACTTTACACAAATTGATATCATTATAAAATTTAGAGTTAATTACATTTTTCGTCCCTGTGGTTTGCCCCACTTTCAAGGATCATCCCTGAGTACACGAAATTACATGTTTCGTCCCTATGTATGGAACTCCGTCAACGCTTTTAGTCCACTACCCAAACGGACGTTAAGTTGGGGGTCACGTGAGTTGCACGCAGAGGGTAAAATGGTCAGAAATTTTTACAGGGACCAAAAGTGTAACCAACATCTATAAACTCTTTTTTATGAAACCCAGATTTATTAAAAAACTTAAAGAAGCCCAGATTTATACATACACACACATACAGATAAATATATACATACACACCCCATATTCTTCAATTTATGAAACCCACATATGATAATATTTTCACCATAACAATGAAAACTCTTAAAATTCGGTATCTGAAAAACAAGAAAAAAAGTTACCCACTTGTCTCTCTTTTTCTCAAATCCCAAAATCTCCTTACATTCAGATGTGATCTTTTCTATCAAACATATATATCTTTATTTACGTAAACAAATTTTGATAAATGAATACTTTGAGATATATAAAGAATTGAAATCATCAATTTGATGAATAAGAATATGAATTAAGAAAATACAACATATAAACTGTTTCAAGCAACCTAACCAATCGATCGATCACCTCAAATCTTCAAATCTAACAAGTTATTCACCTCAAATCTTCATATAAACTGTTTCAACTTCTTCGATCTATACCCATATCATATATATACCCCAAATCTTCTATACACATATCAAATCTTCATAGATGTAGACACGAGCACAAATCTCAGCGGCGGTGGCAATGGGTCGGCGGAGGTAGTGGGCCATCCGAAAAGATCAGGCCGCCGCCGTCACCGGCGGTGATAGTATGGTGGCTAGTAAAATAGTAGAGTAAGAAGAAGAAAAGAAACAAAGTTAGGCTTTTGTACATAATCCATATATAGATATAGATAATTAGGCTTTTGGAATCGGTAGATGATTTTTTGTAATTTGGTACCTGCATATGAAGAAGAAAAGAGACAAAGTTGGAATCATTTAATTGGAATCTTTTGGATGACTTTTTTGGATGGTGGGTGGATGATATTAAAGGAGTGGTGATGATGATACATATATTACCATACCAGCAAGAGGTAATTACATCTTTGGTCCCTCTGACAAAGAAAAAGACCATCGGTGGTGTTTGATGGTGGTGTTCGACGGCTGTGAACGACAGTCACCACCACTAACATCTCCGATCCATTGTATCCTCTTTTTCTTTGTTGGCTAAACCAAAACCCACGATTCAATTTTTCATGTTTTCGTTTCCGTGTGCTGCAAACACCAACCTTGGATTTGGAACTTAATTTGTCGACATATCTTTTTATAATTTTTTGAATCTGCACATGGTGGTACTCATAGACCGATCTGGATTGAAGATGATGTCGGTGATTAGGGGTGATGGTGCAGTGAGTGGTGGTGATCTTATAGGGGCTTTATTTTTTTTAATAGGAAAGTGTATTAAAGAAGAGGAAAGATAGATGGAGAGGAGAGAAAGTATAGAAAGATTGAAAATTACACTTTTGGTCCCTGTAAAAATTTCTGACCATTTTACCCTCTGCGTGCAACTCACGTGACCCCCAACTTAACGTCCGTTTGGGTAGTGGACTAAAAGCGTTGACGGAGTTCCATACATAGGACGAAACGTGTAATTTCGGATACTCAGGGACGGTCTGTGAAAGTTGGTACAAACCACAGGGACGAAAAATGTAATTAACTCTAAAATTTAACTAAACATTTTTTTCTAAATCGTTTATAAATTAATACTATGGTAAAACTTTTCCATGTTATAGTACATAATGAATGTTATGTCTCCCGGGGTAACACCCGGGTGACATAGTTAGTTACCTTTAAGGTATATGTTTAAATTTTAAAAATACTCTAATATCTCTTTTCAGAAAAGTAAAATTGGGAAACTTTAGCCTGCAATAAGATCCATTTCTGAAATTTAAAGTTATTTTAATTAATAATTAATTAAAACAATCTTAATATATACTATAAGACAGTTGAACTAATGACTTATTAACCAATCAAATTGCTCAATTTCATCTAAATTGACTTTCGCTTATGTCATCATTTAGATTAACTATAAATTAAAAATCTTAATAATCATTATCCAAATATATTTTTTTAAAAAGTTACAAAAGGTATTTATATTTAATTTTTTAAAGTTACAATTGTCACTCAAATCAAGAGTCCTAATTGTTATCAAAGAATATGAAAACAATCCTAATTGTTATCTAATTATCATAGGACAGATGATTGAAAATAAACCTATTCGTGTTATGGGCCCGCATCATGATCAAATACATATACTTGAATGTCAAGTACAAGATCACAAGTATGTTTATATTTTAATTCTTAATTATCTTTCATAATAATATCACATTATGAGTACAATTGGTTTCAAAAAAATCTATAATAGAGAAATTATTGTAGCATGTGTCTTGTGTAATGACTACGACAAACAATTCCATCAATATGTCTCAGCTAATAATGACAGTGATGAACCTGTGATTATTGTACTACAACTTGCAAAGTATAACACTTAGAACCGTATATCTTCAAAATTATAAGCTTTTATGAATTAAATGTATGAAGATCTAATATTGATAATATCGTAAACCTTGTGTCCAGTGTTGGACACGGGTCTAAAATCTAGTTTCTCACTTATTGCTAATCATGCTGACGTGGAAACATCCATCACAACGGCTACTTTCTTTTAATAATACAATCGTTATTTCCATAGTAAAAAAGTCAACCTTTTTCAAATAATTTAAACTTCGTGAGCCCACTTTGATTAAATCTCACCCGTTAGATCTTTATTCATCAACAGCTAAAATCATCAGACCGTTCAACTTAAAAAATCCTTCTTTTGTCATCTCTACAAAAACTCACCTCACCAAATTTAAATTCTTCATTCTTTCATTATTTTTGTTATGAAATTTTGTAACTTTCTTGAAATTCTTCAAAAATCTTGAACACCCTTTTCACTAATTAGTCCGATTTTAAGTCGGAAAAAAATGGTTATCAAGAATCAAGATTCTTCTCCAACTTCATCTCCGGTGAGGATTACTGTTTCTTCAGCCGGTGGGTTTAGTAATATGGGTTTAACTAGCCCTATTCGTCGATCTTCGATATCAAATTCACCGCTTAGCAGTGGAAGAAGGGTTTCTGGAGGTGGTATTGGGAGGTATCTTTCTGTATCGAAAGATGGGGTTGAAGACGAATACGTGGCGTATACGGTCCATATTCCGCCTACACCTGATCATCAATTCATGGCGACTTCTCAAACAAGTCCAGAATACGAAAAGAATCAAGGAAACCCAAATGAAAATCGGATTAAAGATACGGTTTTTACTGGTGGGTTCAACTCAGAAACACGAGCACATGCTCGTAGAATGAAATCGGTTGAAGAAATAACTGTTCCTAAGTCAAAATCTTTTGTGTCAAGTGTCTGGGTGTGACGAGAAACTACTCGAAAAATCAAAAAACACACAATGTGAATGTTGTTCAAATGGTTCTGGGGTTTGTCCAGGGTGTAAAGAACCGTTTCGTGAAGCTTGTGAAGACCAAGAAGATCAAGACGACGACGATGACGAAATAGACGAATATCAGCCAACGATGTCTGAAGAAAAGGATACGGTTAACCCGTTGAGGAAAACGAGGAATGGGGTAAGATTGGAGCATAATTTTTCGTTGGTGAGATCATTTAAGGCAACACCGAATAATAATAATAATAATAATAATCAAGAATTTGATCATACAAGATGGTTGTTTGAAACACATGGGACTTATGGATTTGGAAATGCAGTTTGGCCAAGAGAAGGGTGCAATAATAGAGCTGGTGAGAAATATGATTATGAAAGTCCACCTATGTTTAATGATAGAAGAAATAGGCCTTTGACTAGAAAAGTTGGGATTTCTGGTGCCATTTTAAGCCCTTACAGGTTAGTCTCACTATTACTTATATCTAAGTATTGTGGTATGTTTTAGTTAATTAGGATGAAATTTAGTATAATATCAATTTTGTGTGTGCTTTAGTAGGATTGGGTATGGTTGTTGTATTGATGTTGTGTGTATTTTGGAGCTAGCTAACAGTTTAGGTTCTAAATTTATGTGACATTGTAGAATAAAACATGTATTGTGGTATGTTTAAGTTGATTAGAATGAAATTTAGTATATACTATCAACGTTGTGTGTGTCTTGACGGGACTGGGTATCGTTGTTGTTATAATAATGTTGTGTGTATTTTGGGGATAGCTAACTGTTTAGGTTTTGTTGTTCAAAGAAAAAAAAAACTGTTTAGGTTCTTAATTTTTGTGACAATGTACAATAAAGAATGTATTAAAAATGGTTTGCAGTTCCTAGTGATTATTATTTCTTAGTGACATGATAAGAATATAGGAGTTGCCCAATTGCAAAAACATTATTATGGTTGTAAGTTGTAACAAATATGTGATAATATATGCATTGTTGTATCTTAGTATCTATACATCAGTAGTAAATTAGGAAATATGCAACTTGGATAATAGACATTGGAGAGATGTAAAAACAGTTTGTTTAGGCAATATTTGCATATTATTGTACAAAAATTAAAATATTAAGTATTTTGTTCAAACTATGTCAGAGTAGATACAAAATTAGTATAAGAAATGTGAAAAGTTGTATTTAACCGTCCTGTGAAGTCTGGTTTGCGTTTTCATGGCTACTAGACCAGCTTCCAAAGCTCTGTCCAGTGAAGCGATCTAACCGTCCTTAAAGAACGGTTCGAACCAACACAAAACAACCCGAAAGGTTTATCTGACCTTCCTGGGATCGATATCTTTGTTTCAACTGCTGATGCTGATGTGTGAAATCGAGTCTTAAAATTTATAAACACGACACACTCACAGGCAGTGAACCCGTTCGTATGTAGAGCTTGGTAAATCCGAGGTCGATCACAAGGACTAAAGTTAAGCAATTGTTCAAATAGAGTAGTTCAAGTAAAAGAGGGGGGGTTTTGTGACCGAATTGTCACGTTGCAATTAGTAAAATCAGTTAGTAATCCCGCAGGATTAATTGAAAAGAGAGTTTGTAAATGAAAACAATAATTTAAAAGGCATCAATCTTGAATCCGCTCAACAACATGTTTAGATTGCACATAAATGAAGTTCAAATCCAAGACCATGTATTCATCGTTTAATCAATGATACATATGATTAGACTTGCTTAGATATTTGCATTTGAACTTATTCTTGTTCATGTTCTTTACTTTATGTTCTTACATTCTTGTCTAGATTATTTATATTATAAGTGTGCAAATCCTGGACTGTCAAGTGGTATCAGAGCCAACGTTTCTAAATCATTGAAACAAAGTTCCGTTTGCATACTTATTTCTTTCTAAATTCTTATTTCTTTCTTTAAACTGGAACATGACTGTTGTTCCCACCCTCGTTAACACACGTGACTTTGGTTACGTGTCTGTCCCTCCAAGATTCGAGCCCGATGACTTTGGGTCTTGGAAGGAGAGGATGTTACTTCACATAGTGGGTGTGGAACCCTACGACCGTTGGTCCATATATTCCTACTCTGGTGCAAAGAACACCAGGAGCAACTGTCGATGCTCCTGAGATTGTGATTGACATCGTCAAACCAGAGGTTCAATGGACTGACGATGAGAGGAGACTTGTTAATCTTGATGCAAGGCTTAAGAACATGATCATCAGCACTCTTCCTTCTGATATCATGAAAGTCGTCATCAGATATCCTTCTTCTAAAGAAGTGTGGGATAGGCTATGTAGCATGTATGAAGGCTCTGCTGCTACCATTGCCACTAAAAAGATAGACCTTAAAAGAGCCTATGAAAAATTCTTTTCTCTCCCCAATGAAGGTCTCAACGGCACTTATACCGATTTAAAGGGTTGCTGAACGACATGACCACTGTTGGTATCACCCATGACGACTTTGAGGTATGCCACAAATTTCTTGATAGTTTACCTATCAAGTGGCAAGGTCTAAGACAAATCCTCAGGACCACAGAGCGTCTTAATGGGCTTGATCTTGAGTCTCTCTTCGGTATTCTTCAATTTGAAGAGAGAGCTCTTGCTCAAACTCTAAGAGCCGCTACTGACGCACAACATCGTGCTGGTCCCTCTTCCTCTACTTCAACCTCTTCTGCTTATACTGCTACTGACCCCCTTGCCCTTGTCTCTGCTGAACCCATTAATTTTAATAGTGGTTCCAGCTCTTCTCATCTCCCACTGGAGATGTGGTAAAGGACACTACCAAAAGGAGTGCAGAGTTGCTCTTCCAACTCCTGCTGCTCCTTAAAGCTAAGGTTGCTGAGATGGAGGAGGCAAAAACACCAGCGAAAGGGCTGGTTGCTGAAGAACATGACTGGGTTGAATCAGATGATTCAGACAGTGAAGAGTACGTTGATGCCATGTGTCTTATGGCACTCGCTGATGGTGATGCACTGACTAAAGACCAAGTCTCTTCTAGTCAGTGGGTAAATGTCACCATTAAAAAGGTACGTGCTCATTCTTCTGCCTCTGATGAAGATAAACCATTAAAAAGGTACGTGCTCATTCTTCTGCCTCTGATGAAGATAAACCTAAAATCTTCGAATCTCTTCTTTGTGATATTCAGTTCGTTGAATCTATACGAGCTGATATCCAATCTAAACTTGACTCTGTCTCCTTAGAGTTAAGTGACAAAACTGAAAAACTCAATGAGCTGAGGAATGTTCATGTTGAACTCCAATCTCATCAGTTGCTGGCCCAAAAAGTTCAGCTTGAGAATGAAAAACTCAAGCTTGAAGTTGCCAATCTTAAAAAGATTGTGACCTCTTGGTCAAAAGCTTCCAGGTTTTGACCATAACGTTAGGGGTCGTAATGATTACCATAATGAAATGGAAGCTGGTTCTACTTCTACCACCACCAGCGACCCATCTACCCCTGCCGAGGAAAATGGTGCTAGCACCTCAGCTAGTACTAGCAATCCTTATCCTCATCTTCCCATCATTGGCATGATGCCTAATGAAGGAAGAGTTCAATATTGGCAGCGATGGTTTTAAACCAGTCGCTCCTCAGCAACTCACTCTACAAGCTGCTGAACCGTTTAAGAGAAGCACAGTTGCTGTACCTTATGACTACAGCACACCTCAGCGTGCTAGCTCAGTCAGTCAGCAACCATAACAAGTTGCTTCTCAAAACCCTTCTTCCTCTCATAAAGCACCTGCACATGCTGACAGTAAAGGCTGGCGTAACCTACGCCCAATCTGGGCGTAAGGTACGCCCCTTGTAAATCTGCCCAGCGTAACCTACGCCAATCCTGGGCGTAAGGTACGAATCACATAGTCACACAAGAAAAACAGAGAGATAAATGGAAGGTACCAATCACCGCCATCCAAAGATCGACTCCATTAGGCCCTGATATAGAGATTGGGCCTCAAATGGATCAGAAGCTGCTGGTGGTGGATCATTCGAGCTCCCCTCAACCCGTCCAACACAAGAATGTCTCGGGAACCACTCAGAATCGTGGCTCTGAGAATAATATGGATGGGCGGTGGAAACATAAGGCTGCCTGTAATCATATGCAGGAGGAGTCTCCACATAATCAAGTCCTGCAATGTGGTCCTGGTGGTGGCGCACTTGCTCGAAATAATCAAACTGCTGTCTCCTATCCTGTTCATGAGCATATGCCATACCCAACTCATAGCTCCTCCGCTGCACACCCTGCTGAGCAGTCATATCCCACATGCTCCTCTCATAGGATGTCCACTGATTATAATCACTAGGCTGCTCATAACCAAAACTCGGCCCAGAACCGCCTATCCCAGCTCCTAACAAACCATCTCTTCTTCCTTCAAAATCCCCTCTAGCTGCACTAGACTCAGCCCTCTCATTGGCACGCATTTCTTCCATCTGTGCTATCACCTCCTCCCTAGTAATCCCAGCCTTTGGAGCTATCAAATAACCACCAACTTTCAAATCCTTGAGGAGTTTAAACTGTGGGTGATCCTGAAACTCCCACTCATTCCCCTTTAACAACCTCTTCATGGTATAAGGAGCATTACTCAAATACTCCATATTGGTCTCCTTTGGGACTACCTTGTGAATTTGGAGGAGACGGGCAATGAGTTTCGGGTGAGGAATGACAAGTTTGTTTCTTTTGTTCCTTGCATCCCAGATGTTAGACATCACAATCTGCCTAAACGACAAAGCTAGATTCCCTGTGACCAAGGCATATAACACCAGAACATCATGGTGCCTAATCATGCTCTTATCACTAGTGCGAGGGCAAACATTCCAACTCAAAATTGACATTATCAACCGGGGTAATGGCTTCAACAAAGAACGTTCCATCCTAAAGGTTGTGCTTATATTGTCTTGTGGAACAACAAAAACCTCAGCCAACATATCAAGCCAATTATCCGGTGTTTCTACCCCTGTTAAGTACTTCTCATCAACATAATCAAAATCCCTCCCCGAAGTAGCACCCGTGTCAAATTTAGCTATCTTATCTAAGGTAGCAAAAGACATTGTTACCTTTTTTCCATTGACCGTGCCTACTAACTTAGAAGTCACCGGGGGGTTATTTCCTGGAGTCAACTCTAAAGTACCCAACCAATTAATAATCCCATCTAAGTAAATCTCCGCATGATCACCATTACTCCAAGTTAACACTTGTTTCCAACCCATTTGTTCAAACGCTTCTACCATCCCAAACCCTCTAAATTCGGACAAGACAAGTGTTCTCTCACCCAACAATTGATCCATCAAATTCCTAGCCTCAGCCATTTTTTCTTTAAATAAAATCAACTGCCATTCATCGGGTAAATTACATAAGGGCATACCTTGTCTCCATTCGGGTTTTTCATTCTCAACCTCCATCTCATCACTTGCCTGTGGTGAGTTTCTTTCTTCTTCTTCTGATGATGATGATTCATCTTGAACCATTGGCCTTTTCTTCTTGCTTGGTTGTTGACTTGACGAAGAAGCACCCTTCTTGCTTAGACTCTTTATCAATTTCCCTGCTGCTTTCTTCATCCTATTGTCAACAAAATTAACCAAAAGCAACAACCCTTATCAATGGTTAGTAAATTAAAGCAAAATTAAGAAAAATAAAAATTAAATTCGAAATTAATCTTACTTTAATCTTACAAACGAATCTGAAATTGAACAAATAACGATAGGGGTTTTGTAGCTCTCGAAAAGTTATTCAATTTAGCCTAAAAATTTTTAGAAATTGATGAAGAATTGGAGGAGATATGATGATTTGAAGATTAGGGTTCTTGGAGAAAAAGAAATTGGGGGTGAAGAAGATAGAGAGAAAGATGCAGATATATGGAAAAGTGAAGTGAGGATCGGCTCTTGTGGTTGTAATTAAAAAGATTTTTGACTTTTGACTTTTATTAAAACACTAAAAAAAAATCGATCCTGGACCCGACCGTAACTTACGCCAGATGGAGGCGTAACCTACGCTGACTCTGTTTTATACTGCCGTAACCTACGCTGAATGTAGCCGTAAGGTACGCCCGGTCAAAACCTTACCTTGGTATTTTTCAACGGCCGTAAACATTCCAGGGGACCGTAACCTACGCCCCAAGGGCCGTAGCTTACGCCCCCTGTTGACTTTTATTGACTTTTTTTTTTTTTTTAACTACAGCCACAAACAACTTTTAAGAACTTGCAATTATATCAAAATTAAACTCCCTTCCCCAACTTAAAGGTACATTGTCCCCAATGTACACCCGAAACTAGAAATGAGTTCATCGGCTCGAAAAATTGCAAAAACGATTCACTTTTTCACCCAACCGACCTTCCCCAACTTAATTCTCAAGCATCGGTGCTGAGAATTAAGTTTCTTGTGTGATTATGCAACAAAAATACCAAAACAACTTGTTATAACTCATATAATTCGTGTTAGGGTGCGGAAGTTAAGATTTCAACAATGGTGGAATAGTGTGTGTTTTAGTGTGTGTTCTTGAGAGAGAAAGTAATGTGTGTGGAAAGTCTGATTTGATTGATCATCAGAAATGGGAAAAAGGTTCAAAGATTAAAGGTTTGAGGGGTATTTATACTCTAAGTATATTGCAAAAGCTCCCCCTCAACCTAACAATATTTACACAAAATACAATGTTTTCAAATACAACTAAGCACTAATTTATATTTCTAACATTCTCCCCCTTAGTGCTTTTGTTGTCCATCATCTTTTCCATTGTTGTCTCCTTCTCTTATTTGCACGTCTTTGTTTGTTCTTCCTTTTCTTATATCTTTGTGCAGCAGAGGAAGTTGATGGCTTATCAATCTTTGAACTCCAGAAAGCTCTTTTCTTATAACTGTTCATCAGGTAATTTGATATTGTCTTGGAAGTTTACAAGAGGTATGTTATGAGGACCACGTTCATGGCTAGGATTCCAATGAACCCATGAACCTGTCTTTGTATGAATAATTCCTTCCTGTGACTTGGGAGTTTTGGTAATAATAAGATCTCTAATCCTCTGTCTCATTTCAAGAGTATCTTTGATACGTCTTATATGATCTTCTCTTTGAGACTTTATTTGCTCATCTTCTTCATTGTCAGAGTCTTCATTTATTGCATTCAGAATTGATTGACAATATTTCAAGGTACCATCTGAATATTTGGCAAAATCAGAGGCACGAATGAAAATCTTTCTCTTGAGTCTATTGATGAAGACAAATCCATCCAGGCTTTCAATTGGATCTCCAATCTGAAATGAATCTAGCTCATAACCTTCGGCTCTTTGATTTGGTCTTGTAAGGTTAATCCTGCTAGTTCTTCTTTCCAAACCAATCTGGAAGTCAGGTTGAATATGGCTTTTCAATACTTCATAAGCTAGAAGTTGATCTTGATTCTTGATTATCAGATAAGCATATTGATTGTAGAGGAATAGAATGTCTGAGATCGTCATATGTTGAAAAGATTCTTCTTGAACAACATAGACATTGCCATCAGTTCGACGAACTCTGAATCGAACAAGTCTGAGATTGTGACCCTTGAGAGGAGTAAACAACTGAAGGACTTTTGTGATTGGAATCTTAAATTGTTGGTACCACCATTCAGCTCTTACAGAACTTTCAGCATTCATCAGTTCCATGTATGCATCTCTTTGACCTTGATGTCTGAACAGGAAGAATGTCACAACGGCGTTCATACTGCTCCCAGTCTCTGTCTGAGGACTGTTACCTGCGGCTAAAGCTGGCGTGATGTTAGCTAAGGCAGGATTTCCAAGCTGTCCTTGAGGGTCACACAAAGTGGGTTCCTCTCCGCTTGTTCCGGCACCAGTACTCAACTGGGCTTGTGATTCTGTGTGCCTAATAGATCTAGACTCTAGTGCATGAACTGAAGGCGAGAGGTGGGGCTGGTCCTCTCTATTTTCAACACTCTCATCCTCCAAATGAGGAGAGTGTGGTGAGCGTGGCTGTTCCCCGTGTATTTCTGAGACTAACTCCTGTTGTGAGGAGTCAGAATGGCTGGGAGAGTTTGGTGCATACGAGAATGGGTAGTTCCCGATTTCTACTCTAGGGTAAACCCGGCGTTGATATTGATTTAAGACTAATTGGAGGCCAACGTTTTCTTTTTGCCTTTCACCTATCCCGGACCTCTCAACCTCTCTGGTATTTTCAACCCCTCCCTCAGTCCTTCCTTGTTCCTCCGGGATGTCCATAACATCATTAGCAAACTGATTGGCATCATCATCGGATGCATCACTATCAGTAGAAATCATTTCTTCTGGTTCGGGTTCTTGAAATCGGTCATACTCAAAGCGAGATTTTTTAAATGTTTTACGGATATTTACAGGGATTGATTTCTTTCGGCCTTGAGTATATGTTGGTGGAGGTGATCGAACAAAGGATGATGAAGGTATGGTTGAAATTGATTGAGGTATGATAGGTTGTTCAGGTGTAGTTATTTCAGGAAGTGGTGAAGATTGATGAATTGGTGATAAGGATGATTGAGGTAATTTAGGTGAAGATGGAGATGATGGTGTTTGAGGTGTTTGTGTTCTGGGGGGTGGTGATCGGATTGGTTTTAGAGAACCAGAAGCAGAAGATCGTCTTAATACCAAACCAAAGTAAACACTAGGACGATCTTGAAGAAGATCGTCTTAGAGTCATGAAGATCGTCTTGAAAGAAAAACTGTAAGAACACCAGAAAAAGACAAAATAGTCGATTATTTCACTAATTTGCTTATAATTCACTCAATTTTGAGAGTTAGAATTCGATTCAAACCCAGAGACACTCAAAATACGATCGCGCACAACCCTAGAAACAATTCCATTGCTTAAATCAACTCAAACTGATAATTCAAAATCTCATTAACTTTCCAAAAAATTTGGATTTTGATCAATACTGTGAATTGGATTCTGAAACTTTGTTTTTCTCTGATACCACTTGTTATAACTCCTATAATTCGTGTTAGGGTGCGGAAGTTAAGATTTCAACAATGGTGGAATAGTGTGTGTTTTAGTGTGTGTTCTTGAGAGAGAAAGTAATGTGTGTGGAAAGTCTGATTTGATTGATCATCAGAAATGGGAAAAAGGTTACAAAGATTAAAGGTTTGAGGGGTATTTATACTCTAAGTATATTGCAAAAGCTCCCCCTCAACCTAACAATATTTACACAATATTTACACAAAATACAATGTTTTCAAATACAACTAAGCACTAATTTATATTTCTAACAACAACTAAGCAAAATTGAAACAAAAAGGAAAACGTACCGAATTTGAAGCTATAAACAAACAAACAAACAACGGGTTGCCTCCCGTTTAGCGCTAAGTTTATTGTCCTCAGCCCGACATTACCTCAAATGATGTTCAAACAACCTCATTTGAGATGAAGTTCACCATTTCCTTTGGGTCGGGTTGCAATTTGTTCACCACTATCTCCTTTCACCACTTGAATTCCAGCTTTCTTAGGTACTGTTTGTGTTGGACTTACCCATGTACTATCCGAAATTGGGTAAATAATTCCAGCATCCAACCACTTTAGTACCTCTTTCTTCACCACTTCACGCATATAAGGATTCAATCTCCTTTGAGCATCACGTGAAGGCTTTGCTTCAGAATCAGTGATTATCTTGTGCATCACAATTGATGGACTAATGCCTTTCAAATCAGCAATTGTCCATCCAATGGCCGCCTTATACTCCTTGAGTACCTTAAGTAATGCTCTTTCTTGCATTTCTTCCAAATTTGATGCAATGATCACTGGCAAAGTCTTTTCATCTCCCAAAAATGCATACTTCAAATGAGATGGGAGCTCTTTCAAATCAACTTGTGGTGGACTTTCAATGGATGGCTTGAGATGGGTGTCAATATGGTCCGGTAAACTCTCCACCAAATGAGTCCATGGTGGTCTACCCTCTTGAATTGCCATAGTCTCCCAATCCTTTTCCTCCTTCTTCAATGTTTCACTATGCTCCAAGATTAACCTGTAAACCAAAGCACAATTCTCCCGTGTGTCTTCCTCATTTTCATGAGGAATGCACTCATCAATGACGTCCGCCATAAAGCATTCGTCACTAACTACGGGGTTAGGAACACTAGCAAAAACATTCAATCTTATCTTACGGTTGCCAAAAGTCATTTCAACCGTACCCCTTCTACAATCAATTAAAGCATTAGCGGTGGCCAAAAAGGGTCTACCCATGATGACATTGGGTTGCCTAACATTACCGTTTGGTGCAAAATCAAGTACCAAAAAGTCTACGGGGTAATAGAAGTCCTCCACCTTAACAATCACATCTAGGAAGTTTAAGGGACAAATCAGCCATCACCAAGGTGGTGTCGACTTTTTCTAGAGGTCCAAAGTCATATTGGTCATACAAACCTCCCAGAAGAATGCTCACACCCGCCCCCATATCCAAAAGTGCCTTATTCATTTTAAAATCACCAACTTGAATAGTAATTAAAGGCGCTCCGGATCTTGGAGTTTAGGTGGGAGTATACCCATCACAACGGCACTAACTTCCTCATTTAAAACAATTTTCTTGGGAAGCTTATGATGCCGTTTTTGGGTACACAAATCCTTAAGATACTTAGCATAAGTCGGAACTTGCTTGATTATGTCAATAAGAGGTATATTGATTTTCACTTGTTTAAAAATTTCCCACATTTCTTCCTCATGGGGACCTCTTTTCTTAAGTGTAGGCCTAAGTTTGGATCAATCAAAGCCAAAGGAAAAGGAATGGTATTACCCTCCATATCCTTTCCTTGTTTTCAGAAAATTTATCATTAGACCTATTGTTTTCTACCTCTTTAAAAGACACTTTTTACTTGATTTAGGTAAAACAAGTTCCGGTTCATGCTCACTATCTTCATTTTCATCAACATCCTCCACCACACCATCAACAAATGGTGGTGGAGGGACAACATGATTATCATAAATCTTACCACTACGAAGAGTACTTACATTGTTGATTTCCACATTTTTGACATTCTTGGAACCGCCACTTTGATGTTGTGGGTTGATCTTCGTATCACTTGGTAGCTTCCCCGGATTCTTCCTCAATTCTGATACATCCTCCGCCAATTGCCCAACTTGCTTTTACAAACTCTCAACCGTTTTATCCCGAATCTCATTCTTCCTATCCATTTCTTTTAAGTAATCCATAATTTCCCGAGTTGACACATCGCTACCTCCCGAAGACCCACCTTGGTTATTACCTTGAAAGTTTCAGTCCTAAACCGTTAGATTTCTGACAGTTTCAGTCCTAAACCGTTAGATTTCTGACAGTTTCAGTCCTAAACCGTTAGATTTCTGACAGTTTCAGTCCTAAACCGTTAGATTTTGACAGTTTCAGTCCTAAACCGTTAGATTTTTGACAGTTTCAGTCCTAAACCGTTAGATTTTTGACAGTTTCAGTCCTAAACCGTTAGATTTCTGACAGTTTCAGTCCTAAACCGTTAGATTTCTGACAGTTTCAGTCCTAAACCGTTAGATTTCTGACAGTTTCAGTCCTAAACCGTTAGATTTCTGACAGTTTCAGTCCTAAACCGTTAGATTTCTGACAGTTTCAGTCCTAAACCGTTAGATTTCTGACAGTTTCAGTCCTAAACCGTTAGATTTCTGACAGTTTCAGTCCTAAACCGTTAGATTTCTGACAGTTTCAGTCCTAAACCGTTAGATTTTGACAGTTTCAGTCCTAAACCGTTAGATTTCTGACAGTTTCAGTCCTAAACCGTTAGATTTCTGACAGTTTCAGTCCTAAACCGTTAGATTTCTGACAGTTTCAGTCCTAAACCGTTAGATTTCTGACAGTTTCAGTCCTAAACCGTTAGATTTCTGACAGTTTCAGTCCTAAACCGTTAGATTTTGACAGTTTCAGTCCTAAACCGTTAGATTTTTGACAGTTTCAGTCCTAAACCGTTAGATTTTTGACAGTTTCAGTCCTAAACCGTTAGATTTCTGACAGTTTCAGTCCTAAACCGTTAGATTTCTGACAGTTTCAGTCCTAAACCGTTAGATTTCTGACAGTTTCAGTCCTAAACCGTTAGATTTCTGACAGTTTCAGTCCTAAACCGTTAGATTTCTGACAGTTTCAGTCCTAAACCGTTAGATTTCTGACAGTTTCAGTCCTAAACCGTTAGATTTCTGACAGTTTCAGTCCTAAACCGTTAGATTTCTGACAGTTTCAGTCCTAAACCGTTAGATTTCTGACAGTTTCAGTCCTAAACCGTTAGATTTCTGACAGTTTCAGTCCTAAACCGTTAGATTTCTGACAGTTTCAGTCCTAAACCGTTAGATTTCTGACAGTTTCAGTCCTAAACCGTTAGATTTTCTGACAGTTTCAGTCCTAAACCGTTAGATTTTTGACAGTTTCAGTCCTAAACCGTTAGATTTCTGACAGTTTCAGTCCTAAACCGTTAGATTTCTGACAGTTTCAGTCCTAAACCGTTAGATTTCTGACAGTTTCAGTCCTAAACCGTTAGACTTCTGACAGTTTCAGTCCTAAACCGTTAGATTTCTGACAGTTTCAGTCCTAAACCGTTAGATTTCTGACAGTTTCAGTCCTAAACCGTTAGATTTCTGACAGTTTCAGTCCTAAACCGTTAGATTTCTGACAGTTTCAGTCCTAAACCGTTAGATTTCTGACAGTTTCAGTCCTAAACCGTTAGATTTCTGACAGTTTCAGTCCTAAACCGTTAGATTTCTGACAGTTTCAGTCCTAAACCGTTAGATTTCTGACAGTTTCAGTCCTAAACCGTTAGATTTCTGACAGTTTCAGTCCTAAACCGTTAGATTTCTGACAGTTTCAGTCCTAAACCGTTAGATTTCTGACAGTTTCAGTCCTAAACCGTTAGATTTCTGACAGTTTCAGTCCTAAACCGTTAGATTTCTGACAGTTTCAGTCCTAAACCGTTAGATTTCTGACAGTTTCAGTCCTAAACCGTTAGATTTCTGACAGTTTCAGTCCTAAACCGTTAGATTTCTGACAGTTTCAGTCCTAAACCGTTAGATTTCTGACAGTTTCAGTCCTAAACCGTTAGATTTCTGACAGTTTCAGTCCTAAACCGTTAGATTTCTGACAGTTTCAGTCCTAAACCGTTAGATTTCTGACAGTTTCAGTCCTAAACCGTTAGATTTTGACAGTTTCAGTCCTAAACCGTTAGATTTCTGACAGTTTCAGTCCTAAACCGTTAGATTTCTGACAGTTTCAGTCCTAAACCGTTAGATTTCTGACAGTTTCAGTCCTAAACCGTTAGATTTCTGACAGTTTCAGTCCTAAACCGTTAGATTTCTGACAGTTTCAGTCCTAAACCGTTAGATTTCTGACAGTTTCAGTCCTAAACCGTTAGATTTCTGACAGTTTCAGTCCTAAACCGTTAGATTTCTGACAGTTTCAGTCCTAAACCGTTAGATTTCTGACAGTTTCAGTCCTAAACCGTTAGATTTCTGACAGTTTCAGTCCTAAACCGTTAGATTTCTGACAGTTTCAGTCCTAAACCGTTAGATTTCTGACAGTTTCAGTCCTAAACCGTTAGATTTCTGACAGTTTCAGTCCTAAACCGTTAGATTTCTGACAGTTTCAGTCCTAAACCGTTAGATTTCTGACAGTTTCAGTCCTAAACCGTTAGATTTCTGACAGTTTCAGTCCTAAACCGTTAGATTTCTGACAGTTTCAGTCCTAAACCGTTAGATTTCTGACAGTTTCAGTCCTAAACCGTTAGATTTCTGACAGTTTCAGTCCTGAACTGTTAAACTGTTTGCAGTTTTAGTCCTTCATCCGTCAGTTTCTTACTAAACTGATAATTCTATTAAAATGGGTTATTCTATACAGTTCCCTTTATCGAAGGCTAATACGTTTGGGATATTCGGGTACATTTCAGACTATTACCCACCTCCTACTGTCTGACAGACATTTCAGGTGAGTTTCGTAAACCCTCCCTACTCAATTGAGATTCGGGCTGAAAAGTATACATGTTTGTTTAACTGTTGATTGTTGATTTGACTGATTGTATGATTGAATTGTTGATGTGGACATGTTAGCGCATTGTTTACGATGTAAGTCGCACCGTTAGCGCATTGTTTACGATGTAAGTCGCACCGTTAGCGCATTATTCATTATATAAGTCGCACCGTTAGCGCATTATTCATTATATAAGTCGCACCGTTAGCGCATTGTTTACGATGTAAGTCGCACCGTTAGCGCATTGTTTACGATGTAAGTCGCACCGTTAGCGCATTGTTAATTATTAACTATGTAAGCCGCATCGTTGTTGATCGTTATTGATTGTTATGGAACGTTGTTGAACGTTATATGGAATCGTTATTATTGAATGTTGACTTGTATTGAATTGTGATAATGTGAAACCTTATGTTGACGCTCTTTAGTACACTTTTCAGGTAACCAAGTTAATCAGAGACAAAATGGATGATTGCATGCTTACTTGTTAGGATTGGACTAGCTTTGGACTTTCTGGATCCATGATCCTTACTTCCCTTTTATGGGTTACTTTTAGGATCAACTACTATCGATTGAATTGCCTTCTATTATTGATTGAACATGTATTTCGTTGAATGTTGATGATTGTATATGTTTGTACAAGTTTAAGGATTGTTTCAATCCTATGTTTTCATATAGTTTGACTCTACATAATTTCCATGTCGTGTTGTGCTTTTCTAAGTGATACCCCATGATTCCGCCATGTTGGGGTGTTACAAAGGCATCCTTCATGCTACTAAACAGGGTCAGGGTTACATCTCCAGGAAACTTGGACAAGGCATCCTTCATGCTACTAAACAGAATCTTAGTAATAAATTTATAAACACGAAATACCTAGTTACTGTCTACTACACACTTGCGGGCAGTGTACCCGATCGTATGCAGTATAGTTGACTTGGTAAGTCCGAGGTCGAACACAAAGACTAAGTAAGCAATTGTTAAAATAAAGTAATTCAGAAGAAAGGGGGGTTTTGTGACCGAATTGTCACGTTGCAAAAGTTAGAAAATTGTTAGTAATCCCGAAAAACAACTCAATCAACCAAATCAAACCATGTTGGCTTAAACAAACTTGCCAACCCAAATATGATATCCGAAAAGTATAACATTTCAAGATCCTTTTGTTGGTTTATAAAGACGTACCAACTCAACTCGATAATTTGTAGAATAATTAAGCTTTTGTTGGTGTAATTGATGAACCAACTTACAAAAATGATTTGACCAAAAATGAGAAATACCAACTGACAGCCCAAGCTCTTTTTTCATTTTTTCTATTTTTTTTTCTTTTTTTTTTTTTTTCTTTTTTTTTTTTTTTTTTACTCATATGCTCAAATGAACGATCCAGACTTTATCCAAACAAACATGACGAAATCAATCTATTCCCCGTAACCGAGAATATCCCAACCCGACATCGGTATGGCGAGGGAAAGGTGTATTTCTTGTGTGGATTTAATAACAAAGAACAGGCTAATGACACTAGCATAGGCAACCAATGACCCACCAGGACTTCGACTATCGGTATGGCGAGGGAAAGGTGTATTTCTTGGGTGGATTTAATAACAAAGAACAGGCTAATGACAACATGTTTTCTATTGTTTCTTGCACTAAAAGTGAGTGCAACAAAAGGGTTTTAACAGGTGGTTCACTAACCAGTGTAGTTAGCTACTAAGCACATTAACAAAACATGCACATAACAAATTTTACGAAACAAGGGGTGAACATACAAAGAACAAAGGTTTTAATCCTAAGTTTGCCTCTTCATCATCTAAATTCACGGAACGATCAACCAGGACAAGTTCTAGAATCAAATCAATCACCGGCACACTCATAGCAAATGAAAATAATCCGGAAATGGAAAATCAACCTCAAACTTGCACGTCACAGTTCAGAGCTCTAAAATAGAACCCTTACTCCTGGATAAATCCAAAAGCCTATGAGAGGGACAAATTTACAAGGCTAATAATTCCAAAACCGTAACACCTATCATAACTAGCAATGAATCAATAATCTCACAATTTGGGTGTTTTGGTGCTTTGAGCGTGCTAGTCATATTATTAATCCAGAAGGGATTGCCTAATTAATCAGTCAAAACACATTCCACAAATTAAACTTTGTACCAAGGGTGTAGTCAAATTGCTTATTAAAATATATAATTAAGTGACAAAAGCAATTAACTACAAGGACAAGCATGCAAAAGTTCAAAAATCCGATAAAAATACCCGACTTTTTCCTATTTACGACAAAAGCAATTATACAGTATACATATTTTTAGATTACAGTGATACCATCACTTATATCAAAATTAGATCAAACTTATGTGATTCTATCAAACTTATGTGATAGATGACACAAAATTAAACTTTTAACCAAAATATTCCACCAAACAGATTTAGCCATTTAAAATTTTGACATGTGTCACTTATTATCCTTTTCTATCATCTGATCTTTTTATGTGGCTTGATATTATGTGCTTAGAAGAATTATTAGGCTGATCAATTATGAGGATATATCATTACCCAAAACTTTTGAAACAATATTTGAAAGTTTGAAGATTATGAAAAAGTATGTTGTGTATATTTGTTGAAAATTTAAATGTTTGATTTGTAACTTGTTCAACAACGAATAGCAATAATGCATTAGTGTACATTATGAAATACTATAAACATTAACATTTTATGACTTTTATTTTAAACCTTAACTAAAACTATATGATGATTTTTTTAAGAACTAGGCTATTATTGAAGAACATAGATTTTAGGATTAGGGGACTTTTGGGATTTGTGTCTTTTAAGGATTCAGGTTGCCCATCCAACTAGAGCTGCGTCGGGCTTTATCTAATTTTGGAACTATTTAGACTTTCAAGTTGGGCCAAGCCTTTTTGCACCTCTAATTTCCACCAAGTGTTCACTGTTCAATGATGTGTTGTCAAAATCTCAGGGATGCCAATCAAGCGTATAGAGAAGAAGAGAAAAAACTACCAAGAAGCTAAAGATTTTGTAAATATTATATGTAATCATATCGATAAGTTAGGCTCTTTTGGTACTAATCATCCCTGTTATAACAAACCTTTTCTGGAGGCAGAATGTCAAGGTACTTACGAGGTTTTTGATGAGATTCTATCTAGGTCACCAAAATTGCTAAGTTATAAGAGTGAAGAGGGTCATAATTGTGTTCAATTAGCAATTACAAATCCTTCAGAAAAATCTACAACCTTATCTATCACGTGAAAGTTATAAGGAATGAATATTTAGAATTTGAAGATTCATTTCGGAACAACATCTTACACCTAGCCGGAAGGTTGGCGCCTGAACGTATACTTAGTCGTACTACAAGTGCAGCATTGCAACTACAACGAGAGCTTCAATGGTGGGAGATCTTGTGAAGAAAAATGTCGATATGGAGACACCACAAATGGTGTTTTCAAAGCAGCATGCGGATTTGGTGAAGGAAAGGGAACAATGGATGAAAACAACTTCAGAATCATGTAGCATAACTGCTGCATTAATTGTAACAATCGTATTTGCAGCACTGTACCAGGTGGGAACAATGAAGAGGGCCTCAGATGTGTGAAATCTAGTTTAAAGTTTATAACAAGATCTACCGCTAACTGACTACAACACACTTACGGGCAGTGTACCCGTTCGTATGTAATATAGCTAACTGGCAAGACCAGGATCGAACACAAAGACTGATTGTTGTACTAAAGGTTGTAAAAATGTGAAACAAGTAAAAAGTTTGGTGTGACCGAATTGTCACTTTGCGTTTCTGAAAGTTTTGTAATCAACAAGTAAAATAAAGTACTCAACCGGTATTAATCGAGAGCACGCGAAAAGAGTTTTAGTTGTAATAAAATAATTAAAAAGCCATCTATGTCGAATCCGCTACACAAAAAGTTTAGGTTGCATATGGGTTAAGCTCAAAATTCATATATGTTGGTGATAATAATCGTGATAAGACAAATACACAACCGGGTGCACTCCGTTTGTAAAATCGACTCAATCACCTATTCAATCCAATTTCTTGCAACAAGTGGTACCACCAACCCTATTACAATTCCTTGAACTAACTAGTTTGTTTGATTATTTAAGTAACAATTTTATCTTTGTGAAAGAAACGTGGTACCACCATCCGTTAAATCCACTTAACAAAGTAATTTCTATTAGACTTGTATTCTTTATTATCCTACCATGACCTAGCAAGAGTTATTCATAGACAAACAACTAAAATAATACTTGCATTCAACTAGTACCACTATCGAAGAACACAAATATCACCAAGAACACAAGTTTAAGTAGAAGAAATCACTTCATTAAGATCTTGACAAAATGTTAAGTAAAACCAACTTGAATTCAAAATATTATGCAACCATAACTAATTGTTTCACTTCATCTTCATAGATGTATAGAGATTTAGCTACTCATAATAAAAATAACTAAAGATTCAAATAAAAAGGAGAACATGATGTACCAAATATGAAGTAATAATCCAAATCGAGGTTACGACCGAGCTACAATCACTAATCAATAGCCAAAATTAATCTTCAAGTCTTCAAAATAGTTTAGATGATGAAAAACCCTTGAAAAATCCCTTAGAATCGGCCAGAGAGAAAGTATGGAGGCTGGGGTGTCCAAGATTAGGTTTAGGGTTGAGTAGTGGTTGGTATTTATACCCAGGAGAGAGAAAATCGTGATGTCAGACAAAAGTCGCGCCGCGAGGTCTTCTGGTCGCGCCGCGAGGTATGCCAAAATTTGACCAGAAGATTTCAGATCAAGAAATCGCGCCGCGAGTCAACTGGTGAACGGGATCGCACCGCGAGGAAGATAACTCGCGCCGCGAGTTTGCCTGGTTTCGCCGTTTCAGCTTCGTTTTCGACCATTCTTCATCCGTTAGTGCCTTTGGACCATTCCTAAGTCGTTTTCTACCATTTATAAAAGAAGTATCTGCTGTAGACCTGAAATCACTAGCAAATACCATAAAGCACCACAAAACATGTATAAACGGCTATAAATCGTGTACAAAACGTCCAAATAAGATGTGAGAAATATGTATATATTGAGACACATCAAACCTCCCCACACTTAAACCTTGCTTGCCCTCAAGCAAGTATGCACTTAAACCAATTCTCAATAACCAACAATTCATGATTTTCACAAAACAAAACATGGTTATATGTGAAATTTCTAACCGAGCGGTGTTGAATACCAAAAGCAAATGCATTTAAAACTAATGAGCAAAGTTTAAGACGAAATCAGAAAATTCGACTAATCTAGAGCAAAACCATCTTTCGGTTACAATTAGAATCCTCCCTATGCTTGTGTTAACACCTCTTGAACATTTCTATCATTCCAATTGACCTTAAGCTCGTTCTTACTAAGCTATAATCCACTAGCAAGCTTCACAATTATTATTGGCAACATAAGCAATATTCCACAATGATTATTGGTATATTTGTCCACTTAAACACTCACGCCATTGGTTTTCCATAAGGTTTTCATTACGTTATACTTATGAGTCCCTTGACAAAACATACTCCTACGGTCTAGAATTGCAACTCTATCCACACATCAGGTGATCATACGAAAGTGTACTTTAAGCGTCCGGCCAGCGGTTCGCTACAGATACGTGAGTATCGTTAAGAGACATACGCCAGAACTCAAGGTTGGGTTGCATATCCAAAGGCCATGCTCTAAATACTAACACATACGAGAACAAAAAGTTTATAATTTAACACCCGTGAGTTTCTATGAGACCCGTGTAGCGAATTTTCGGACAACTCATCCCAAGTTGGAAGCTTTAGGTGAGCTAGGTAAAACGAAGTTACCCCAAGGACCTACTTGTTCGAATCTCAAAGCCCACATTAGCATTAGACTATTGAAAATGTTTTGCGTGTGTTCCCGCATGTGCCACCCGTTTGATGTCGAAGCACCCCAGACACCCCGATATAAAGACCAAACATAATGACTAGAGCCACAACCTATAACATAAGAATTAAGGACCGGACATCCGGTGTGCAAACCATATGTTAAGTCAAATTACTACAAGCATATTTAATACATTTCAAGCTTTTCATGCACACAAGTTGCAAAATTCAAATGGAAAACCTCAAGCGGTGCCTACCAATACATCATCTAGTGAAGCTATTATTAACATTAGGTTCATCATTAAGGTACAATTCGCAAGCAACCTAGATTATTTGAAGTTCGGAACAAGCCTATGACCCCTTGGAACGATGAAATGCCACAAGCACTAGGAAAGGAAAGCTAAAGGTAAACAATCTCAAGTTTTATCCTAGATTAGCAAAATTCAAAGTCCTCATTTCTCGTCTTTGCACAAAACCTATAGCCTCAAAAATTTAAAAACATAACCAAAATGCTAGTAAAGGAAAGAAACTTCAAAAAATTTCATTTTTCCAATTTACCATCCCCCTCCCCACACTTAAGTTGTACATTGTCCTCAATGGACGAATAACTAAGGTAAATAATGGGAAAAGGAAAAATGCAAAATGTAGAAAGGAACAATGAAAAACCTCCGGGTGAAAGCATGAATTCACCATTGCAAAGTTGAAGCCAAAAATTAAGTGGGTGTTGAACTGACTGCCAGCATAAACCCGCTTGTTTGTTCCAAAAATTCCAAAAGCATTCTCTCACAATTCAACTTGCAAACTCGAAATAATCACCTGACAATCACCAAAAGCAAAAATACCAACACAACTACATAGTTCATAATAAAGGAAATACGGAAATACTACAAATGTCTCATCACCTAAACGGCAGAATTACAACCAAATCGAAAGGAAATAAAGTTCAAAGTTTCAAAAGTTTCAGAAAATAGAAGGAAGATAGAATAGATCAATTCTCCTCCATGTCATGAGAGGAGGGAACACCGTCACCAGCATCAGGATCGGCCGGCTCACCAAATATGCCTCGGTAGAAATCAAAACCAGGCCCCGAATAGCGCTCACCAGTGGTATGTCTATATGTCCCAAATTGGGGCATATCCTGAGCGTCCCCTGTGGTCCCGCTAGTGCCTGCTGCGCTCGAACTCGGGCCTGCCCAACCGGGCTACTGCTGCTGATTAGGATGTGGACAGAAAAATCCATAAGTGGTGCTGGCCGGCATGAAAATGGGAGGAGGACTAAATGCCTGAGTGGGCGGTGGTGGAGGTGGAGACTCTGGTCTGATCCAATGGTTGATGTAGGGAGACCAGTACTCGTTTTGGAAACCTAGGCGGTTCACTTGGCTCCACATCGTCCTCTGTCCATCCATCATCATGTCCTGCGTGTCCCTGAGCTCCCGCTGATTACCCAGGATCTCATCAAGCTTGGTTCCCCAACCTGCAAAATCATAAGTTGGATAAGGGTTAGGCTGCTGCTGCAGTATCTGGGGTGGCGAGTCCACCCTCTCTCTCTGTGCAGGCGGCTCCTACTCCTCATCCGACTGTAAATCCGTCAGGTTAGTACTCTTCATCAACTTTGACTTCTTCATCTCCGTAGTGTCAATAAGGGAGGTGTTCAAACAAAGAGTAATACCCGACCTACCCGCGGGTGTGTCACAACCAAGCCTCTCCACCTATTCTCCCGACTTATACATGTGTCTAGCCAAAATATATGGAGCACAACAGAACAAACCAGAAGTGGGGAGCTCCTCAAACTGTATAAGCAACCACAAATCATCACCAATGAGCTTATCGGTAGCATTTCCCCGATGGAGGAATGAGTAGGTGATCATCTTGTGAAGAATCCTCAGTCGTTTTGACCTAATGTCCGACACCTTGCTAACCCCCGAATAAAACCTGTCCTTCCCAGAGATGCTCAACCAATATGTGTCAAACGACACATCATCCTCAAAGCAAGAGGTATGAAATGTACTCCTGTCTACAAACCGATACACCGAGCCATCCTCAAATTCCCCAATCTCGAACATCCCACATAGATATCCAAATTCAGCAACGGTACAGTGGCGCTGCTTACCCCCAACCTAAAATGTATTACCCAATCCTCATCAGGATCCTTTATGGGTAAGTCTTGCACCTGCAGAGTGGAGTATAACTCTTGACACCACTCCTTTACCACCTCCTTTCTCAATTCAAAAATTCTGTTTCACATTGGTATATGTATCAATCGACCCGCCCTTTCATCCATAAACTCAGTTAACATTCTTTGTGCAAAATAATCCATGAGATTCGCCTCCCGAATCATCTGCCAATCCATGGTCCGAGGCGCGATTAAAACATAATCCTGAATTTCACACAACCTGTTCAAGTAAGCCTGACGCTCCCCTTTTGGAGCATTTGGGAACTTAAGCCATGGGTGGGTTGTTGGTTTCAGCGACCTAATCATGCTGCTCTGCCTTGCAGAGGGCGCCTTGTAGGTTTCATCCACGTAGTCAAACTCATAACCTTGTGGCCAAACGTTGCCCTCATACCTTTGTGGTACCTGTTGCCTCTGTCAAAACAACCGAAAATATACTAAATCAGTAAAAGAAGACACTAAGGGTTGATAACGAAAGGCTGGAGTAACGAAACGACAAAAAATAGGCGAACAGCACACAAACTCGCGCCGCGAGCCAGTACGAATTTTCAGAATTTTTTTTTTTTTGGATTTGCTGAATGGGTTTTATCTTAAATTAACAATGTATTAACTAATTTGAATTAAAATTAATGAAGGATGACTAAATCATAAAAACCCCCAAATTAAAAGTTAAGAACCCTAGTTGGATTTTTCTAAGATTAATCTCCAAAATTAGACAATACTAAGTGACATAACATCAATACAACACTATCTAAGCAATCAACAAGCATCAATTGAAAGAAAAATTAAAGATACAAACAAACCCTAATTATTATTGAAATAAAGATTAAAAAGAAAAGAGAAGAAAACTTACCCTTGACATGATGACGATGATGCTATGGAAGAATGAAGAGAAGGAGAAGAGAAATCACAAACCCTTGAGTGTGTGTGTGTGTGTGAACCGTTTGTGTGTGTGATTTTGGAAAAGAAAGAATTTTGAGAGGGAAAGAATGAAGGTAAGAAGTAAAAGGATCGGCCCCTGTGGTTTATTTTTACCCCATTCTATTTTATTTTCGATTTTAATTACATGGGAAAAGAAAACTTACCTGATCAGCACTTCCTTGCGCCGCGACCAGATAACCTCGCGCCGCGAGCATCTAAGACAATTCGCGCCGCGATTCGGCTACCTCGTGCCCGCGAGAAAATCTTCTGACCTCATAACCCCCAAAATCGCGCCGCGATCATCTAAGACAATTCGCGCCGCGATTCGGCTACCTCGTGCCCGCAGAAAATCTTCTGACCTCATAACCCCCAAAATCGCGCCGCGAGACCCTATGGTCGCGCCACGAGCTTCTGCTGTCTCTTCGATTTCGGACTTTTTAACACGCCTTTTCACTTATCGGTTCCCCCTAGACGACTTATCACCTGTAAATTTCAACAAGAACACGTAAAATAGAAAGAAACTACTTAAAACAACTAAAAATGATACAAACACACGGGTTGCCTCCCGCGAAGCGCTTTGTTTATTAACGAGTCATTAGCTTGACTCGATCAAACCTCGTTTTCAAGCAAAAAGCTGGAGCTTCTCAATCCCCGGCAGCGGCGCCAAAAACTTGATGTGTGAAATCTAGTTTAAAATTTATAACAAGATCTACGGATAACTGACTACAACACACTTACGGGAGTGTACCCGTTCGTATGTAATATAGCTAACTGGCAAGACCAGGATCGAACACAAGGACTGATTGTTGTACTAAAGGTTGTAAAACTGTGAAACAAGTAAAAAGTTTGGTGTGACCGAATTGTCACTTTGCGTTTCTGAAAGTTTTGTAATCAACAAGTAAAATAAAGTACTCAACCGGTATTAATCGAGAGCACGCGAAAAGAGTTTTAGTTGTAAACAAATAATTAAAAAGCCATCTATGTCGAATCCGCTACACAAAAAGTTTAGGTTGCATATGGGTTAAGCTCAAAATTCATATATGTTGGTGATAATAATCGTGATAAGACAAATACACAACCGGGTGCACTCCGTTTGTAAAATCGACTCAATCACCTATTCAATCCAATTTCTTGCAACAAGTGGTACCACCAACCCTATTACAATTCCTTGAACTAACTAGTTTGTTTGATTATTTAAGTAACAATTTTATCTTTGTGAAAGAAACGTGGTACCACCATCCGTTAAATCCACTTAACAAAGTAATTTCTATTAGACTTGTATTCTTTACTATCATACCATGACCTATCAAGAGTTATTCATAGACAAACAACTAAAATAATACTTGCATTCAACTAGTACCACTATCGAAGAACACAAATATCACCAAGAACACAAGTTTAAGTAGAAGAAACTGTGAAACAAGTAAAAAGTTTGGTGTGACCGAATTACTATCGAAGAACACAAATATCACCAAGAACACAAGTTTAAGTAGAAGAAACTGTGAAACAAGTAAAAAGTTTGGTGTGACCGAATTACTATCGAAGAACACAAATATCACCAAGAACACAAGTTTAAGTAGAAGAAACTGTGAAACAAGTAAAAAGTTTGGTGTGACCGAATTACTATCGAAGAACACAAATATCACCAAGAACACAAGTTTAAGTAGAAGAAACTGTGAAACAAGTAAAAAGTTTGGTGTGACCGAATTGTCACTTTGCGTTTCTGAAAGTTTTGTAATCAACAAGTAAAATAAAGTACTCAACCGGTATTAATCGAGAGCACGCGAAAAGAGTTTTAGTTGTAAACAAATTATTAAAAAGCCATCTATGTCGAATCCGCTACACAAAAAGTTTAGGTTGCATATGGGTTAAGCTCAAAATTCATATATGTTGGTGATAATAATCGTGATAAGACAAATACACAACCGGGTGCACTCCGTTTGTAAAATCGACTCAATCACCTATTCAATCCAATTTCTTGCAACAAGTGGTACCACCAACCCTATTACAATTCCTTGAACTAACTAGTTTGTTTGATTATTTAAGTAACAATTTTATCTTTGTGAAAGAAACGTGGTACCACCATCCGTTAAATCCACTTAACAAAGTAATTTCTATTAGACTTGTATTCTTTACTATCATACCATGACCTATCAAGAGTTATTCATAGACAAACAACTAAAATAATACTTGCATTCAACTAGTACCACTATCGAAGAACACAAATATCACCAAGAACACAAGTTTAAGTAGAAGAAACTGTGAAACAAGTAAAAAGTTTGGTGTGACCGAATTACTATCGAAGAACACAAATATCACCAAGAACACAAGTTTAAGTAGAAGAAACTGTGAAACAAGTAAAAAGTTTGGTGTGACCGAATTACTATCGAAGAACACAAATATCACCAAGAACACAAGTTTAAGTAGAAGAAACTGTGAAACAAGTAAAAAGTTTGGTGTGACCGAATTGTCACTTTGCGTTTCTGAAAGTTTTGTAATCAACAAGTAAAATAAAGTACTCAACCGGTATTAATCGAGAGCACGCGAAAAGAGTTTTAGTTGTAAACAAATAATTAAAAAGCCATCTATGTCGAATCCGCTACACAAAAAGTCTAGGTTGCATATGGGTTAAGCTCAAAATTCATATATGTTGGTGATAATAATCGTGATAAAATCACAACGTTCATTCCATCTAACCTTGACAATCGTGTAGCGTTTATTCTTGAGTTTCTTTTCTTGACGGTCCATGATCTCTACCGGTTCTTCAATAAAATTCAAATTCGAATCAACCCTAATCTCGTCCACAGGCACATGATATGTAGGGTCCGCCAAACACTCGCGTAGGTTGCAAATATGAAACACATCATGTACACCGCTAAGCTCTTGCGGTAATTCTATTCGATAAGCAACTTTCCCAACCCTCTTCGAGGATCTTGAAAGAACAGTTATACCTCGGCCCGAGTTTGCCTCGCTTCGCGAATCGGGTGACGCTTATCCACTGTGATACCTTCAAACGTACAAAGTCACCCACTTTCAACTCTCACGGTCTCAGCCTCGCGCCGGCATACTCCTTACTTAGCATGTGAGCTGGCTGGGCTATTCTCTTAGCTTGAGAAGTTGTTCTTGTCATTCCTATTTAGAAATCCTGACCCGTTACTTTGGCTTTCTTTGCTTCTTGGTTCGTCCCAGTGGAGAATAACATCTCTACTACTTGGTGCTTCGGTCAGTGACATTCGAATACTCGCGTAATACCCGTCATTGCACAAGATTTCCGCCACGGTTATAAGTACATTATCTTCACATGTGATCAAGTCTCACGATGGGTTGAGTGCCCGTTGCTCATTGGATGGCTCCCTGAATTGGAGTTAAGCGACTTCCTTTATCTGGAAGGACAGAAATCGAATCTTCGTGCACCTAACCCATTTATCCTTCATACTAATGTGCCAGGTTGTCACATTTTACCGACTTCGCCGTATCGTGATCATTTCTTGTCGTCGGCAACTTCATGGCGAAGTCCATTCCAATTCGTTTTTCTTCCAATCTCTCTCCCGTCTTTCACTACATGCTTATTCACGTCTCAGAAGTCTATAAGGGCTTTGACTACGCGCGCGATGTTGGGAAGTTGAGCATAAACGAAATTTAAGTTAACGAGATGGGACAAGCCCGGTAAGTCACCCGGAAAGTCCTCGGGAGACTCAAGATTAACAAGGATGACGTTAGCTTTCAGATTCTTGAGACGGTAGCTCTAAGGACGCCTAAGTTGGAAGACTTACACGGAACCCTAAGAATCCTACCATTAGATATTTTACACTAGTAACCCTACTACGCAACTTTAGAACTATCTTACCCGGTGGCATCCAGATTACACTCACTTTTTCATCAAGAATCTTTATATCATACGGCGCCCAGTACGTGAGGAGTTTTGTCGTCTTTTAGAGTCGAGATAGATACACGGGGTATTTGAGCAAAGTTAGTCAGTGAGTCGCTAAACATTCAAAATTGCAAACATATGATTTCAAAACACACGAACGAAAGTAACTCAAGGAGCAACGTTAGAGTAAACGAGATTTATAGTCGGTTTCGATATCGAATAGTGTCGTAACATAACAACTATTAGGAGGAATGTACCTTAACCAACGTTAGGATTACTTTGGTCTCCTTCGCCATTCTCTGCAAAAGCTCGGCTACGAAGTTGAACTTGATGGTCTTGCTGGCCACGGCTTTGGTTATAAACAAATAATTAAAAAGTCATCTATGTCGAATCCGCTACACAAAAAGTCTAGGTTGCATATAGGTTAAGCTCAAAATTCATATATGTTGGTGATAATAATCGTGATAAGCACATAGCGTTTATTCTTGAGTTTCTTGTCTTGACGATCCATGATCTCTACCGGTTCTTCAATAAAATTCAAATTCGAATCAACCCTAATCTCGTCCACAGGCACATGATATGTAGGGTCCGCCAAACACTCGCGTAGGTTGCAAATATGAAACACATCATGTACACCGCTAAGCTCTTGCGGTAATTCTATTCGATAAGCAACTTTCCCAACCCTCTTCGAGGATCTTGAAAGAACAGTTATACCTCGGCCCGAGTTTGCCTCGCTTCGCGAATCGGGTGACGCTTATCCACTGTGATACTTTCAAACGTACAAAGTCACCCACTTTCAACTCTCACGGTCTCAGCCTCACGCCGGCATACTCCTTACTTAGCATGTGAGCTGGCTGGGCTATTCTCTTAGCTTGAGAAGTTGTTCTTGTCATTCCTATTTAGAAATCCTGACCCGTTACTTTGGCTTTCTTTGCTTCTTGGTTCGTCCCAGTGGAGAATAACATCTCTACTACTTGGTGCTTCGGTCAGTGACATTCGAATACTCGCGTAATACCCGTCATTGCACAAGATTTCCGCCACGGTTATAAGTACATTATCTTCACATGTGATCAAGTCTCACGATGGGTTGAGTGCCCGTTGCTCATTGGATGGCTCCCTGAATTGGAGTTAAGCGACTTCCTTTATCTGGAAGGACAGAAATCGAATCTTCGTGCACCTAACCCATTTATCCTTCATACTAATGTGCCAGGTTGTCACATTTTACCGACTTCGCCGTATCGTGATCATTTCTTGTCGTCGGCAACTTCATGGCGAAGTCCATTCCAATTCGTTTTTCTTCCAATCTCTCTCCCGTCTTTCACTACATGCTTATTCACGTCTCAGAAGTCTATAAGGGCTTTGACTACGCGCGCGATGTTGGGAAGTTGAGCATAAACGAAATTTAAGTTAACGAGATGGGACAAGCCCGGTAAGTCACCCGGAAAGTCCTCGGGAGACTCAAGATCAACAAGGATGACGTTAGCTTTCAGATTCTTGAGACGGTAGCTCTAAGGACGCCTAAGTTGGAAGACTTACACGGAACCCTAAGAATCCTACCATTAGATATTTTACACTAGTAACCCTACTACGCAACTTTAGAACTGTCTTACCCGGTGGCATCCAGATTACACTCACTTTTTCATCAAGAATCTTTATATCATACGGCGCCCAGTACGTGAGGAGTTTTGTCGTCTTTTAGAGTCGAGATAGATACACGGGGTATTTGAGCAAAGTTAGTCAGTGAGTCGCTAAACATTCAAAATTGCAAACATATGATTTCAAAACACACGAACGAAAGTAACTCAAGGAGCAACGTTAGAGTAAACGAGATTTATAGTCGGTTTCGATATCGAATAGTGTCGTAACATAACAACTATTAGGAGGAATGTACCTTAACCAACGTTAGGATTACTTTGGTCTCCTTCGCCATTCTCTGCAAAAGCTCGGCTACGAAGTTGAACTTGATGGTCTTGCTGGCCACGGCTTTGGTTATAAACGACTATTTGTAGCTGATTACGAGGAATCGCCACTTGGGCTTGTGGTTCGGTCCATTTAGGACAAGCATTTCTGTAGTGGTCGGGGCTACCACACACAAAACAAACACCTTGATGGCTCCGAGGGTGGTCAGCTTGGGGATGAACGGTTTGAAGAGGCGTTACCTTCAATGGTGTCGCTTTCGGTGCTCTACAAATCTTAGCCTCGTGCCCGATTCGATTACAATTAAAGCAAGTCCCACATTGGATAGTGGGAGAGTGATGGCGATTACACCTTCCACACAAGGGGTGAGGTCCCACGTAAGTTTCCGTTGCTGGCTCTGCCACTTCAGCTTGTTGTCCAACCCATTTCGGACAATTTCTTATGTAGTGTGCACGACTACCACATCCAAAACACTCGCCTCTTTGTTGATTACCTTGGGGAGGGACGACATGAATAGGAGTCACGTTCGTTGGGCCCGTTCTCGGGGCTCTACAATTCTTGGACGTGTGGCCAACTTGGTTGCAATTAAAACACGCCCGACATTGAAAGTTGATGGGGTGGTGATTGTCACATCCTTTACATGACGGATGAGGTCCTACATAAACTTTCTTCACCGGTCCCATCGCCGCCCTGGATCTACCCTTATTATGACCATAGGGGTCAAACCTGCCCGCTTTCTTTGCCTCACTAGGTTCTCCGATTTCTTTCCTTTTTGAGGAGGCTCTACCCGCCACCTTCTCGTCACCCATAATTACTCTAGTTCCACGCGTCTCATTGTTTCCTTGGAGGCTTGCCGTGACTTGGGCTACGATAGTGGGTATGGCGTTTACCACTGCTTGGGCAATCACGGTTGCTAAATCCGGCTCATCGCTATGGCTAGTCGTATTCCTTCTTGATCTCACCATTTTCTACAAGGTAAGTAACGCGTTGACCCGAAAGTTAGCCTCACAATGCTCACTTATTAGTCACACAAGTAATTAATGCTCTCATACCATATAACATACTCATTTCATATCATTAAACTAAGGTAAGAGTGGTAGAATCCTATGAAATTGTTACTTATTATTTTATCATGTTAAGTTCATTACCATTGGTTATCTTTAATTCATGTAATCATGTCAATACATCATACAATAAAACTAACTTGTTAACTTCATTCCTACAATCGCCCGTCTACTAATACCTTTTACACGTGCATTACCAGTTATCCCTTAACCCGCATGCAATCAAGTTTAACTATGCCTCATACGTTTTTAAGTTCACATACCATTAAGCAACATATCCCTACTGTTCACCGATTACGATTAACATTATTAGTGTTGGAAAATCATTCGTTTATAATACATATGAGTTAGGATGTTTACAACCTTGATACTCTCTTAGGGTGCATATCAACATATCTATCACGTTGTATCCTAACCGTTTATCTACACGTTTTAAGTCAAATTACAACAAAAGCATTTACGATTTCAACTTGACCACTACGGCCATACATACATACATACACATTACACATGCATAACATATATGTTACTAAATCATGCTAGTCAACATGTCATTCCACCACTAAATCCAATAATAGTAGTAGTTCTAGAGTTTATGACCCGGGGGTTAGCTTCACAGTTTCTCTCATGTTAACCGCCTTATTAGTGAGTGTTTTAACGTCGACACACTACACATGTTCAATGTCTTTTACTAAGGCCAACATATAATATTCTCAATTAATTGTCATATATCATGTTATCATACCAACATACCCTACGTGTTTCACATTACTACACTAAGGACAGTATATCAAAGTTCTCAAATAGTCATTATCTATCATGTTCTCATGCCAAGTTCACAACAATTAACCATCGTCAAAACCAAATACTCGCATTAAACACATCTCATTACAAGCGGCTAAAACAAGTCACTAACACGAGTGGTTTAAAGTATAATCCGAATTCGATATGCTCTCTAGTTATTGACCAGGTATGTATACAGGGTGTACCAACGGCTAACCCTCCACCTAATCAACCCCCATTAAGCATATCGGTTCCTTATTATACTCTAAGCCATGCATGCGCAATCCATGATGTTATTAACTTGTTATAATATTGGGTGACCATAAAAGAGTTGATCGGGTTCTTTTAGGGTTGCCACAATATTATACTAAGTTAATAACATAACTTCATTTTGCTCTAAATCATTAAACTAGCACCAATCAATAACAACAATCCATATTAATGACAATCAAATTCAATCAAAGCACACATTAACCACATTGTATCCATTCCACATTCATCACGTTGAATTCAAGCCATCACATAAGTGGTCTTAACTACGAACTCACAAGGGGATCCACATAATTCACATTGCACACGAATTTCCTAACCATGCATGCTATATGAAGAGTTTTAACTTAAGTCGTAGTCTAGGTCAAACCGCCTAATTCTCTACGACCACGCATGGGCCACCATTCTGTAACACCCCAAGCCGAGGCTCGGAATATCACGGAAATCACATAGCACCAGGTGGAATTACAATAGAACAACTAAATGCAATTAAAGGATTCAGTGAATCCATACAAAACGATAAACAAGTAACAAAATACAACAGGAGCAAGTAAACATCAAGATTACAACCGACAACAATCAATCAAACAAACAATCATTCAATCAATAAATCAATCAATCACATATGTACACTTTTCAGCCCTAATCTCAATCAATCAATCAATCAATCAATCAATCAATCAATCAATCAATCAATCAATCAATCAATCAATCAATCAATCAATCAATCAATCAATCAATCAATCAATCAATCAATCAATCAATCAATCAATCAATCAATCAATCAATCAATCAATCAATCAATCAATCAATCAATCAATCAATCAATCAATCAATCAATCAATCAATCAATCAATCAATCAATCAATCAATCAATCAATCAATCAATCAATCAATCAATCAATCAATCAATCAATCAATCAATCAATCAATCAATCAATCAATCAATCAATCAATCAATCAATCAATCAATCAATCAATCAATCAATCAATCAATCAATCAATCAATCAATCAATCAATCAATCAATCAATCAATCAATCAATCAATCGAACCAATTTAACCAATCTCACGTCAGGAACCATCACACCAATCCAACAACTAAAACAATCAATCAAACAATCAATCAATCAAACAATCAATCAATCAAACAATCAATCAATCAATCAATCAATCAATCAATCAATCAATCAATCAATCAATCAATCAATCAATCAATCAATCAATCAATCAATCAATCAATCAATCAATCAATCAATCAATCAATCAATCAATCAATCAATCAATCAATCAATCAATCAATCAATCAATCATAATCGATCAAACAATAAGTTAAACCGTCAATCAATCGATAAGTTAAGCCGTCAATCAAAACAATCCATCAATCAATCAATCAATCAATTAGATACTCAATCAATAATCAATCCATCAACAATCATATATATATTCATCATAATAACATAAGGTCAACTCAACAATCTCAAACAAGTTGATTTAGAAGGGTTAAGTCAATTTGCAAACCCTAAACGCACTTACAACTTAAACGAGTATGAACAATGCGCATTAGACTCGACATTTTTAGAAATGAAAGAAGTTTCATACGAAATGAATGTTACTATAAGAAAGTAGACTCTCTCACGATTCCAAGGATAGGTCATACGTCTAAAACGGACTTACGGTTCAAAAGTTATTGACGTTTGAAAATGTTCGACAAAACTAGTCCCTAACGGGCGTCACAAAGGTAACGGCCGTTAACTTCATCACAAGCCAAGTTACTGTAACGGCCATGTGACAGCCGTTACACTATGTAACGGGCGTTACAAGGTGTAACGGCCGTTACATGAAGAAGGACAGCAGCAGCAGATTTTCAAAGCAGAAAACACGAACTTAAACCCTAAATTCAAGAACCAAAAACCCTAATCCGATATTTAAGACTTATGGACTCGTTTTGAATATACATATGACATTTTAGTACCTAAATACACTTGCCCAAACCCTCGTTTCCATCCATAACATCGTCAAACGATCCAAACGATTCGAAACCCTATATAAACCCTATTTGACCCAAATTCCATTACAAGCCGATTTAGGACATGTCAATACTCAAAATGACCAGAAATGCATTACTAAACATAAATAGAAGTAAATGGGTTAAATTAGACTTACCAAAACTCCTTTCACCGAGCTAGAACCCGAATTTAGGTCAAAAGGACAATGCTTGAACTATGAACTCCAAGGTTATGATTTCAATGGGATTAAGTTATGACAATGATGATGATTCTTGTATTGAAGCAAGCCCAAAACACAATTTAGATGCAAGTGAGATGATGAAATGAGATGGGTTTTCTTTTGCTTTTACTTGAGAGAAAAAGAAGAAAAGAAGATAGAATGAAATGAGAGGAGGGAAAGGAAGATAAGGGGGGAGGGAAAAAGATGGGTCGGCTGGTGGGTCGGGTGCGGGTATGGGTCGACCCGTTTCCATTTACAAGCTAACTTACACATCGTTTTACATTTAGTCCCCAATTAAGTCATACCATCGATCCAAGGAACATACCACATTGTCATCTAAACACAAAACGACCCAAAACATTTCATTAATTTAAATTGTTGGTCAAATTACACGTAAAGTCAACGGGTCAAAATTCGCGGATGTTACACAAACCCTAATTATTATTGAAATAAAGATTAAAAAGAAAAGAGAAGAAAACTTACCCTTGACATGATGACGATGATGCTATGGAAGAATGAAGAGAAGGAGAAGAGAAATCACAAACCCTTGAGTGTGTGTGAGTGTGTGAACCGTTTGTGTGTGTGATTTTGGAAAAGAAAGAATTTTGAGAGGGAAAGAATGAAGGTAAGAAGTAAAAGGATCGGCCCCTGTGGTTTATTTTTACCCCATTCTATTTTATTTTCGATTTTAATTACATGGGAAAAGAAAACTTACCTGATCAGCACTTCCTTGCGCCGCGACCAGATAACCTCGCGCCGCGAGCATCTAAGACAATTCGCGCCGCGATTCGGCTACCTCGTGCCCGCGAGAAAATCTTCTGACCTCATAACCCCCAAAATCGCGCCGCGAGACCCTATGGTCGCGCCGCGAGCCTTCTTGCTCGTGCCCGCGAGATTATGTTCTGACCCCAAAGCCACCAAAATCGCGCCGCGAGACCCTAAGGTCGCGCCACGAGCTTCTGCTGTCTCTTCGATTTCGGACTTTTTAACACGCCTTTTCACTTATCGGTTCCCCCTAGACGACTTATCACCTGTAAATTTCAACAAGAACACGTAAAATAGAAAGAAACTACTTAAAACAACTAAAAATGATACAAACACACGGGTTGCCTCCCGAGAAGCGCTTTGTTTATTAACGAGTCATTAGCTTGACTCGATCAAACCTCGTTTTCAAGCAAAAAGCTGGAGCTTCTCAATCCCCGGCAGCGGCGCCAAAAACTTGATGTGTGAAATCTAGTTTAAAATTTATAACAAGATCTACGGATAACTGACTACAACACACTTACGGGAGTGTACCCGTTCGTATGTAATATAGCTAACTGGCAAGACCAGGATCGAACACAAGGACTGATTGTTGTACTAAAGGTTGTAAAACTGTGAAACAAGTAAAAAGTTTGGTGTGACCGAATTGTCACTTTGCGTTTCTGAAAGTTTTGTAATCAACAAGTAAAATAAAGTACTCAACCGGTATTAATCGAGAGCACGCGAAAAGAGTTTTAGTTGTAATAAAATAATTAAAATGCCATCTATGTCGAATCCGCTACACAAAAAGTTTAGGTTGCATATGGGTTAAGCTCAAAATTCATATATGTTGGTGATAATAATCGTGATAAGACAAATACACAACCGGGTACACTCCGTTGGTAAAATCGACTCAATCACCTATTCAATCCAATTTCTTGCAACAAGTGGTACCACCAACCCTATTACAATTCCTTGAACTAACTAGTTTGTTTGATTATTTAAGTAACAATTTTATCTTTGTGAAAGAAACGTGGTACCACCATCCGTTAAATCCACTTAACAAAGTAATTTCTATTAGACTTGTATTCTTTACTATCATACCATGACCTAGCAAGAGTTATTCATAGACAAACAACTAAAATAATACTTGCATTCAACTAGTACCACTATCGAAGAACACAAATATCACCAAGAACACAAGTTTAAGTAGAAGAAACTGTGAAACAAGTAAAAAGTTTGGTGTGACCGAATTACTATCGAAGAACACAAATATCACCAAGAACACAAGTTTAAGTAGAAGAAACTGTGAAACAAGTAAAAAGTTTGGTGTGACCGAATTGTCACTTTGCGTTTCTGAAAGTTTTGTAATCAACAAGTAAAATAAAGTACTCAACCGGTATTAATCGAGAGCACGCGAAAAGAGTTTTAGTTGTAAACAAATTATTAAAAAGCCATCTATGTCGAATCCGCTACACAAAAAGTTTAGGTTGCATATGGGTTAAGCTCAAAATTCATATATGTTGGTGATAATAATCGTGATAAGACAAATACACAACCGGGTGCACTCCGTTTGTAAAATCGACTCAATCACCTATTCAATCCAATTTCTTGCAACAAGTGGTACCACCAACCCTATTACAATTCCTTGAACTAACTAGTTTGTTTGATTATTTAAGTAACAATTTTATCTTTGTGAAAGAAACGTGGTACCACCATCCGTTAAATCCACTTAACAAAGTAATTTCTATTAGACTTGTATTCTTTACTATCATACCATGACCTAGCAAGAGTTATTCATAGACAAACAACTAAAATAATACTTGCATTCAACTAGTACCACTATCGAAGAACACAAATATCACCAAGAACACAAGTTTAAGTAGAAGAAATCACTTCATTAAGATCTTGACAAAATGTTAAGTAAAACCAACTTGAATTCAAAATATTATGCAACCATAACTAATTGTTTCACTTCATCTTCATAGATGTATAGAGATTTAGCTACTCATAATAAAAATAACTAAAGATTCAAATAAAAAGGAGAACATGATGTACCAAATATGAAGTAATAATCCAAATCGAGGTTACGACCGAGCTACAATCACTAATCAATAGCCAAAATTAATCTTCAAGTCTTCAAAATAGTTTAGATGATGAAAAACCCTTGAAAAATTCCATTAGAATCGGCCAGAGAGAAAGTATGGAGGCTGGGGCGTCCAAGATTAGGTTTAGGGTTGAGTAGTGGTTGGTATTTATACCCCAGGAGAGAGAAAATCGTGATGTCAGACAAAAGTCGCGCCGCGAGGTCTTCTGGTCGCGCCGCGAGGTATGCCAAAATTCGACCAGAAGATTTCAGATCAAGAAATCGCGCCGCGAGGTTTTCTGGTCGCGCCGCGAGTCAACTGGTGAACGGGATCGCGAACTCGCGCCGCGAGTTGTGTCTGGTTTCGCCGTTTCAGCTTCGTTTTCGACCATTCTTCATCCGTTAGTGCCTTTGGACCATTCCTAAGTCGTTTTCTACCATTTATGAGCGACGTACCTGCTGTAGAACTGAAATCACTAGCAAATACCAAAAAGCACCACAAAACATGTATAAACGGCTATAAATCGTGTACAAAACGTCCAAATAAGATGTGAGAAATATGTATATATTGAGACACATCAGCCTCCCTTTGTTTAAAAAAGATACTGCTTTCATTATTTTTGCTGTATGTGACGCAATCTCGCTATTTTCAGCTGCTAGCTCACTGTTAGTGTTCTTATCAATCCTCACTACACGTTTCGCTGAAAAGGATTTCCTAGTCAGCTTACCGAGACGGTTGATTATTGGTCTTTCCACGTTATTCCTCTCTACAGCTTCCATGATGGTAGCGTTTAGCGCAATCTTGTTCATGGTCTTTTGTGATGAAAGGTTATGGATGCTGGCACCAATAGGTGGGTTAACTTGTATGCCAATTGCAGTTATTGTTACTCTACAGTTGCCCCTCTTGGTTGACTTGTTCAAATCAACATACATCCCCATCTTTGGTAAGCAAAAATACATAGACAGTTCTATATTTATTTCAAACCATCCTCTGTTTGCATATGAATAATAGCGCTGCAAGTTGCTATGGATCATAACTTTTAAGCATTTTGTTCACCTAATTGTTGTTGTGTTAACCTGTATGTCAGCCCGTTTAATTGTGAATGCCAGCACATTTGAAACTAAATGGTTTTAAATGATTAGTTTGTTTAAATTCGACTTTACATTGTAGTTTCTGATCTACTCTATTATTTTTTAATCAAAAGTCTTATTACGCTTGTTAGCTCATCATAACGACAACGTTTTATGCAAGCCAACTAGTTGTCTAAACTTGCACGATCTTAGTAAACAGATATCTAACTACTACTCTGATGAAATTGAACTTACTTTTTGGTGATTCATTCGATCAGATTATGGTTTTGTCACTGTTAATGTTCTAGCCATGGTGACCTTGGATTTTAATGCCTTACACACTTACATCTATATATAAATTTCCTAAACACTATTGTTAGTGATTGTGATGGATTCTATTACATAGTGAAAGGTCCATCAGTATCTATTGAGTTTCATCTTACTAAGGTGTCATGTACATACGGTCAACGATAATAGATGTGGGCTACTATAGGGTGTATAAGCGTCTCAGAAGGTCATAAACTCGTTGTTAAGATCGTAGTTGTGGTACCATGTTTTAAGGTAATGATAAACATAGTCATTAACAGGACTAAGAATATCAAACAGTTATAACAAGTTAACAACCAACATTAGCAGCAAACTGTACAGCCTAAGGATTTTCGGATTGCTTGCTTACTGACAACGTGATCATCAAACTATTGCGTTTTGATGACCTAGATAATATTCTCAAGAGTATTTGTAGTATGCTAGTTCGATAGGTACCTTATCTTCAAAAAGGAAGCAACCTATAATTCCATCAAGTTTACCTATAAAATTTTCAAATAATCACTACTGCCAAACCGATTATATCTGACTACTGTGATATCAAACAGCGTAATCATCCAAACAAACACTATCTCCTGTTTTTTAACATCATCATAAGCCAACAAGTAAATAACATAATTAAGCCGCAAGATAACAATTAGGGTGGTTTTTTAACATTTTCTAAGGTTAAATTAAATTACACAACCAACAAAAACATCTCCTTATTTCAAACAACCAAACTCTCAAAAACATCTCACAATTAAATCAAAACACCACGCGAAACTGAGGGGCGTCTGAGCCACTCGCGGGCAAAATCTCCCAACGACAAGGCTCAAGGTCATCAGAAACAGGACAATATCCAGCAAGAGTTACCTTATCAGATGAAACAGCAACTGACCCGAATTCAAATACGGTTACATCCATGTTTGGAGCGGGTCGGGTCACCGCCACTGCGTCGTTCATTCCCGGAACTTCTTCTGAGGTTGAGGTTGGTTTTCCCGACGAAACAATGGGTTTTCGGTGGTTTTCACGGCGGTGGGAGTCGGATTGTTGTTGTTGTTGTTGTTGCCTCCTTTAAACCAAGAGAGGATACCCATTTGGGGTTTGGGAGTGATAATGAGAAGTAGATATAGGGACCTTTCTTGTCTTGCGTATCTATATATTTTTATGCAGATTGGAAAATGCAAGATGGCCCTCTAGCTATTGAAATTATTAAAAGATACCCTTTTATATTGTATATACTCCTTGCATCCAACAATATATATCACTTTTCTTTTTGGGATATCTTTCAAGTTTCAAAAATGGAACACCATGTTTTTTCTTTAAGAAAATGATATGTGAATTTTCTTTATATGATGAAATAAATAATTAACTGTAAAAATTGTAATGAGGATCTTTAGAACAATTGTAGTTGGTATGATTTTCTATTTTTTAACACAACTTCTTTTTTTAAAATCCAACATATAACTTTTTATTAAACACAAAACAGGATGTTAAAAATATATACTACTCCCTCCGTCCCATTTTAATTGTCCTATTTTGACTGGTCAAGTCTTTTTCTTTCAACTTTGACCGTAAATATCTTTGTTTGTGGTATATATTAGTTGATGAAAGTTATATCAATGAAAAGTACATTTAACACTCAATTAATTCATACATGTTATATCAAGTGTTATATAACACAAACAAAAATAAGTACGGTCAAAATTGGAAAAAAAAAAGACTCAAAAAGTCAAACTATGACACTTAATATGGGACGGAGGGAGTATATCAAAACTAAAACATTTTAAATCTTGTAAATATGTAGATAAAAATCAAGCAATACACCATTAGGTTTCATGTACAGAGCTCAGCAACATCGAACATGCACCGTTTTCTCAATTCAGAGTAAAAAGTTTGACCCTATTTTTAATTTATAGAAAAATCTGAGACAAAAGTTCATTAAGTTTCTGTCCAAAGTTCGGTAAACACCATACCACATTGTGAATACAACAATGGCATGCATTTTCTTCCATTTAAGGTCCTGCGAACATAGATAGCTACCTCTAATAAATTTCGAACATAGATAGCTATCTCTAGTAGATTTATTCGTCTTCATATTTAATGATTAAAAAAGAGAAATTATCACAAATCGTCCATGTGGTTTGCTCGATTAGCATTTTCGTCCCTGTGTTTTTTTTTTCATTAGGTGTCCCTGAGGTATGCATTTTTATTGTTAATAGTCCCTGGCACTAACAATCGTTAGTATGTTCCGTTATCCCCTCACGTGCATACCACGTGAGGGTATAATCGTCAATTTCGTAACCACAAGGACTACTTGTAATAAAACTCATTATCTTCCTCCCTCTCTTACTCCCACTGCCGGCCAAACTTCCGGCCACCCTCACAGCCGTCTGCCCTGCTCTTTTTCACCCGGAAAAAGACTCTGGCCATCATCCCTAACAACATTTAGAGTTTCATCTTTAACCCTACGCCTTAATTACTTCATCACCACCACACAACCGACACTGCTGCTGCTGCTCCGCCACTGCTGCTGTTTCGTCTTCCAGCCGCCACCACACGACTCCATAACATCCCAGGAAGGTAAGAAATGTAAGTAACGATTTTCTAAACAAACGCATTTTCGTTCCTTTCTCTAAAAACCCTAATCTTTTCTTTTTCTCTTATCTTTCTCTCTCTCGCAGCCACACATCACTGGACCACCACCAGCTCACGACGGGCCAGAAATAAGAAGAGACATTCAAGCTTCAACATAGTTCGTTACAGATCTGACCATGCCCGATTATTATGTTAATGTTTTTGTAACCACAGTGGGGTGGTTGTTTTCAGTTTCCGGCGACTTTTTCGGTGTGGTAAGTGGTGGGCTGGTGGCCGGCCGGTCAGTGGTGGTGGTCGGAGTAGTGGGGGAGAAGGTATCCAAGGATTTTCTTTAAATCCAATGTTTTTTATCACAAACAGTCCATGTGGTTACAATATTGACGATTATACCCTCACGTGGTATGCACGTGAGGGATTTAACGGTGGAAAACTAACGATTGTTAATGTCAGGGACGATTAGTAATGAAAATGCATACCTCAGAGACACCTAATGAGAAAAAAGCACAGGAATGAAAATGCTAATCGAGCAAACCACATGAATGATTTGTGACAATTTCTCTTAAGAAAATATGATTTATAGATAGTGTTCAAAAATAAAAAGAAACATATGGGGGTGTTTGGGTATAGCTTGTGTTTATTCCTTGAGTTAAAAGGTTGTTATTTTCTTTAGTCAACAAACCAGTTGGTGAAAAAAAATAAATTTAAGGGCGCGTTTGGTTCACATAATGTTTTTAGGAGGAGTGAAATCTTTCAATGGAATTGGAATTTGAAGGAATGAAATTTGACGGAATGTTTTTGATTTTTTGAAGATTCAAGTAACCAATGGAATGAGATTCCTTCCTCCATCCTCAAGGAATGGAGATTTCATCAAATGATGGAATGTTTACATTCCAATGTAATGATATTCTTTCGTCTTTAAACAACCAAACACACTAAAGAATGGAATCACATTCCAATTCCATCAGATTCTATCAGAATCTGTGAACCAAAAGCGACTTAAGAAATCAGAAATTATCTGTAAACCTGGCAATAAGAATAGGAATGGGTTTGGGGAATTCCATTCCAAAACCTCCCTATTCCTTTCCAAGTCGTTAGTTACTTATACTGCAGCAGTTGTTGATTTCACCTTGGATACCTTCGAAGGAAAAAAGAGGTAAAAATTTCATCCCTTTTATCCAATTTTTTTACTATACGTTTGTGTTTTAATCAATAATAATTGTTGTTGCACTCTATCTGTTCGATGAAATGCCTCTTAAAGTTTTTATCCAATTTATCTTTGGTTTTTTCGGTTTGCAGACCCCGTTATAGATAATCGCAATCCCGAACGCTCCCTGTGTGTGTTTACTGATATCTTTGTACTTGTTAAAGTAAATGCTGCTACTTTTAACGAATTAGGAACCAACTAGCAAATATTTATGCATTAGTTTTGCCGTAGAATTATACTGATACATGATTGACGGTGTGAAAACTTATCTATTCCATTTGCGTATTACCTTTATGCGTCAGAATTGACCTTTCCCGTTATATAGTGTAGGTAAATATGGCAAAGCAAGCTTCAGCATTCTTTCTTGAAGAATGGCTGAAAACAAACAGCGGTGCTATACGCAATACAAACTCTACCCTTTCTAATACTCAATCAGCCCGAGCCATCATCCAAGCGTGGGCCGATCTTAGGGAATCACTCCACCTAAAATCATTTACTCAACACCATCACCGATCTTTGCAGACCCTCTTAAACTCCGGAATCTCTCTTTACGTTGCAGACCCACAAGTTAAGCTCGTAATATCTATTCTATCAGCACCATTCCTATCTCTACCTTCTGAATCATATCCGCTTTTTATTAGACTATTGTATGTATGGGTTAGAAAGTCATCAAAGCCGTCTCCTATGTTAATTAACTCTTCAATAATGTATTGTTACAACTATTTTCGTCTCAATCTATTGGCAATAAGAGTGCTTTGTTCTTCACCGAAGGTATTCTTCTCTTGGGTGCGTATACTTTTGTGCCCTCTGTAACCGAAGAAACAAGAACACAATGCCTGGAGTTGTTTTGTAAACTATTGGATGAAGAATACAAGTTGGTTTCTTTGTTTGATGATCTTGTTCCCAATGTACTGGCCGAGATTGGGTATGCTCTGTCTTCTTGTGGGCACATTCACTTTGTTCGAATTCTTGATTCATTGTTTGGAATTTGGAATAAAGAAGGGGGGCCTTCTAGTAATTTAGTGCACGGTCTAATGGTACTGCATCTTGTTGAATGGGTTCTCTATAACTGTATCCAATCACAGTCATTTGAGAAAATTAAGACTTTTTCACACGAGATTCTAGAAGCTCCCAAGACAGGATATGCAGCATTTTCTATCGTCATGGGTGCAGCCGGAGCTTTGAGGGCCTCTAATAGGTCAATATCTACCGGTCTCATGCAATTGAGAAGTTCTGCTGAGAAACGACTTGAAATCATTGCAAGCGACTTCATTTCTAAATTTGGAACCGACTGGAACAAGCAGCGTAAAGATAGTGTTCTTTTGCAATGTATATCATTAGCTTTAGCTAGAAGCGGTGCTGTTTCCTCCAGAGAATCTCTTCTTTTATGCCTTGCTTCTGCATTATTGACTGAAGTTTTCCCTTTAAGTCGTTTTTATGCAAACATTCTTCGGGTTTCTGATAATTCTAGTAACAGGGTGATTCATGAAGTTAAAGAACATCTGAACAATGTAGTTTTTAAGGAGGCAGGAGTGATAACAGGTGTTTTCTGCAAACAATATGCCGAAGCCAATGAAGGAAGTAAGGGTAAAGTGGAGAAATGGTTTTGTAGTTTAAAATTTTCAAGTTTGGGTATAGAAATATTTGGTTTTGATATGAACTTCGACCAATTTGTTGGGTCCAGAAATATTATGGGTAACTTATTCGGTAAAAATAAAAGAAAAAGGCTACTAATTTTGAGTAGCAAATATAATTTTCGGTTCATTTGTTTCTACTTTTCTATACATATACAATCTTGTTTTTTCTGGGAAATGGGTTTTGTATGAGGATGATGATGATTAATATGAATACTTAAACGATCAAGTTTGGTCCTTTATGCTTAGCAAAGTACTAAAATACCCCTCACGTGGGAGGCACGTGGGGGGTTAACGGATGGAGGTTAACGGTCAAATAGTCAAAGGACGAAATGGGAAGCTTATTTTCCAAATAAGGACGGTCCATGAGGTTTTTGATTCTCAGGGACGAAAGGTGACTATTTTAGTAAACCACAGGGACAATTTATGTCGTTTACTCTAAAAAGAATAGCCCCATGTTGAAAGTTACATGGAACAAAAAGTCAAAAATACCCTTAATGGTTATATGACATTATTAGTTCTTTATCTTTTAAAATATTTCACTTAATTCTTTACATGAATTACTTTTTACATCATTTATCTACACAACTCGACCCTGCTTCTACCACCAACAGTCGTCCCCCACTACCACACCGTTACTGCCACGAACAATGCCACATAGCGCGGGTACCGTGTTAGTTTTACGAATACCGTCGCATAGCACGGGTACCGTGCTAGTAATTATAATGGAGTTTAAAAAACCATTTGTATATTTACATAATTGCTTATTACTTAAAATCAACTAATCATAATCATCTAAATATCAAAAATTAAAAATAAACAAACAACAGAACCAAATTTCTGATCGGCTCCGGTAGCTTGTAACCGCGGATATAAACCGCTGACGGTGAACGAGGAGTACAATTAAGTCAAATTCCGGCACAGGAGATGAAAATATGGTACGGATAACAATCAGAATGATCGGTCCTTCACCTCCATCTTCCTTAGACGTCCATTCTCCGATCAAGGTAATAATTCTCTTTATATTTTTCATATGCATAAAGTTTTATTCCTTTTAATTTTTACTCTTTTTTCTTAATCATGCTATTTTTTGTCTCCTCGTTGATTTTCGTTATAAACAATAGCAAATTATGTATTATTGTGAAGGATTGAATATATAATGTTTGCATTTCAGTTACCGAGCATATATATATATATATATATATATATATATATGAAGGGATCAAGTGAGAACCAACATATATGGTGAGAACCGTGAGAACCACTAAAAACCATCTCTAAGGGCTTTGCCCTTAGAGTTAAGGGCTACGCCCGTACCGTATCAAACCACCACCATCTCTTGGATCGCCGCCCATCAAATCCATACCATTCTCATATGCGTCCGGTGACAACCCTTTTAGAACGGATGAGGGTAACACCCGTACCGTATCCATACGTTTTCAACACGTAACCCATATGATTTTTTATTAAAATTTTTTTTTTTTTTTTGGAATGGGTTTTTGTTAAAATAAAATAAAAAACAAAAAAAAAGTTTCAAAAAATAAAAATAAAAGTTAAAAAATTAAAAAACCACACCAAAAAAGAAAAAGATGGAGGGAAACTAGTGGTTCTCACGGTTCTCTCCATATTTGTTGTTCTCACGTTAATCCTACCCTATATATATATATATATATCTATAATTCAGTAAAAACTTTTGCTATTTCTAGTATTTGTAGTTTTTTAAAATTATTTATAGCTGAAACTAAGTTGTGACTGTAGATGTTAGATTTGGTTAAAGAGTTAAAAGGGAGATTTGTCGGAACGGAAACTAACAAGAGGACTATATTGACAATGATGATAGTGTATGAGTGCATGTGTAAATTAGATGTTAGAATTGTGAATAGATCGTGTGTAGAGTTGGTTATCGATCAAAATCGATATCGTTTTTATTCATAATTTGGCGGAAACTTTTTCTGTTTGCAGTGTTCATGCTGTTGAGTCATGGATTCGCTGAAGACTTGCTGAGTCAAGTACTCGCTGAAAGACTCAGCGAGAGGTTTCTTCAGCGAGCTCTCAGCGATCATTATCTTCGAGTTAAAGGATAAGTTCAATGACTCACCGCCATGTCTTGTAAGTCAAATATGGGCGGGAAGATGAAGATAAGAAGGCTGGTCCCCAAGGACACGTGTTGATAGATCAAGATGGAGCCATGTGACCTTGTACCATTTTGGTACTAAGGTATTTCTCTTTCATGCCGTTTTGGGAAACAAACAAGATGAAGAAAAGAGAACTCTGCAGATCTGATTTATCCACCAATAGATAGTTGACAACCTTCATGTGTCAACATCTATTGGGTAAATCTGTCATCAAACTCTCTACTGCTAAAAAGGTGTGGGATAATCTGTGTACCAGATTCGATGGTACGACAGATGTTCTTGCTACCAAGAAAATAGATCTGAAACGTGCCTATGAAGGATTCTTTTCTCTCCCTAATGAGAGTCTGGATGGCACTTATAATCGCTTTAAATGCCTTTTGAATGATATGACAAATGCTGGCATAGAGCATGATACGCTCGAAATATGCCACAAGTTCATTGACGTCTTGCCCATCAAATGGCAAGGCTTAAGGCAAATTCTTAGGACCACTAAGCAGCTGAAGCAGCATGACTTAGAGTCACTCTATGGCACTCTTCAATTTGAAGAGAGAGCCCTTGCTCAAAATCTGAGAGCTGAGGCTGAATCTCTAAGGCTTGCTGGCTCATCTTCTTCTTCTCTTTCTAGCACATCTCATTCTCATGACCCTCTTGCACTGGTCTCTGCTGAAGTCAGTACTGTCCATCTTGACATCAGCAGTTCCAGCAATTCTACCCCCTTTGCCATCCAAGATCTTGTCAATGACCTCGATTTCAAGGAGAAACAAGAGATGTTCTCGGATTTCATGAATTTTGCCTTCATCGCTGGTAAACGATGTTCTAAAACCATTTCAAAAACCAGTGGTGGATAAGTCGCAAGAAGAATGTTGGAGGTGTGGTCGAAAGGGCCATTACCAAAAAGAATGCAAAGTTTCTATTCCTTCTTTGCAGGCAGTGAAGCCCTCTTCTTCATCAGCGAGGCCCTCTTCAGTCAAGCCTGCTGATGAATACAAGAAAAAGTACTATGAGCTTCGCGCAAAAATGGCTGATGTGGAAGAAGCCAAAGCTCCTGCCAAAGGTCTTGTCGCTGAAGAACATGACTGGGCTGACTCTGACGTTTCTGACAGCGAGGACTTTGTTGATGCCATCTGCTTTATGGCACTCGCTGATGACCAAGCGCTGACAAAGGATCCAGTTTGCTCCAGTCAGTGGGTCAATGTCACAATCAAGAAGGTATGCACTTTTTCCTCTGCCTCTGAAGAGGATAAACCTAAAATTCTTGAATCTCTTACTTGTGATATTCAGTACGTCGAATCTATTCGTGCTGATCTTCAGTCTAAACTTAACTCAGTAAGTGCTGAGCTAAGTGATAAAACTGACAAGCTCAAGGACTTGAGAAATGTCCATGTTGAGCTTGAATCCCAAAAGCTTCTCAACCAAACTCTTCAAATCTCAAATGAGAAGCTGAAAAATCAGGTCGCTGACCTTGAAAAGATAGTTACCTCATGGTCTAAAGCCTCTAGGCTTCACGACCAAATCTTCAGCTTGCAGGTTCCTGCTCAAATGAAAGCCATAATCGGTGGTGATTATGAGATTGCTGCTGTCATCACCAATATGTTCAGCGAGAGTCCTGCTGCTGAAGAGAGGATTCCTTCCAGTGCTCTTACTTCTCGTGAGGAAATGCTTAAACACTACTTTGTTAAAGGCATGAATGACTATCATTCTGAACTGAATGATGAGTCTCCTCACCCAGCACTTCCACTTCTTCGTCACAAGCAGAAACTAGCTCATCAGCTAGCTTTGCTAAGACTGTCTTTCCAAACCATCCTATTATTGACATGATGCCCAATGAAGGTCGTGTTCAATATTCTTCTTCCCAAACATTTGAAGGAAATCCTTCAAGTGATGGTTTCAAGCCTCTTGCTCCTCAGCCACTGACTGTTAAGTCTAAAGCTGTTGAACCTTTTAAAAGGAGCAAGGTCGCTATCCCATATGACTACAACACTCCTCAGCGAGCTGTGCCTGTTAGTCAACCCGCTGAGAATTCTGTTCCCTCAGCAGTCGCTGAATGCCCTGCGTCTCAGCCTTCGTCTTCTTCTAATACTTCTCATGCTGGCAGAAAGTCTGTTATGCATGATCGCCTAATGCATAGACGAGCTAGGTTTGTTGATGCTCGTTATCAGCAACCTAATTCTGTTTATGTCCCAAAGGGAACTTTTGTCCCTCGGTAACCAAGACCTGTTCAGCAGGTTAGACCTCCTCAGCAAGGAGGTCAGCAAGTTGCTCAAATTCATCATGGTTCTCAGCAACTCAGACCTGCTCAGCATGTCAGACCTCCTCAGCAAGGAGGTCAGCGAGTTGCTCAAACACATTCTGGCCCTTCTTCTTCAAAGACTCAATCAAAGGGCAAGTCCATTCTTGGCCCTGTTCCTAAGTCTCTTCCTTCTCAATCAAAGAAGAAAAAGACTTCTTCAGCAGTCTCTACCTCTTCCTCTAACCATGAGATATGTGAGTTGACTAAGCGTGTCAACGACTTGTCCTCACAACTCAAGGAATTTCTGATTCAAAGTCAGAATGCTGGGAGAAAGTGCTATCTTTGTGGTGAAAGAGGCCACATTGCTGCTGAATGCAATGACAAAGACTCCAGGAATCCACCTGAAGTTGTCATTAAGCAGAATCCACTTTCATCTTCTGCTGCTCCTTCCTCCTCTGTTATCATCGTTGAGCAAACTCCTCCAGCTGAGTCTAATATCAGCTTGGGTGACAATGTTGTTCTTACTGAAGACAATATTGCTGAATACATTGCCGCTCAGCGAATCTCCTTTCCCAGTCTCATGAAATCATTACCAATGGTAATGGTAGTGTACTGGTTGAATATGGGGAAAACAATCAAGTCAGCAATCTGACTGTTCTTGACACTGGAAACACTGTCACTTATACCTCAGTAGATCAAGGTTATACATATGAGGTTACTCGTGACATGCTCCCTGCTCATCAACTTGTTGATGTTTCTCCCAGTGATGAAGTCACTGATTCTTCTGCTCCTCTCTCTATCTCCGCTGACGATACTATCAGTGGAGAAAATCTCGATTCTGCCTAAATCCTTCTATTGTTATCCATGCAGGCCTCGCTAGGAAAAGAAGTGTGGTATTTGGACAGTGGTTGTTCAAAACACATGACTGGATCCAAGGACCTGCTGGATAACTTTGTGGCGACTGACGGTCCCACAGTTGTGTTTGGTGACAATTCTACTGGCCAAACTGAAGGATATGGCTCTCTTTCTAATGGGCTGATCAAGTTCACTAAGGTTGCTTATGTGAATGGATTAAAACACAATCTGATCAGCATCAGTCAACTGTGTGATGCTGACTACAAGGTTATCCTTGATAAGCATCAAGGCACAGTTATTAACATCAATAAAGAGGTAGTCTTGGTAGCTTCTAGGAAAAGTGATATCTACTTGGTAGATTTCACTCCTGTCAAAACTGACAGTGAGACCTGCTTCTTTTCTAAAGCTGCCTCTCAAATCAACTGGTTATGGCACAAGCGTATGTCGCATGTGAATTTCAAAACCATAAATTCTCTCGCCAAGAAAAATCTAGTTCGAGGCCTTCCTCCTCTCACTTATGAGAAGGACAGGCTCTGTGGTGCTTGTGAAAAAGGTAAAAGCCACCGAGCCACCTTCAAAACTAAACAAGCCAATTCAATAAATGGCTGCTTCCATCTTCTTCACATGGATCTCTTTGGTCCAGTAAATGTCCAAAGTCTAAGGGGTAGCAGATACACCTTAGTCATCGTGGATGAATATTCACGATATACTTGGACAATATTTCTTCATTCTAAGAGTGATGCTGCTGAGGAAATAATCAATTTCATTAAAAAGATGGAAAACCTTAACAACATTCGTGTTAAAGAACTCAGAAGCGATCATGGCACTGAGTTCAGAAACCACACTCTTGAGAACTTTTGTGCTGATCAAGGGATTAGACAAAACTTCTCTTCTGTTCGTACTCCTGAGCAAAATGGAGTGGCTGAAAGGAGAAACAGAACTCTCATTGAAGCTGCCAGGACCATGCTCAGTGAGTCTTCTCTTCCTAGCAAATTTTGGGCTGAAGCAGTTAGTACTGCTTGCCACACTCAAAATAGGTGTCTTATTGTCAAGCGACATGACAAGACTGCCTATGAAATTCTTAAGGGCAAGAAACCCCAAATTGGATACTTCCATGTCTTTGGGTGTCCTGTTTTCATCCTAAATGATAAGGATCATCTGGGTAAGTTTGATCCCAAAGCTGATGATGGCTACTTTCTGGGATACTTCTTCTATTAGTAAAGCTTTCAGAGTTTTTAATACTCGCACTCAAAAAGTAGATGAATCAATTCATGTTACTTTTGATGAAAGTTGTTCAGCTCTAGGTGATCTTTCAAGTCAATCATCTGCTGAAGTAATCTTCAGCGATCTAGCTGATCCTCCAGCAGAGTCAGCGACTCATAATGATGTTGCTGACTCACCTAATGCTGACAATCACTCTTCAGCAAATGATGAGTACATTGCTGCTCACATTTATCCAGTTGAGCCTCTTCTTAGGACAGTTAATGCCACTTCCATTAATGTTCCTCCCTCAACTGAACCTCAAGATGCTGACAGTGTCGCTGAGGAAACCTTTCATGATGCCTCAGCGAATCCTCTTTCAGGAGACGCTGAGGATGACAATCCTCAGCAAGAGGTACCCACTGTTCTCAGTGACCCTCCTGTCAGCAACTCTGGACCCTCTCTAACCATTGATCTTCTATTATTCTCTTACACCAAATGATCCTACCCACCACTTATCCGCTTGTCAATCATTCTTCTATTCACACACCAGCACTTCAAATGGACTGCTGATCACCCTCTTGACCATGTGATTGGTAATCCACACAATGGTGTCCAAACTCGCTCAGCGACAAGTAATACTTGTCTCTATGTCAATTTCTTGTCTCAAATTGTGCCCAGCAATATTGGCGAAGCCATGGCTGATCCTTCTTGGGTGGAAGCCATGCAAGAAGAACTGACACAATTTAAAAGACAACATGTTTGGTTCCTTGTTCCTCCTCCCTATAAAGAACCCATTGGCACTCGATGGGTTTATAGAAATAAGATGGATGAAGCTGGTGTAGTCATCAGAAACAAGGCAAGACTGGTTGCACAAGGTTATACTCAAGCTGAAGGCATTGATTATGATGAAACCTTTTCTCCAGTCGCTCGTCTTGAAGCCATTCGTCTCTTTCTTGCTCATGCTGCTTACAAAGGCTTCATTGTCTATCAAATGGACGTCAAGAGTGCCTTCTTAAATGGTGCTCTTGATGAAGAAGTCTATGTTAAGCAGCCTCCTGGCTTTGAGGATCCAAAGCATCCTTACTATGTCTACAAGCTAAATAAAGCCTTATATGGTCTTAAACAAGCTCCTCGAGCTTGGTATGACACATTGTCTACCTTCCTTCTTGACCATGGCTTTCGTAGAGGAACCATAGACAACACTCTCTTCATCTACAAGCATAAAGGTGATGTTCTGTATGTGCAGATTTATGTCGATGACATTATCTTTGGTTCCTTATCCACAAAACTCTGTCGAAAGTTCAGTTCTCTTATGTCTAGCACTTTCGAAATGAGTATGATGGGTGAATTAACCTTCTTTTTGGGGTTACAAATTAAGCAGCTTCCCTCTGGAATATTTATCAATCAAGAAAAATATATTCGGGACATGTTGCATAAATTTGACTTCACCCATGTCACTCCAAAGGGAACTCCCATGTCCCCTCCTAATAATCTCCATGCTGACCCAACTGGTAAGCATGTGAATCCCACTCACTATAGAGGCATGATTGGCTCTTTAATGTATCTCACAGCGAGTCGTCCAGACATCATGTTTGCAACATGTCTTTGTGCTCGCTATCAAGCCTCTCCTCGTGAGTCTCATCTTCTTGCTGTCAAGCGTATCTTTAAATATCTTAAGGGTACTCCCACGCTGGGTCTATGGTACCCAAAAGACTCCAACTTTGATCTTGTTGGATATTCTGACTCAGACTATGCTGGGTGCATGCTTGATCGCAAAAGCACCAGTGGTGGATGTCAACTGTTGGGGGGGAAGCTGACTAGTTGGACTAGTAAAAAGCAACATACAGTTTCCATCTCCACAGCTGAGGCAGAATATGTCTCCCAAATTCTTTGGATGAAGCATCAGCTTGCTGATTATGATTTGGAATACTCCAAAATTCCAATCATGTGTGATAATACAAGTGCCATTGCTATTACACACAACCCTGTTCAGCACTCTAAAACTAAGCATATTGATATTCGATATCACTTTATTCGTGATCATGTCATGAAAGGTGATATTGAAATCTATTTCATTCCAACTGATGATCAAATCGCTGACATTTTTACTAAACCATTGGATGAAACTAGATTCAAACTGCTTGTCAGCAAGTTGGGAATGCTGAATGGGGAATCAGCAACATGATTTATCATGTTAGCTAGCTCAGCGAGTTTAAGTCTGTCTTGCTCGCTGATCTCAAAGCAATGAAGAGCTTAAAGTCTTCATCTAGTCCAGCAGCAAACGGCTCTGGTAAAGACATATCAAATCCGTTTATCCCTGTTGCTTTGGGAAAAAGCAAAATAAAAGCAATGGAGAGCTAAAAGTCTTCATCTAGTCCATTAGCAAACGGCTATGGTAAAGACTTCTTAAATCCGTTGATCCCTGTTGCTTTGGGAAAAAGCAAAATAAAAGCAATGGAGAGCTAAAAGTCTTCATCTAGTCCATTAGCAAACGGCTATGGTAAAGACATCTTAAATCCGTTGATCCCTGTTGCTTTGGGAAAAAGCAAAATAAAAGCAATGGAGAGCTAAAAGTCTTCATCTAGTCCAGTAGCAAACGGCTCTGGTAAAGACTTCTTAAATCCGTTGATGGCTGATAGTTTGCCAAAAACTGTAGTCAGCGACCAACGTTTGTTGTGAAGTCGCTGACAAAGTATTAGACATGCTGAGCATATCCCAGCATGAGGTCTTTCTTAATAATTGAATGTTCTCGGCATCCAAACTTCTTTTCTCAAAAGGGTGCTGAAGTAAAAAGCATTTAATTGTGTTAAATATCTTTTTAAACCTTAATTTCTTATTTAATAAAACATAGGATATTTTCTGAAACTAAGTGTTTGAGAAGTAACTATGTGGGTGACGTGGCAAAATTTTAACCACATGTTTTAAAAGTCAAACTGAAAGGTCACCTCGATTTCTTCCTTGATCACGTCATTTGTCTGCACATGACTGTTACTGTGCATCTGATTGACAGGTTACAATGCACAATACGGCGCACACTCAAGTATTTTTGGATAAAATTTCTTTTCCTTTTATTTAAACGTTACTCTCAAAATCTTTTTATATTATATATATGTACGTATCGTATGCGTATATATGTATATATACAAAATAGTTGTTGATTACAACTGTTCCACAGTTTGAAAAAGAGGAGAGAGAAATCCATGTTGTAAGATCGTGGCCCACCACCATACCCTATATATACAACCTCACTCTCACAACCTTATTTTCACGCTTCCATATAACTATTCACTTTCTCTCAAATCAAATATCTCTCTCCATCTGTTCATCTTCTTTCATAAATTCTTTCATCTTCTTCTCAACCAAATCAATGGCTTCTTCATCTCAAATCCCTCAACAACAAGAAAATGTTGAGATCCCTTCTTCTTCCGCCGACACTCAAAATCCACCGGTTCCTGAACCACAAGCTCAGGAACAAGAACCGATCACATACTTAAATTCTATCGAGTATGTACCTGTTAACGTCACCAAATCCTCCAAAGTTTCTTTCCCCCCTTCTCAAATTGTTGTGAAATCCAACAATCATATTGGCACATCTGAGTTGCCAAAAGATTCTAAAGGATACAAGCCCATGTTGGACTTTATCCATGCCTCTCCTGCCAATCACTGCATTATGGCAGATCCAGAGAAGATTTTCGTTCATCTTCTCCGAGAGTTCTGGTGGACTTGTGAGTATGACGATGAAACCAAGTTCATCACTGGTACTGTTCGTCAGGGGGAAGAAGTCGATAACAATTACTCCAGCGTCTCTCCGTCAAACCCTTCGGTTTCCACAAGAAACTGAAGAAATTAAATTTGTGGTAGCAGCCAGTGATGTTGAGTGGAAGAATTGGTTGCCTTCCATCGGGTATAACTACAACTTGAAGACCCCTCCGGCTATCCCAAGCAATCCTTTAAAGCAAAATCTTCCTGGGATATGGAGAGTCTTGTTCACCCATGTTATTCAGTGCATGGGTGGAAATTCTGGGTCATACAATCAGGCATCAGCAACATCGATGCCCATAATCCATGCCCTCGCTGAAGGACGGTTTGTGGATTATGCCCTGCTGATCTTCAATGACATGAAGATTAAGATCAGCATGAACAACAGATCTCATACAGTGCCATTCACCAGGATCTTTTCTCTCATCTTCAAAGAGGCGCTGGGAGATGAATATGAGCTGCCCAAGGCCTCAACAATACCAATAGCAAGGGTGGGCAACAACATATACAAGCAGCCAGCTGAACACTTGGTTGCACGCCTCACTGCACATATGAAAGAGGTACTCTTCTCTCTAAACTCTTCTTTATACCCCAAAGACAGCGACTGGGAGGCAGCACTTCTTTCTGATGAAGTGGCTGATACGGTCGTTGTGGATGCTCAAATGCCTTTAGAGGCTGGCTCGCTGGCAAACCCCCCAGCGACCTCCAAAGCCTCCAAAAAGACCAAAGCTAAATCCAAGGCAGCATCCTCAACTCAAAATTTACAATCTTCACCCTCCGCTGACGTCCCAAAACGTAAGCGGAGTGTATCAAAGGGCAACCCCAAGGTTAGGAAGTCCACAGCGCCCATGGACACTAGTACCCAAGCCACCCCATCAGCAGCCTCCCAACAGGTTGTTGACGAGTTAAATGGGAACAGCAGGCAGCCACCTCAAACTTCTGTAGGCGAGGTTGGTGAAGATATTGGGTCACCCCAACCCACTAGAGGTCAAAGTCCAACTCCACCCCCAAATAATTCCCCTCCTTCTTCTCAAATACCCTCTGAGTCGTTGACAGCAGCCAGATCACAGGTGATGCTAGAGTCAACAAATTCTACGGCCGATGATGTCTTGGTGGAACAACACACTGAGACTGAGGCACCAGGTTCCCTTACCCCTCCTCCTTCTATTGTCTTGGAAACTGTTTGTGCAGGGACTGAGACAAATATCTTACCAAGTGGAAATGAAACTGATGAAGATCTGGGCAGTGAGTTTGACCTCCAAGATGATGATGCTGAAATCACACTCGCTGCCGCAGAAGAGAGTGAAGAAGAGGCCAATGTTAGTGGTTTCTTGGCAGAAGACTTGGGATATTTGCTGATCTCCTCTCCTCCTACTGAATTTGAGGATATCCCAGAGTCGTTGGCTGATATGCCTCCTCCACCATGCTACTCTCCAAGGCCCACAGCTTCCCATGAACAAGTTGGCCATTTTGGAGAGTATGTGCCTGAATTGAATAATGTTGAGCTTCAGCGAAGGGTGCAATACTGTCACCTTCAAAGAATCAAGCCAACAATTTATGTTGAGGTGGAAGAACTTGATGATGAAATAATCATGGAAGTGCCACCATTGCACCACCCAGACTTTTTCAGGGTTCCTTGTTCTAAGTACCCTGTTTCCTTGAAGGCACTCAAGGTTCCTTCTGCTGATAAAGAACTCACCACTGCTTTTACTGCTGTCAATGTGCCTGGCCTCGATTATGTTGAAACTCGTCAGCTGCAAGAATTGTTGACAAGAGTGCAAATCTGCCAAAGCCAAGGAAATAGACATGGTTACTTATATGCCTGGTTGGTTGATAAGGTAGCTGAATTGCACTTTGGTGCATTGGACAAGTTTCAAGAGTTGGCAGCTGGAAATGAAATTTTGAAAGATGAGTTGGCCACTCTTCAAGGCATGGTGTTTGGCATCACCAAGAATCAAGTTACTGACACCAGGACTCATGAAAAATTATTTCGAAGAAATCAAACATTGCTGAATGAAAGCATGAAAAAGGTCAGCACCTCTAATTCTTCTATCTCTGCTTCGCTTGACAAGTTGAAAGATGAAATCAAGTCAGCGAAGACATCTGCTGAGATGCCTGGCCTCTTGTCATCACTTGAACAAGTTTCCCAATCCAACATTCTCTTCACTGCTCAACTTCATAAACTCACTCACACCGTTTCCTTCTTCTCTAAACAACAAGATGATTTCCTCACTACTCTCACCAAAGAAATCTCTTCACTTAAAACTCAATCATCTCAATCGACTCCTTCCCAAGCCGCTGCTGATAAGAAATTGCTTGAAGAATTCTATCAGCAGGCAAAAAAAACTTGAAGAAGAGGTGGGATCCCTTAAAGGCATGATGAAGGAGATGCTGGGTCTCCTCAAGAAAGAAAAAGTGGAAGTAGCTAGTTCCTCAGCTACTTCCAAGGGGGAGAAAATTTGAGGAGGATCCAGCAACTAAATGTTACAAGTAATGCTCCCCACACTGAAAATGTTGATGATGCTGAGATGGTTGATGAACCGGCAGCAAACATTGAGGGGGAGCAAACAACAAAAACAACAATTGCTGAGAAGGTTGTTGAACCGGCAGCAAGTTGAGGGGGAGCAAGCTGAGAAGGTTGTTGAACCGACAGCTGAAGAAAAGGAAAAGTTGTTGCTGAGAATGTGCCAGCAAAACCCAATTAATGTCTCTACCTTCAAGCCTACCGTTGACTTCCACGCTGCCCTTGAAAAGAAATATGCTGATAAGGGTAAGGCAGCGATTGCTGAAAAAGCAAGCCACCCAAAGTTCCAACCACAGCAAGAGAACAACAAGAAAAGTTAATGGCTGGAGCTTTCCCTAAGCCTTCACCATCTCAAAAGACAACTGCTGAACTTACTCCTGAAGAGGTTGTACTTCAGGAGGAGCTGAAACAAAAGAAAAGAGAAGAAGAGCTCTCACAAAAGTTTATAAGCGAGCAGATTGTTGGTGACAGCTTGAAGATGCTGATGATGAAAAAGAAAAAGAGAGAAGAAGAGCTCTCACAAAAGTTTATAAGCGAGCAGATTGTTGGTGAAGAGCTTGAAGATGCTGATGATGAAACAAAGAGATTGGCTCAGCAATCTGGTGGATTGGCAGCCTTGAAAAAGAATGAAGAAAAGTTTTTGCCAAAAGAACGAAAACTTTTGAAGAAGGACAGGCGACCTACCTCAAATCAAGAGAGGTGAGGCAAAGGAAAGAGGAGATCTTGTCAGTCAAGGTCTCTTACCCAACAAGGAATGAATCTGAGCCTCCAAAGAAAAGGTGCCCAAGTTGTATACTCTGAAAAATGTTACTAAAGATACACTTGGGCCAACTGAATGGATCAAAATTTACAAGCTGGTCAAGGACAAGACAACTGTGAGTTAAACCATTGATCAAGATGGCAGGTGAGCAGATTAAGCACATATATGAAATGGAAAGAAAATACAAGATCAAGGACTCTTTGCTCAGCTCTGCCATACATCCTTTTCCTCCTCCTTCTCCCCAGCGACCAAGAACTGGTGTTAAGAGATCAGCTTCTGAAGCTTATTCTTCTTAGCTCCCCACTATACTCAGAAGGGTTCCCAAGTCTGATATAGATGAGGAGCCACTGCTTAATCTGAAGATGCCTTCCAGAACTCTCTTTATGGATGGTGTGTATGATAAGAAGCTGGGAGGTTTCTGTTTTTGCAATGTCCATGGTCATGAACTCTTCTTCAGGACCAATGAAATTGGAATTGCTCCTTCTGCCTTCCTTTTGAAAATAAGGAAGTATTGTGCTCAGTCTTCCAATGATCCCGAATTTATAAGACTGATTGATCAAGAACTGCTGAAGCCTGAAAGACAACAAGACAGAGCTTTCATCGAGGCCAAGCAAGAGTCACAATGGGATTAAGTAGACTTGTAATCTTTGTAATGCTGCTTGTTGTAAAGTTGTTTGTCAAATATTCCCTCATTTCAATTTCTAATTCTTGTAAGTTCAAGCGACTTACACTCAGCAAAGTCTCCTCAGCGAATAGGGGGAGATTGTTGAGTCATGGATTCGCTGAAGACTTGCTGAGTCAAATACTCGCTGAAAGACTCAGCGAGAGGTTTCTTCAGCGAGCTCTCAGCGATCATTATCTTCGAGTTAAAGGATAAGTTCAATGACTCACCGCCATGTCTTGTAAGTCAAATATGGGCGGGAAGATGAAGATAAGAAGGCTGGTCCCAAGGACACGTGTTGATAGATCAAGATGGAGCCATGTGACCTTGTACCATTTTGGTACTAAGGTATTTCTCTTTCATGCCGTTTTGGGAAACAAACAAGATGAAGAAAAGAGAACTCTGCAGATCTGATTTATCCACCAATAGATAGTTGACAACCTTCATGTGTCAACATCTATTGGGTTGTCAATGTGATGTCTCTTCTCTCCTATATAAAGCATCACTTGACCTAGCCGCCACCTTTGTTGGTTTGTTCTACAATTGTCACTTTGTGTGTTTTTCTCTCATTGTAGAACTGTTAAGTTTTTGTGTGTGTCAAAAACTTAACATATATTTTCTCTTTTCCTTCTTTGTAAACCGACCATGTATTCACTGTTTAATTAATATACTTATGATTAAACGTGTTTACATTCTTGTCTTACATTCTTAGTGTAATTTACATTAGTTGTTTAATTACATAATCATTGCAAACTTGGGACTTTCAGTATATATATATTAAAAAAAACAAAAGGCTGCCATGTTTATAATTTAGATGTACATTTTAACATCAGAAGGAGTCTACCATTTCTTCACAATGCTGAAACAATGGTCACATACAGACTTCAAATATTCTATTTAACTCGTATTTTGATTGCGGATACTGTTGTCTAACTTTGGGTTGGCACTCAAAAATTCCCAGTTTGATGGTCAACAAAGACAAACCCATTTGGAGCTGTATCCAGAACTACTTGTTTTAGCCCGACTCATTTCAACCCTAAAACCAAACTGCCCAGATTACCACATCTATAAAAAACTGAAGTTCCATAAATCCATAATTCATGCTACTACAGTCTATCTAATGGCAACCAGAAAGTTGTTATTAAGCCAAATGAAAATCATCTTAAACAAGAGGCATTCAGTACTATCAACAAGAGGCATTCAGTACTATCAACTTTAGTATAGTTACACCTAGATAGCAGTTAAAAATGCAAGTAAATTAATGACCCACTTGCAAGAAGACTTAAAGATTTAAATCGGAACAACGAAAATTGAATATTAGTACCTGAGTCCGCAGTTTGAATTCAGCAGCAAGATCTTCCAAGGGAACACATTTCTGTTTCTGCACATGGAGTCATAGACCATAACAACAGTAACTAATAAGACCGTATAATCATGGTTATTGTAACACCCCAAAGTTTTTAAGGTAAAGAAATTAACCCCTTTTTATAGTTTTGACATTAAATTAATTTCCTAGTATTTTATTTTTGGATATGGGGTTAAATTAGTTGGAACTTTAGCGGATAGCGGGTATTTTTCCCCTCAAAATATGAAATGGGGCGTGGCACACCATTAGGCTGCCAGCCAAGTCTTTCCCTCCTTACTCATAATTCCACTACCATCTTCTTCAAGCTTCTTATTCATTCCCAACCTAACTCTAATCATATCCTTCATGCAATTCAAGTAATCCATCCAAGAATCATAACAACAATAACCTTATATTATCTAAGAAATTGAAGGGTTAGGGTTTGTGGGATAGGGGTGGTGGCCGAAAATTGTAGGAGGAAGAAGAGGGAGGAGATTGAGAATTGAATCTTAATCTTTTATCTTTCATTCTTGAGGTATTGATTTCCATTAATCTAGTTTTTACTTGTTATTGACAATTAGGGTTCTTGAGAATCTTCAATTTGGGGGTTTTTGATAGAAATTGAGTTTTATGTAAATTACCCCCAAATTCTTGTATAACCTAGTTTGTCATTGAGTTGTATGATAAGTTTAACTAAGAAATATATTTGTTAACTTGATAATGTTGATTTGTGAGAAATGTTGATTTTCACTAATTGATGAAGTGATGATGAAAATAGTGGATTGAGCTATCTAGTGATTTATTGATAATGAAAGCAACTCAATGACAAATGAGATGGGTTTGAATTAGGAAGGCTAGTGAATGATATGAAAGACTAAGTTGAGTTAGTCAAGATAGTGAATGTAAGCTTATATGCATATTATGATGTGATTATAGGTTGAAGCTTGTATTTGTGCATTGACATTATATCGAGTTGTTGTTCAAGTCGCGGAGGAGGTGAGTATATTTGCATACCTTTATGTATACGTTGGGTCGATTTTCCATATGATGATGGATTTCATGTATGGAAATCGATTTGGCGTTAAAGCCCATGTGGGGCAAAATGATAATGGGGCCTAAGAATCCCTTGTGTATGAGGCCTAAGAACCTCTTGATATGTGATTTATGGGGCCTAAGAATCCCTTGTGAATGAGGCCTAAGAACCTCCGGGGCCTAAGAATCCCGATATGTGATATTGATTGTGTTGATTTGCTTATATGGATCCATGTATAGCGTTAAAGTACAAAGGTGAGTATGTAAGTATGGCACGACGGTGTCATAGGTTACATATAATAGTCCTTTGTGCGTTGCCCTCCTTCGTGTTCATAAATGTATGCAAGTATATTCACTAAGCATTCGCTTACGTTTTAGTTGTTTCCCTTTTTCATATAGGCGGTTCCGGAAGAAGGAACTAGGTTCTTGTTGATTGAAGTTGAATAGAAGAAAGTTGCTTTTGAAGGACTTAAAGGTATAGCCATTCTTAGAAGAATGGTGTTTTTGGTAGATACTTAGATATCCCTCCTCATCATGGCTCTTGACACTTGGATGTTTTGGTAATCATGTTCTTGGTACATTTCAGTAAATTTGGTCATATGTGAGTCTTTTGGGGTTGCAAAAGCTTGTATGGTTATTTTGATCAAATGCCAACTTGGGCAATTGACCCATTTGATGGCAATTGTAAATGTGAATTGTGTTTGGATGTCAAACTATGTTTGTAGTGGTGTTTTATATAAGATGAACTATGAATTATGGTCTAATGAGGTTTGGATTTGAGTTGGATGAGTTGCAAGTTGATTTAAGTGTCTAGATGTGGTTTTTGAGAAATCTGGGCTCCCACTGCGGCTCAGTGGGGATGAATCCTCCCACTGCGGCTCAGTGGAATATCTCTGGAAAACTTTTGTTTCTGTCCCGGTCTTGACTGCGGCGCAGTGGGGGATGAATCCTCCCACTGCGGCTCAGTGGAATATAAAAAAAAAAAAATTCTAGATTCTTTTCATAAACGAGTCAAGTCTTTCAAGTGGTATCAGAGCCGAGGTTTAAGGGATTTAGGTATTCCCTCGTTTAGTGAATGCCTAGACTTAAACCTTAGACATGACTTGACCTTAAGTGTTCGATAATTTTATATGGGACCCGAAAGAGTGTTTGATGATGTTAGCTTACAAACTTGCTAGTATTAAAGCACAATAAGGCCGGCATTATTGTGATTGAAGTACTAACAAATTTATAAACTAACCGCATCAAACTTTGGAACGGTCTAGTATAAAGTTGTAGGTTTCGGCTTGTGGTTCATAGAATTTAGAGATAGATTTTGTGTTTAAATCCTTTTACCTACTCTTATTATAGTATGGCTGAGCAACACAACCTCGAGGAGACTGAATATAACCGAAGGAATGAAGAAGAGCAAGTATTTCCCGAAGGTAGTATGGACATATCGGATCAAATAGGAAGAGCTCTTGAGAAATATTCCTCTGTTTTACTCAAGAAACTTAATGATACTATGGAAGGAGCTATGAATAATCATATAGCTCAAATGATTAGGGAAGAAGTGGCCATCAATGTACAAAGGGAATTTGAGAAGAGGGATGGCAAGGATAAGGGTAAGAAAACCGATGATGAGAGGGATGTAGAAGTGACGGGGGAGAAGATTTACAAGAAGAAATTCACTTTTAGGGACTTCGAAGTATGTCACCCACCCGAGTATCACGGTAACCGTGATCCCATAGTTTGCACAAGATGGGTATCGGAAATTGAAGGAGCCTTTCGTACTAGCCAATGTCCTTCGCATCTTAAGGTGGTATTTGCGGTGGGCATGCTTCGTGATAGTGCGAAAAGATGGTGGGATGGTTTGTTGACTGTGAAAGGTGAAGTGATGGCACAAGTTGAATGGCCCGAATTCAAAGACATGTTCTTCAAAGAATTTAGATCGGAGGCGGAAGTAACCAAATTGAGAAGTGAATTTCTCAATGATGGTCAAGGGAATCTTAGTGTGAATGAGTTTCGTTCACGATTCTTGGATAAAGCTCAATTTTGTCCAGAATTTCTAGAAAAAGATCATTTGCTCAAGGAGCAATTCTACTTAAAATTGAGGAAGAACATAAGGGAGAAGATAAGTCTACGTCAAATGGAGTCCTTCTCCATGTTGGCGGATGTAGCTAGAGACCACGAAATTGAACAAACAAGAATCGATGAAGGAGATGTAAAAAGGAGGCATGAAGATAATAATAACTCTCCGAATAAGCGGTTCAAACAAGAGAGTGGTTCCGGTAATAACCCTCCAAGAAGAAACATTCCCTTTTGTCGTCAATGCAAGAAAAATCACTCCGGGGTATGTAGGGCGACGGAAAAAGGGTGTTATAATTGTGGGAAACCGGGGCACGTGAGCCGTGATTGCAAGTCCAAACCAAACAAGCCCCTTTGGTGTTTTAAATGCTTTAAAGACGGACACATGAAGAGTTCTTGCCCATTGTTGACCGATGAAGAAAGACAAGAGGAAAGACGACGGGAGGCGGAGAGGAGGAACGCTCAAACTCAAGGCAATCAAAGGGGTAGAGCATTCCAACTAAATGTGGAGCAAGCAAAGGAGGACAATGATGTTGTCACAGGTACATTTCTAGTACATGGTATCCCAATGCGAACTTTATTTGATTCTGGAGCTAATAGATCTTTTGTAGCTACTAGAATCACATATGCTATTCCTCGTCCTAAATCTAAATTAGATGCTCCATTACAAGTTGAAGTAGGAAATGGTAAAGTTGAATTGGTTGATGATGTGCTTTGTGATTGTGAGATTAAAATTGACTCGGATGTTTTTCAAGCCAATTTAATTCCTTTTCCTTTGGGCGAGTTCGACATTATCTTAGGGATGGATTGGTTAAGTGTTCATAATGCTATCATCGTGTGTGATGAAAAGGCGATTCGGTTGAAGACTTCTAAGGGTGAAGAGTTGGTTGTGTATGGCGATAGGAAGGAGCGTTCAATATCCGTTTGTACTTTTGCCCGTGCTCAACGTTATTTGACTCATGGGTGTCAAGCCTATCTTGCTCACATCGTTGAGGTTGAGAAGAATTCCCTATCTATTGAAGATATTTCTATTGTTCGTGAATTTACCGATGTTTTTCCCGAGGACTTGCCGGGTGTTCCTCCCGAAAGGCAAGTTGAATTCTCTATTGATTTAATTCCGGGGGCTAACCCCATTGCTAAAGCTCCTTACCGTTTAGCTCCAACGGAAATGCAAGAAATGATGAAGCAACTCCAAGAATTACTTGATAAAGGTTTCATTCGACCTAGTAATTCTCCTTGGGGTGCACCGGTTCTTTTTGTCAAAAAGAAGGATGGAAGCATGCGTATGTGCATTGATTATCGCGAACTCAACAAGGTGACCGTCAAGAACAAATACCCTTTGCCTAGAATTGACGATCTATTCGATCAACTTCAAGGAGCTTCGTATTTTTCTAAAATAGATCTTCGATCAGGTTATCATCAACTCAAAGTACGTGATGAAGATATTCCTAAAACCGCTTTCCGTACTCGTTATGGTCATTTTGAATTTGTTGTCATGCCTTTTGGTCTTACAAATGCTCCCGCGGCTTTCATGGATCTCATGAACCGTGTTTGCCGCCCTATGCTTGATAAGTCCGTGATCGTTTTCATTGACGATATTCTCATCTATTCCAAAAGTTCATCCGATCATGAAGTTCATTTACGAGAGGTGCTGGAGACATTACGTAAAGAGAAACTCTATGCCAAATTCTCTAAATGTGAATTTTGGTTAAGAGAAGTACAATTTCTTGGCCATGTTGTTAATAGTGAAGGAATTATGGTAGACCCGGCCAAGATTAGTGCGGTGATGAAGTGGGAGCAACCTAAGAATCCATCGGAGATTAGAAGTTTCCTTGGTCTAGCGGGCTATTACCGTCGTTTTATTCAAGATTTCTCTAAAATAGCTTCCCCTTTGACCAAGTTGACTCGAAAGAATATCAAGTTTGAATGGAAAGGCGAACAAGAATTGGCCTTCCAACAACTTCGAGAGAAACTAAGTCAAGCACCGGTTCTTGTTTTGCCCGACGGCTTAGAAGACATGGTGGTGTATTGTGATGCATCATCTAATGGCCTTGGTTGTGTTCTTATGCAACGAGGTAAAGTCATTGCCTATGCTTCAAGACAATTGAAAGAACATGAAAAACGATATCCTACTCATGATTTAGAGTTAGCGGCGGTTGTCTTTGCTTTGAAAATTTGGCGCCATTACCTTTATGGAGTCAAGATTACCATCTATTCCGATCATAAAAGCCTCAAGTACTTCTTTGAGCAAAGAGACCTCAACAATCGCCAACGAAGATGGCTAGATCTTTTGAAAGATTATGATTGCGAGATCTTGTATCATCCCGGGAAAGCTAATGTTGTAGCGGAAATCTTTGTTCTTCTTTATCAACATTACTCAAACACTCGGGTCAACTTCTTGGCCAAAAAATCGTCAGAAAATGTACCAAATGGACGCGCAACCTGCTAAGAACCTGAAAGCACTAACAAACACCATAAACGCGCCAAATGCATACAAAATCAACTCAAAACACATACGAAAAAGGCCAATAATGATGTGGGCGATCTATATAAATTGGTCACATCAATGGTCATGAACTCTTCTTCAGGACCAATGAAATTGGAATTGCTCCTTCTGCCTTCCTTTTGAAAATAAGGAAGTATTGTGCTCAGTCTTCCAATGATCCAGAATTTATAAGACTGATTGATCAAGAGTTGTTGAAGCCTGAAAGACAACAAGATAGAGCATTTATCGAGGCCAAGCAAGAATCTCAATGGGATTAAGTAGTCTTGTAATCTTTGTAATGCTGCTTATTGTAAAGGTGTTTGTCATATATATAAAATCAGCATTCCCTCATTTCAATTTCTAATTCTTGTAAGTTCAAGCGACTTACACTCAGCAAAGTCTCCTCAGCGAATAGGGGGAGATTGTTGAGTCATGGATTTGCTGAAGACTTGCTGAGTCAAGTACTCGCTGAAAGACTCAGCGAGAGGTTTCTTCAGCGAGCTCTCAGCGATCATTATCTTCGAGTTAAAGGATAAGTTCAATGACTCACCGCCATGTCTTGTAAGTCAAATATGGGCGGGAAGATGAAGATAAGAAGGCTGGTCCCCAAGGACACGTGTTGATAGATCAAATGAAGACATGTGACCTTGTACCATTTTGGTACTAAGGTGTTTCTCTTTCATGCCGTTTTGGGAAAGAAACAAGATGGCAAACAGAGATGTCTGAAGACCAGTCTTACACACCAATAGATAGTTGACAACCTTCATGTGTCAACATCTATTGGGCTGTCAATGTGATGCGTTGTCTCTCCTATATAAAGCATCACTTGACCTAGCCGCAACCTCAGTTGGTTTAGTTCTACAATTGTCACTTTGTGTGTTTTTCTCTTATTGTAGAATTGTTAAGTTTTGTGTGTGTCAAAAACTTAACATATATTTTCTCTTTTCTTTCTTTGTAAACCGACCATGTATTCACTGTTTAATTAATGAGACATATGATTAAACGTGTTTACATTCTTGTCTTACATTCTTAGTGTAATTTACATTAGTTGTTTAATTACATAATCGTTGCAAACTTGGGACTTTCATATATTTTCTCTCCATTTCATGAATATGCTTAATCTGCTCACCTGCCATCTTGATCAAGGGTTCGTAATTCATAGCTGTCTTGTCCTTGACCAGCTTGTAAATTTTATCCATTCAGTTGGCCCAAGTGTATCTTTAGTAACATTTTTCAGAGTATACAACTTGGGCATTCCTTTTCTTTGTAGGATAAGATTCATCCCTTGTTGGGTTAGAGAGACCTTGACTGACATGATCTCCTCTTTCCTTTGCCTCACCTCTCTTGATTTGAGGTAGGTCGCATGTCCTTCTTCAAAAGTTTTCGTTCTTTTGGCAAAGAACTTTTCTTCATTCTTTTTCAAGGCTGCCAATCCACCAGATTGCTGAGCCAATCTCTTTGTTTCATCATCAGCATCTTTCAATTCTTCACCAACAATCTGCTCACTTATAAATTTTTGAGTAAGCTCTTCTTCTCTTTTCTTCTGTTTTAGCTCCTCCTGAAGTACAACCTCTTCAGGAGTAAGTTCAGCAGTTGTCTTTTAAGATGGTGAAGGCTTAGGGAAAGCTCCAGCCATTAATTTTTCTTGTTGTTCTCTTGCTGTGGTTGAACTGGGTGGCTTGCTTTGAGTAGCCACAGCTGCCTTACCCTTATCAGCATATTTCTTTCAAGGGCAGCGTGGAACTCAGCGGTAGGCTTGAAGATAGAGACATTGATTGGTTTTGCTGGCACATTCTCAGCAACAACTAGTTTTTCAACTCTCGCTGGCACCTTTTCTTTTTCAACTTCAGCTGCCGGTTCAATAACCTTCTCAGCTTGCTCCCCCTCAATACTTGCTGCCGGTTCAACAACCTTCTCAGCAATTGTTGTTTTTGTTGTTTGCTCCCCCTCAACGTTTGCTGCCGGTTCATCAACCATCTCAGCATCACCAATGTTTTCAGTGAGGGGAGCTTGGGGAACAGTTTCAACATTAGTTGCTGGATCCTCCTCAATATTTTTCTCCCCCTTGGAAGTAGCTGAGGAACTAGCTACTTCCACTTTATCTTTCTTGAGGAGGCCCAGCATTTCAACCATCATGCCCTTCAGATTTCCAACCTCTTTTTCAAGCTTCTTGGTACGGTGGACAGATTCTTCAAGTAGCTTTTTGTCAACAGCTACTTGGAAAGGAGTATGAGAGAAGATTTTGTCTTTGAGAGAAGTAATTTCTTGGGTGATAGAAGTTTGAAAATCATCTTGGTGTTTGGAGAAAGAGGAGACAGTGTTGTGTAATTGATGGAGATGAGCGGTGAAGAGAATGTTTGATTGAGAGAGTTGTTCTAGAGATGACAAAAGACCAGGAATTTCAGCGACTTTGGCTGATTTAGCCACTTCCTCCTTTAGTTATCAAGCGAAGCAGAAATAGAAGTGTTGGAAGTACTGACCCTTTTCATGGAAGCATGAAGAAGATTCTGATTGCGCTGAAGAAGGCGTTCATGGGACAAGGTTTCTGAATGCTGAGCCTTTGTGATGCCAAATACTGTCTTTAAGACCAGCTCATCTTTCAAAATTTCATTTCCAGCTGCTAGCTCTTGAAACTTGGCTAATGCATCAAGGTTCAGTTCAGCTACCTTATCAACCAACCAGGCATATAAGTACCCATGCATGTTCCCTTGACTTTGGCAAATCTGCACCCTTCTCAATAATTCTTGCAACTGGTATGTTTCAGCATAGTCCAAACCAGGCAAGTTAACAGCAGTGAAAACAGTGGTTGCTTCTTTGGGAGATGGAACTCGAAGATCCTTTAGTGACACTGGATACTTAGAACATGGAAGGCCAAAGAAATCAGGGTGATGCAATGGTGGCACTTCCATGATTATTTCATCATCAACTTCTTCCACCTCAACATAAATTCCTGGCTTGATTCTTTGAAGTTGACAGTATAGCACCCTTCGCTGAAGCTCAACATTATTCAAATCAGGTACATACTCTCCAAAATGGCCAACTTGTTCATGGGAAGTTATGGGCCTTGGAGAGTGGCATGGTGGAGGAGGCATATCAGCTAATGACTCTGGGATATCCTCAAATTCAGTAGGAGGAGAGGAGATCAGCAAATATCCCAAGTCTTCTGCCAAGAAGCCACTAACATTGGCCTCTTCTTCACTTTCTTCTGTGGCAGCGAGTGTGATTTCAGCATCATCATCTTGGAGTCAAACTCACTGCCCAGATCTTCATCAGTTTCATTTCCACTTGGTAAGATATTTGTCTCAGTCCCTGCACAAACAGTTTCCAAGACAATAGAAGGAGGAGGGATAAGGGAACCTGGTGCCTCAGTCTCAGTGTGTTGTTCCACCAAGACATCATCGGCCGTAGAATTTGTTGACTCTAGCATCACCTGTGATCTGGCTGCTGTCAACGACTCAGAGGGTATTTGAGAAGAAGAAGGGGAATTATTTGGGGGTGGAGTTGGACTTTGACCTCTAGTGGGTTGGGGTGACCCAATATCTTAACCAACCTCGCTTACAGAAGTTTAAGGTGGCTTCTTGCTGTTCCCATTTAACTCGTCAACAGCCTGTTGGGAGGCTGCTGATGGGGTGGCTTGGGTACTAGTGTCCATGGGCGTTGTGGACTTCCTAACCTTGGGGTTTGCCCTTTGATACACTCCGCTTATGTTTTGGGACGTCAGCGGAGGGTGAAGATTGTGAAGTTTGTGTTGAGGATGCTGCCTTGGATTTTGCTTTGGTCTTTTTGGAGGCTTTGGAGGTCGCTGGGGGGTTTACCAGCGAGCCAGCCTCAGAAGGCATTTCAGCGTCCACAGCGACCGTATCAGCCACTTCATCAGAAAGAAGTGCTGCCTCCCAGTCGCTGTCTTTGGGATATAAAGAAGAGTTTAGAGAGAAGAGTACCTCTTTTATATGAGCAGTGAGGCGTGCAACCAAGAGATCAGCTGGTTGCTTGTAGATGTTGTTGCCCACCCTCGCTATTGGAATTGTTGAGGCCTTGGGCAGCTCATATTCATTTCCCAGCGCCTCCTTGAAGATAATGGAGAAGATTCTGGTGAAGGGCACTATATGTGACCTGTTGTTCATGTTGATCTTATTTTTCATGTCATTGAAGATCAGCTGGCCATAGTCTACATATATCCCTTCAGCGAGAGCATGAATCATTGGCATCGATGTTGATGATGCTTGGTTGTAAGATCCAGAATTTCCACCCATGCACTGAATTACATGGGTGAATAGAACTCTCCAGATCCTTGGCAGATTTTGCTTCAAAGGATTACTAGGGATCGCTGGAGGAGTTTTCAGGTTGTAATTATACCCAATGGACGGCAGCCATGCCTTCCATTCATTCTCACTGACTGGTTCCACAAATTTAATTTCTTCAGTTTCTTGTGGAAACCGAAGGGTTTGACGGAGAGACGCCGGAGTAATGGTAATCGTCTTTGCCCCCTGACGAACAGTACCAGTGATGGACTTAGATTCATCAATATACTCACAAGTCCACCAAAACTCGCGGAGAAGATGAACAAAAATCTTCTCCGGATCTGCCATGATACAATGATTGGCAGGAGAGGCATGGATAAAGTCCAACATGGGCTTGTATCCTTTAGAATCTATTGGCAACTCAGATGTGCCAATATGATTGTTGGATTTCACAACAATTTGAGAAGGAGGAAAAGAGACTTTAGAAGATTTGGTGACATTTACAGGCACATATATGGGAGAATTAAGATAAGTGAGTCGGTTCTTGTTCTGAACTTGTGGTTCAGGAATAGGAGGATTTTGATCGGCGGTGGTTGAAGAAGAAGGGATCTCAACATTTTCTTGTTGTTGAGGGATTTGAGATGAAGAAGCCATTGATTTGGTAGAAAAGAAGATGAAAGAGATTTATAAAGGAAGATGAACAGATGGAGAGAGATATTTGGTTTGAGAGAAGGTGAATAGTTATATGGAAGCGTGAAAATAGAGTTGTGAGAGAGAGGATGTATATATAGGGTATGGTGGTGGGCCACGATCTTACAACTGGATTTCTCTCTCCTCTTTTTCAAACTGTGGAACAGTTGTAATCAACAACTGTTTTGTATATATACATATATACGCATACGATACGTACATATATATATAATATAAAAAGATTTTGAGAGTAACGTTTAAATAAAGAAAAAGAAATTTTGTCCAAAAAGAAATACTTGAGTATGCGCCGTATTGAGCAGTCGTAACCTGTCAGTCAGACTGTCACATACAGACAAATGACGTGATCAAGGCAAAAATCGAGGTGACCTTTCAGTTTGAATATATAAAACATGTGGTTCAAAATTTTGCCACGTCACCCACATAGTTACTTTGAAAACACTTAGTTTCGAAAATATCCTATGTTTTATTAAATGAGAATTTTAATTTTTTAAGAAAGATATTTGGAAAGATCACATGCTGAAAGATGCTCAGCATGTTTAATGTTTTGTCAGCGACTTCACAACTAACGTTGGTCGCTGACTACAGTTTTTGGCAAACTGTCAGCCATCAACGGATTTAAAGTCTTTACCAGAGCCGTTTGCTACTGGACTAGATGGAGACTTTTAGCTCTCCATTGCTTTTATTTTGCTTTTTCCCAAAGCAACAGGGATCAACGGATTTAAGAAGTCTTTACCATAGCCGTTTGCTAATGGAATAGATGAAGACTTTTAGCTCTCCATTGCTTTTATTTTGCTTTTTCCCAAAGCAACAGGGATCAACGGATTTGATATGTCTTTACCAGAGCCGTTTGCTGCTGGACTAGATGAAGACTTTAAGCTCTTCATTGCTTTGAGATCAGCGAGCAAGACAGACTTAAACTCGCTGAGCTAGCTAACATGATAAATCATGTTGCTGATTCCCCATTCAGCATTCCCAACTTGCTGACAAGCAGTTTGAATCTAGTTTCATCCAATGGTTTAGTAAAAATGTCAGCAATTTGATCATCATTGGAATGAAATAGATTCAATATCACCTTTCATGACATGATCACGAATAAAGTGATATCGAATATCAATATGCTTAGTTTTGGAATGTTGAACTGGGTTGTGTGTAATAGCAATGGCACTTGTATTATCACACATGATTGGAATTTTGGAGTATTCCAAATCATAATCAGCAAGCTGATGCTTCATCCAAAGAATTTGGGCACAACAGCTAGCTGCAGAGACGTATTCTGCCTCAGCGGTGGAGATGGAAACTGTGTGTTGCTTTTTACTAGTCCAACTAGTCAGCTTCCCCCCCAACAGTTGACATCCACCACTGGTGCTTTTGCGATCAAGCATGCACCCAGCATAGTCTGAGTTAGAATATCCAACAAGATCAAAGTTGGAGTCTTTTTGGTACCATAGACCCAGCGTGGGAGTACCCTTAAGATATTTAAAGATACGCTTGACAACAAGAAGATGAGACTCACGAGGAGAGGCTTGATAGCGAGCACAGAGACATGTTGCAAACATGATGTCTGGACGACTCGCTGTGAGATACATTAAAGAGCCAATCATGCCTCTATAGTGAGTGGGATACATACTTACCATCAGGGTCAGCATGGAAGTATTAGGAGGGGACATTGGAGTTCCCTTTGGAGTGACATGGGTGAAGTCAAATTTATGCAACATGTCCCGAATATATTTTTCTTGATTGATAAATATTCCAGAGGGAAGCTGCTTAATTTGTAACCCCAGGAAGAAGGTTAACTCACCCATCATACTCATTTCAAAAGTGCTAGACATGAGAGCGCTGAACTTTTGACAAAGCTTAGTAGATAAGGAACCAAAGATAATGTCATCGACATAAATCTGAACATACAGAACATCAGCTTTCTTCTTGTAGATGAAGAGAGTGCTGTCTATGGTTCCTCTACGAAAGCCATGGTCGAGAAGGAAGGTGGACAAGGTGTCATACCAAGCTCTAGGAGCTTGTTTAAGACCATACAAAGCTTTATTAAGCTTGTAGACATAGTGAGGATGCTTTGGATCCTCAAAGCCAGGAGGCTGCTTAACATAGACTTCTTCATCAAGAGCACCATTTAAGAATGCACTCTTGACGTCCATCTGGTAGACAGTGAAGCCTTTGTAGGCAGCATGAGCAAGAAAGAGACGAATAGCTTCAAGACGAGCGACTGGAGCAAAGGTTTCATCATAATCAATGCCTTCAGCCTGAGTATAACCTTGAGCAACCAGTCTTGCCTTGTTTCTGATAACTACACCAGCTTCATCCATCTTATTCCTATAAACCCATCGAGTGCCAATGGGTTCCTTATAGGGAGGAGGAACAAGAAACCAAACGTGATTTCTTTCAAATTGTGTCAATTCTTCTTGCATGGCTTTCACCCAAGAAGGATCAGCCATGGCTTCGCCAATGTTGGCAGGCACAATTTGAGATAAGAAATTGACATAGAGACAAGTATTACTTGTCGCTGAGCGAGTTTGGACACCATTGTGTGGATTACCAATCACATGGTCAAGAGGGTGATCAGCAGTCCATTGAAGTGCTGGTGTATGAATAGAAGAGAGTGAGAGACAGCGGATAAGGTGGAGGTAGGAGGATCATTTGGTGTAATAGAATAAGTAGAGAGATCAATGGTTAGAGAGGGTCCAGAGTTGCTGACAGGAGGGTCACTGAGAACAGTGGGTACCTCTTGCTGAGCAATGTCATTCTCAGCGTCTCCTGAAAGAGGATTCGCTGAAGCATCATGAAAGATGTCTTCAGCAACACCGTCAGCAGCTTGAGGATCATCTAAAGAAGAGACATTAATGGAAGTGGCATTAACTGTCCTGAGAAGAGGCTCAACTGGATCAATGGAATAAATGTGAGCTGCCACATATTCATCATTAGTTGAGAGACTTGAAGAATCAATGATAGGGGAGTCAGCAACCTCAGGTGTCGCTGACTCTACTGGAGGATCAGCAAGATCGCTGAAGATTACTTCAGCGGAGGACTCACTTGGAAGATCTCCTAGAGCTGAACAGCTTTCATCAAAGTAACATGAATTGATTCATCTACTTTTTGAGTGCGAGTATTAAAGACTCTGAAAGCCTTACTAATTGAAGAATATCCCAGAAAGTAGCCATCATCAGCTTTGGGATCAAACTTACCCAGATGATCCTTATCATTTAGGATGAAAACAGGACACCCAAAGACATGGAAGTATCCAATTTGGGGTTTCTTGCCCTTAAGAATTTCATAGGCAGTCTTGTCATGTCCCTTTGCTCAGGAGTACGAACAGAAGAGAAATTTTGTCTGATCCCTTGATCAGTACAAAAAGTCTCAAGAGTGTGGTTTCTGAACTCAGTGCCATGATCGCTTCTGAGTTCTTTAACACGTATACTGTTGAGGTTTTCCATCTTTTTAATGAAATTGATTATTTCCTCAGCAGCATCACTCTTAGAATGAAGAAATATTGTCCAAGTATATCGTGAATATTCATCCACGATGACTAAGGTGTATCTGCTACCCCTTAGACTTCAGACATTTACTGGACCAAAGAGATCCATGTGAAGAAGATGGAAGCAGCCATTTATTGAATTGGCTTGTTTAGTTTTGAAGGTGGCTCGGTGGCTTTTACCTTTTTCACAAGCACCACAGAGCCTGTCCTTCTCATAAGTGAGAGGAGGAAGGCCTCGAACAAGATTTTTCTTGGCCAAAGAGTTTATGGTTTTGAAATTCACATGCGACATACGCTTGTGCCATAACCAATTTAGTTCAGGAACTTTTGAAAAGAAGCAGGTCTCACTGTCAGTTTTGACAGGAGTGAAATCTACCAAGTAGATATCTCGCTTTCTAGGAGCGACGAAAACTACTTCTTTATTTACATTAATTACTGTGCCTTGATGCTTATCAAGGATAACCTTGTAGTCAGCATCGCACAGTTGACTGATGCTAATCAGATTGTGTTTCAAGCCGTTCACGTAAGCGACCTTAGTGAACTTGATTAGCCCATTAGAGAGAGACCCATATCCTTCAGTTTGGCCAGTAGAGTTTTCACCAAACACAACTATGGGACCATCAGTCGCCACAAAGTTATCCAGCAGGTCCTTGGATCCAGTCATGTGTTTTGAACAACCACTGTCCAAATACCACACTTCTTTTCCTAGCGAGGCTTGCAGGATAACATAAGAAGGATTTAGGAAGAATCATGAGCATCCTCGCTGATAGTATCGTCAGCAGAGGATGTGAGAGGAAGATGAGCAAAGTCATCATCATTCAAAACGAGAGGAAGAGGGGCTCTAGGATCAGCGTTTGGATCAACTGGAAAATCAACAAGCTGATGAGCAGGAAGCATATCACGAGTAACCTCATGTGTGAAGAACTGATCTTCAGAGGTATAAGTGACAGTGTTTCCAGTGTCAAGAACAACCATGTTGCTGACCTGATTATCATTTCCATATTCAACCAGAACGCTGTCGAAACCATTTGAAATGATTTCTTGAGAGTGGGGAATGGAAATTCGCTGAGAGGCAATGAACTCAGCAATGTTGTCCTGATTAAGAACAACTGCTTCACCCGAGCTGATATTGGACTCAGCTGGAGGAGTTTGCTCAGCGATTATAGATGAGGAGGGAGTAGCAGAAGCTGAGGGTAAATTTGGCTGAATGACGACTTCAGGTTCTTTTTGAAAATCCCTAAAAATAACAAAAACCCCAATTCAATAATAAGAACCCTAATTTCAATTGAATCAAAACAACACTTTTTAATAAAATCCCCAAATTTCATATAGTTCAAGAACCCTAAATTCAAATAATAAAATCTCTAGGTTAAATTCTTACCTTAAAAAAAAAGAAAGCATTAAAAGCAAATTAAACTCCAATTTCTTCCTTTTCTTCACGTGGAATTCGACCCACACACATATCACCACCAAAACCCTTGATTAATTATTATCATTATGAGGAATTTCTTTTACTTGAATTGTTAATAGAGATTTGATTGAAGAATTTAATCTTAGAGAAAATTAGGTAGTAGAAGGGCATTAGGATTGGGAGTATGTGGAAAGAAAAGGAAGAAATGGAATTATGATTCATCAAAGGGAAAATGGCTGGCTCCCCACCTTGTTGCCACGTTTTATTAGATAAAATTAAGGGTATTATACCCGCTAGCTACTAAGGTTTCATCTAATTTAATCCATTATCTCAAAACTAAATACTAGAAAATTATTTTAAGGGCTAAAATACATAAAATATTGATTTATTTATCTTTTATATTTTTGGGGTGTTACAAATCTCCCCAACTCATTTCGGATCACGTCCTCGTGATCCTTACTATGATCCACAATTTTCAAAACTTCAAGTTCTTCAACTTTTCGTTACTTTCTTACTTTAACTCAGCTTCTTAATTCCGTATATAGTCAAACCATCACTAAATTTTCTATATAGGTATGTCATTATACCTTATTACTACAACATCATAAAATTCATCATTTATCCATGTCATTTCATTCAACCTAATCAATATTCTTCTTGTTTCGGGGCTCTTAAAACCCTTCCGTTTACTGTTTCAAATTCATGAATCCTTAATGACAAGGGCTTTCGAATCTCATACATTCGTAGAGGTTTTCACTAATCATCTCAAAAACAAATCCCGCATTCATTCCTAGTTCATCATTTCTTATCCCCCACACTTAAGGGATTTACTAAATATATTCAAACCCTTGAGATAATTCCTTTTTATCTCCTAAAAACTCACGGGTTAATTAAAAACATCTCTTCTATAAACCCTTGCACAAATTGAAACATTTCTACTACAACAGTAATCAAAATCATCAAATACCGATCAACATACTCGGTTCATTAGATGTATAGCATGACAATCACATAAACAATCCAAAACGAAACCAACGTATTCATGCTAACATATTAATTAACTATCTTAGCCTCTTGTGCGGAGTTAGTCACACCGCCGATCCATGTCTAACACATCTTGTCATACACCAACAACTTTAACCATAACTCAATGGTCTTTAATGAATTTGGCGATAGTTCAAACTTTCTCAAGAATTTCTCAATACTCATGGTCTTAAACCAACAATCATAATGTCATAAGTCTCAATACCCAGTGGTCTTATACCAGCAATAATAAAGCCATAGGTCTCACTACCTAATGGTCTTACAACAACAATAATGATGCCATGGGTTTCACTACCCAATGGTCTTACACCCACAATAATGATGCCACAGGTTTCTCTACCCAATGGTCTTACAATAGTTTTTTTACAAATCTATCACCATCATAAAATCGCTATGATTCAAATTTTTACAAATCAACGGTTTAAACTTTATAAGTCCTCAAGATTCATTCAAGGATCAAAAATTTCCGTATCTAATGGTCTTTGATTCATACTCATCCTCTTTGTTCCAAACATTTTACCAAAACACTTCAACACCATTCTAAAATTTACGTAACCATTCATCAACTAAAATTTTATCAATGCTACAAAAGTCCCCACTGTAACATTATCATAATGCTACTTCAATTCTAAATAAAACAACTCACACTCCGGCAAGTTTCATGCTATTTCCACATAATAAATCTCATTCTACTCATCTTGATGACTTGGGAATTTCACTTCGTTTCATTAAACATCCCAGATTATAACCATAACATGCGATATCCATTTGAAGTTTTCCATCTTTCTTTTTAACAAATAAAGCAGAAACACCCAATGGAAAATTATTTGGACAAATAAAGTCCTTATCCAGAAGTTCCTAAAATTAACTCATCAATTCTTGTATCTTAATTGTGAACGAGACATTATAGGACTTTTGCCATGGGTGTAGCACTCACATTGAGATTTATTTTAAGTTTCATCCGTCTATCGGGAAAAAGACTCGCACTACATCCGAAAAGACTTCAGTAACTTCGTTCACAACACCAAACAATCCGACTATTACTTAATGTCATAACCTACTCCATAAACATTGTCACCATTATTTACATACTTATTACTAAACACTCCGACTATCACTCAAAGTCATAACATTACTCTATAAACATTATCACCATTATTTACATACTTGTTACTACCGCCTCATCTTACAAGTATTTTCTTCTAACCATCTCACCTTTACGTACTTTCCATTTTTCTATTGTAATTCTCCACCAAGACATTCTTTATACCCTTGACT
>CM067167.1:27865942-27932629 GCA_034093135.1 Erigeron breviscapus
CCTTAGGCAACTTGGCTTCAGGAATTGAGTCTTTTGGTTTACTAGCTTCAGTACTAGATTGAAGTAGAACTTCAGGAATGTTGGGTTCAACAGAGGTATAATTGTTGTTGAAAGGTGGAGGAACATCGTTATAAGAGATCTTAACTGGGTCTAGACTCTTAGTGGAAGAATCCTCAAATTTGGCCATATGCATTAACAGTTCAGAATGCCTAGCAGAATCTAATTTAGCATTTAAATCCAAAATCTCTATCTTAGCATCAGCTAGTTCTTTTTCAATAGTTGCACACTTCTTTGCTAACAACGAGTAAGCTTCACCGCCTACTCTTTCTACAGCTACCGACTGTTTGACTTTGTCCTTCATTGCACTTAGATCAGACTCTAAGGACTTAATCTTTTCCTTGAAAAATCTTTCTTTATCATTGACTGTTAAATCCTTTTTAATTAGCCTATCTCTCTCTGATTGTTCAGCATTAACAATAGATTCTAAATTCCTAATTTGATTATCCTTCAATTCAATTTCATCATACATTTTATTCACAGCTTTGCTCAACAAACAAAGGGGCTCCTTTGGATTATCAACACCTAAAACTAAACCATAGATGTCTCTCTTCCTAGGAGCTCTGAGCATAATCCATTCTTCAGGAATAACAAAACCCGGCTTCAAGATGAATGCCTCCTTTCTGTGAAATGAACATTGTTGCCCTTGTCACAGATCTGTGAGACACTCATTAGATTATGAGTAAGTTGTTCCACATAGTTTAATCTTTCTAGAGTAAGTTGTCCATTGACGACATCTCCCTGACCGGTGATGTTGCCGCCCTTGGATCCAGCAAAACTAACATACGACCCATTTATACCAGTATAATTGGACAAGAGTTTCTTGTCCCCTGTCATGTGCCTGGAGCATCCACTGTCAAGGTACCACAAATGAATTGGTTTCCTAGGAACTCCCTGCACATACAATGAGAAAAGTTAGTTTTCGGTTGGGACCCAAACCTTCATTGGTTTGGGTCGACCCTTCTCATCCTTGAGAAGAAGTTCAGTCCAATATCCATTGTTAGAAGCCTTGGATGGAACACGTTTCTCATCTTGTCTTCTCACTGGAGAAGTCTTCGGACCTCTCGTTGGAGAAGTTCTAGGAGAATGAGGGCCAAAAGAAGGTCGAACACTTGAGTGAACCCGGTCATAAAATGAATTACAACTTGGAGATGTTTGAGACTGACTCGAACTCCCAGTGGGGTTCGTGAATCTATCTTCTCTAGGTGATATACTCCTAGATTCAGGTGATACTTTCCTCTTTTGAGTAGAATTCCTATGAACATTTCCTGTAAAACCTTTTGGTGAAGATTCTCTTCGTTGAGGTATAGTAAACGGTTTTGAAGAAGATTGAACTTTAGTCTCATTAACCATTTTATCTTTACCCAACCCTCTTTTTCCTTCCGAGGTTGAAACCTTTGAAGGAGAACCTGATCTCCGAGGTCTATTAGGACATACACTGTAAACATGACCTTTTTCATGACAAGAAAAACAAGAAAGAACCTTTTTCTTTGTATCTACCTTTTTATCGGTACCTACAGATTCAATTTTAGTCCTAGTGTCCACTGTCTTTCTTGTTTTTCTAGTATCATCAAAGTCACGTTTAATTGGTGAATTCCTAGACTTTCTAGCATCATCTATCTCATCCTTACCTATTGGAGACTTCTTAAGTGCAGGCATAAGGATTTGCTTCAAAGTTCTAGTAGCTACTTCATCAACAGCTGATCTATCCTCAGATTTTCTAGTTTTAGTCTGCCTAGGCAATGGAGTGAGACGTGACTGACTTAATTTCTTCATGTCCTCAACAGTCACATCCCATACCTTATCAATCCTTTTAGGGTCAATAGATTCTAAAGGGAATTCAAACTCAGTGTAAACCCTATGACTCTTGTGAAGAGTAAAGTGAGTAACACTATCTTTCTGACCAAAAGAATTAGACTTATTTTGAACAATACCTTTCAATTTCTCTTCCTTTTTAGGTTGAGAAGAACCTCCTACACTCTTTTGTTTCCTTAGGCAACTTGGCTTCAGGAATTGAGTCTTTTGATTTACTAGCTTCAGTACTAGATTGAAGTAGAACTTCAGGAATGTTGGGTTCAACAGAGGTATAATTGTTGTTGAAAGGTGGAGGAACATCGTTATAAGAGATCTTAACTGGTCTAGACTCTTAGTGGAAGAATCCTCAAATTTGTTCATATGCATTAACAGTTCAGAATGCCTAGCAGAATCTAATTTAGCATTTAAATCCAAAATCTCTATCTTAGCATCAGCTAGTTCTTTTTCGATAGTTGCACACTTCTTGGCTAACAACGAGTAAGCTTCACCGCCTACTCTTTCTACAGCTACCGACTGTTTGACTTTGTCCTTCATTGCACTTAGATCAGACTCTAAGGACTTAATCTTTTCCTTGAAAAATCTTTCTTTATCATTGACTGTTAAATCCTTTTTAATTAGCCTATCTCTCTCTGATTGTGCAGCATTAACAATAGATTCTAAATTCCTAATTTGATTATTCTTCAATTCAATTTCATCATACATTTTATTCACAATTTTACAAACATGAACAATAGTATGTAGGGAATAAGATACCTGTTGGTCAGCTTCTTTACAATCGGCCATGTAGGCAACAAAGTCATCTACAGTCATCCCTTCAGGAATCTCAAAATCTTTCATCTGCTCTTCAATCGTCTTCTCGACCTTTTTAGCAGCAGAATTTTCTTGAATCTCAGCAACGTTCACTTGTTCTGAATCTTTCACCTCTAACTCATCCTCAGACTCAGAATCAGTATCATATTCAGCAGCCTTAGGAGTTTCCAATGACAAACTTTGAAACTTCTCGTATAAATGCTCATCACTGTGATAATGTGTGGTGTCCAAGAAATCTTCCGGAGTATCAACTATCTGTGCCACATCATCAATGATTTCAGCCAAATAAGCATTGTTAGTCTCGTCTTGTGGAAGATTCCAGACATATGAACCATCAGGTTGAACGGCCACAATAGCTTTGTCATTCACAGTAGGATCATTAGTCAACAGAAGAGCTCTATTCGCATTATTGTTGAACGGACGATTATCCTGACGTGTAGGAGTAGCATTAACATTTCTCTTGGGTCGTTGACACTCTCTGGCGAAATGTCCAAATCCATCACAATTGTAACACTTCACTTTTGACTTGTCAAAACCCGTAGTACCTCCAGTAAGCTGTCTTCCCGTTCTTCGCATAAACTTTTCAGCTCTCCTTGTAATCATGGCCAGTTGCCATTTTAGATCCATTTCTTCAACATCGTCAGGATCAAGCTGGTCATAATCTTCCTCGATGAGAGATGGATCTGTGATCCTACCTGCAACAAATGCTTCATGTGCAGCACACATAGCAGCATAGACATTCATCCTCCCCTCAGCTGATTTCATATCCATTGGCATAGACTTGTAACCAGCTGAAGAAGATGTAATGTTACCGATCTTTAAATTTCCAGTCTTTAAACCTTCAGCAGTCTTTTTGCCTTTGTTCCCAGCATCAGAAGCCATGAGACCAACAAACTCATCTTCATCAGTATTCTGTGTTATGCCAGAACTACCAACTCCAGAGAAGAATGCGTTTGCATCAGCGGTTGGATTCTTCATTGTAGCATGATACAAAGACGGATCTTGAGTGAAGTTGTCTTGAAGATCCTTCGCTTTGTCCTTCAATAGTCGATTTCTAAGAGTGGAAATAACACCATCAATCCTCAGAGTTGCATAATCATCTCTTTCTTGTAGTCCATGACAAAACTCCTTGTAGGCCTTCGGTAACCCGTCCAAGAATTTATCCACAATTTCAGTAGGAGTATACTTAAGATCAAAGTACGCTAACTCGGCAAGAAGATGTTGATATCTTAGAATAAGATCTTCAACTTGTTCGTTTTTGGTAGCGTTGAAACAATCAAATTGTTTCTTAAGCATTTTAATTCTGTTTTTCTTTAGTAGTGGATCTCCTTCACAATGTGCTTCAATAGCATCAAACAGCTGCTTTGAAGTTTTGTATTCTTGTTTGGGAAACAGATGCACCAACTCTTGTGGAATGCACATACGAAGAGTCGAAAGAGCCTTTACTTCGACTGCATAGAGGGCCTTTTCGTCACCTTTAATTCTGCCATTCTGTAAGTCGAAGTAACACCATTGACAGTAAGAGTAGGCCACTCATATCCTTCAGTAATCATAAGCCACATATTTAAATCTTCTCTTTGAATAAAATCTTCGAAGCGACCTTTCCATGCCCAGAAGTCAGCTAAGGAAACTAACTTCGGTGGTGAATTAGTCCGTCCGACTAGATGATCATGATAAACCAGAGAATTTAGGTATTGTGCAACGGCACTGTTTACTGTTGAAGAAGAAGCCATAGGAACGAAAATAAGAAAGAGAACGAAAATAAGACTAAATTCGTAAGAAGAATCCTGAACGAAGATAGCTAAATTCGTAAGGGAAGGTTAGAACGAAGATAACTCTTAGTTCGTAAGGTGTGAACTGAACGAAGATAGCTTAAGTTCGTAAGCTAAATTCGTGAGGTGAAAGCTGAACGAAGATAACTTAAATTCGTAAGTTAAATTCGTAAGAAGATCCAAAACGAAGGTAGGGAACTTCGTTTTCTATCTTCGTAACAAGGACTGCAAACGAATTTAGATTAAGTTCGTTTGCTATCTTCGTAGAGAACGAAGATAACGACTGGAAGGGTTTTTCGAACAGTTTTTGAGAGAAAAACGATCAAACAAACGATCTCGAACCTTCGATAAGATATCGAAAGGCTCTGATACCACTTGTGAGTCCCTCGATAGCTATGGATCGCTCTCGAGATCGTCTATGGTTATGTCGTGAGTGCGGAATCCTCACGAGATAACTGTTTGATTAGTTATCTATAATATTGCTAATTACAATTGTATAATCAGCCTTATATTGCTCTATCTTCGTTTGGTATAGATCACAAACGAACTTAGATGCCGTAGGTGTGTTAAACTGATTAGCCGACCTCATTTTAGGGTTTCTAAACGTTTTTATATGTTGCAATTCGACATTGGGTTTTGCTGGGCTTTGTTCTTACGAACTTAGCAGCCCAGCCCATCTTAACGAAGATTATCTTCGTTAGTGCCTAACGAAGATTATCTTCGTTAGTGCCTAACAAGATTATCTTCGTTAGTTGTAAGTCAGCTTTATAGTTATATTCCTAGTATTTCACGTACAAGGAATCCTAACGTATATTATGTTTGTACTTGTATAACATACATAACAAACATCATATATAAACATATATAACACCTAAACATGTAATCGATCATTACCAAAAACATTATGTTCATAATCTATCAATTACATATACGAATAAGACATAATCAAATCTAAGTTGCTGTTGTCACATCAACGTGCATCAAGTATAGTTGATGAATGTAAGTTCAGCTGCTTTGTTTCTCAAGAAGAGCCAAGTAATATTCAAATGGCTTTAAAAGATCCATCTTGGGTTGAAGCTATGCAGCAGGAACTTCTTCAGTTTGATAAACTCCAGGTTTGGGAGTTGGTGGATTTACCTTTGGGAGATTACCCATTTGGCACCTGTTGGTGCATGTTTCTCGGTGACAAAAGCATTCTAGATGTGTTACATATAGTTTATATTCAAGTCTTGTAATTTATCTTGCAATTACCGTTTGTCAATAATATTACCTTGGCATATATTGTTGATCATATTGGGATCCATTTATGTTTATATGTTTGTTTATTATTTGTGTTTTACAGGTTCTAGACATTACATGTAAAGAGTCATTAAGTTAATATTGTTTCTGCGTTTAACAGCAGTTGAAATATTAACTTAATGTACTTCCAAAAGGGAAGTTAAGTTAATTGTGTTTCTGCGTATTAACAGCAGGAGAAACATTAACTTAATGAATACTTCCAATAGGTAATATAGACAATGTTGTTTCTGCGTATCCACAGCAGTAGAAACATTGTCATAGCTAATGTTGGTTCTGCGTATATTTACAGCAGTATAAACATTGGCTGAGTTAATGTTGGTTCTGCGTCTTGACAGCAGTTGAAACATTAACTCAAATATTCCTAAGTGTTATTTGAGTGTTCTCGGGAACGAGCAATTAGTTGCTTGTGGAGAGAACACTCAAAAGGTCATTTGAGGGTTCTTGGGAACGAGCAAAAGTTTGCTTATGGAAAGAACACTCAAATAAATTTGAGAGTTTCTGAGAACAAGCAAAAGTTTGCTTGTTCATAAAGAACTCTCAAATGGTTTGAGAGTTTCTGTGGAAACAAGCAAAAGTATGCTTGTACACAAGAACTCTCAAACCAGACCAAAACCCTTATGGGCTTGACATGAGAACACTCAAACCCAATGGATTTGAGAGTTCTTGTCACTTGCCTATAAATAGAGGTGTGTGTCATGTGTGTTTCCAACAAGAGTGTAGAGAGAGAAACGAGCAAAACCTAGAGAGAGAAAACCAAGAACACGCACGGTTTGATCTTGTGGGTACTCGACTCACGCACGAACCGCAAACACACACCCGGTTTGGACGTCTCGTAGACTTAGATTACCACGTTGGTTGGTAAGGTTTGTCCGGAGAGCCGTTTCACTATAGTAACCAAATACGAGTGTTTATATTCACGCAAAGATATATATATATATATATATATATCATAAAAGGTAGATATAAAAACCGTGGGTTATCTCGAGAAATTCCGCACCTCGACATATCCTTAAGTCAATCTCGGTTCGGTAAGACCCGGGGGACTTACAACTGGTATCAGAGCCATAGGTTATCAACAACCTTGGTTCGAGATTGATCACGGTTTGGATATCCCGTTTTTTGCGTGTTTTTAGGTGGAGAAGTGTTTTCGGGTTCGTTTGAAATAAAGGTTCAAACTTGACACCAAAATAAGACATATCTCATTCCTAAGATCATTTTCTCAAGTTTCATTGATCAAGGAACAATATTGGGTTCGGGATCTAAGAAATTGTGAGAAAATTGTGTTTTGTGTGTTCTTGGTACTATACCTTTTGCGCGTTTCTGGTACTGTACCTTTTTACGTGTGTAACACCCCGACTAAGGCGGAAAACTCGGGATGTAAGATAAAGCACACGCGCACATGGATGTTACATAGGAAAGCTAAATGAGTGCATAAATTGAACATAAACCGTCAAATACATAGTGCAACACATAACATCAAAGCATTTGAACGAATATTTAAGATAAGTTCCCACGCAGGGGAAACGGTTAGGCCTAATGCCAGCAAACACAACGAAAGCATGCAAAACTCCAAATCCTAAGCCTGAAGTCTGCTACAAGACCCATGCTACCATCCCTAGCCACGATTTGCATGATTACCTGAAAGGAATACTTAAAAGTGTCAACACAAAGGTTGGTGAGTTCGTAGGTTTGAAATCAAGAGTTGTTTACTTGAATAACCATAAGAAGCATTTGTTCATTTCCAATCAGTGAGTTATATGCCGTTAGATATGAGTACACAAAATAATGTAGCATTCGTTTGGCTATAGACATACTTACGATACATGGATATGGGAGTGTATATATTCGTGCACTTATGGTACCTGGCAAGTATGTATAAGCGAGCACACACAATCCTCAACAGGACCGGCTAATAAGTATAAGCGAGCACACACAATCCTCAACAGGACCGGCTAATAAGTATAAGCGAGCACACACAATCCTCAACAGGACCGGCTAATAAGTATATAAGTAGTCAGATAGCCATACAGTTGTGAAAACAGTTACGGCATATATAAAAGCGTATGTAGTATTCCTTTCACCCCAAAATGTAAATAATAGAAAAGGGGCTACGAAAACTCACAGTGATCCTAGCTCTCTCAAAAGAGATTGTCCTAGACTCTCTCAAAAGAGATCGTCCTAGACTCTCTCAAAAGAGATCGTCCTAGACTCTCTCAAAAGAGATCGTCCTAGACTCTCTCAAAAGAGATCGTCCTAGACTCTCTCAAAAGAGATCGTCCTAGACTCTCTCAAAAGAGATCGTCCTAGACTCTCTCAAAAGAGATCGTCCTAGACTCTCTCAAAAGAGATCGTCCTAGACTCTCTCAAAAGAGATCGTCCTAGACTCTCTCAAAAGAGATCGTCCTAGACTCTCTCAAAAGAGATCGTCCTAGACTCTCTCAAAAGAGATCGTCCTAGACTCTCTCAAAAGAGATCGTCCTAGACTCTCTCAAAAGAGATCGTCCTAGACTCTCTCAAAAGAGATCGTCCTAGACTCTCTCAAAAGAGATCGTCCTAGACTCTCTCAAAAGAGATCGTCCTAGACTCTCTCAAAAGAGATCGTCCTAGACTCTCTCAAAAGAGATCGTCCTAGACTCTCTCAAAAGAGATCGTCCTAGACTCTCTCAAAAGAGATCGTCCTAGACTCTCTCAAAAGAGATCGTCCTAGACTCTCTCAAAAGAGATCGTCCTAGACTCTCTCAAAAGAGATCGTCCTAGACTCTCTCAAAAGAGATCGTCCTAGACTCTCTCAAAAGAGATCGTCCTAGACTCTCTCAAAAGAGATCGTCCTAGACTCTCTCAAAAGAGATCGTCCTAGACTCTCTCAAAAGAGATCGTCCTAGACTCTCTCAAAAGAGATCGTCCTAGACTCTCTCAAAAGAGATCGTCCTAGACTCTCTCAAAAGAGATCGTCCTAGACTCTCTCAAAAGAGATCGTCCTAGACTCTCTCAAAAGAGATCGTCCTAGACTCTCTCAAAAGAGATCGTCCTAGACTCTCTCAAAAGAGATCGTCCTAGACTCTCTCAAAAGAGATCGTCCTAGACTCTCTCAAAAGAGATCGTCCTAGACTCTCTCAAAAGAGATCGTCCTAGACTCTCTCAAAAGAGATCGTCCTAGACTCTCTCAAAAGAGATCGTCCTAGACTCTCTCAAAAGAGATCGTCCTAGACTCTCTCAAAAGAGATCGTCCTAGACTCTCTCAAAAGAGATCGTCCTAGACTCTCTCAAAAGAGATCGTCCTAGACTCTCTCAAAAGAGATCGTCCTAGACTCTCTCAAAAGAGATCGTCCTAGACTCTCTCAAAAGAGATCGTCCTAGACTCTCTCAAAAGAGATCGTCCTAGACTCTCTCAAAAGAGATCGTCCTAGACTCTCTCAAAAGAGATCGTCCTAGACTCTCTCAAAAGAGATCGTCCTAGACTCTCTCAAAAGAGATCGTCCTAGACTCTCTCAAAAGAGATCGTCCTAGACTCTCTCAAAAGAGATCGTCCTAGACTCTCTCAAAAGAGATCGTCCTAGACTCTCTCAAAAGAGATCGTCCTAGACTCTCTCAAAAGAGATCGTCCTAGACTCTCTCAAAAGAGATCGTCCTAGACTCTCTCAAAAGAGATCGTCCTAGACTCTCTCAAAAGAGATCGTCCTAGACTCTCTCAAAAGAGATCGTCCTAGACTCTCTCAAAAGAGATCGTCCTAGACTCTCTCAAAAGAGATCGTCCTAGACTCTCTCAAAAGAGATCGTCCTAGACTCTCTCAAAAGAGATCGTCCTAGACTCTCTCAAAAGAGATCGTCCTAGACTCTCTCAAAAGAGATCGTCCTAGACTCTCTCAAAAGAGATCGTCCTAGACTCTCTCAAAAGAGATCGTCCTAGACTCTCTCAAAAGAGATCGTCCTAGACTCTCTCAAAAGAGATCGTCCTAGACTCTCTCAAAAGAGATCGTCCTAGACTCTCTCAAAAGAGATCGTCCTAGACTCTCTCAAAAGAGATCGTCCTAGACTCTCTCAAAAGAGATCGTCCTAGACTCTCTCAAAAGAGATCGTCCTAGACTCTCTCAAAAGAGATCGTCCTAGACTCTCTCAAAAGAGATCGTCCTAGACTCTCTCAAAAGAGATCGTCCTAGACTCTCTCAAAAGAGATCGTCCTAGACTCTCTCAAAAGAGATCGTCCTAGACTCTCTCAAAAGAGATCGTCCTAGACTCTCTCAAAAGAGATCGTCCTAGACTCTCTCAAAAGAGATCGTCCTAGACTCTCTCAAAAGAGATCGTCCTAGACTCTCTCAAAAGAGATCGTCCTAGACTCTCTCAAAAGAGATCGTCCTAGACTCTCTCAAAAGAGATCGTCCTAGACTCTCTCAAAAGAGATCGTCCTAGACTCTCTCAAAAGAGATCGTCCTAGACTCTCTCAAAAGAGATCGTCCTAGACTCTCTCAAAAGAGATCGTCCTAGACTCTCTCAAAAGAGATCGTCCTAGACTCTCTCAAAAGAGATCGTCCTAGACTCTCTCAAAAGAGATCGTCCTAGACTCTCTCAAAAGAGATCGTCCTAGACTCTCTCAAAAGAGATCGTCCTAGACTCTCTCAAAAGAGATCGTCCTAGACTCTCTCAAAAGAGATCGTCCTAGACTCTCTCAAAAGAGATCGTCCTAGACTCTCTCAAAAGAGATCGTCCTAGACTCTCTCAAAAGAGATCGTCCTAGACTCTCTCAAAAGAGATCGTCCTAGACTCTCTCAAAAGAGATCGTCCTAGACTCTCTCAAAAGAGATCGTCCTAGACTCTCTCAAAAGAGATCGTCCTAGACTCTCTCAAAAGAGATCGTCCTAGACTCTCTCAAAAGAGATCGTCCTAGACTCTCTCAAAAGAGATCGTCCTAGACTCTCTCAAAAGAGATCGTCCTAGACTCTCTCAAAAGAGATCGTCCTAGACTCTCTCAAAAGAGATCGTCCTAGACTCTCTCAAAAGAGATCGTCCTAGACTCTCTCAAAAGAGATCGTCCTAGACTCTCTCAAAAGAGATCGTCCTAGACTCTCTCAAAAGAGATCGTTTCAATTAGATCGTCTTAGGTTTTAGATCGTCTTAGGTTTAGATCGTCTTAGGTTTAGATCGTCTTAGGTTTAGATCGTCTTAGGTTTAGATGTCTTAGATGTTTATAGGCACAAGACCGTTTTAAGTCCTCCAGGTAGGATCGTTTCATGCACAAGATCATCTGTTTGAGCAAAACCGATCCCGAAGGATCAGTTACCCATTAAACGCACCATAACAACACAACACCACATAAGATCGAACGAACGAGAACCAAGAACAAAGTAAGTTGCCTAGGACGATCTTGAACTAAGATCGTCCCATTCAAGACCGTCTTAGGTGACACACGAGCTGAAGCTTCAAATCACACAACACACGAATTTTTAAATCGATTTCCGGCTTGTTAGAACCTAAAACTAATACATATATACGTATTAACACTAGCCAATAACGTCTTTAACGATTTCGAGACCTTTTATAACATAAATAAGACGAGGCAAATGAAGAACAAGTTGTACCTTCATTTTCAAAAATGGGTTTTGAGATTTAAGTAAGTTATGACTCAATTTTGTTCATATAAATGATGTTAAACACATTTAGACACAAACCCATTACTCATAAACACGATTTTTGTTCAAGAACTGGACCAAATCATCAAGAACATAAACCTTGAAAGTACAATTTTTAAATTTGATCAAAAACCCATTAGATGTTGTTGTTACCTGAAATTTGTTTCCAGAAATATGTTTTGATTATCACAAGGATGCTAAAAGTACAAACGATTTTGGTTTAACAATCCAAAATCAATGGATGAATTTTGTGTGTGAAAATGGTGTCTGAAGTGTGTGTTTTAGTGAGAGAGAGAGTGCAGGAGGAGGAAGAGAATGAACAGTGGTTTTTCTCTCACTAGGTTTTCCCAAACTTTTCTATTTATACTTAATCCATATTAAATGTCTTCATAAATGCAAGGACTAAATGTGAACATTTTTAACTAGAACTTTTATGGACATGAACGTTTACGACTCGCATTCTATTATATTATCGTATTAAACTATAAACTCGTCATTTAATCAAGTTTTTAAGATCAAAGTGACTTTCAAGTAAATGCATAATTGAGCCAAGAACTTAAATTAAATTGAGCTGTCTAATTATTTTCATGGCGACTGTACGATTCTAGAAACTTATTTATAATATTTCTAAGGCGGTTGTTACATTCTCCCCTACTTAAAGGAATTTCGTCCCGAAATTCGAATTACATATCATGCTCCAAGTTTCGATTGTATATCAAGTTCCGTGTATCAAGTTGCATGTTAAGTTTTCAAGTATGAGAAACACACATTAAGTAGCAAGTAGCATGTTTCACATTGAGTTTCAAGCATCATATTGCATAGAAAATGTCAAGTTAGGCACTGAGTTCTTAAGTTCACTAACTAGTTTTAAGGTATCGAGTTAAGTAAATAAGTGCGGATACTTAAGTTTCATCTGATCTTCTCGTTCCCAAGTAAACTCTGGGCCTCTCCGGGAGTTCCAACGGACTTTCACAATGGTATACTTATGTTTCTTGAGCTTTTTGACTTCTCGCTCCATAATTTCAACGGGTTCTTCTTTGAAGCTTAAATTACTATCTACTCGTATCTCGTTGAGAGGGACGTATGTTGTTTCGTCTGCTAGACACTTCTTAAGGTTCGACACGTGGAAAACATCGTGTACGTTGCTCAACTCTTGGGGAAGTTTCAAGCGGTAAGCTACTGCACCAATACGTTCTACAATCTCAAACGGTCCAACGTATCTTGGAGCCAGTTTTCCCCTCTTTATAAATCTAACTACACCCTTCCAAGGCGAGACTTTGAGCATCACTCGATCGCCAACCTGAAACTCCAAAGGTTTCCTTCGTTTGTCTGCGTATTTCTTTTGTCTGTCTCTCGCTTTCAGGAGGTTTTCCTTGATCTGAGCAACTCTTTCGGTAGTTTCGAGAATGATTTCTGGGCCTATTAATTGCATGTCTCCAACTTCGTGCCATGCAAGCGGAGATCGACATTTTCTTCCATACAAAACCTCAAAAGGCGGACAGCCAATGCTGGCATGATAACTATTGTTGTATGAGAATTCGACTAGTGGGAGGTGAGTATCCCAACTACCTCCGAAGTCTATGACGCATGCTCTTAGCATGTCCTCCAGTGTCTGAATCGTTCTTTCACTCTGTCCGTCTGTCTGTGGATGGTAGGCTGTGCTCATATCGATACGTGTCCCCAAGGCTTGTTGCAGCGAATTCCAAAATCCCGAGGTAAACCTGCTATCCCTATCACTAATGATTGATACTGGGACACCGTGTTTAGCTACGATTTCCTTAAGATACAGACGTGCATACTGCTCCATTGAGTAACTCTCACGTATGGGTATGAAATGCGCTGATTTGGTCAATTGATCTACCACCACCCAAATTGCATCCATGCCACTACTCGTTCTTGGTAGCTTCGTGACAAAATCCATAGTGATCTTTTCCCACTTCCAACTGGGAAGCTCTGGTTGAGTTAACAGTCCTCCTGGCTTCTTATGTTCTGCCTTAACCCTTGAGCACGTTAAGCATTTGCTCACGTAGATCGCCACATCGTTCTTCATTCCTGGCCACCAAAATAGATCTCGCAAGTCTTGATACATTTTATCTATTCCTGGGTGAACAGAATATCTTGCTTGATGTGCTTCATCCATTATCAGCTTCCTTAATCCTCCGTACATGGGTATCCACAATCGATCACAAAAATACAGTCCCCCATCATCTCTTTGAGTAAACTGTTCTATCATGCCCCCCAATCCTTCTTCATCGATATTCTCCTTCTTGTTTGCTTCCACCTGGGCCTCAACCACTCTATCCTTCAGACTGTTGTGCACGGTAATGCTCATGGCTCTAATTCGTCTTGGTCTAACTCTCTCCTTTCTACTCAGAGCATCTGCTACTACGTTTGCCTTGCCCGGATGGTATCGAATCTCACAATCGTAATCGCTAAACAACTCTAGCCATCGCCTTTGCCGCATATTAAGATCCTTCTGTGTGAAGATATGCTGAAGGCTCTTATGATCTGTGTATATCACACTCTTAGTCCCGTACAGGTAGTGTCTCCAGCATTTGAGTGCAAATACGATAGCTCCCAACTCCAGATCGTGAGTCGTGTAATTCTTCTCGTGAATCTTCAATTGTCGAGAGGCATATGCAATAACCTTGCCTCGTTGCATAAGCACACATCCTAGGCCTTGTCCCGACGCGTCGCAATAAACGATGAAATCTTCAGTTCCGTCTGGAAGACTTAAGACCGGTGCGTTACATAACTTCTCTTTCAGGATTCTGAAAGCTTCTTCTTGTTTCTCTCCCCATTCAAAACTTCTATCTTTGTGCGTCAACAAGGTAAGAGGTTGTGCGATCCTTGAGAAGTTCTCGATAAATCGTCGGTAGTAACCTGCCAAACCAAGAAACTGTCTGATTTCTGTCGGCGTTTCTGGTCTTCTCCAATTCTCTACGGCTGCAATCTTGCTGGGGTCAACCTTTATTCCATCCTTGTCAACTACATGGCCCAAAAACTTCACTTCTTCTAACCAAAATTCGCATTTGGAAAACTTCCCGTACAGCTTCTCTGCTCTCAGAAGTTCCAAAGCTTCTCTCAGATGCACTTCATGCTCTTTCTTAGTCTTTGAGTAGATAAGGATGTCGTCAATGAAAACGATGATGGAATGATCTAGATAGGGTTTGCACACACGATTCATCAGATCCATGAAAACAGCAGGCGCATTCGTCATTCCAAATGGCATCACTAAAAATTCGAAATGCCCATATCTCGTGCTAAACGCTGTTTTTGGTATGTCCTCTTCGCGAACTCTTAACTGATGGTAGCCTGATCGAAGATCGATCTTAGAGAAATACTTTGCGCCCTGCAACTGATCGAATAAATCATCGATGCGCGGTAAGGGATATCGGCTAGTTTGATTTCTTTAGTTGTCGTGCGCATTAGGGCTTGTTTATGTGCCTCGGGTCTCTCACCTTGGATTTCTAATACGTCTCCCCCACTTAGGGGAATTCTAAGGATTTTCGCACGACACAAAATGGTTGCATCTACCAGGGACAACCAATCCATCCCCACTATTACATCAAAGCTACCCATTTCAAATGGGATTAGATCTATATAGTATGAATGAGTATCTAAGGTTAACACACATTTAGGCACGTATTGATCAAGTTTAGAGACTCCACCACTAGCTACTTCTATTTCATAATAAGCATGCGTACGAATAGGTTTTACGTTAATAGTGCACACGAAGTTAGTAGAGATAAAGCTGTAGTCGGCACCCGAATCGAATAACACAGTAGCTAGATGATTATTTAGAAGAAATGTACCCGTGACGACATTTGGATCATTAGCAGCTTCTACCGCATTTAGTGCAAAGGCTCGGCCTCTGGCCTGTTGGGCTTGATTGGCTCTGGGAGGATTCGGTGCTGCAATCTGTAATGGTTGCTGATTTGCTGCAGCTGGATTGGGTCGTCTTGCAAGTCTTGGGCAGACATTTCGGTAATGATCAGTGCTACCGCACTCATAGCATCCTCCACGGTTGACTGGTGGGTTTCTAATGTTCAACGGGGCTACATGGGGTGGTGCTACTGCAACTCTGGCCACTCTACAATCCTTGGCCAGATGCCCAAACTTCTGACAATTCTGACACAAGCGGCATGGTACCACTGCTGGATGATGATAGCTACATGTAGCACATAGAGGAGATTGGCCATTATACGCTCTCTGCCCTGCCTCGACTGCTGCAAACACTTTCCCAACTCTGACTCTCTTGTCCGCTCTGAAATCCCTTCTCTTACTGGGTTCACCAAAGTCCCTCTTCTTCTCAACAGACTTAGTCAAAGTGCCAGCCCTGACCAAGTCATCTGTCATAGCACTGGCCCTTCGTATAGCTTCTTCAATCGAGTAAGGAGGAATGCCAGTCATAGTGTTACGAATCTGAGGAATGAGACCATAGACGTATCTCTCAATCAACTTAGCCTCTGAGGTCACCAGGTGGGGCACCAAGCGAGCCAACTCTTGGAATTTGCTGGTATACTCAGCACATGCAGATCCCACCATGGTAAGGTGCCAAAATTCCTGCTCTACCTTCTGCATCTCATTCAACGGGCAAAAACGATTCTTCATCATCTGAGTAAACTGCTCCCAAGGGGTCTCAAAGGTAGTAGTCCTTCCCCTGGCTCCCAACAAAGTGTTCCACCATGATAGTGCATCATCGGTGAACGAGCCTCCCGTAAATCTGACTCTCTGATGGTCTGGACACTCACTAATGTCCATCACTGCCTCCATCCTCTCCAACCACTTCAAGAATACACTAGCTCCTCCTTTGCCGTTGTACTCTGGGGGACCACACTTCTTGAAATCTGTATAGCTACAACCTCTTCTTCCTCCAGCATACTCATCATTTCTAGGGACTCTTCTGGGTCCAGGGCCCACATACACACCGTCTCCTACAAACTCCATTTCAGGATTGAAGCCTTCTTGTTCTTGATTCACTTGCTCTTGATTCTCTTGCTCTTGTCCAACTCCAACTTCAGGTGCCCTTCGGTTCTGATTTGGAACAGTACCCATTGCAGCAGCCACTCGTTCAATAATAGTTGGCATTGAAGCCGCCAACTGTTCAGCGATGATAGCGGCCCAATCAGGGTTTCCAACATGATCCATGCCACCACCTCGGCCACCCCGGCCTCTACCACGGCCCCTTCCTTGTTGGCCTCCACGACCACCTCTTGGGTTGCCACGACCAGCTCCAGCAGCTTGAGCCTCAACATTCGGATTCGCTCTCGTTCGCACCATTTTCCTATATTAGGAAAAGACGTGATCGGCGTTAGAATGAAGGTATAATCGTTCGTGTCGTCAATTACGCACTCTCAACCCACTCGTGTTAGTTTTCTAAAATCCCACACATTGATACTTTCAATATCGCATGCATTTCAAGAGGTTCAAATATCATATCTAAAGATTACGCATTTTCCAGTAACTACAGACAAGTAGCAAGAGTATTCATCACAATAATGCATTTAGTTCATATATATTATTGTCTCACAGTGCGAATTCCATAACCATCTGTAACACCCGTTTCGTAAAAATATGGATTTCCAAAAATTTCGCCTAACGGCGTTAATCATGCGGAAACGATTTAGGAAAATACTCAACTAAGGAAAACAGTTGAGAAACATTGGTGGTGTTACTAATAGCATCAAATCTGTAATAAAAGAAATCCATAAGATTGCCCAACATAAAGCAATCATAACATAGTCATTACATAATTTCCATAAAGGAAATCAATAACATAAGGTCTATGCGAAGCTATTGGGTAAACTAAAGCCAGCTTGATCATCTACCCATCTCTCGCCAAAGCTTCACACGTCATCTCACTGCCTAACCTGAGGGGTGTCAACACATTAAAAGAAACAAGTGTTAGCTATAAAGCTAAGTAAGATAACACCAGGTTTAAGCAAAACATTTCATCCATTAAACACGTCACTTTAAAACATCACGTCATTTGATTTAGGCATTTATATCACCACATAACGTATCCATATCACATATAAGCATAGAGTCCATGACCCTAAGTGTGCCTAATCAATTTCATCATTTCATCTCATTAAGTGTGACTAGGTCACCGTTAAGTTGTAACCGAAGTTACTGTTAAGGAAAGACAATGTCGATCCATGAGTAGCACGTTATGTTCATGACATTAGGTGGGTCATCAGGCCACCCGAACCTACTCGCCACATATGACTTGTTGCAAGGAGCCACCCAAGCAACCATTTTAACGTACCCTCCCACATACGGGCACTACGTACTCTCCCACATACGAGCACAACGTACTCTCCCACATACGAGCACGATTTATACGTACCTATTACCACATCAGGCACGGGTTATGATAACAAAACGAAGATAACCAGAACGAAGATAACCAGAACGAAGATAACCAGAACGAAGATAACCAGAACGAAGATAACCAGAACGAAGATAACCAGAACGAAGATAACCAGAACGAAGATAACCAGAACGAAGATAACCAGAACGAAGATAACCAGAACGAAGATAACCAGAACGAAGATAACCAGAACGAAGATAACCAGAACGAAGATAACCAGAACGAAGATAACCAGAACGAAGATAACCAGAACGAAGATAACCAGAACGAAGATAACCAGAACGAAGATAACCAGAACGAAGATAACCAGAACGAAGATAACCAGAACGAAGATAACCAGAACGAAGATAACCAGAACGAAGATAACCAGAACGAAGATAACCAGAACGAAGATAACCAGAACGAAGATAACCAGAACGAAGATAACCAGAACGAAGATAACCAGAACGAAGATAACCAGAACGAAGATAACCAGAACGAAGATAACCAGAACGAAGATAACCAGAACGAAGATAACCAGAACGAAGATAACCAGAACGAAGATAACCAGAACGAAGATAACCAGAACGAAGATAACCAGAACGAAGATAACCAGAACGAAGATAACCAGAACGAAGATAACCAGAACGAAGATAACCAGAACGAAGATAACCAGAACGAAGATAACCAGAACGAAGATAACCAGAACGAAGATAACCAGAACGAAGATAACCAGAACGAAGATAACCAGAACGAAGATAACCAGAACGAAGATAACCAGAACGAAGATAACCAGAACGAAGATAACCAGAACGAAGATAACCAGAACGAAGATAACCAGAACGAAGATAACCAGAACGAAGATAACCAGAACGAAGATAACCAGAACGAAGATAACCAGAACGAAGATAACCAGAACGAAGATAACCAGAACGAAGATAACCAGAACGAAGATAACCAGAACGAAGATAACCAGAACGAAGATAACCAGAACGAAGATAACCAGAACGAAGATAACCAGAACGAAGATAACCAGAACGAAGATAACCAGAACGAAGATAACCAGAACGAAGATAACCAGAACGAAGATAACCAGAACGAAGATAACCAGAACGAAGATAACCAGAACGAAGATAACCAGAACGAAGATAACCAGAACGAAGATAACCAGAACGAAGATAACCAGAACGAAGATAACCAGAACGAAGATAACCAGAACGAAGATAACCAGAACGAAGATAACCAGAACGAAGATAACCAGAACGAAGATAACCAGAACGAAGATAACCAGAACGAAGATAACCAGAACGAAGATAACCAGAACGAAGATAACCAGAACGAAGATAACCAGAACGAAGATAACCAGAACGAAGATAACCAGAACGAAGATAACCAGAACGAAGATAACCAGAACGAAGATAACCAGAACGAAGATAACCAGAACGAAGATAACCAGAACGAAGATAACCAGAACGAAGATAACCAGAACGAAGATAACCAGAACGAAGATAACCAGAACGAAGATAACCAGAACGAAGATAACCAGAACGAAGATAACCAGAACGAAGATAACCAGAACGAAGATAACCAGAACGAAGATAACCAGAACGAAGATAACCAGAACGAAGATAACCAGAACGAAGATAACCAGAACGAAGATAACCAGAACGAAGATAACCAGAACGAAGATAACCAGAACGAAGATAACCAGAACGAAGATAACCAGAACGAAGATAACCAGAACGAAGATAACCAGAACGAAGATAACCAGAACGAAGATAACCAGAACGAAGATAACCAGAACGAAGATAACCAGAACGAAGATAACCAGAACGAAGATAACCAGAACGAAGATAACCAGAACGAAGATAACCAGAACGAAGATAACCAGAACGAAGATAACCAGAACGAAGATAACCAGAACGAAGATAACCAGAACGAAGATAACCAGAACGAAGATAACCAGAACGAAGATAACCAGAACGAAGATAACCAGAACGAAGATAACCAGAACGAAGATAACCAGAACGAAGATAACCAGAACGAAGATAACCAGAACGAAGATAACCAGAACGAAGATAACCAGAACGAAGATAACCAGAACGAAGATAACCAGAACGAAGATAACCAGAACGAAGATAACCAGAACGAAGATAACCAGAACGAAGATAACCAGAACGAAGATAACCAGAACGAAGATAACCAGAACGAAGATAACCAGAACGAAGATAACCAGAACGAAGATAACCAGAACGAAGATAACCAGAACGAAGATAACCAGAACGAAGATAACCAGAACGAAGATAACCAGAACGAAGATAACCAGAACGAAGATAACCAGAACGAAGATAACCAGAACGAAGATAACCAGAACGAAGATAACCAGAACGAAGATAACCAGAACGAAGATAACCAGAACGAAGATAACCAGAACGAAGATAACCAGAACGAAGATAACCAGAACGAAGATAACCAGAACGAAGATAACCAGAACGAAGATAACCAGAACGAAGATAACCAGAACGAAGATAACCAGAACGAAGATAACCAGAACGAAGATTATCTTCGCAAGTACAAAATCAGACTCAGCTAACGAATTTTACGTAATTTCGTCCAGATTTCAAAAACGACCAAGTTCTTCGATTTTTCCATAAACGAACGATTAAATCTTCTCCCAAAACATGTTTTTGACATAAATAAACATCTTTTGATCATCAAGATCGACCTTAGACTCGTTTAACACCGTTTTGATCATTAATTAACCAAAACATAATATAAACCCTAATTCTATCAAAATCCCTTTTTAATTCAGATTTGATTCAATTAAGAATACACTAGCTCCTCCTTTGCCGTTGTACTCTGGGGACCACACTTCTTGAAATCTGTATAGCTACAACCTCTTCTTCCTCCAGCATACTCATCATTTCTAGGGACTCTTCTGGGTCCAGGGCCCACATACACACCGTCTCCTACAAACTCCATTTCAGGATTGAAGCCTTCTTGTTCTTGATTCACTTGCTCTTGATTCTCTTGCTCTTGTCCAACTCCAACTTCAGGTGCCCTTCGGTTCTGATTTGGAACAGTACCCATTGCAGCAGTCACTCGTTCAATAATAGTTGGCATTGAAGCCGCCAACTGTTCAGCGATGATAGCGGCCCAATCAGGGTTTCCAACATGATCCATGCCACCACCTCGGCCACCCCGGCCTCTACCACGGCCCCTTCCTTGTTGGCCTCCACGACCACCTCTTGGGTTGCCACGACCAGCTCCAGCAGCTTGAGCCTCAACATTCGGATTCGCTCTCGTTCGCACCATTTTCCTATATTAGGAAAAGACGTGATCGGCGTTAGAATGAAGGTATAATCGTTCGTGTCGTCAATTACGCACTCTCAACCCACTCGTGTTAGTTTTCTAAAATCCCACACATTGATACTTTCAATATCGCATGCATTTCAAGAGGTTCAAATATCATATCTAAAGATTACGCATTTTCCAGTAACTACAGACAAGTAGCAAGAGTATTCATCACAATAATGCATTTAGTTCATATATATTATTGTCTCACAGCGCGAATTTCCATAACCATCACATCATGACTTAACTTTTAATCCGATTTTTAACTTTGACAGCCAAATGTGGTCCGAGTCTCAGACCTGCATCCGTCGCACTAGGTTTGTATGTATACAGGGTGTACCAGCGGCTAACCCTCCACTCCCCTAGTACATCTGATGCTAGTCCGATTCCCAGTCCCGATACACTCTCTGAGCAAAGGTCAAGGTATGTATACAGGGTGTACCAGCGGCTAACCCTCCACCCGACCAAAGCTCATTAAGTATACCGGTTTAGCTACCACACCCGTCCATCAAGGCATGATCTATGTTGCAACACTTCCGTAGGCACCTATACCACACGCGAAAAGTTGATCAAGTTTTTCTGTGATGATATATTTGCCACACTTCTTTGTCAACAACACTTCATTTCGCTTAATATAATTAGTTTATCTTACTTATAATCCAACATTCGAATATCGTTTGCATATGTGTACGTGGCAAGGTAGCATGGTTCTAGGGTCTGCGCATGAATGAATACGATAACATGGGTACAATAGCATGGATAGCACAGACAAGTAGCAAGAGTATTCATCACAATAATGCATTTAGTTCATATATATTATTGTCTCACAGCGCGAATTTCCATAACCATCACATCATGACTTAACTTTTAATCCGATTTTTAACTTTGACAGCCAAATGTGGTCCGAGTCTCAGACCTGCATCCGTCGCACTAGGTTTGTATGTATACAGGGTGTACCAGCGGCTAACCCTCCACCCGACCAAAGCTCATTAAGTATACCGGTTTAGCTACCACACCCGTCCATCAAGGCATGATCTATGTTGCAACACTTCCGTAGGCACCTATACCACACGCGAAAAGTTGATCAAGTTTTTCTGTGATGATATATTTGCCACACTTCTTTGTCAACAACACTTCATTTCGCTTAATATAATTAGTTTATCTTACTTATAATCCAACATTCGAATATCGTTTGCATATGTGTACGTGGCAAGGTAGCATGGTTCTAGGGTCTGCGCATGAATGAATACGATAACATGGGTACAATAGCATGGATAGCACAGACAAGTAGCAAGAGTATTCATCACAATAATGCATTTAGTTCATATATATTATTGTCTCACAGCGCGAATTTCCATAACCATCACATCATGACTTAACTTTTAATCCGATTTTTAACTTTGACAGCCAAATGTGGTCCGAGTCTCAGACCTGCATCCGTCGCACTAGGTTTGTATGTATACAGGGTGTACCAGCGGCTAACCCTCCACCCGACCAAAGCTCATTAAGTATACCGGTTTAGCTACCACACCCGTCCATCAAGGCATGATCTATGTTGCAACACTTCCGTAGGCACCTATACCACACGCGAAAAGTTGATCAAGTTTTTCTGTGATGATATATTTGCCACACTTCTTTGTCAACAACACTTCATTTCGCTTAATATAATTAGTTTATCTTACTTATAATCCAACATTCGAATATCGTTTGCATATGTGTACGTGGCAAGGTAGCATGGTTCTAGGGTCTGCGCATGAATGAATACGATAACATGGGTACAATAGCATGGATAGCACAGACAAGTATGTTTCACAGAGATTGAATGCACACATAATTCCTATCATGCATGCTACGTGCGGTTCCTAAGTTATAGTCTAGGTAAATCCACCTAATTCACTATAACCACGGCTCTGATACCAATCTGTAACACCCCGACTAAGGCGGAAAACTCGGGATGTAAGATAAAGCACACGCGCACATGGATGTTACATAGGAAAGCTAAATGAGTGCATAAATTGAACATAAACCGTCAAATACATAGTGCATCACATAACATCAAAGCATTTGAACGAATATTTAAGATAAGTTCCCACGCAGGGGAAACGGTTAGGCCTAATGCCAGCAAACACAACGAAAGCATGCAAAACTCCAAATCCTAAGCCTGAAGTCTGCTACAAGGCCCATGCTACCATCCCTAGCCACGATTTGCTTGATTACCTGAAAGGAATACTTAAAAGTGTCAACACAAAGGTTGGTGAGTTCGTAGGTTTGAAATCAAGAGTAGTTTACAAGCACAGAGAGTAAGCACAGATATATGTAGGTTATATCTATTTAAATCCGTGTACGTCTTGATGAGGGGTATAAGCGAGCACACACAATCCTCAACAGGACCGGCTAATAAGTATAAGCGAGCACACACAATCCTCAACAGGACCGGCTAATAAGTATAAGCGAGCACACACAATCCTCAACAGGACCGGCTAATAAGTATAAGCGAGCACACACAATCCTCAACAGGACCGGCTAATAAGTATAAGCGAGCACACACAATCCTCAACAGGACCGGCTAATAAGTATAAGCGAGCACACACAATCCTCAACAGGACCGGCTAATAAGTATAAGCGAGCACACACAATCCTCAACAGGACCGGCTAATAAGTATAAGCGAGCACACACAATCCTCAACAGGACCGGCTAATAAGTATAAGCGAGCACACACAATCCTCAACAGGACCGGCTAATAAGTATAAGCGAGCACACACAATCCTCAACAGGACCGGCTAATAAGTATAAGCGAGCACACACAATCCTCAACAGGACCGGCTAATAAGTATAAGCGAGCACACACAATCCTCAACAGGACCGGCTAATAAGTATAAGCGAGCACACACAATCCTCAACAGGACCGGCTAATAAGTATAAGCGAGCACACACAATCCTCAACAGGACCGGCTAATAAGTATAAGCGAGCACACACAATCCTCAACAGGACCGGCTAATAAGTATAAGCGAGCACACACAATCCTCAACAGGACCGGCTAATAAGTATAAGCGAGCACACACAATCCTCAACAGGACCGGCTAATAAGTATAAGCGAGCACACACAATCCTCAACAGGACCGGCTAATAAGTATAAGCGAGCACACACAATCCTCAACAGGACCGGCTAATAAGTATAAGCGAGCACACACAATCCTCAACAGGACCGGCTAATAAGTATAAGCGAGCACACACAATCCTCAACAGGACCGGCTAATAAGTATAAGCGAGCACACACAATCCTCAACAGGACCGGCTAATAAGTATAAGCGAGCACACACAATCCTCAACAGGACCGGCTAATAAGTATAAGCGAGCACACACAATCCTCAACAGGACCGGCTAATAAGTATAAGCGAGCACACACAATCCTCAACAGGACCGGCTAATAAGTATAAGCGAGCACACACAATCCTCAACAGGACCGGCTAATAAGTATAAGCGAGCACACACAATCCTCAACAGGACCGGCTAATAAGTATAAGCGAGCACACACAATCCTCAACAGGACCGGCTAATAAGTATAAGCGAGCACACACAATCCTCAACAGGACCGGCTAATAAGTATAAGCGAGCACACACAATCCTCAACAGGACCGGCTAATAAGTATAAGCGAGCACACACAATCCTCAACAGGACCGGCTAATAAGTATATAAGTAGTCAGATAGCCATACAGTTGTGAAAACAGTTACGGCATATATATATATAAAAGCGTATGTAGTATTCCTTTCACCCCAAAATGTAAATAATAGAAAAGGGGCTACGAAAACTCACAGTGATCCGGTACAGCGTAGTTTACAAGCACAGAGAGTAAGCACAGATATATGTAGGTTATATCTATTTAAATCCGTGTACGTCTTGATGTAAACCTAATCACAAAACATTGATCATAAATATACACATGTATTAGTTCTTGTGATTAATTAATTATTGAAATGTCCTTGATGAACTGATGATTTGGCTCTCTCAAAAGAGATCGTCCTAGTCTCAAAAGAGATCGTCCTAGACTCTCTCAAAAGAGATCGTCCTAGACTCTCTCAAAAGAGATCGTCCTAGACTCTCTCAAAAGAGATCGTCCTAGACTCTCTCAAAAGAGATCGTCCTAGACTCTCTCAAAAGAGATCGTCCTAGACTCTCTCAAAAGAGATCGTCCTAGCCACAGCCAAAAGAGATCGTCCTAGCCATAGCCAAAAGAGATCGTCCTAGACTCTCTCAAAGGAGATCGTCCTAGACTCTCTCAAAAGAGATCGTCCTAGACTCTCTCAAAAGAGATCGTCCTAGACTCTCTCAAAAGAGATCGTCCTAGACTCTCTCAAAAGAGATCGTCCTAGACTCTCTCAAAAGAGATCGTCCTAGACTCTCTCAAAAGAGATCGTCCTAGACTCTCTCAAAAGAGATCGTCCTAGACTCTCTCAAAAGAGATCGTCCTAGACTCTCTCAAAAGAGATCCTCCTAGACTCTCTCAAAAGAGATCGTCCTAGACTCTCTCAAAAGAGATCGTCCTAGACTCTCTCAAAAGAGATCGTCCTAGACTCTCTCAAAAGAGATCGTCCTAGACTCTCTCAAAAGAGATCGTCCTAGCCATCTCTCAAAAGAGATCGTCCTAGACTCTCTCAAAAGAGATCGTCCTAGACTCTCTCAAAAGAGATCGTCCTAGACTCTCTCAAAAGAGATCGTCCTAGACTCTCTCAAAAGAGATCGTCCTAGACTCTCTCAAAAGAGATCGTCCTAGACTCTCTCAAAAGAGATCGTCCTAGACTCTCTCAAAAGAGATCGTCCTAGACTCTCTCAAAAGAGATCGTCCTAGACTCTCTCAAAAGAGATCGTCCTAGACTCTCTCAAAAGAGATCGTCCTAGACTCTCTCAAAAGAGATCGTCCTAGACTCTCTCAAAAGAGATCGTCCTAGACTCTCTCAAAAGAGATCGTCCTAGACTCTCTCAAAAGAGATCGTCCTAGACTCTCTCAAAAGAGATCGTCCTAGACTCTCTCAAAGGAGATCGTTTCAGGGTTTACTCGATTTAGATCGTTTTATTGCTTACAAATTTAGATCGTCTTAGGTCTCATCAAAATAGATCGTTTTAAGAACAAGTTGTTTTGAGCTAAACCGATCCAAAGGATCAATTACCCATAAAATGTTCCAACAACATCACAACACCACATACGATCACAAGAAACAAGAACCAAGGAAGTTGCCTAGGACGACCTTGAGGAGAAGATCGTCCCAAGGAGACCGTTTCACCACCAAAAACGGCTGGAACTTTAAATCACACAACACACGAATTTTTAAATCGATTTCCGGCTTGTTAGAACCTAAAACTAACACTTATATACGTAATAACACTAACCAATAACACTTTTAACGATTTCCAGACCATCTATAACATAAACAAAATGAAGCAGGGAAGAACAAGTTGTACCTTCATTTTCAAAAATGGGTTTTGAGATTTAAGTAAGTTATGACTCAATTTTGTTCATATAAATGTTGTTAAACACATTTAGACACAAACCCATTAACTTTTAACACGATTTTTGTTCAAGAACTGGACCAAATCATCAAGAACATAAACCTTGAAAGTACACTTTTTAAATTTGATCAAAAACCCATTAGATGTTGTTGTTACCTGAAATTTGTTTCCAGAAATATGTTTTGATTATCACAAGGATGCTAAAAGTACAAACGATTTTGGTTTAACAATCCAAAATCAATGGATGAATTTTTGTGTGTGAAAATGGTGTCTGAAGTGTGTGTTTTAGTGAGAGAGAGTGCAGGAGGAGGAAGAGAATGAACAGTGGTTTTTCTCTCACTAGGTTTTCCCAAACTTTTCTATTTATACTTAATCCATATTAAATGTCTTCATAAATGCAAGGACTAAATGTGAACATTTTTAACTAGAACTTTTATGGACATGAACGTTTACGACTCGCATTCTATTATATTATCGTATTAAACTATAAACTCGTCATTTAAATCAAGTTTTTAAGATCAAATTGACCTTCAAGTAAACGCATAATTGAGCCAAGAACTTAAATTAAATTGAGCTGTCTAATTATTTTCATGGCGACTGTACGATTCTAGAAACTTATTTATAATATTTCTAAGGCGGTTGTTACAACGTGTTTCGTTACAAACAAGGCAACTTGTGTGTTTCTTTGGTTTGCTTGTTCTGTTTGAGAGTTCTTGAGGCTTTGAGAGTTCTGGTGGATTTGAGAGTTCTTGAGGTTTTGAGAGTTCTTGAGGACTTGCGTGTTCTAGTGTTTTGCGTGTTTCTACACTTTTGCTCGTTTCATTTGCGTGTTCCCATTTGCGTGTTCTGCGTGTTCTTATATGGACATAATACACAATGGCCGCAAATTATCTTAACCAATTAATACTTATGGACTATGAGACTGGCAAGGGTAATTCACCACCCAAGTTAATGATCATTGACCAATACTTTTCTTGGAAAGGTCGATTCGAATCCTTTATGCAATTCACGGATATTAGAATGTGGACTTGTATGACTGAAGGATATAGTGCCCCAACATATGAAGACAGTGGTGTTAACAAAGTATATGCTTACCAAGATATGACTGAATCTAATAAAAAATTATGAGGCAGAGAAAAAGGCACTATCATGTTTAAAAATGTTATTGCCACAAGAAATATTACATTTATTTAATGGATTCAATACATCAAAAGAACTTTGGTTAGCATTAAAAAATCATTGTGAAGGGGATGAAACACTTAAAAAGAATCGTAGAGACCTTCTAAAGCATCAGTATAATGTATTTAATGGGTTAAGAAGTGAAAACTTAGATCAACTAATTACAAGGTATTATCATTTGCTAGTAGAGTTGCAAGCATTTGAAGTTACCTATTCTGAGGAAGAAAAAGTCTAGAAATTTTTGAGTTCCTTGCCAGAAAAGTGGAGTAATTACATTACCACTTTGCAGGAAAAAGCAGATTTCTCTGATATGTCTTTGACTCAGATAGTTGCTAAGTTTAGGGGACAAGAAATGAAACTAAAAAGGAGGGAAGCAGGATATAATAATGCTCAGATTCCCGAGCTTTATTACGGTAGACCTACGATCAATGTAAGTCCAGGTTCCCCTGAAGGAAGCACAAGGGCATTCCTGAGTGAAGATGTTGACTTACAAAAGATCTTCGTTTGACTCTGAAGGGAACATATGTCTTGTTTCAAGTCAGAGCGATAATGTAGGCAATCGTGGATATCCTACCTCCAGTGCTAGTTCCACCGTGCCTATAAGTGTCAAATGTGCGGAAAGTCACTTATCCATTCTTGCGTCATTTGTGACATCATATGAACAGTTTATCCAAGGAAAGGTTCAAGATCCGAGTCTTATAGATGAAGACTACGAGCAGATTGATCCTTTGGACTTAGAAGAGATGGATCTGCAATGGCAAATGGCTATGCTAACTCTTGGCTAAACGGTTCCTATCAAGAATAGGGCGAAAGGTCGTGGTTCCAAGTTTGGCTTTGATAAGTCAAAAGTAAAGTGTTACAATTGCGAGGGCTTTGGACACTTTGCAAGGGAATGCCAGAGACCTAGAAATGTTGATAAGGCTAGTGTGACTTATCAAGATTTCTACAACGGTGGAGTAGCACAAAATACTTCCAACACATGGCAACAAAGAAACTATCAGACTACATATGATGAAAATTCAAAAGGGTTGATGGTTTGTCATCATAAAGAAAACAATGGCCAGACATATGGGTCAAATGCCTTCTTGGCAGAGACAGTGTTAGAAATTCAAAATAGTGCTTAGTTGTATTTGAATACATTGTATATTGTGTAAATATTGTTAGGTTGAGGGGGAGCTTTTGTAATATACTTAGAGTATAAATACCCCTCAAACCTTTATTCCTTGTAACCTTGGAACACACATTTGATTATCAATCAATCCTGCTTCCCACATTTTCACACCTTTCTCTCTCTAAAACACACACTAACACACACACTTTCCACCATTGATGATATCAACTTCCGCACTTTAAACACGAATTAATAGGTTTTAACAAGTGGTATCAGAGCAAAACAACAATATGTTGACGATCCAGAACAAATTTCATACAGATTGATGCTAATTTTGTTCAAAATTGAGAATTCGTGTTCAATTATAACCGTTTTTAACTGCTACTGTTCTTCACCAATTAAACCTCAATTTTCACTCAATTTTCCTGTTTTTGCTCACAGATACATTCTAAATCATCTCTAAAAACATCCTGTCAAGTTTCAGAATCCAATTCACAGAATTGATCAAAATCCAAATTTTTTGGAAAGTTGATGAGATTTTGAATTATCAGTTTGAGTTGATTTATGCAATGGAATTGTTTCTAGGATTGTGCGCGATCGTATTCTGAGCATTTCTGGGTTTGATTTGAGTTCTAATACTCAAAATTGAGTAAACTACAAGCAAAATAGTGAAATTCACGACTATTTTGTCTTTTCTGCTGTTCTTACTGATTGAGTTTAAAACGATCTTGCTAAGACGATCTCTTTCAAGATCGTCCTAGTGTTTTCCTTGATTTGGTGTTAAGACGATCTTTCCAAGATCGTTCTAAAATTTTTTGGTTCTGTGTGAACTGTGTGTGGTGAATTTTAATTGGGTAACTAATCTCTTTGAGATTGGTTCTGCTCAACATTTTCTATACTTAGAAAATTTTTCAAGTTACAAGTTCTTAAGACGATCTTCAAACTAGACCATCTTATTTCTTTCCTCAACAAAGTTTCTAAGACGATCTTCTCTCAAGATCGTCCTACCATTTCTTTTACTTAGAAATTTTTCAACAAAGTTTCTAAGATGATCTTCTCTCAAGATCGTCCTACCATTTCTTTTACTTAGAATTTTTTCAACAAAGTTTCTAAGACGATCTTCTCTCAAGATCGTCCTACCATTTCTTTTACTTAGAATATTTTCAACCAGTTTCTAAGACGATCTCCTTCAAGATCGTTCTAAGTTCCAAATTTTCAAGACGATCTCTCGAGATCGTTTCATTTTTTTTCAAAAACAACAAAAACAATAACAAATCCTTGTTTATTCATTTCAGGTACAACAATGAAGAATTCAGAGCTTGAGATTAGAAAGAATTTCTTAGCCAAACAACAACAAATGAAACCATGGCTATTCGGAGATATTAATGCTGATTCAGAAGATCTCACATGCTTAATGACATCTGTCATTTCAACAAACAATCATTCACAAACTTCAACAAGTAAGGTACAATCCATTTCTGATGATGATTACTTGTCTGACCAAACAACTGCTGATACTTTGACAAAGTAAAATATTACTTTGAAAAACAATTTGAAAATGGCTAAACAAGAGTTTGATAAAATTAATGAAGATTTTTTCAGAACTCTCAATAGCTCATGAAGCTCTCAAAGTGAACTATGATTCTTTAAAAGAAATGCATTTGTCAAGTAACAGTTCTCAGGTTGTTTCACCCAATGCTCAAATGACCAACAAATGTCAAGACCTTGAAAAAACTGTTCATTCACTCAAGCAAACCATTGAAACTTTAAAGCTTGAGAAAGCCAATAAATGGTTAAGAGCAAATGCAAGACAAGCTGATGTTGAGTTTCTCACAAATAAAATGAAAGATTTTAGACCCAACTGTGAAAAACATGAAAGACAGATTTCTGATCTAAACAGTACTTGTTTTCTCAAAGGAGTTCAAATTGAGACTCTTCAAAAACAAGTTGAGGATTTGAAAACAAACATTTTGTTTTATCAAGAAAAAATCTATAAGATTGAACAAAATCCTCTTCTGAATTTCACTGCTTATTACAATAAGTCAAAGATTGATAGATCAGAACTTCTTCTTGGTTTGGGTTATGAGAATCCAGCACACTTAAGCAAAATTCAAAAAGAAGACCTTGGTCCACTTTATGATGAAAAATGTTTTAGACTTGGAATGATTCAAGAATTCATCAGACCATCTGAGGATGACTTTGAGTCAGATGATGTTGAAAGACAAAAACCAAACAGCTTTCAGATTGATTATGTTGCTATCAATGACACATACAAGAAAACTCATAAAAGATCCATCTATGAGTTAGAAGAAATAGACAGCATTTCAATTCTTGAAAATGAGACTCAAAAAGATTGTTCAAAACAAATTTCAGAAAGATTTTACATTCCAACCACCATATTGGAAAAGGAAATTGAAAGTTTAAAACAGAAGATTGAGTCTCAACAACAAGTCATTGAACATCTGAAAACTCAAAATCATTCTCCAAAGGTAAGTGAGACCACCAAGATTCAAATGATGCATGATCTAACATCAGTTGATTGCTCCACTCCAGTCAAAGGGAGTGAGAATTTTAAAGATATGCAGGGTGATAGCATCTCTTCTCAAGAGATTCATGATATGACCAACTCCATGCTATCATCATTCTTCCAAATTGAAGAGAAAGTACAAGCTTTGAAAGCTAAACATCGTGCTTCTGTCAAGAAAATACTTTCTTTTGATACTCCTGTGATCACCTCTATTGACCAAAATAAAGTGAACTTAGAGCAAAAAGATTGAGATCCCTACTGATCTTAAGGCTAAAGCAAAAGCATTAATTGAAAAATTCACAAACAAAAATGTTTTCAAATCAGAAGTTCAAACCAAAGAATTACAATTTACTTATCCAGATTTTTCTGTTGAAGAATTTGATAAGTTTTTGAAAACTGATCATGTTTTTGCACCAGAAGTTGAAAAAGAGCTTGAAAAACTCTCACCTAAAAAGCCTAAAACAAAGAAGGAATCTAAATCTAAGTTTGCTCCAACTTCATTTTATTTACCCAAAGGTCAGTATGCAACAGCTGTCAAAGGTAAGAAGATTTTTTCTGCTAACTCAAACCTCAAAGTTGAAACTTCATCTGTTTCTAGAACCTCTGCTTCTAAGGCTATCTTTCAAACTAGTTCTTTACCTAAGATGTCTAACACTAGCCATCACTTGCTATTAAAAGATACATCTAATGGTATAACTAGTTATAAAGATCAGTATGGTTGGTTCACTGTTACAAATCAAAAGAAACAGAATAACAAATCTTCCACCAAGAAAACCAAAAATCAGAATGTGTTTTTATCTCCTAGAACTAATCCCAAGAATTTATCTGATACAGGAGAGAAGACATCAGCTAGTACCCATAAGTGGATTTCTAAATCATCAGTTAGAAGAAATTGGATAGCTAATGATTACAAGAAGAAAGTTCCTAATAGGAAAACTGATTCAAATTTGAGTAATCCAGCTAAACCATGGTATGTAAGAAATTCTAAACCTTCTACTATGATTTCTAAACCTTTGATTGTTGATTCTAATGGGATTGTGGTGAATCTAAAGAATAAACCATTAGTTAGAAAACCTCATCTGTATACTTTGGATAATTCCACTAACCCCAAAGGACCCATTCAAAGGTGGGTACCTAGAAAAACCTAATTTTGTTTTGCAGGTAATAAAGGTCTGTGTTTAGTATTTCAATCTCGGATACTGTTCAACACATGATCCTGAAATGAGTTTCTTTTCAAGAAACAATCTCAAATAAGTGCTCATTACCAATGCACTTACTTGCCTCTGCATGTTCTGTACAATTCCTTCATCTCTTTCTCTTTCATTCATTATCTGTCAAACATTGATGCTATGCTATCTGCAATGTGCTTAAATATCATGCAATGTTTGAGGGGGAGAAAAAGGATAATTCATGAATCTAAGGGGAGTTTGTGTATTTGCACTATTTGAAGAGAAACTCATTGTTTATTTTAAGAAAAACCAAAAATAATATTTTTTTATGTATCTTGTTTAGTTTAAATAAAAGTTTTTTTTGTTATTAAGCCCATTTTGTTAAAAGCCCAAAGCCAATTGTTTAATCCATGATTTTCAAAACGGGTCAAGAACCACCTGACCCATCCATCCGACCCGATCAAATTTTTCTTCTTACTTAAGGAGGAGGGAAACCAATAATTTTTTTTTTTCTTCTTTCATTTTTTATCACTTCACTGTTTTCCATAAACTGTCAAATCACTTCAAAAATTTATTTGGCTGATCATTGAAATAAGATAAGGGTTTTTGTTGGTGATTAGATTCTGATCATTTTAATCCATTACATCATTATCATCTAATCATATCTTCAGGTAAGATTTCGACTAAGAATAAAGAATTTTTCTTTCATTTTTTCTTGAAATTTCTGCTTCTGTTGATGATTGTGTGATGTTTGAATGATTGAGAAGCATGTTTAGGATTTATGTGAATGTTTATTACATGTTTAAATGATTAGTTGTGTGATTTCGAAAATTCAAAAACCTGCAACTCATTGTGTTCTATGAAGAAGATGACCTAAGACGATCTTCAAGTTGGTTTAGGTTATTTGTTTTGATTTTAGTGATTGGGTTGTGATTGTTTAAATTCCTGTGATTCATATAAATGTTTTGTTATGCTTAGTTATTAAAATGAATCATATTAATGTTAAGCAAAACCTGGTTGGAAATAAAATGATTTTGGCAAAGTCTTTTTATTTTCGAAGTCATTTTGTCTCTAAGACGATCTTGCCCAAGACCGTCTTAGTTCCAGAACTACTTGGAAATAAAACGATCTTGCCAAGATCTTCTTAGTTTCAATTTCTCATTTCATTTGCCATGTAACCCTTGAGACCAAGACCAAGACGATCTTGTCAAGATCGTTCTAGGGTCTGAACGCTGTGTGGTTAATGATTTGTGTTGAAAACAAATGAATGGGTAACTGAACTCGTATGAGATCGGTTTGCTCAAAACTAATACTTTTAAATTTAAAGGGAAATCATTGAGATGATTTCACTTTATATTTTAAAGTGTTAGAATTTTTCTTTAAAAGAAAATTGAAGTGAAGTGTTTTTAACACTTGATTTTAAAACGATCTTATATAAGATCGTTCCATTTTCCTTCACTTCAAAATCTTTTGGAAATAAAACCTTAAGACGATCTTGTACAAGATCGTCTCATTTTCCTTTACTTCAATTTTTTTTAACATATTGAATGTTGAGACGATCTTGAACAAGATCGTCCCATGTTCATTTTTCCATACTTAACAATTTTTTTTAAAAAAATTAATGCTAAAACGATCTTGAACAAGATCGTTTCATTTTCTTTCTTTAACCTTTTTCAATAACAAATGTTGAGACGATCTTCCTTAAGATCGTTTTGTTTTTTCCAAAACCTGAGTTCAACCTCAGGACGATCTTGTCAAGATCGTCCTAGTTTCCATACTTAGAAAAAAATTTCAAATTTTTTTAATTTTTTTTAATTTATTTTTATTTCTTTTTTTTTTTGGTGTTTGTGTCAAAGTGCTTTGTATTATCATATAATCACAATTTATTTGAAATACGGGGAATCGAACGCCTTTGTGTACTTCCTTGCTATTTTAAATACCTTGTACTTATATGATTATACTTTATATTCTGCGTTTATCTTCTCATTTCAAATAATTTATAAAGAATACACTGAGTTGATCGCCTTTGTGAATCTCTTTGTATTTTATATAAATCATTTGAGTGGAACTTGTTATTTGCTATTCAAACATTATTTTATGTGTGCGTTAAATTTTCTTTTATGTCTTAAAACAGAAAAATCAAAAAAAAAAATGGATCATCAAGAAATTGTTGAAATTGATGAAGAGGTTGCTTTAAATGAATCAATTGAAGAAATTCTCTTTGCCGGAAACACCAGTAATATGAGAAATAACAGAGCATTATACGATCCTTTCATTGCTCCCGGCTTTCAAATAGTTCCAAGAATTCTTCATAATCATCCTCTTACATATGTACTTACTGTTGAACAAGACTTAGCTGAAGTCTACCTTTTTGATATGTGGAGATCAATTACCTTTGTTCAACCTTATGATCCAACAAATCCAAAAGCCAAAGCTAAATCAAAATCTCCTGAACTTCGTCGTCAAGGCTACTTTCAATATCAATTGACTTCAGGAGAAACAACATATGAGTTTGAGTTCAATATTGATGACTTCAGAAGGATTTTAAGACTACCTGAAGCAGACTTCAATGGACATGTTAATTATGATGATTTTGAGTCCAATGAAGAGATGTTTGCTGCTTTAATTTCTATTGGCTATGAAGGTTCTTTATCTAGGACCAGAGATTTCAAGTTGAAAAATCTACCAAAAATCTGGTATTATGTGTACTCCATCTTAAGCAACTGCTTAACTCCTTACACAAGAGGGATGGACAATCTGACACAGCCAATGTTGCACATCTTCTATGGTGTTGTTTTCAACAGACATTATGACATTGCTCAACTTCTGTGGGATCAGTTGATAGTATTAGTAAATGGCAAAGTGTCTGCTCCCAAGAAGTATATTCCATTCATAAGATTCCTAACAGCAATTGTCTACAGTGCAGTCAGACAGGAAAGAAGCATTCCAAGGCTTCCAGACAGCAACCAAGTGACCATACACTTTTATAAGTATGTTAGAGATTCTGGAGCTGCTAACTATACTTTCCTGATTCCATCATTTCTTTTAGATATGGTTTCAGATGCTGATGATGATAAGATAGCTTATCTGGACTGGATTAGAACAGCAATGAGACCGGAAAGCCTCCCGGTTTCTACCCATGCTGTACATAGGACACCTGGTGAGGGGTCAAGTGTTAAAAGAAAAGAGCGTGAGGGTGAATCCAGTTCCAGTAAGCCAAAAAGAAAGAAACAAAGAGGAGAATTGTTTGTGTTGAAATTAAGCAAACAAGTGCATCAAAAGACGAAGAAGCAGAGTTTGTCAAAGAAACTCAAAAGCAAAGTTACAGCTGAAACTTCTTCTCCAAGATCTTCTGAGGAAACAATTTCTGTTACTGGGTCTCAAAGACCAATCCGATCACCACTTCCTAAAACAATCAATTTAATCCGATCACCATCACCCAGAACACCATCACCTCAAAGACCGTCATCTCCATCTTCACCCAAAATACCTCAATCACCAATTCATCAATCTTCACCCCTTCCAGATATTACAACACCTGAACCACCAATCATACCTCAATCTACCTCAACCATACCTTCATCATCCTTTGTCCGATCTCCTCCACCGACATATACTCAAGGCAGAAAGAAATCAATTCCGGTCAATATTCGAAAAACTTTTAAAAGATCTCGCTTTGAGTATGACCGATTTCAAGAACCTGAACCAGAAGTAATGATTTCTACTGATAGTGATGCATCTGATGATGATGCCAATCAGTTTGCTGATGATGTCATGGACATCCCGGAGGAACAAGGAAGGAATGAGGGAGGGGTTGAAAATACCGGAGAGGTTGAGAGGTCAGGGATAGGTGAAAAGGCAAAAAGAAAACGTTGGCCTCCAATTAGTCTTAAACCAATATCAACGCCGGGTTTACCCTAGAGTAGAAGTCGAGAACTACCCATTCTCGCTTGCACCAAACTCTCCCAGCCATTCTGACTCCTCACAACAGGAGTTAGTCTCAGAAATACACGGGGAACAGCCACGCTCACCACACTCTCCTCATTTGGAGGATGAGAGTGTTGAAAAAAGAGAGGACCAGCCCCACCTCTCGCCTTCAGTTCATGCACTAGAGTCTAGATCTCCTAGGCACACGGAATCACAAGCCCAGTTGAGTACTGGTGCCGGAACAAGCGGAGAGGGACCCACTTGTGTGACCCTCAAGGACAGCTTGGAAATCCTGCCTTAGCTAACATCACGCCAGCTTTAGCCGCAGGTAACAGTCCTCAAACAGAGACTGGGGAGCAGTATGATCGCCATTGTGACACTGCTGTTCCTCAGGATCAACCTGAGACTGTATTAACGGGCATTCTCAGTGACCCCGGTATTGTTAGTGGTGTTGCCCAACAACAACCTGATTCTGGTTGCAAAGCCGAATCATCAACTGTTGCTCATACTTTTGAACCAACAGGAAATCCTGAGACAGTCATGATGTCTTCAGGTCACTCAGTAGAATCACTTGAGACTACTGATGTGCCAATTTCTGATATTCCATTACCACCTGAGGCTCAAAGAATAATTGCTCATTTTGTTGAAGGGATTGAAGAGGGACAGAGAAGTGAGTTACTTATATCGAGAAACACCATCACTGGTAAACTTCCTGCATCTCAAACCACATCTCAACCACCTAGATTGAGTACTGGAGGTGCTTTACGAATTCGTTCTCCAGAAGAAACTCCAACAACAACACATACAACACCAACACCCCCACAAACAACAACAACAACAACAACCTTACCACCAACTCCACCATCACAATCATTTCCAGATCCAAGTTCACCACATCATTCATCCAGCTCTTCTTCTGAATCATCTGATTCATCTGAATACTTAAGTGATTGCTCACCAAAAAGAATTGCCACCAGTAGGTTATCTACCGATACTTTAATTGTCGCTCTCATGAATCGGTTGAGATCAGAAGAACCCCATCTTTCTTCACATAAACGATCAATTTTTCAATCACTTCTTGCATACTTGTCTTTCCAAAATACACAACAGGAACAACAGGCTCAAATTGAAGCTCTTCAAAAGCGAGTTACTGAGCTTGATCAACAATGTCGACTGGCTAATATCTCAAGGCGTCGGGATGATCAAGATCCTGATGATCAACCCGAGGGGGAGAATATGAGAGATATTAGAGAGGGTCATGAGACACAAGCTCAAGATGATCAAGAAACTGTTCAAGAAGTTGTTACAGAGACTCAAGGAGGAACTCAAATTCAAGAAGATTCAGATGATTTACCTCCACTCATCAGAAATATTTCTCATTATTATTCTTCCACATCAAGTTCTGATGAGTCAAGTGATCCTGATCCATTTCAACCAGAGAATGGTCATGATGATGAGTCTGATTTAGATATACCTGATGATGCTCCAGCAAGTATAGCTCAAGAAGAATATGGAGAGGATATATTTGAAGAGATAGTCTATCAGCTCAGAAACCCAGAAAATCTTGAGACTCCCAATGAACTTGGACAAGGAGTTAGACATCCAAGGATCTCAAGAAATATGATATGGCAGATCAATGAAGGTTATTTTGCTGAGAATTATGAACAAATTTTGGATTTGAGAACTAGACCTGAAGAAATGGTGTGCAAAGCTAGATATCTTGAAGAAAGAGCCTTTCAAATTTATTGCTCACCAAGTGAAAGACTCAACATGACCTTGAACCGATTAAGAGCATTCTTTCTGTTCAGACATCAAGGTCAAAGAGATGCTTATATGGAGCTAATGAATGCTGAAAGTTCTGTGAGAGCTGAATGGTGGTATCAACAATTTCAAATTCCGATAACCAAAGTCCTTCAGTTGTTTACTCCTCTAAAAAACCACAATCTTCGACTTGTTCGATTCAGAATTCGTCGAGCAGATGGCAATATCTATGTTGTTCAAGAAGAATCTTTTCAACATATGACGATCTCAGACATCCTATTTCTCTACAACCAATATGCTTATCTGATCATCAAAACTCCAGATCAACTTCTAGCCTATGAAGCATTGAAGAGTCATATTCAAGCATTGATCAGATTCTATGAGTTCAATGACTTTCAGATTGGATTAGAAAGAAGAACTAGCAAGATTAACCTTACAAAACCAAACCAAAGAGCCAGAGGTTATGAGCTAGATTCATATCAGATTGGAGATCCAATTGAAAATTTGGATGGATTTGTCTTCATCAATCAACTGAAGAAAAAGATCTTCATTCGTGCTTCTGAGTTTCCCAAATACTCAGATGGTACCTTGAAATATTGTCAATCAATTCTGAATGCAATAGATGAAGACTCTGACAATGAAGAAAATGAACAAATTAAGTCTCAAAGAGAAAATCATATAAGACGTATCAAAGATACTCTTGATATGAGACAGAGGATTAGAGATCTTATTGTTACCAGAACTCCCAGGTCACAGGAAGGAGTCATACATACTAAGACAGGTTCATGGGTTCATTGGAATCCTAGTCATGAACGTGGTCCCCATAACATTCCTCCTGTTAACTTCCAAGATAACATCAGATTGCCAGATGAACGTCCTGTTGGTGATAACTGGCACTTCATCCCTAAGAAGTTTTGGAATGACTCATGGAACAGTTATAAGAAGAGAGCATTCTGGAGTGCAAAGATTGACAAGCCATCAACATCAAATGTTGCACGACGATATAAGAAAAGGAAGAACAAGCAGAGACGTGCAAACAAGAGGAGGAGACAACATAGAAAGTGATGATGGACAACCAAGCACTAAGGGGGAGAATGTTAGAAATTCAAAATAGTGCTTAGTTGTATTTGAATACATTGTATATTGTGTAAATATTGTTAGGTTGAGGGGGAGCTTTTGTAATATACTTAGAGTATAAATACCCCTCAAACCTTTATTCCTTGTAACCTTGGAACACACATTTGATTATCAATCAATCCTGCTTCCCACATTTTCACACCTTTCTCTCTCTAAAACACACACTAACACACATACTTTCCACCATTGTTGATACTTAACTTCCGCACTTTAAACACGAATTAATAGGTTTTAACAGACAGATAGTGTGGGGTCTTTTGTTGATAGTCTTGATAGTGAGGCTGTAGAGTGTGTCGATAAAGTTGAAGTGAAGACATTTGAGGTCTCAACGGAAATGGACATGGATGATCTGGTTAACTTCATGGCAAAGTTGAATATTCCTGATGAACAACATGACCTATTGAAAAGAGCCATTAGTATATGGTATGTTGATAGTGGTTGTTCAAGACATATGACAGGAGATAAATCATTGTTGTCAAACTTTGTTGAAATATTGGGAGCTTATGTAAGCTTTGCTGGTCCCAAGGGTGGCTCAATTACCGGAGTTGGTGATGTCACAAATGGGAAAATCAAGTTTGAGAAGGTGAATTATGTTGAACAGTTAAATCACAATTTGATGAGTGTATCTCAAATTTGTGATAAAGCGAATCCTGTTCATTTCACCAAAGAGGAAGCACTTATCCTAAAACCTGGATATGTGATTCCTGAAGAGTGGATTCTGTTGAGGGCTCCAAGGAAAAGAGATATATATGCAATGGCATTGGGTATCTCTAATCCCGAGATTGAGACCACATGTCTTTTGTCTCAAGCCTCTGAATCAGACTCTTTGCTTTGGCATAGAAAAATGGCACATCTTCATTTTCGAAAAATGAATTTCATCACCAAAAATGGGTTGGTGGAAGGTGTTCCATTAAATAGATATGGTAGTGAGGATAAATGTGTTCCATGCAAAAAGGGCAAACAACACAAGATTAATCACAAGTCCAAGTCTCTAAATTCTACTGTCGGTCCTTTTGAGCTTCTACACATGGACTTATTTGGTCCAGTGAGTGTGAGAAGTATCGGAGGAATGTATTACTGTTTAGTTGTCATAGATGATTTTTCAAGATTCTCATGGGTGTTCTTTCTTACCTCTAAGGATGAGACATATCAAATACTTGTGCATTTCTTTGCAAAAGTGGAAAATGTCTATAACACTAGAATTAAGAGAATTCGTAGTGACAATGGAACAGAGTTCAAGAATAGGATGATGGAGTTTTATTGCCTCAGAAAGGGCATTGAACAGCAATTTAGTGCTCCGTATCAACCTCAGCAAAATGGGTTGCTGAGCGGAAGAATAGAACACTAATTGAAGCTGCACGAACAATGTTGGCTGACTCTAAGCTTCCCACCTTATTCTGGGGTGAAGCTATAAACACTGCTTGTTATGTACTCAACAGGGTTCTCACGGTGAAGCGGTTTAACAAAACATGTTATGAGCTGTTACACAATAGAAAACCAAACTTGAGTCACTTGCAACCATTTGGTATACCATGTACCTTCTTAAAGGTTCAGCCAAACTTAGCGAAGTTTGATGAAAAAGTATTTGAGGGGTATTTTCTTGGATATGTTCCAGAAACACCAAATCGTCGTGTTTATAACAAAGTAACCGGTAAGGTTGACATTGCATACAATGTTGAGATTACAAGTTGCTCACCCGACATTCATTCAGGTCCTGAGAAAATGTTCAATTATGAAGATATTTTCAATTCTCTTAATCCATCTATGATAGAGTTGCATAATTCAGATGATATTGTGGTGGTCCGTGATGATGATATCTTTGCATCACCATCTTACGGAGGACCTATCTAATGCAATCTTTGAGGATAGAAGAGGACGACAGGATTCTGAACAAGAAGTTATCTCAAGAAGATCTGATGAACCAATGGGTCCAGATACTTCGGTTGAGAATACTTCTGGACATGTTGTGACAGAGGAGCATCCCTCAGTTCATATTGAGGAAGAGATTCTACCAATTTGGGAGGAAATCTTGATGTTGATCGTGTCACACAAAAACACATTACGAAGGCTCATCCCGTAGAAAATATCTTGGGAGATCCTAATGTTGGTGTTAGAACTAGGAGCAGTCTTCAGGAGAGCACAAGTCTTTTTGCTAGCATCAAAGATACGGGTATACTGGAAACATGTAAGTACAGTTGCTTTATCTCTCAAGTGGAACCCAAGAATGTGCAAATGGCATTAAAGGAGCCATCTTGGGTGGATGCAATGCAAGAAGAACTAGACCAATTAAGAAAACTGAAGGTTTGGGAATTGGTAGATGTGCCTACTGATATCAACCCTTTTGGAACAAGATGGGTGTTCAGATGCAAAAGGGATGATAAAGGGATTGTTACTAGGAACAAGGCTCGGCTAGTTGTTCAAGGATTTGCACAGCAAGATGGATTGGATTACACCGAAGTGTTTGCACCTGTAGCTAGAATAGAAGCAATTAGGCTTTTTCTGGCATTTGCAACCTTTAAAGGTTTTAAAGTATACCAATTGGATGTAAAGAGTGCATTTCTGTACGGTAAGGTACAGGAGTTGGTCTATGTGTCTCAACCTCCTGGGTTTACTGATCCTGACTATCCTGATAAAGCATATAAATTGGATAAGGCTCTATATGGTCTTCATCAAGCACCCAGAGCCTGGTACGAAACATTATCCACTCATCTAGTGGAAAATGGGTTCGTAAGAGGTCAGATTGATAGCACATTGTTCACAAAATGGAAATGTGACGACTTCTTACTGGTACAAGTTTATGTAGATGACATTATTTTTGGTGCATCGGATGAGAACATGTGCAAAGAGTTTGAAGAAATCATGAAAAGCAAATTTGAAATGAGCACAATGGGTGAAATGAATTTCTTTCTTGTTCTGCAAGTTGAGCAGAAAAAGGAAGGAATTTTTATCCATCAGACCAAATATGTCCATGACATACTTAAAAAATTTGGTATGGATGATGCTTCACCCATAAGGACTCCAATACAAGTAAATCACTTGTTGGGAGTTGTCAACAGCTCGGATCAAGATGTTGATCCAACATTATATCGGTCAATGATAGGATCACTAATGTATCTTACTTCATCTAGACCAGATATCATGTTTGCTGTTTGTTTATGTGCTCGATTTCAATCCTGTCCGAAAGAGTCACACTTGAAAGGAGTAAAAAGGATTCTTCGATATCTCAAAGGACAACCATCACTTGGTTTGTGGTATCCTAGAGGAGGAGAATTTGATCTGTATGCTTATACAGACTCTGATTATGGTGGATGTAATTTTGATAGAAAATCAACTTCGGGAGGATGTCAATTTTTAGGAGACAGACTGGTGTCATGGCAGTGCAAAAAGCAAACATCCGTTGCCAATTCTACCTGTGAAGCATAATATATGGCCGCTGGTAGCTGTTGCTCACAAGTATTATGGATTCAACAACAAATGCGTGACTACGGTATGAATTTCTCTAACACTCCTATTAAAATTGATAATAAATCTGCTATTTCCATTACCAATAATCCTGTTAAGCATAGTAAAATGAAGCATATTGATATTAGATATCATTTTATTCGTGACTGTGCTGAAAAGAAATTAATCCATCTTGAAAAGGTGTTGTCCGATGATAACTTAGCTGATTTTTACACTAAGGCTTTTGATCGATCACGTTTCGAATTGCTAGTCCAGTTGACTGGAATGAGAAACCCTTAGTCACTATCTCTCAAGAACCATTATTTTTATTATTTTATTATTTTATTTATTTTATTTTTTTATTCAAAAAGGTTCTATTGCACGAGAGACAGTGTTATTTAGGGTATTTGGTTTCCAGGGGGAGTTAGTTGTGTTCTGTGTGAACACTGAATAAATGTGTATCGTGATAAGGGTGTAGTGTAAATAAAGACAAATTTGAGTGTGTTTGGTACACCTCGAATTAGGTCTTGTATGTAAATTGCTCGAAAGATTAAGTGAAATACTTAAGGTTTCAGTCAAAATAGGTCAAACGGAGTCACTGAGTTGATATATTTGACAGATATTTTGATTTGCAATTTACTTTAAATAATTGAATCGAAAATACTTAATGTGTGAGCTAACATGATAAAGGCTTTGATTCCAATCTTAATTGGGAGAATCAGTCATTAATTATCTGTTATATATCGGTTTAAGTGTTTCAAATTCAATTATTTACCATTGAGATGAATACATTAGTTGTATGGATCTCATGAGTTCGCTGATGTGGTCGCAGAATTATTTTCGTTAATCATATCGGGTTCGAGAAAAATCTTTGTGAATTTTCAAAGTGTTAATCAAGTTCGTGAAAGTTGACTTTTTAGAAAGTCAAGGTTCACATGAATCAAAGAAATTAGGCTAAGTGAAATATGCGTGTTTTAGTCAAGTGGGATTAACATGCGTGTTCTGCCAACTAGGCTGGATTTGCGTGTTTTAGCCAAGTGGACTTGTAGTTGCGTGTTTTACTTGATGGGCCTAATTTGCGTGTTCTGCCAAGTGGGCCGAATATGCGTGTTCCTGAACAGTGATCGGATATGCGTGTTTGTGTGAGTATATAAAGAAGACAAAACACACATTTAATGATAATTTTAAATCATTTGCGTGTTCTTCCAAAATACCCTCCACACTTGCGTATTCCTATTTGCGTGTTCTTACATAACACTTTCGATTCACTAGAACTTGATTCATTCGTGTTTCAAGACACAAGAAACTCGTACATTAACACTTTTTGAACAAAGGTATATGATTAACAAGATTTCTAAATCCATTCTTCATGGGTTATAGTCAAGATTTAGGGTTTTTTTATTTCGGTTATAAAATCACTAAAAGGGACTAATTAAATGAAATGGATAAGGAAATGGAACCAATAAACTGATAAATCGGGAGTATGCGAACCTATTCGTACTAGATTTAAGAGTTTTGGGGTTCAAATCATCTGTTTGAGTTTTGGAGATGACGATCTTCAGATTTTGCGTGTTATGATGATGATGTCATCATAAGGAACACGCATTTGACTGGTCAACTCCCATTTGAGAGTTCTTATTGTCAAATACACCATTTTGCGTGTTTGTCACCATTTGCGTGTTGTGGCACTGTATGCGTGTTTCATGACTTAGAAAATTTTTAAATTTGAAAATTTTAACAAGTAAAATATGAAACATAACACGCATTGACTAGTCAAACCCAACACCATATGTGTGTATTGTCACCATATGTGTGTGTATAAGGAATTTGTTTGTTCTAGGACTTCGGAAAATTTTCAAAACGGGAAAATTTTCAAATGAGTCAAATTAGAAAGTACGAATTGCCTTATAATATTGAACTTTAAAAATTTAAGAAAAACAAATGGTTTTAGTTAAATTTAGTAAAGTTCAAAGTGTTTTGGAAGGTTACGAAACAAATGGTTTCGCGACCTTGGAAAACATTGAAAGTTTTGATTTCGACGTGTTGATTCGATAAAATTGGTGACGTTTTGGAGGATTATGAAACAAATGGTTTCACTATCCTAGTAAATGTTAAGAGTTTTATCATTCAACTTGTTTGTCGATTGTTAAAGTTGATAACATTCTCGGAACCGATGAAACTATGAGTTTCAGGGGTTTAGAAAATGTTAAGAGCTTTAAAGTTCGACTTTAATTGTTGTTGCTAATCGTTTGTTTGGTTGTTGTTTGTATCTTTGTGCAGATGGCTGAGAGACACTTTCACAAAAATCATAACTACTTGATTGATTTGGATGTGAATCAAGCCAATGCTGGGAGATTTGTTAGGATTCTTTAGTTTTTGCAGCAATCAAGAATCAGACATGCTCTCACAGCTGACCTAGTTATCTATCTGACTTTCTTACGTCAATTATGGGCATCTTCAAGATTGTTACCTGGTGCTATCCGAAGCATTGAAGCGAGGGTGAACAATTAAACCTTCCAGTTCACTGCCTCTGACTTGATTGGTATTCTTGACTTGGGAACTGAAGACCAAGAGGGAGGAGTGAATGGTCCAACCACATATCCCCAAGCGCTTAGATTGAGAGCATTCAGAAGAATGGGATATGTTGGTCCTGCCAATCGAAACACATTCCAAAAGAATTGTTTGATGGGCAGATGGAAATTCTTTTCACATGTGATTCTTGTTGCTTTGAGCAATAAGAAGTCGGGTTACGATTCATTGAATGTCGAAACCCAATCACAAGTGATTTCCTTGGTGCTGAACAAGCCTTATAGCTTCTCTCGTTATATCTTTAATGAGATGTGTAGGCAGATAAGGGCGAGGGATGATGAGAGATTCTTGATGTATCCGAGGTTCGTGATGCTGATCATTAATGCTCGACTACCCAATCTTGTTCCGGAGGGTCCTAATGAATCGGTGACTACGATGCCTAATCGTATCTTTAACGATAGTTATAGATACCGTGGAAATCTTCCACCACAGGTTTGACCGAGGGACAAAAACCTCTTTGGGGCGCTTATCAATCTTAATTATGTTGCACCTGAACATGATGGATTTGCGCATGAGGATTCTGATGTTGAAGGCGATGTTGCTGCTGCTCCACAGCCAGTCCCTCCACAACCTCCAGTAGCACCAGTGATACAACAACAACAACAACAACAACAACAACAACAACAACAACAACAACAGCAACCAGAACAACCACCTCCAGCTGCAACAGAGGCTCCTCAAGAGTTGTTGGTCCAGGAAGAAGCTGCTGAAGCAAATCCTGAGATCGTTGTTGAACAACCTCTTGCACAAAACCAAGAAGTCAACATGGATGTTGATGATAGGGGTTTGGGTGCTGAGCACGTCGATGATATGGTTATTGATAACCAAGACGACGTTGCTGATGACATTGGAGGAGATGTCAACCAAGGAGAAGGAGGAAACGGAGATGATGATGGAGATGATGACGGGGACGATGGTCAAGATAATGCTGCTGGCAGAGTACCCATAGGTCAAGGTGTTGATAGTACTTCTGCAGCAGTCGATCTCCCCATGGCCGAAGCTGATTCCCGGCCAGTTGTAGAAGAAGAAGATCCCTCTGAGTCGGGGCGAAGTCTCAGTAGAAAGAGACAACGTCAGGACGAAGAGGTGTCTAATGCAAATGAGTCTCTGGGGCTCATTGCGGAGACATATTTTTCAGAGGTGGAAGAGACAAGACAAGATTTGGATGAACCGGCACCGAGTGTTCAAGAGCCTGTGCAGGACTTGACGGAAGCTATGACTGAAGGACCTCTCCATACTAAGGATAGAGGTAAAGGATTGATGGGTGCACCTTCCTCGAGTTCAGCAGCACCATCAACTCCTCAAGTTCATGTCAGCCCGCCTGTCATCAAACCAGCTGTGGTATCACTGGTTAGTGCAGAAGATGACCAGTCATCTCCAAAGGTAATCAGACTTTTGGGAATCAAGATTGGAGATAGACCAGTCTTGATGACTGCAAGGCCTCGCAGCTCTACAATCACACCAATCATGTCTTCATCGATGACTCCACCATCTACAACAAGACCATCAGTGACTTCTTCACAGCAAGGAGCTGCTCAGATTAACAAGGAAAGAGTATCCAAGTTAGCTGAGGACATCCAGCGGATGAAAGCTCTAGTTGCAGGCTTGTCTGACAAGCTAAAAGGAAAAGAAGAGTCACACCGAAGAGATGCTGACCTCATAAGACAAAGTCACCTAGAGTTGGAGAATAGCCAGTACGACCTGCAAGAAGCCCAGGAAGCAACAATCAATTCTGTTAATGGGATTGTTGATTCTATTGGGGTGCACCACAAATTGCTGAAAGGTCAAGCTAAGCATCTCGAGAGCTTAGGTAAGAGGTCTGCTGAGCTGCATAACAAGATCAAAAATCTTGAATCTCAGGGGGAGAAGTCTGGATGCAAGGATGACGCTCTCAAACATCATCGAAGGGATGATGAGGATGAGGATCCAAGCGGTTCCAGACAGCAGGAGGAGATTCAGAGATTTCCAGGCTTAAACGTCAATGCTGCTCAGGGGGAGCAAAGTCAGCAAGGTCAATCTGGCCAAGCTAGTGCTCCTTCATCTAATCCACCGGCCGTAGAGGAAGTGGCTGGTATCCAGGAACAACCGACTAGAGGAGTAGGAGTCGGCATTCGGGTCAGACCAACTACAGAGGAAGAAGTTGGGAGTGAACTCCTGGACGACATTGCTGCGTACTTCAATTTTGATGAGTATGGGAGCATGTTTGAAGATCCATCAGTCTCTTCAAAAGTAAAGGGATCAAATGAGCTATCTCTACAAGCAACCGTTGCGGAGGGCAAGGTTGGGGTCGACAATCAATCAAAGTTAGACTCAAATCGGGAGTTGGGTACTGCTGAGGTGATTGAAAAGAAGAACAGGATTCCAGTGGAGGCAACACCTAAAGTTCCTGATGACAGGGTTTTTGGCCAGCACTTAGGATGACAAACGAAGACTTGAAGGTCACATCTAGATGCTAGTGTCAAGGGGAGACTGTTGGTGCATGTTTCTCGGTGACAAAAGCATTCTAGATGTGTTACATATATTTATATATATTCAAGTCTTGTAATTTATCTTGTAATTACCGTTTGTCAATAATATTACCTTGGCATATATTGTTGATCATATTGGGATCCATTTATGTTTATATGTTTGTTTATTATTTGTGTTTTACAGGTTCTAGACATTACATGTAAAGAGTCATTAAGTTAATATTGTTTCTGCGTTTAACAGCAGTTGAAATATTAACTTAATATACTTCCAAAGGGAAGTTAAGTTAATTGTGTTTCTGCGTATTAACAGCAGGAGAAACATTAACTTAGTGAATACTTCCAATAGGTAATATAGACAATGTTGTTTCTGTGTATCCACAGCAGTAGAAACATTGTCGTAGCTAATGTTGGTTCTGCGTATATTTACAGCAGTATAAACATTGGTTGAGTTAATGTTGGTTCTGCGTCTTGACAGTAGTTGAAACATTAACTCAAATATTCCTAAGTGTTATTTGAGTGTTCTCGGGAACAAGCAATTAGTTGCTTGTGGAGAGAACACTCAAAAGGTCATTTGAGGGTTCTTGGGAACGAGCAAAAGTTTGCTTGTGGAAAGAACACTCAAATGGTCATTTGAGAATTTCTGAGGAACAAGCAAAAGTTTGCTTGTTGATAAGAACTCTCAAATGGTTTGAGAGTTTCTGTGGAAACAAGCAAAAGTATGCTTGTACACAAGAACTCTCAAACCAGGCCAAAACCCTTATGGGCTTGACATGAGAACACTCAAACCCAATAGATTTGAGAGTTCTTGTCACTTGCCTATAAATAGAGGTGTGTGTCATGCGTGTTCCAACAAGAGTGTAGAGAGAGAAACGAGCAAAACCTAGAGAGAGAAAACCAAGAACACGCACGGTTGATCTTGTGGGTACTCGACTCACGCACGAACCTCAAACACACACCCGGTTTGGACGGCTCGTAGACTTAGATTACCACGTTGGTTGGTAAGGTTTGTCCGGAGAGCCGTTTCACTATAGTAACCAAATACGAGTGTTTATATTCACGCAAAAGATATATATATATATAGTGATATATATATCATAAAAGGTAGATATAAAAACCGTGGGTTATCTCGAGGAATTCGCACCTCGACATATCCTTAAGTCAATCTCGGTTCGGTAAGACCCGGGGGACTTACAGCACCAGATGGGTTTTTAGGTACAAAAGGATGAAAAGGGTGTTGTGACACGAAATAAAGCTCGGCTAGTTGTTCAAGGTTTTGCTCAACAGGAAGGGTTGGACTACACTGAGGTGTTTGCACCGGTTGCTAGGTTATAAGCTATTCGGTTGTTTCTAGCTTTTGCTGCCTTCAAGGACATTAAGGTATATCAGTTGGATGTCAAAAGTGCATTCTTATACGGTATTGTCCAGGAATTAGTGTATGTTACTCAACCGCCAGGGTTTGAAGATCCAGATTATCCTAATAGAGTCTATCGACTGAATAAGGCATTATATGGATTACATCAAGCACCCAGGGCATGGTATGACAAGTTGTCGAAGCATCTTTTGGAAAATGGATTTGAAAGAGGGTTGGTCGATAGTACATTGTTTACAAAATAGAAAGGAGAGGATTTCCTAATTATACAAGTTTACGTGGATGACATTATTTTTGGGTCATCAAACGAAAAGATATGCAAAGAGGTTGAGCAGATTATGAAAGGGACATTTGAGATGAGTTCTATGGGAGAGATGAACTTCCTTTTGGGTTTGCAAGTTAAACAGAAAAAGGACGGATTCTTTATTCATCAGTCGAAGTATACTCAACTTGGGATGTTTTCTCTTAATGATCCAGAAGTTGATCATACTCGTTACAGGGCCATGATAGGTTCATTGATGTATCTTACATCATCAAGACCAGATATCATGTTTGCGGTTTGTTTGTGTGCTCGTTATCAGTCTTGTCCCAGGGAAAGTCACATGAAAGCTGTTAAGCGAATTCTTCGCTACCTCAAAGGGCAACACGTACTGGGTCTTTGGGGGGAGCTTTGAGTTTGTGGCTTATACAGATGCGGATTATGGCGGCTGCAACTTTGATAGGAAATCGACTTCAGGTGGACGTTAGTTCTTAGGGGGGAGATTGGTGTCATGGAAATGTGTTAAAAAGCCAGTTTAGTCCAGATTTACTGGACTCACTCCAGACTCGACTACTGGAGCCTCACTGAAGATCTGACCAGAAACGTGTTCTACTGGACCTACTCCAGACTTGGAATCTGGAGTCCCTCTGAAGATTTGTCCAGAAATAATGGAAGACCAGTGAGCAAATACTTGTATAGGAAATCTGGAGTATTCTCCAGATGAGATCACTGGACTTCACCCCAGTCCAGATCAACTCTACTGAAGACATTCTGACTGAAGTCAAAGACTGAAGTCTGAAGAAAGAAGACTTAACAAATGGCGGAGTCCACTGGAAAGTCTTACCAGATCTGTACACTGGAGGATTGTTAGTGTTCTAGATCCTACAAGTCTGAACACTGATATCAAGGATTGACTTTTCCCTTTACACACTTTCCAAAGAACAATCCACTTGTTCTTTACCAAAGTATACGTGTGTAAAGGTGGTTGGATAAAAGGATACACTTGCATTTAATGTGACTTTATCCTTATTCCTTATCCAATACATTTAATGTTCTTGTCGGATCATTAAATGTATGCAACCATATTTGTACGGCACAAAATTCACTGGTGAATTTTGTTGCCTATAAATACAAAGTCATTTCCTTAACAAAAATACTTTTTAAGCATTCATTTTGCATTGAAGTGAATTTGTCCAAATACTCTCGATCTTAAACTGGGATACTTCACAACTTTAAGTATCTCGATCCTAAAGAGTTATTTGACAAATATAGATCATTTGTAACTCATAGGTTGTTAGAATACATACTTAATTGTATTATCTTGATTCCGCAACAACCTTGTGTTTTATTTAAACATCATAAATAAAATACCCATGAAAAATACATAATGTTCCACTTTACTTGTTTATTGCTTTAAGTCTTGTATTACTTTGTTTATATATTCTTGCATTTATTTACAAGTAATACTAGTCCATTCCAGTGCTTATTAGACTTGTTGTATTTTACACTTTCCTGGTTAACCATCGAACTTAAGGGACTCACATTTGGTATCAAAGCAGAAGGCTAAACATTGCCTAGATCTGTTTCTTGAAGGCTAACCAAGAAAATACACAAGGTTATAGTCTTGGTCCCGATCCTAATGCAAATATTAATGATCAAAATGAACCACCAATTGTTAATAACACTAATCCACCTCCTCCTCCTACTCCTGCTTCTCCACACGTGCATGTGCACTACTCAAATAATCCTGTTCCTAAATTCAGTGGAACAGTGATGAATTTGGTACGTGGAAGGCTAGGATGGTTTTGCATGTCACAGGTATTGAGAGGAACATGATGAAAATTTGAAACGAAGGTCCTTATGTACCAACATCACCTCTCAATCCCATTCTTGATCCTTCTGGATCTAGAAGAGGAAGGGAAAAGAGGGAGGAACATTGGTCAGAAGAGGAGAGGAGATTGGTGAATCTAGACACCCTTCTCAAAAACATGATCCTCGGGGCCGTTCCTGAAACCCTAATTCCCACACTAGTTCTTTTTCCTAGTGCTAAAACCATGTGGGATGAACTTTTAACCAACATGAAGGAGGAGATGACACCATTGTCACCAGAAAGGTCTCCTTAAACAAGAGGTATGAGTCATTTTTTGCTCAACCTAACGAGTCTATCACTGGTACTTACACCAGATTTATGAGTATCATAAACCAATTGAGAGGTCTTGGGGTTGAGAAGGACAAGGATATACTTCTGGAGAAATTTTGTGACATTCTACCCACCAAATGGTCTCACATGATCCTGGTCTTACGACAAGGAAAAACTCTGCACACACACACTCTCTCAACTTTATATGGAGCTTTTAGGTACACTGAAGAAAATCAAGCACAGAGAGTGGTGGCAGAACAAGATGCTTTTAACCATGCCTCCAGTAGTCCTAATGTGGTTAGCCATACTGAACCACAAAGTACAGCACTGATATCTTCTGAGAATGTATTTTCTATGAAGAAGATGGTGTCTGAACTCATGGATTCTGGAGAGTCCAGTCAAGTCTCTCCAGACTGTTGTGATGAAACTGAAGATGATGACCTCATTGAAATGATTGCTAAAACGTTTAACCGTTTCAAAGCAAGAGCAAATAGGCCATCTGGACAATTTGCATCCAGTTCTTCCACTGACAAGACCAATTTGACATGCTTTAAGTGTGGCAAAAAGGGTCATTTCATGAAAGAGTGCAGGTCCAACCAGTTTGTATCCAAGCCTGGTCCATTTTCTTCAAATAATAAGCCTGATGATAGCTATAAACTGAAATATAAAAAGCTTAAGGCCCAGATTGCTCTCATGGCACAACAAATTAAAAACAATAATAAGTGCATGATTGCAACAACTGAAGAGAAGTGGGTTCCTTCTGATGAATCATCTGCTGATGAAGAAGAAGAAAGAGATTGCTGTTACATGGCTCTGGAAGACGATGAGCACCTGGTGAAGGAAGATGTCACATCTGGACGATGGGTAGACATTGTTATTAAGAAGGTTAGTGATTATGATTGTGCAACTGACCAAGAACTAAAACTGGACATTGCTGAAGCTCTAAATTCTGATTTGATTTTTGTAGAAACTGTTAGATCTGATTGTGTAAATGGTCTAGAAACAGATTCTTCTGAAATAACTACTTTAAAATCAAAATTAAAGAACTTCAAGACATTGAACTGGCATTTCAAGCCCAGGTTCTGGTAACTGAACAATTGATTCAAGAAAAACAAGATCTTGAGATCATTTTAGAGAAAGAAAAACTGGTAATAAAATCATGGCTAGAAACCAAAAAGCCATATGATGTTGTATTAAAACAATTTCCTTCTCAAAAACGTGCATATTTAGATGGAAATACTCATATAGCATCATTAATACCAGTAATCGATCGATTACCAGAGGAGTTCAGGCCCACCACTATTTATGATGAGCCTGTAACTCCCAAGACCAATATTTACCCAGTTCAATCCCAGAGGTCAAGACTGGAGCATTCCAGATGACTGCTCCAGTTAAAGAGGTCTATCGGAATAGACCTTTGCCTCAGACCAATCCCTTACCAAAGCCTAGGACTGGAAAGGCTAAGGTATCATCTGAAGAAAATATTTTGTCCAGGTTAGAGAGCCAGATTCAATTTCTGACTCGTCAATCACAAAGTTTTAATGCAAGATTAAACTTATTGAGGGTACTTCATCTGGCCCTAGACAAAATACAAAACCTTTTGCTAAGAAAGACAAATTTATTTCTCCAGTTGAGAAAAGAAAAAGGTTTCAAAACTATCAACCCCAGTGGTTTTTCAACTAAGACCACTGTTGAAGAAAGTGAACTAAACCAGATTGCCCCAGGGACCTATAAGGGAGGGTCCAGTGAACCCATCAGTCGATGGGTTCCCAAATCTAACTGATCAATATCTGTTGTATGTGTAGGGCGATCGAAAGAAATATATCTGGTATCTTGACAGTGCAGCTGGCAGGACGATGACCGGATGTAAGACCCTACTGGAGGAGTTCACCATTTCTGATGGACCCTCCATACTTTTGGAAATGATGGTTGTGGAAAGACTGAGGGATACGGTGTTCTGAACAATGGACAAGGCAAGTTCAGACGTGTTGCATTTGTGAATGGTTTGAAATATAACCTGATCAGTGTAGTCAACTGTGTGATGATGGCTATCAAGTTCTATTCAATATTGCTCAGAGCATTGTATTCAACAAGGACTGGAAGGTAGTGTTGATTGCTCCCAGAAAAAGGGAATGTGTACGTGATGGATATGGAAAGCTCTCCTTCAGAGCAGTGTTTCTATACTCAAGCTGATGAAGACACAAACTGGTTATGCCAAAAAGGTTATCCCATTTAAATTTCAAAAATATTAATAAGTTGTCCAAACAACTGCAGATGGGATACCTTCAGTTTCCTTCAAAAAGGAAAGGCCATGTCCAGGATGTGAGATGGGTAAGCATAAACGTACCAGTTTCAAGACCAGACAGAATTTCAGCATATCTGAACCTCTTCATATGCTTCATATGGACCTCTTTGGTCCAGTGGACGTTCAGACTCGTGCTGGTAAAAGATACACCCTGGTGATCGTAGATGAATTCTCCAGATATTGTTGGGTGATCTTTCTGAGGTCTAAAAGTGAAGCTGCTGCTGAAATCATCAGTCTTATCAAGCAAATTGAGCTCAAGTACAGTCGAAAAGTTTGTCAGTTAAGAAGTGACAATGGAACAGAATTCCAGAATGCAACTCTGGAGTCATTCTGTACTGACACTGGCATCTCCCAGAATTTCTCATCAGCCCGCTCTCCAGAACAAAATGGAGTGGGAAAGGAAGAATCGAACGCTGATAGAAGCTGCCAGGAGTATGCTTGCTGAATCTGGACTGTCTACCAGTTTCTGGGCGGAAGCAATTGCAACTGCTTGCCACACCCAGAAGCGATCAGTGTACATCAAAAGACACAAAAAGACAGCCTATGAAGTCTTAAGAAATAGAAAACCAAATATTGGTTATTTTCACGTTTTTGGATGTCCAGTTTACATCCTGAACGACTCCAGTCAGTTAGGCAAATATGATGCCAAAGCTGATGAAGGGTATTTCTTAGGCTATTCAGCCATTCGCAAGGCCTTCAGAGTCTACAACAAGAGACTGGAGAAGGTCCACGAGTCAATTCATGTAACATTTGATGAATCAAATGTTGCAATCAACAAGAAGCCAGCCCTTGACACTCCCCCAGTAACTCCAATTGTCTTTTGTGAATCTGATCCTATAAACGACAAAAATGAAGACTCAAAAGACACAGTTTCCAGTCATCCTGATCTGGAACCTGTTCAGAAAAAGAAACTCTCCAGTAGTACTCCATTCTATCCCTCTATTATTTTCAAACTACCCTCTGAAATTAATATTGGTTCAGATGTACGTACTACTCCCCCAGTATCAGTGTCAGTTGAGCATATACCAGAAATGTCTTCTTATGAAGAAATCCAAACTGAACCAGTACTTCAAGAATGCCTTCAAATGAAGAATTTCATGATGCAAATCGTGATTTAAATGACTCAGATGAAGATACTGAAGTAGTCTGGCAAGATCCTCCTCATGGAGCAACTCCAGAGGAGACTCAACTGAATTCTTGCACTGATATTGTTGTCAGTAACAATCCTGGTCAGTACTCCAGATGGACAAAAGCTCATCCTATGGATCAGATCATAGGTGACTCCAGTAGAGGAGTTCAGACCAGAAGAGCCTCCAGTAATCAATGCTTATACGTTAGTTTTCTATCTTTGATGGAACCAAAGAGGATTGACGAGGCTATGGAAGATCCAAGCTGGGTGACTGCTATGCAAGAAGAGCTTCACCAGTTTGAAAGGAACAAGGTCTGGTATCTGGTTCCTTTCCCAGTTGGAAAGAAAGAACCAATTGGAACAAGATGGGTCTTCAGGAACAAAGTAGATGAAGATGGCCACGTAATCAAAAACAAGGCCAGACTAGTAGCACAAGGCTACTGCCAGTCAGATGTCGACTTTGATGAATCATTTGCTCCAGTGCCTAGACTTGAAGCGATCAGAATATTCTTAGCATTCGCTGCTTATCATCAGTTCAAGGTCTACCAGATGGATGTAAAGAGTGCTTTCTTGAATGGAAAGCTTGAAGAAGAAGTTTATGTCAGACAACCACCAGGTTTCGTTGATGAAAAGCATCCACATTGGGTATATCGTCTGGACAAAGCGCTATATGGCCTCAGACAAGCCCCACGTGCCTGGTATGATACTCTGACTAAACATTTGTTGAAAAATGGTTTTAAACGAGGTGGAATTGACAATACCTTATTCATTCTTCATGAGAAAGGTAATCTGTTAATGGTACAAATTTATGTTGATGATATTATTTTTGGGTCTACTGATGAAAACATGTGCAAGAAATTTTCAAAAATCATGTCCACTGAATATGAAATGAGTTGATGGGTGAATTAACATATTTTCTTGGACTCCAGATTAAACAAAACAAAGATGGCATCTTTATTAATCAGGAAAAATATGTTAGAGATATTTTTAAAGAAATATGATATGAACTCTTCACCATCTAAACCAACTCCAATTTCTGCACCACTGACACTGGACTCTGATCAGATGGTAAACCAGTGAACACCACTGTCTATAGAGGCATGGTTGGTTCACTGATGTATTTAACTGCCAGTAGACCAGATATTATGTTTTCAACATGTTTATGTGCCAGATATCAGTCTAATCCAAAGGAATCTCATATGCTTGCTGTAAAGCGATACTGAAGTACCTTAAAGGTGTCCCCAGTCTAGGTCTTTGGTACCCCAAAGGCTCAGGCATGGATCTAATGGGTATTCAGATTCAGATCATGCAGGTTGTAAGATAGATAGGAAATCCACAACTGGTGGATGTCATTTCCTAGGTGGCAAACTGGTCAGCTGGACCAGTAAGAAGCAAACTTCAGTTTCATTGTCTACTGTTGAAGCTGAATACGTGTCTGCAGCCAGTTGTTGTGCTCAGATACTCTGGATGAAGAACCAGTTGCTTGATTATGGTATTAAATATTCAAAAACTCCAATCTTTTGTGATAATACCAGTGCCATCGCTATCTCCAACAATCCAGTCATGCACTCCAGAACGAAGCACATGATCTCAGGTATCACTTCATTCGTGATCATATTATGAAAAACAACATTGAACTCCATTTTATTCCCACTGACAAACAACTCGCTGACATTTTTACTAAACCACTGGATGTCAAAACATTTGAATATCTTGTTGGTGAGTTGGGAATGTTAAACCCTTAAATCTGGTGACTGCTCAGATATTGAACGCCTTGTGTACTATCTTTGCATTATTAGATTTCTGGAACAACATTCCAGGGAAGACTTGAAAAATATTTTTCTATTAAAAGTGTTTTAAGTTCAGGGGGAATTTATTTTCCCACTGGACAAATTCTTCAGAAAATATTACTGGTGCTTTGTAAATATGTCCCTCTCACTGGTAACTGGATAGGTTGAAGTGCGTGTTTGAGTTGACTTAGTCTCCTTGTAAATGTGTCCCTCTCATTTGTCTGTATTAGTTGACGTGCAAGTTTGAGGTTACCAGTCTTTCAAAATGGTTTTCACTGGTACTTTACTGGAGTGTCCCTCCAGTGTACCATCAGTACATGTTCACTGGACTAATCCACCAGTGATACTGGAGTGTCCAGTCAACCTCCAGATGCACTGAAGTTTGTCATAATATTTTCTAAATACTTGGTCTTTGTGCGTGCCACGTAAGCAAACCTTTTTAAAGATCTTTTTGGAGATATTTATCCTACGTGGCATGTAAAATTTTCAACGTAATGATGGTATTTTTACTTTGGGAACTCAAAAAGTGCAAGTTGTTACTGTTTGTGGGCTGTAAACTGTCATGCATTTATGTATGATGTGATGTAATTAATGCGGATCTCAGAACCCGATCAAAAACTTTGTTTGATAATTTCAAATAAGACGTTTGAGTTCCACATTGTCTCTCCTATAAATACCCACTTTCAATTTCAATTGCATTTACTTCGAACATATTTACTCCCAAATCTTTCAAATTCCTTCATTTACTTCTTCATTCATTTTCCAATCATCATCATCTCTCATATTTACTCCATTAAATCTTCATCATAACCTATATATTCAATTTCATTTTCATCTATTCTTATAAATGGCACCTAGACAGTCAAGAACTAAAAATCTGCTTGCCAATGAATACATTCCTTCTGAAAATGTTGCTAGGGCACCTCATATCAATCTTGAGGCAAGTGCCATAAGAATCAATATGAATAACTGGATGGCAAGACTCTCTCTGTCCAGTGTTCATGATGCCCAATCGATTATTGGGAGATTAAACTCATTCTTTCTCTCTTGCCCATTATATGGTGCGTTAACATTGAATCCAGGAAGGATGTACCACGAGTATTTGTGTGAATTCTGGTACACGGCTAAATATGACGATGAAACTTCATCGATCAATTATACTCTCAAGGGAGGTACCAGATCCCTTGGTTTCACTGAAGTCTGCTCAGGTCTGTTCTACAGTTAAACTATCATGAACAGAATGAGTTGCCTATTGAGCTTCCCACTGGTATCAATACAAGGGAAGTATGCAGATTAATGGGGCATACAGATATATTGGATGAGCATGGGCAGCTATCCAGAAAGGGGACTATCTACATGAGCAAGCTGTCAGACTCATGGAGATATTTCTTCACACATATTGTTGAGTGTCTGGGAGGCAGCTCTGGAGGATTAGACCAGATTAATCAAACACACCTCCAGATTGCCTACTGTTTATGGTTTGGGCTTAGAGTGGACTTTGCTCAGATTCTTTTTGATGACCTGGTAGAGCGTCTTAGAGTGAAAGTTAGAAAACCCTTTGTTCCTTATATTCGATTCCTTTCACTGATGTTTAAGAATGCACTTGGCGACCAGTATGATATGGATACTACTCACTTTTCTGTGAGTGAGTATATGAGGGACCTGGTCAACCTCAGGTCTCCAGTGGATGAGGTAGATATTCCTCAGTCCATGCTTTCCTTCCAAAAGGGAAGAAGTTGAAATGGCTCAAGTTGAAGGACCATCTGGTGATGATGTACAGATAATAGAGGCTGTACAGCCCATAAGACAAGTTGCTCCAGAAGGTCAAGGTCAAGAAGTTGTTGAACCTTCCAGACGACCTAGAACTAATAGGCGTCTGATAAGAGCTGGACTTCAGGTGAATCCTGAAAGACATCCTGGTGATGTTATGAATCTGGATGGGTCACCAATTTTTGAACAAGAGAACGTACAAGAGGTTGTTGGGCAGGTAACTGATGAACAAATTGAAAATGTTGCCCAGGTTGTAGAGCAGAATGTTGAGGAAGTTGAAGTAGATGTTCAGACTGATGAACATGTTACTAGTGAGCAAGAGGCTCCACTGGACTTGAATGTAGAGGCTGGTGAACAAGTGAATGTAGAGACTGGTGAACAGTCTGGTGAACAGACAGTTGGGATTGCTCCAGAATGGGATGGTGACAATTTAAATGTTGAGGTTGGTGTAGTGACTGGTGAACAGTCTGGTGAACAGGCAGTTGGGACTATTCCAGAATGGGAAGATGTTGACTCCCCCATGTCTGAAGGCTATGATGTCAATTTGAATTTTCTGGGTGAAGATGTACAAGAAGAAGAAAATCTACCAGAAATGCCAACCCCTCCACCAGAAATGCCACCACCACAATCAAACATGCCACCACCACACCACCAGAACCAAACACCACCACCACCTTCAATTCCAGAACACACCCAATACTTCACTCCAGCAACCACTCAACCTTTACAATCTCAACCTTCTTCTCGTGCGCCGGAGTCACCAGTTGCAACGTCTGAAACTGCAACTGAAGAGGACTGGGCACAAGTTCCTCTAATGACCAGATTACCCAACTTGAACCTCCCACTGGTCTCTCCACTTCTTCTTCAACCGAGGTCCAAGGCCTTTTAAGTAAGGTGGCGGACCTGGAGAGATCACTCCAGACTTCATCTCAGGTTATTTCAGACTTCAAATCTTTACTTTCAAATAACCTTGCTTCAGAGATGAATGTCTTTGCTGGAAATGAGAAGCTGGTTTATGAGAAGCTTGATGAACTGGTACTGGCCACAAACAATAACACTGAAAAGATTAAGGTGGCAGTCCAGGGATTAGAGAATAGGTTGGTTACTTCTGTTCAGACTGCAGTCACTGGCGAACTGGCAGGTCTGAAAGAAGATGTTCAGAATTTGGTCTTCAGGGTCAGTTCTATGGAGAGTAGACCCACACTGGAACAGGGTGCAGTTGTTAGTACTATAAGTGATGAATGTACAAGGAAGTTCAGAAACAATATGTTAAAAGAATTATGTGAAGAAGTTTCTGGGACTGTTCTTCGTAGCATTCATGATGGGGTGTTACCCCAAGTAGACAACTTGCTGGATGAGAAGTTGCCAAAACACTTGCCTAAAGCTGTTGCAAATGTTCAGAAGGAAGTGCAGGCACTTAAGAAAGTTGTGACTGAAACAACTCCAGTAGAAGGTATCAACTTTTGGTCACTGGACAGACTTATGCTTGAAGATTTATGGAATGATCTCAAGTCAAGAACTGGAGATCGTTCCAAGGGGGAAAAGTCGTCTGGTGACCAAACTCTGAAACAATGTCACAAAGAGCATATGGCACTGAAGCAGGGCTAACTAAACAAGCTACTGGTACTGAAGCCAGTGAGCCCCAGTTTGAGACCTTCCCAGATATTCCAACTACACTGAAGGCTGTTAAAGGAAAAGAAAAAGTTGTGTCTGGTGAAGAGGAAGAGCATACTGGAGATGCTGATGATGAAACTTCCAGGAAGTTAGAGCAAGAATGCATAATGATAGAGATTTTCAAAAGAAATCAAAAGATGAACTGCTGGCCCATCAAAGGGAGATGGCAACAATGGGGACTCTGGACTCTTACAATGCTGGAAGGTTAGGCATTAACATTGAAGTTTATAAAAGGATGAAAGATGACCCCAGAGTTCATCAATGCCTAAATGCATTAGATGATGTTCATGTACGCTCATTCTACGTTGAAGAAGAACAAGTCTATGATTCAATTATTTATGGCGTGAGTGTACCAGAACTCATCAGACAAAGAAAGGATGAACTGGTAAGTCTCCAGAAAAAGATAAGAAAGAATGCTGGTGCTCTGGAGATAGAGTACAGAAAGAGACTTACTAGTTTACCAAAGTTGACTGCCAGACAGATCAAAGCAATCAAAGATGCTGATGTAAGTAATTTCATTCCCCTGGACACTTCTGAAAAATCAATCGTCAAGAACTCCAATCTGCTGTAGAGCAAAGGAGAGTGTCCAAGGAAACTGAAGCATTGATCCAGCAAGCCAAGCTGAAAGAAAAATACAATGAGATGTTGAATTTCAGGGCTGATGCCAGAAGGATCACTGGTGCTGAAATCAAGTTGGCTGAAGATCATGAAGGCATGTCAAAGTTTGAAGTAAAGTTGACCAGGGAGGGTAACTTTACTGACGAAAGGAAAAGCACTTCAGTCCAAGCAATTGGATGGAGTGAACTGAAGGAAATTGCTCTAACGTTCAGGGGGAAGACAAATGTGTCGACTGATGTTAAGGCATTTCTGAAAAGGGTGGAAAAGGGATGGAGAAGAAAGCAACAAATGGAAGTTGCAATGGGCATAAGATCACCAGATTCAATACCATCTTCCATCACCAAAGAGAAAGGCTACTAAAGATGCTCCAGAAAGGACAACGAAAAGAAGGGCCTGACTCTTATTGTTTACTTATTGTAAATTATTGTCTTATGAAAATTGTATACTATTTATCAGTTGATGAATGTAATAATAGTTGCAATTTTTTATTCCTATAAGTAAATGATCAGATTTAGTCTAAGTTAGAACTTAATTGATGAAACTGAAAACACTCATGATCTATAAAGTGTTATACAGAAACTAGAGCTTAATTGAAGCTTTAATGGTGGATTTAAGGTTAGTGTGTGAAATGTGTGTATGTGTGTGAATGGGAGGTTGAAGATGATCTAGAGAGAGAAAGTTTATCTTAGAGAGATGTAAGTATGGTAATTAATGAAAGGCTTATTACAAAGTTATTAAGGAAGAGGTATTTATACCTATCATCTAATTAACACTAATACCCCTTATATAACTAGACATATTACAATTTAACACCATTTTATATTTCTAACAATCTCCCCCTTGGTGTTGAATTGTAAATGTTGCATCGTCTTCGGTCTTTAAATAACATGATGAGCCCATTTGTTGAAAATCTTCAATGTTGATTGGACTTTGAAGTTTTCTCATTGTCTTCAACGTCTTATGTCAACCTTGACTTTGAATCTTCTCAACAAACAAATATTCTTGACGATGACTTTCTAAAACTTGATCTTCTCTTGCAACTTTGAATACTTTGGAAGCATCTTTGAAATCTTTGTAGCTTTTGTGCTTTCACAACTTGAACTTTTGAATGTGATTTCAACTTGATGTTGCTTGGAGAAGTAACTTGAACTTTGAGTAGCATGCGGAAGCTTGGTTTTGACTTTGAATTCTTTTGGATGCGGAAGCTTGGTAATCTTTAAATTCTCTTGGCAATGCGGAAGCTTGATTTTGGAATGTGGGAAATTGATTTGACTTTAAACTTCAAATCTTGGTCTAACTTGTCTCTGAATCAATAAACATCTTGGAGCACTTGATTCTTTGATCAATTAACATTTGCTCCCCCTCAATCAAACAACTATCTCGGAGCAATTTATTCAATAACAAATCTTTAATCTCTTGCTCCCCCTCGAACAAACAATCATTTCGGAGCATATTTAACAAATCATGAGTTTACTCTTGCTCCCCCTCAAATGAACAATCTCTTCAAATAAAGAACAAACTTAACTATCCAACTTAATTTTCTTTGTAGCATCAACAAACGACAATCTCTATTCAATCTCAAACTTTTCATCTCTTCTCAAACATTATTCAATCTCAAACTCTTGTAATCATCAAACAATGGTCAATTATTCAATAAATCTTTCAATTATCGACCATGTACATCATCTTGAATATACTCGATCTCGAATCAATCTTTAACTTTCTCAAAACAATTTCTCAACTTTCAACATATCACGATAATTATTCACTCTCTTCACCTAAACTAACGATCCTTTGAACAACCAAACACAATGAATTATCCTCAATCAATATCTATCAATCAAATTCTACCTAAAACCTTGAACTCTATCTATCAATCATATAATCATTTCTCCCCTTATGATGAAATGTGAAACGGTTTCATCATACAATAATGATTGATAGCATAAACGGTAGATACAAACAACAAGCAAGCAAAGTAACCCAACCCAATTCCCAATTCCCAATGAACCTATTGGTGAACTAGAATGTAAGGTTGCGTTGTTGGAAAAAGATTTTTATAATGGTGTTTGTGTTCTTTGTGTTTGTGTGAAGAGAAATGAAAACCGGATAAAAATGATCCGTTGACACAACCAAAAATCAAAATGATTAATGGTGTGGCCTAAAAATACGATTACTATTTTTAGGACTTCCCATTATCATCGAGAAATGCACAAAGCTTATCTCTAAATGGTTCGGTCTATGGCTTTTCAACCGATAGATTGCTTCAAAGAATGCAATTCATGGTCAGTGTCACAAAGGCGTTCGATGACCATGTCTTACTATCCTCAAAGACTTTTGGGAAAAGAAATCCGAGGTCACATAGACTTCTCGTTTACTCAACAAATTCATAAAATGAAAATGTGAGACCTACGTTCAACGTTGGAAAAGATGTTAGCATTGGTAGGATTTCCATTCGATCATCGTGGAATATCAATAATATGATATCATTACGAATGTTCCGGCAATATCACAAAGATATGCGATGTCACAAAGACATATAAAGACTCTATGTGTCCTAGGCAAATGAAAGAATATTTCAAGTACGCTCTAGACTCAATAGTGATCAAATGAAGTCGGGGACCGGAGCAGAGTGTCTCCCTTTTTCAATATCAACATCTTCAAAATGAAGAGTCAATAGAAATGTGAAAATCTCCGTGAGAAATGAAACAAGTATTTGTTAAGAAACACTTGAGTGGTTAGGTAAAGATGTGCATTGCTTCACTGGGTCCATGAAGTCTTCTTCAATATCGAGAAATCAACATATGAAATCCGATAGAAACGTGTTGACCCGGCTTTTTGAGAATTTTGGGGAGGGCTTTTATTTCTTTTAGCCTTTCTCACATCATCATTTCACCTTAACCTCTCACTTTTCGACTACTCCCTCATGTCCTATTTGCACAAACATCATCACCACGCTCATAAACCCTCACAATCTAAGATAGAGAATTGAACTCCGGGGTTAGATCTCATCGGCGATGACAAGATCATGGAGTATGAATGAGTGGCCTAAACTCTCATGTGCAAATCTAACACCGAACTTCTTTGAATATGATCGAAAATGGTTTGAAAATCTTCCAAAGTGTTTTAAAATGGAAAATAAGTTTAAACACTTGGAAGTTTTTGTTTTATAAACAAACTCCCCCTAAATATATGCATGATATAAACAAAGTTTTTGCATATAAAGGGTGAGTAAAAGGTTTAAAGTTGCTCACAAACATTAAAAATGAGACAACAAAGGCAGTACACAAAGGCGTTCGATGCCTTGCATCTCATCCAAAACATTGTGAGAAACTCAAAGACAAAGTAAATAAACAAAATGAAAAGAGAAAATCTTTTTGGATTTTTCAAAATAAGAAAATGAAAATCTTTTTGGATTTTTCTAAAAGGAATGAAATTACGAAAACGGTTTTAGAACGGGTTATACACTGATGTGTGCATAAGCCACTTTTCATCAAATCACTTGGAAATCACTTTTGGAACCCATTTGAGATTGGGTCCAATGGTTTTTGAATTCTTGAAAGTCCAAATGTAAGTCTCATCGATTTGATGAATAGAGTTTGCATTCCACGGAGAACTAAAACCCGGTGGTTTAGTTGAAAAGAGTTTTCGTGGAAGCAATGGTGAAAAATCATTTGATTTCTTTGAAAAACTTCCAATCTTGGGAGATGGATTTGGAAAATGATTTTTCGAAGCAAAATCATTCACTTTTTGTACAACTGCTTTCACAGGTTTTGGTGCAAGATCAAAAAGTTCGAAAAAAGAATATTTGAATGATTTTGACTCAACTGACTTATCTTTTGAAATCGGTTTCCATTTAGATTTAGTCAATTGAGATTTTGCTTGAAAATGTGTTCAGAATTATCCTCGAAGGATAGAAAAGAGACAAAAGTAGTTGTTCCATCAAAATTGGTTTCTTAGTGTACTTCTTACCCTTTTGTAAGGAGTAATTAGTAAACTGAGAGACTTTCTTTCAAAAGGTTTTGAAGATTTACCCGTGTAAACCCTCTTTGGAACATCAACTTTAGGTTTGGATGAAATAGGTTTTGGAAAACTTTTGGACATCTCAGTCTTGTCACAAACACAATCAAGATCAGTCGGAGTTGAGGACTCGGTAGTCTCAACAACATCACATTTAGTTTGCACAGGGGAATTCACAACTTCACAAATAGGACAATCAGGTTGACTGCAAATTTCAACAACTTCTTTGGTTGTGTCAGAAGAGATAGAACAATGATTTTGACTTTGAAAAGATTTGGTTTGTGTTTGCAATTCAATCTCAAGGTCAGAAATTTTCTTTGTCAAAAATGTTTCGTTTGACTGAAGTTGCAAACACTTGTCTTCAAGACGCATGATTTGAGCACAAAAATTTGTTCTTTCTTCTTCAACTTTGCTCTCAAAAATGGTGGACTTATTTCGCAACTCATGGGTAAGTTCAGAAATCTTTTGTTGCGAAACAAGTTCGTTTTGATTGATTGTCCAAAACAACTTTATTGAGCTCTTTGGAAGAATTGTCCAACTCATTTGTTAATTTGAAAATCTTTGATTGCAAATGATCATTTTCTTTTTGAAGACATTCCATGTTGGACAAAATGAGATCATTTGCAGATTTGAGCTCTTTATTCTCAGATTTGAGTTGGTCAATTTCAAGTCGAAGACTTTCCATAGTAGACAAATTGAGAGTATTACCAGACTTGAGCTCTTTGTTCTCAGGTTTGATTTCCATTGCAGCAGATTCGAGCTCTTTATAATTCTTATCAAGTTGTTGATAAAGAGTATCTTTGATACAACACTCATATTTGAGGTTAGAAATTTCATCTTCAAGCTCCTTCAACTCAGGATTCGACTCTTTCAGTTTCACATTTAATAACTCAATGTCCTGCACCAAAGCATTTCCTCTTAGCATTTCATTAGTTTTCTCAACTTGCAGTTGTCTCACGGTCTTGGTCAACTCAAGAACTTTGGCATCAAGTTCTTGTTTTTCAAGAATCACTGTTTCACTTTGATTCATAAGATATTTTAAGTAATTCTTAGAGACAGAGATTACCTGATCATCATTCTTTCCAGATATTGCTTCTTTCGAAGACATGATGATTAAGAAATGCAGAATGGAAAATACTAGAAGAAAGAGAAAAAAAATTTCTAAAAAAAAAACTATAATTTGTGGCCCAACTAAAATTTAGCACAAGTTCTGGCCCAATCTTACTCTTAACCCAATTGACTTAAAGTGTAAGCCCAACTAGTAAGAGTGGCCCAAAAGAAAATTATAGTCTAGAATTTTAGACCAAAAACAAAATCCTAGCCCAATTAAACAATTTAAAATTTCAGCCCAAAACGAATTTGGTCCGAATTAATCTCAAATGAAAAAAAAACTTTTATGAATAGAAAAATTTAGGAACCTCTCTCTCTTGAAAACTTTCTCACACAATATTTTCACAACACTCTCTTAAAGAAAAAAAACTTTCTTTCTTTCTTTGAAACACTCGAACAGCCAAGAATCAAAAAATTTTCTTTTTCAAACAACTCGACTCGATGATACTCAAAGAAAGATTACAAGACCAGAATGAATTACAAGCCAAGCGACCCAAGTTACCACAACAAACAGCACGGTCAACAGTTACCAAACAAGATTTCAAGCCTTGAAGAACAAAATAAGCTATTTGCCGAGCTAATACTTCGGCAAATGAGGG
>CM067167.1:27933629-28021568 GCA_034093135.1 Erigeron breviscapus
ACTGTGACAAGGTTTTCCTATTCTGATTTCTCGTGCGAACAGAAGAAGAAGCTTCGCCAATGATTTGCTCCACTGGATGATCCTTGTTGACTCTTGTTTGAGGAACTTTGTCTACAGTAAGATCATTTCCCAAGTTAGTCTGCACATGTTGCACTGGAGTTTTAGGCTCCTCCTGATTTTCACCTTCCGTGTCATCAGTATCATAGAAAGGATCATCAGGTAGTGGTATGTGCAAAGGATCAGTAGAATCTTTAGGAACAGTCTCTAAGGTAGAAACTGGTTCCTTAATCCCACTTGATTCACCAGATTTTGAAGCAGGCTTAATGAGTGGTGAGGAAACCGGAGTAGAGATAGGAACAGGCCCACCGTCAAGAGGATCATGTAGAGTAACTACATCTTCCACAATCGGAACACCTGTAAAAGAAACAGGACCACGAAAAGAAGTGAAAACACCATCATAATCGAAGTCATTAGCAGGACCAATGTGCACAACAGGTTTATGACTGACAATTACGACATTTGTACCAAAATCGACTTTGCCAGTTTTTTGATTGTACACACGCCGAATCGGTGTACTTGGCACATAACCCAAAAAGAATCCCTCCTCAGATTTAGGATCAAATTTCCCTTGAGGAAGAACTTTCAGAAAAGTACACGGAACACCAAACGGCTCAACATTCTGCAAATTGGGCTTTTTGTTGTGCAACAGCTCATAACAAGTCTTCTTAAATCGTTTAACTGTTAAAACCCGATTCAAAATGTGGCAAGCTGTATTCACCGCCTCTCCCCAGAAAGTAATAGGAAGCCCTGAATCAGCAAGCATCGTCCTGGCTGTTTCTATCAATGTCCTGTTCTTCCTTTCAGCGACACCATTCTGTTGTGGTTCATATGGTGCACTGAATTGATGTTGAATACCTTTGGACAAACAAAATACCGTAATAGTATTATTCTTGAACTCAGTGCCATTGTCACTCCTGATTCTCTTCACTTTAATCTCATGGACATTCTCAACTTGTTTAATGAAATCCATAAATCGAGTAGCAGTCTCATCCTTGGTCTTCAAAAAGAATACCCATGAGTATCTTGAGTAATCATCAGTGATCACCAAACAGTAGGACATCCCTCCAATGCTTCTTATGTTCACAGGACCAAAGAGATCCATATGAAGTAATTCGAATGGTTTGGATATAGTGTTTTGCACCTTTGATTTATGGGGATTCTTATGTTGTTTCCCTTTCAAACACGGTACACATTTATCTTCCATCCCAAACTTCTTAACTGGAACACCTTCAACTAATTCAAGACTGATAAGTTCATTCATCTTCCGAAAGTTGATATGTCCCATTCTTTGATGCCATAAGAGAGATTCCGACTCATTGGCCTTGCTCAACAAACAAAGGGGCTCCTTTGGATTATCAACACCTAAAACTAAACCATAGATGTCTCTCTTCCTAGGAGCTCTGAGCATAATCCATTCTTCAGGAATAAAAAACCCGGCTTCAAGATGAATGCCTCCTTTTCTGTGAAATGAACATTGTTGCCCTTGTCACAGATCTGTGAGACACTCATAAGATTATGAGTAAGTTGTTCCACATAGTTTACTCGTTCTAGAGTAAGTTGTCCATTGACGACATCTCCTTGACCGGTGATGTTACCGCCCTTGGATCCAGCAAAACTAACATATGACCCATGTATACCAACATAATTGGACAAAAGATTCTTGTCCCCTGTCATGTGCCTGGAGCATCCACTGTCAAGGTACCACAAATGAATTGGTTTCCTAGGAACTTCCCTGCACATAAAATGAGATAAGTTAGTTTTCGTGTGGGACCCAAACCTTCATTGGTTTGGGTCGTCCCTTCTCATCCTTGAGAAGAAGTTCAGTCCAATATCCATTGCTAGAAGCCTTGGATTGAACACGTTTCTCATCTTGTCTTCTCACTGGAGAAGTCTTCGGACCTCTCGTTGGGAGAAGTTCTAGGAGAATGAGGGCCAAAAGAAGGCCGAACACTTGAGTGAACCCGGTCATAAAATGAATTACAACTTGGAGATGTTTGAGACCGACTCGAACTCCCAGTGGGGTTCGTGAATCTATCTTCTCTAGGTGATATACTCCTAGATTCAGGTGATACTTTCCTCTTTTGAGTAGAATTCCTATGAACATTTCCTGTAAAACCTTTTGGTGAAGATTCTCTTCGTTGAGGTATAGTAAACGGTTTTGGAGAAGATTGAACTTTAGTCTCATTAACCAGTTTATCATTACCCAACCCTCTTTTTTCTTCCGAGGTTGAAACCTTTGAAGGAGAGCCTGATCTCCGAGGTCTATTAGGACATACACTGTAAACATGACCTTTTTCATGACAAGAAAAACAAGAAAGAACCTTTTTCTTTGTATCTACCTTTTTATCGGTACCTACAGATTCAATTTTAGTCCTAGTGTCCACTGTCTTACTTGTTTTTCTAGTATCATCAAAGTCACGTTTAATTGGTGAATTCCTAGACTTTCTAGCATCATCTATCTCATCTTTACCTATTGGAGACTTCTTAAGTGCAGGCATAAGGATTTGCTTCAAAGTCCTAGTAGCTACTTCATCAACAGCTGATCTATCCTCAGATTTTCTAGGTTTAGTCTGCCTAGCCAAAGGAGTGAGACGTGACTGACTTAATTTCTTCATGTCCTCAACAGTCACATCCCAGACTTTATCAATCCTTTTAGGGTCAATAGATTCTAAAGGGAATTCTAACTCAGTGTAAACCCTATGACTCTTGTGAAGAGTAAAGTGAGTAACACTATCTTTCTGACCAAAAGAATTAGACTTATTTTGAACAATACCTTTCAATTTCTCTTCCTTTTTAGGTTGAGAAGAACCTCCTACTGACTCTTTTGTTTCCTTAGGCAACTTGGCTTCAGGAATTGAGTCTTTTGATTTACTAGCTTCAGTACTAGATTGAAGTAGAACTTCAGGAATGTTGGGTTCAACAGAGGTATAATTGTTGTTGAAAGGTGGAGGAACATCTTTATAAGAGATCTTAACTGGTTCTAGACTCTTAGTGGAAGAATCCTCAAATTTGTTCATATGCATTAACAGTTCAGAATGCCTAGCAGAATCTAATTTAGCATTTAAATCCAAAATCACTATCTTAGCATCAGCTAGTTCTTTTTCGATAGTTGCACACTTCTTTGCTAACAACGAGTAAGCTTCACCGCCTACTCTTTCTACAGCTACCGACTGTTTGACTTTGTCCTTCATTGCACTAGATCAGACTCTAAGGACTTAATCTTTTCCTTGAAAAATCTTTCTTTATCATTGACTGTTAAATCCTTTTTAATTAGCCTATCTCTCTCTGATTGTTCAGCATTAACAATAGATTCTAAATTCCTAATTTGATTATTCTTCGATTCAATTTCATCATACATTTTATTCACAATTTTACAAACATGAACAATAGTATGTAAGGAATAAGATACCTGTTGGTCAGCTTCTTTACAATCGGCCATGTAGCAACAAAGTCATCTACAGTCATCCCTTCAGGAATCTCAAAATCTTTCATCTGCTCTTCAATCGTCTTCTCGACCTTTTCAGCAGCAGAATTTTCTTGAATCTCAGCAACGTTCACTTGTTCTGAATCTTTCACCTCTAACTCATCCTCAGACTCAGAATCAGTATCATATTCAGCAGTCTTAGGAGTTTCCAATGACAAACTTTGAAACTTCTCATATAAATGCTCATCACTGTGATAATGTGTGGTGTCCAAGAAATCTTCCGGAGTATCAACTATCTGTGCCACATCATCAATGATTTCAGCCAAATAAGCATTGTTGGTTTCGTCTTGTGGAAGATTCCAGACATATGAACCATCAGGTTGAACGGCCACAACAGCTTTGTCATTGTCGTTGACATTCACAGTAGGATCATTAGTCAACAGAAGAGCTCTATTCGCATTATTGTTGAACGGACGATTATCCTGACGTGTAGGAGTAGCATTAACATTTCTCTTGGGTCGTTGACACTCTCTGGCGAAATGACCAAATCCATCACAATTGTAACACTTCACTTTTGACTTGTCAAAACCCGTAGTACCCCCAGTAAGCTGTCTTCCCGTTCTTCGCATGAACTTATCAGCTCTCCTTGTAATCATGGCCAGTTGCCATTTTAGATCCATTTCTTCAACATCGTCAGGATCAAGCTGGTCATAATCTTCCTCGATGAGAGATGGATCTGTGATCCTACCTGCAACAAATGCTTCATGTGCAGCACACATAGCAGCATAGACATTCATCCTCCCCTCAGCTGATTTCATATCCATTGGCATAGACTTGTAACCAGCTGAAGAAGATGTAATGTTACCGATCTTTAAACTTCCAGGCTTTAAACCTTCAGCAGTCTTTTTGCCTTTGTTCCCAGCATCAGAAGCCATGAGACCAACAAACTCATCTTCATCAGTATTCTGTGTTATGCCAGAACTACCAACTCCAGAGAAGAATGCGTTTGCATCAGCGGTTGGATTCTTCATGGTAGCATGATACAGAGACGGATCTTGAGTGAAGTTGTCTTGAAGATCCTTTGCTTTGTCCTTCAATATTCGATTTCTAAGAGTGGAAATTACACCATCAATCCTCAGAGTTGCATAATCATCTCTTTCTTGTAGTCCATGACAAAACTCCTTGTAGGCCTTCGGTAACCCGTCCAAGAATTTATCCACAATTTCAGTAGAGGTATACTTAAGATCAAAGTACGCTAACTCGGCAAGAAGATGTTGATATCTTAGAATAAGATCTTCAACTTGTTCGTTTTTGGTAGCGTTGAAACAATCAAATTGTTTCTTAAGCATTTTAATTCTGTTTTTCTTTAGTAGTGGATCTCCTTCACAATGTGCTTCAATAGCGTCAAACAACTGCTTTGAAGTTTTGTATTCTTGTTTGGGAAACAGATGCACCAACTCTTGTGGAATACACATACGAAGAGTCGAAAGAGCCTTTACTTCGATTGCATAGGCGGCCTTTTCTTCACCTTTTAATTCTGACATCCTATATGTCGAAGTAACGCCATTGACAGTAAGAGTAGGCCACTCATATCCTTCAGTAATCATAAGCCACATATTTAAATCTTCTCTTTGAATAAAATCTTCGAAGCGACCTTTCCATGCCCAGAAGTCAGCTAAGGAAACTAACTTCGGTGGTGAATTAGTCCTTCCGACTAGATGATCATGATAAACCAGAGAATTTAGGTATTGTGCAACGGCACTGTTTACTGTTGAAGAAGAAGCCATAGGAACGAAAATAAGAAAGAGAACGAAAATAAGACTAAATTCGTAAGAAGAATCCTGAACGAAGATAGCTAAATTCGTAAGGGAAGGTTAGAACGAAGATAACTCTTAGTTCGTAAGGTGTGAACTGAACGAAGATAGCTTAAGTTCGTAAGCTAAATTCGTGAGGTGAAAGCTGAACGAAGATAACTTAAATTCGTAAGTTAAATTCGTAAGAAGATTCAAAACGAAGGTAGGGAACTTCGTTTTCTATCTTCGTAACAAGGACTGCAAACGAATTTAGATTAAGTTCGTTTGCTATCTTCGTAGAGAGAACGAAGATAACGACTGGAAGGGTTTTTTCGAACAGTTTTTGAGAGAAAACGATCAAACAAACGATCTCGAACCTTCGATAAGATATCGAAAAGCTCTGATACCACTTGTGAGTCCCTCGATAGCTATGGATCGCTCTCGAGATCGTCTATGGTTATGTCGTGAGTGCGGAATCCTCACGAGATAACTGTTTGATTAGTTATCTATAATATTGCTAATTACAATTGTATAATCAGCCTTATATTGCTCTATCTTCGTTTGGTATAGATCACAAACGAACTTAGATGCCGTAGGTGTGTTAAACTGATTAGCCGACCTCATTTTAGGGTTTCTAAACGTTTTTATATGTTGCAATTCGACATTGGGTTTTGCTGGGCTTTGTTCTTACGAACTTAGCAGCCCAGCCCATCTTAACGAAGATTATCTTCGTTAGTGCCTAACGAAGATTATCTTCGTTAGTTGTGAATCAGCTTTATAGTTATATTCCTAGTATTTTACGTACAAGGAATCCTAACGTATATTATGTTTGTACTTGTATAACATACATAACAAACATCATATATAAACATATATAACACCTAAACATGTAATCGATCATTACCAAAACATTATGTTCATAATCTATCAATTACATTTACGAATAAGACATAATCAAATCTAAGTTGCTGTTGTCACATCAACGTGCATCAACAGTATAGTTGATGAATGTAAGTTCAGCTGCTTTGTATCTCAAGAAGAGCCTAGCAATATTCAAATGGCTTTGAAAGATCCTTCTTGGGTAGAAGCTATGCAGCAGGAACTTTTTCAGTTTGACAAGCTCCAGAAGTAGTTAGATGTTAGTGAGTGGATTACCTTTGGGAGAAACGACACCTGTTGGTGCATGTTTCTCGGTGACAAAAGCATTCTAGATGTGTTACATATATTTATATATATATTCAAGTCTTGTAATTTATCTTGTAATTATCGTTTGTCAATAATATTACCTTGGCATATATTGTTGATCATATTGGGATCCATTTATGTTTATATGTTTGTTTATTATTTGTGTTTTACAGGTTCTAGACATTACATGTAAAGAGTCATTAAGTTAATATTGTTTCTGCGTTTAACAGCAGTTGAAATATTAACTTAATGTACTTCCAAAGGGAAGTTAAGTTAATTGTGTTTCTGCGTATTAACAGCAGGAGAAACATTAACTTAATGAATACTTCCAATAGGTAATATAGACAATGTTGTTTCTGCGTATCCACAGCAGTAGAAACATTGTCATAGCTAATGTTGGTTCTGCGTATATTTACAGCAGTATAAACATTGGCTGAGTTAATGTTGGTTCTGTGTCTTGACAGCAGTTGAAACATTAACTCAAATATTCCTAAGTGTTATTTGAGTATTCTCGGGAACGAGCAATTAGTTGCTTGTGGAGAGAACACTCAAAAGGTCATTTGAGGGTTCTTGGGAACGAGCAAAAGTTTGCTTATGGAAAGAACACTCAAATGGTCATTTGAGAGTTTCTGAGAAACAAGAAAAAGTTTGCTTGTTAAGAACTCTCAAATGGTTTGAGAGTTTCTGTGGAAACAAGCAAAAGTATGCTTGTACACAAGAACTCTCAAACCAGGCCAAAACCCTTATGGGCTTGACATGAGAACACTCAAACCCAATGGATTTGAGAGTTCTTGTCACTTGCCTATAAATAGAGGTGTGTGTCATGCGTGTTCCAACAAGAGTGTATAGAGAGAAATGAGCAAAACCTAGAGAGAGAAAACCAAGAACACGTACGGTTTGATCTTGTGGGTACTCGACTCACGCACGAACCGCAAACACACACCCGGTTTGGACGTCTCGTAGACTTAGATTACCACGTTGGTTGGTAAGGTTTGTCCAGAGAGCCGTTTCACTATAGTAACCAAATACGAGTGTTTATATTCACGCAAAAGATATATATATATATATATATATATATATATATCAAAAAAGGTAGATATAGATATATATATATATATATATATATATATATATATATATATATATATATATATATATATATATATATATATATATATATATATATATATATATATATATATATATATATATATATATATATATATATATATATATATATATATATATATATATATATATATATATATATATATATATATATATATATATATATATATATATATATATATATATATATATATATATATATATATATATATATATATATATATATATATATATATATATATATATATATATATATATATATATATATATATATATATATATATATATATATATATATATATATATATATATATATATATATATATATATATATATATATATATATATATATATATATATATATATATATATATATATATATATATATATATATATATATATATATATATATATATATATATATATATATATATATATATATATATATATATATATATATATATATATATATATATATATATATATATATATATATATATATATATATATATATATATATATATATATATATATATATATATATATATATATATATATATATATATATATATATATATATATATATATATATATATATATATATATATATATATATATATATATATATATATATATATATATATATATATATATATATATATATATATATATATATATATATATATATATATATATATATATATATATATATATATATATATATATATATATATATATATATATATATATATATATATATATATATATATATATATATATATATATATATATATATATATATATATATATATATATATATATATATATATATATATATATATATATATATGTTAGATATGAGTACACGAAATAATGTAGCATTCGTTTGGCTATAGACATACTTACGATACATGAGTATGGGAGTGTATATATATATTCGTGCACTTATGGTACCTGGCAAGTATGTATAAGCGAGCACACACAATCCTCAACAGGACCGGCTAATAAGTATAAGCGAGCACACACAATCCTCAACAGGACCGGCTAATAAGTATAAGCGAGCACACACAATCCTCAACAGGACCGGCTAATAAGTATAAGCGAGCACACACAATCCTCAACAGGACCGGCTAATAAGTATAAGCGAGCACACACAATCCTCAACAGGACCGGCTAATAAGTATAAGCGAGCACACACAATCCTCAACAGGACCGGCTAATAAGTATAAGCGAGCACACACAATCCTCAACAGGACCGGCTAATAAGTATAAGCGAGCACACACAATCCTCAACAGGACCGGCTAATAAGTATAAGCGAGCACACACAATCCTCAACAGGACCGGCTAATAAGTATAAGCGAGCACACACAATCCTCAACAGGACCGGCTAATAAGTATAAGCGAGCACACACAATCCTCAACAGGACCGGCTAATAAGTATAAGCGAGCACACACAATCCTCAACAGGACCGGCTAATAAGTATAAGCGAGCACACACAATCCTCAACAGGACCGGCTAATAAGTATAAGCGAGCACACACAATCCTCAACAGGACCGGCTAATAAGTATAAGCGAGCACACACAATCCTCAACAGGACCGGCTAATAAGTATAAGCGAGCACACACAATCCTCAACAGGACCGGCTAATAAGTATAAGCGAGCACACACAATCCTCAACAGGACCGGCTAATAAGTATAAGCGAGCACACACAATCCTCAACAGGACCGGCTAATAAGTATAAGCGAGCACACACAATCCTCAACAGGACCGGCTAATAAGTATAAGCGAGCACACACAATCCTCAACAGGACCGGCTAATAAGTATAAGCGAGCACACACAATCCTCAACAGGACCGGCTAATAAGTATAAGCGAGCACACACAATCCTCAACAGGACCGGCTAATAAGTATAAGCGAGCACACACAATCCTCAACAGGACCGGCTAATAAGTATAAGCGAGCACACACAATCCTCAACAGGACCGGCTAATAAGTATAAGCGAGCACACACAATCCTCAACAGGACCGGCTAATAAGTATAAGCGAGCACACACAATCCTCAACAGGACCGGCTAATAAGTATAAGCGAGCACACACAATCCTCAACAGGACCGGCTAATAAGTATAAGCGAGCACACACAATCCTCAACAGGACCGGCTAATAAGTATAAGCGAGCACACACAATCCTCAACAGGACCGGCTAATAAGTATAAGCGAGCACACACAATCCTCAACAGGACCGGCTAATAAGTATAAGCGAGCACACACAATCCTCAACAGGACCGGCTAATAAGTATAAGCGAGCACACACAATCCTCAACAGGACCGGCTAATAAGTATAAGCGAGCACACACAATCCTCAACAGGACCGGCTAATAAGTATAAGCGAGCACACACAATCCTCAACAGGACCGGCTAATAAGTATAAGCGAGCACACACAATCCTCAACAGGACCGGCTAATAAGTATAAGCGAGCACACACAATCCTCAACAGGACCGGCTAATAAGTATAAGCGAGCACACACAATCCTCAACAGGACCGGCTAATAAGTATAAGCGAGCACACACAATCCTCAACAGGACCGGCTAATAAGTATAAGCGAGCACACACAATCCTCAACAGGACCGGCTAATAAGTATAAGCGAGCACACACAATCCTCAACAGGACCGGCTAATAAGTATAAGCGAGCACACACAATCCTCAACAGGACCGGCTAATAAGTATAAGCGAGCACACACAATCCTCAACAGGACCGGCTAATAAGTATAAGCGAGCACACACAATCCTCAACAGGACCGGCTAATAAGTATAAGCGAGCACACACAATCCTCAACAGGACCGGCTAATAAGTATAAGCGAGCACACACAATCCTCAACAGGACCGGCTAATAAGTATAAGCGAGCACACACAATCCTCAACAGGACCGAGTACGTCTTGATGAGGGCCTAGCACAAGTCAATTGATTATAAGCAAACATAAATTAGTTATCGTACTTGAGTAATCACTGAATACCCTTGATGAACTGATGATTTGGTCCCAGACGAACTTTAAATGATTGGACTCGAAAAGTGTTTAATTGAGTTGAGCATGTCTTTAGTAACAAACTTTAGTAGTTAAGTTAGAACATGTCTTAATTGTACATAATTAGGGTTTACACTTAGCACATTGTTTAGGATCGATTCATGAGCTAATCTTGTTGTAAATAAGTAGCCCTCAATGTGTTTTAAATTCGAATGGTAAAGTGTTTATGAGCTTGATTTGTGTTAAATGCCCTAGCGTAGTACGTTATGAAACAATTTTGAGTAGCCTTTTAGGTTTGCACAAGTCGTCTCAAAGTTTTGTAATTTAGATCGTCCCAGATTCTTATCAAAAGAGATCGTCCTAGACTCTCTCAAAGAGATCGTCCTAGACTCTCTCAAAGGAGATCGTCCTAGACTCTCTCAAAAGAGATCGTCCTAGACTCTCTCAAAAGAGATCGTCCTAGACTCTCTCAAAAGAGATCGTCCTAGACTCTCTCAAAAGAGATCGTCCTAGACTCTCTCAAAGGAGATCGTCCTAGACTCTCTCAAAGAGATCGTCCTAGACTCTCTCAAAAGAGATCGTCCTAGACTCTCTCAAAAGAGATCGTCCTAGACTCTCTCAAAAGAGATCGTCCTAGACTCTCTCAAAAGAGATCGTCCTAGACTCTCTCAAAAGAGATCGTCCTAGACTCTCTCAAAAGAGATCGTCCTAGACTCTCTCAAAAGAGATCGTCCTAGACTCTCTCAAAAGAGATCGTCCTAGACTCTCTCAAAGGAGATCGTCCTAGACTCTCTCAAAAGAGATCGTCCTAGACTCTCTCAAAAGAGATCGTCCTAGACTCTCTCAAAAGAGATCGTCCTAGACTCTCTCAAAGGAGATCGTCCTAGACTCTCTCAAAGAGATCGTCCTAGACTCTCTCAAAAGAGATCGTCCTAGACTCTCTCAAAAGAGATCGTCCTAGACTCTCTCAAAGGAGATCGTCCTAGACTCTCTCAAAAGAGATCGTCCTAGACTCTCTCAAAAGAGATCGTCCTAGACTCTCTCAAAAGAGATCGTCCTAGACTCTCTCAAAAGAGATCGTCCTAGACTCTCTCAAAAGAGATCGTCCTAGACTCTCTCAAAAGAGATCGTCCTAGACTCTCTCAAAAGAGATCGTCCTAGACTCTCTCAAAAGAGATCGTCCTAGACTCTCTCAAAGGAGATCGTCCTAGACTCTCTCAAAAGAGATCGTCCTAGACTCTCTCAAAAGAGATCGTCCTAGACTCTCTCAAAAGAGATCGTCCTAGACTCTCTCAAAGGAGATCGTCCTAGACTCTCTCAAAAGAGATCGTCCTAGACTCTCTCAAAGGAGATCGTCCTAGACTCTCTCAAAAGAGATCGTCCTAGACTCTCTCAAAAGAGATCGTCCTAGACTCTCTCAAAGGAGATCGTCCTAGACTCTCTCAAAAGAGATCGTCCTAGACTCTCTCAAAAGAGATCGTCCTAGACTCTCTCAAAAGAGATCGTCCTAGACTCTCTCAAAAGAGATCGTCCTAGACTCTCTCAAAGGAGATCGTCCTAGACTCTCTCAAAAGAGATCGTCCTAGACTCTCTCAAAAGAGATCGTCCTAGACTCTCTCAAAGGAGATCGTCCTAGACTCTCTCAAAAGAGATCGTCCTAGACTCTCTCAAAGGAGATCGTCCTAGACTCTCTCAAAAGAGATCGTCCTAGACTCTCTCAAAAGAGATCGTCCTAGACTCTCTCAAAAGAGATCGTCCTAGACTCTCTCAAAAGAGATCGTCCTAGACTCTCTCAAAAGAGATCGTCCTAGACTCTCTCAAAAGAGATCGTCCTAGACTCTCTCAAAGGAGATCGTCCTAGACTCTCTCAAAAGAGATCGTCCTAGACTCTCTCAAAAGAGATCGTCCTAGACTCTCTCAAAAGAGATCGTCCTAGACTCTCTCAAAAGAGATCGTCCTAGACTCTCTCAAAGGAGATCGTCCTAGACTCTCTCAAAAGAGATCGTCCTAGACTCTCTCAAAAGAGATCGTCCTAGACTCTCTCAAAGGAGATCGTCCTAGACTCTCTCAAAGAGATCGTCCTAGACTCTCTCAAAAGAGATCGTCCTAGACTCTCTCAAAAGAGATCGTCCTAGACTCTCTCAAAGGAGATCGTCCTAGACTCTCTCAAAAGAGATCGTCCTAGACTCTCTCAAAAGAGATCGTCCTAGACTCTCTCAAAAGAGATCGTCCTAGACTCTCTCAAAAGAGATCGTCCTAGACTCTCTCAAAGGAGATCGTCCTAGACTCTCTCAAAAGAGATCGTCCTAGACTCTCTCAAAGGAGATCGTCCTAGACTCTCTCAAAAGAGATCGTCCTAGACTCTCTCAAAAGAGATCGTCCTAGACTCTCTCAAAGAGATCGTCCTAGACTCTCTCAAAAGAGATCGTCCTAGACTCTCTCAAAGGAGATCGTCCTAGACTCTCTCAAAAGAGATCGTCCTAGACTCTCTCAAAAGAGATCGTCCTAGACTCTCTCAAAGGAGATCGTCCTAGACTCTCTCAAAAGAGATCGTCCTAGACTCTCTCAAAAGAGATCGTCCTAGACTCTCTCAAAGGAGATCGTCCTAGACTCTCTCAAAGGAGATCGTCCTAGACTCTCTCAAAGGAGATCGTCCTAGACTCTCTCAAAAGAGATCGTCCTAGACTCTCTCAAAAGAGATCGTCCTAGACTCTCTCAAAAGAGATCGTCCTAGACTCTCTCAAAGGAGATCGTCCTAGACTCTCTCAAAAGAGATCGTCCTAGACTCTCTCAAAAGAGATCGTCCTAGACTCTCTCAAAGGAGACCGTTTCATTACAAAACGGGCTGAAGCTTCAAATCACACAACACACGAATTTTTAAATCGATTTCCGGCTTGTTAGAACCTAAAACTAACACTTATATACGTAATAACACTAACCAATAACACTTTTAACGATTACCAGACCATCTATAACATAAACAAGATGAAGCAGGTGAAGAACAAGTTGTACCTTCATTTTCAAAAATGGGTTTTGAGATTTAAGTAAGTTATGACTCAATTTTGTTCATATAAATGATGTTAAACACATTTAGACACAAACCCATTAACTTTTAACACGATTTTTGTTCAAGAACTGGACCAAATCATCAAGAACATAAACTTGGAAAGTACATTTTTAAATTTGATCAAAAACCCATTAGATGTTGTTGTTACCTGAAATTTGTTTCCAGAAATATGTTTTGATTATCACAAGGATGCTAAAAGTACAAACGATTTTGGTTTAACAATCCAAAATCAATGGATGAATTTTGTGTGTGAAAATGGTGTCTGAAGTGTGTGTTTTAGTGAGAGAGAGTGCAGGAGGAGGAAGAGAATGAGCAGTGGTTTTTCTCTCACTAGGTTTTCCCAAACTTTTCTATTTATACTTAATCCATATTAAATGTCTTCATAAATGCAAGGACTAAATGTGAACATTTTTAACTAGAACTTTTATGGACATGAACGTTTACGACTCGCATTCTATTATATTATCGTATTAAACTATAAACTCGTCATTTAATCAAGTTTTTAAGATCAAAGTGACTTTCAAGTAAATGCATAATTGAGCCAAGAACTTAAATTAAATTGAGCTGTCTAATTATTTTCATGGCGACTGTACGATTCTAGAAACTTATTTATAATATTTCTAAGGCGGTTGTTACATTCTCCCCTACTTAAAGGAATTTCGTCCCGAAATTCGAATTACATATCATGCTCCAAGTTTCGATTGTATATCAAGTTCCGTGTATCAAGTTGCATGTTAAGTTTTCAAGTATGAGAAACACACATTAAGTAGCAAGTAGCATGTTTCACATTGAGTTTCAAGCATCATATTGCATAGAAAATGTCAAGTTAGGCACTGAGTTCTTAAGTTCACTAACTAGTTTTAAGGTATCGAGTTAAGTAAATAAGTGCGGATACTTAAGTTTCATCTGATCTTCTCGTTCCCAAGTAAACTCTGGGCCTCTCCGGGAGTTCCAACGGACTTTCACAATGGTATACTTATGTTTCTTGAGCTTTTTGACTTCTCGCTCCATAATTTCAACGGGTTCTTCTTTGAAGCTTAAATTACTATCTACTCGTATCTCGTTGAGAGGGACGTATGTTGTTTCGTCTGCTAGACACTTCTTAAGGTTCGACACGTGGAAAACATCGTGTACGTTACTCAACTCTTGGGGAAGTTTCAAGCGGTAAGCTACTGCACCAATACGTTCTACAATCTCAAACGGTCCAACGTATCTTGGAGCCAGTTTTCCCCTCTTTATAAATCTAACTACACCCTTCCAAGGCGAGACTTTGAGCATCACTCGATCGCCAACCTGAAACTCCAAAGGTTTCCTTCGTTTGTCTGCGTATTTCTTTTGTCTGTCTCTCGCTTTCAGGAGGTTTTCCTTGATCTGAGCAACTCTTTCGGTAGTTTCGAGAATGATTTCTGGGCCTATTAATTGCATGTCTCCAACTTCGTGCCATGCAAGCGGAGATCGACATTTTCTTCCATACAAAACCTCAAAAGGCGGACAGCCAATGCTGGCATGATAACTATTGTTGTATGAGAATTCGACTAGTGGGAGGTGAGTATCCCAACTACCTCCGAAGTCTATGACGCATGCTCTTAGCATGTCCTCCAGTGTCTGAATCGTTCTTTCACTCTGTCCGTCTGTCTGTGGATGGTAGGCTGTGCTCATATCGATACGTGTCCCCAAGGCTTGTTGCAGCGAATTCCAAAATCCCGAGGTAAACCTGCTATCCCTATCACTAATGATTGATACTGGGACACCGTGTTTAGCTACGATTTCCTTAAGATACAGACGTGCATACTGCTCCATTGAGTAACTCTCACGTATGGGTATGAAATGCGCTGATTTGGTCAATTGATCTACCACCACCCAAATTGCATCCATGCCACTACTCGTTCTTGGTAGCTTCGTGACAAAATCCATAGTGATCTTTTCCCACTTCCAACTGGGAAGCTCTGGTTGAGTTAACAGTCCTCCTGGCTTCTTATGTTCTGCCTTAACCCTTGAGCACGTTAAGCATTTGCTCACGTAGATCGCCACATCGTTCTTCATTCCTGGCCACCAAAATAGATCTCGCAAGTCTTGATACATTTTATCTATTCCTGGGTGAACAGAATATCTTGCTTGATGTGCTTCATCCATTATCAGCTTCCTTAATCCTCCGTACATGGGTATCCACAATCGATCACAAAAATACAGTCCCCCATCATCTCTTTGAGTAAACTGTTCTATCATGCCCCCCAATCCTTCTTCATCGATATTCTCCTTCTTGTTTGCTTCCACCTGGGCCTCAACCACTCTATCCTTCAGACTGTTGTGCACGGTAATGCTCATGGCTCTAATTCGTCTTGGTCTAACTCTCTCCTTTCTACTCAGAGCATCTGCTACTACGTTTGCCTTGCCCGGATGGTATCGAATCTCACAATCGTAATCGCTAAACAACTCTAGCCATCGCCTTTGCCGCATATTAAGATCCTTCTGTGTGAAGATATGCTGAAGGCTCTTATGATCTGTGTATATCACACTCTTAGTCCCGTACAGGTAGTGTCTCCAGCATTTGAGTGCAAATACGATAGCTCCCAACTCCAGATCGTGAGTCGTGTAATTCTTCTCGTGAATCTTCAATTGTCGAGAGGCATATGCAATAACCTTGCCTCGTTGCATAAGCACACATCCTAGGCCTTGTCCCGACGCGTCGCAATAAACGATGAAATCTTCAGTTCCGTCTGGAAGACTTAAGACCGGTGCGTTACATAACTTCTCTTTCAGGATTCTGAAAGCTTCTTCTTGTTTCTCTCCCCATTCAAAACTTCTATCTTTGTGCGTCAACAAGGTAAGAGGTTGTGCGATCCTTGAGAAGTTCTCGATAAATCGTCGGTAGTAACCTGCCAAACCAAGAAACTGTCTGATTTCTGTCGGCGTTTCTGGTCTTCTCCAATTCTCTACGGCTGCAATCTTGCTGGGGTCAACCTTTATTCCATCCTTGTCAACTACATGGCCCAAAAACTTCACTTCTTCTAACCAAAATTCGCATTTGGAAAACTTCCCGTACAGCTTCTCTGCTCTCAGAAGTTCCAAAGCTTCTCTCAGATGCACTTCATGCTCTTTCTTAGTCTTTGAGTAGATAAGGATGTCGTCAATGAAAACGATGATGGAATGATCTAGATAGGGTTTGCACACACGATTCATCAGATCCATGAAAACAGCAGGCGCATTCGTCATTCCAAATGGCATCACTAAAAATTCGAAATGCCCATATCTCGTGCTAAACGCTGTTTTTGGTATGTCCTCTTCGCGAACTCTTAACTGATGGTAGCCTGATCGAAGATCGATCTTAGAGAAATACTTTGCGCCCTGCAACTGATCGAATAAATCATCGATGCGCGGTAAGGGATATCGATTTTTAACGGTTAACTTGTTTAGCTCGCGATAATCGATGCACATGCGAAAAGACCCGTCTTTCTTCTTAACGAATAATACCGGTGCACCCCACGGTGAAGAACTTGGTCGAATGAAACCCTTGTCTTGTAATTCCTGTAATTGCGAGGCGAGTTCTTGCATTTCAGAAGGTGCTAGACGGTACGGTGTCTTTGCTACTGGGGTTGCACTAGGTATGAGATCAATTCGGAATTCTACTTGTCGTATCGGTGGCAATCCCTGAACATCGTCAGGAAACACATCGGGAAATTCACGGACTATAGGGATATCGGCTAGTTTGATTTCTTTAGTTGTCGTGCGCATTAGGGCTTGTTTATGTGCCTCGGGTCTCTCACCTTGGATTTCTAATACGTCTCCCCCACTTAGGGGAATTCTAAGGATTTTCGCACGACACAAAATGGTTGCATCTACCAGGGACAACCAATCCATCCCCACTATTACATCAAAGCTACCCATTTCAAATGGGATTAGATCTATATAGTATGAATGAGTATCTAAGGTTAACACACATTTAGGCACGTATTGATCAAGTTTAGAGACTCCACCACTAGCTACTTCTATTTCATAATAAGCATGCGTACGAATAGGTTTTACGTTAATAGTGCACACGAAGTTAGTAGAGATAAAGCTGTAGTCGGCACCCGAATCGAATAACACAGTAGCTAGATGATTATTTAGAAGAAATGTACCCGTGACGACATTTGGATCATTAGCAGCTTCTACCGCATTTAGTGCAAAGGCTCGGCCTCTGGCCTGTTGGGCTTGATTGGCTCTGGGAGGATTCGGTGCTGCAATCTGTAATGGTTGCTGATTTGCTGCAGCTGGATTGGGTCGTCTTGCAAGTCTTGGGCAGACATTTCGGTAATGATCAGTGCTACCGCACTCATAGCATCCTCCACGGTTGACTGGTGGGTTTCTAATGTTCAACGGGGCTACATGGGGTGGTGCTACTGCAACTCTGGCCACTCTACAATCCTTGGCCAGATGCCCAAACTTCTGACAATTCTGACACAAGCGGCATGGTACCACTGCTGGATGATGATAGCTACATGTAGCACATAGAGGAGATTGGCCATTATACGCTCTCTGCCCTGCCTCGACTGCTGCAAACACTTTCCCAACTCTGACTCTCTTGTCCGCTCTGAAATCCCTTCTCTTACTGGGTTCACCAAAGTCCCTCTTCTTCTCAACAGACTTAGTCAAAGTGCCAGCCCTGACCAAGTCATCTGTCATAGCACTGGCCCTTCGTATAGCTTCTTCAATCGAGTAAGGAGGAATGCCAGTCATAGTGTTACGAATCTGAGGAATGAGACCATAGACGTATCTCTCAATCAACTTAGCCTCTGAGGTCACCAGGTGGGGCACCAAGCGAGCCAACTCTTGGAATTTGCTGGTATACTCAGCACATGCAGATCCCACCATGGTAAGGTGCCAAAATTCCTGCTCTACCTTCTGCATCTCATTCAACGGGCAAAAACGATTTTTCATCATCTGAGTAAACTGCTCCCAAGGGGTCTCAAAGGTAGTAGTCCTTCCCCTGGCTCCCAACAAAGTGTTCCACCATGATAGTGCATCATCGGTGAACGAGCCTCCCGTAAATCTGACTCTCTGATGGTCTGGACACTCACTAATGTCCATCACTGCCTCCATCCTCTCCAACCACTTCAAGAATACACTAGCTCCTCCTTTGCCGTTGTACTCTGGGGGACCACACTTCTTGAAATCTGTATAGCTACAACCTCTTCTTCCTCCAGCATACTCATCATTTCTAGGGACTCTTCTGGGTCCAGGGCCCACATACACACCGTCTCCTACAAACTCCATTTCAGGATTGAAGCCTTCTTGTTCTTGATTCGCTTGCTCTTGATTCTCTTGCTCTTGTCCAACTCCAGCTTCAGGTGCCCTTCGGTTCTGATTTGGATCAGTACCCATTGCAGCAGCCACTCGTTCAATAATAGTTGGCATTGAAGCCGCCAACTGTTCAGCGATGATAGCGGCCCAATCAGGGTTTCCAACATGATCCATGCCACCACCTCGGCCACCCCGGCCTCTACCACGGCCCCTTCCTTGTTGGCCTCCACGACCACCTCTTGGGTTGCCACGACCAGCTCCAGCAGCTTGAGCCTCAACATTCGGATTCGCTCTCGTTCGCACCATTTTCCTATATTAGGAAAAGACGTGATCGGCGTTAGAATGAAGGTATAATCGTTCGTGTCGTCAATTACGCACTCTCAACCCACTCGTGTTAGTTTTCTAAAATCCCACACATTGATACTTTCAATATCGCATGCATTTCAAGAGGTTCAAATATCATATCTAAAGATTACGCATTTTCCAGTAACTACAGACAAGTAACAAGAGTATTCATCACAATAATGCATTTAGTTCATATATATTATTGTCTCACAGTGCGAATTCCATAACCATCTGTAACACCCGTTTCGTAAAAATATGGATTTCCAAAAATTTCGCCTAACGGCGTTAAATCATGCGGAAACGATTTAGGAAAATACTCAACTAAGGAAAACAGTTGAGAAAACATTGGTGGTGTTACTAATAGCATCAAATCCGTAATAAAAGAAATCCATAAGATTGCCCAACATAAAGCAATCATAACATAGTCATTACATAAGTTCCATAAAGGGAATCAATAACATAAGGTCTATGCGAAGCTATTGGGTAAACTAAAGCCAGCTTGATCATCTACCCATCTCTCGCCAAAGCTCCACACGTCATCTCACTGCCTAACCTGAGGGGTGTCAACACATTAAAAGAAACAAGTGTTAGCTATAAAGCTAAGTAAGATAACACCAGGTTTAAGCAAAACATTTCATCCATTAAACACGTCACTTTAAAACATCACGTCATTTGAATTAGGCATTTATATCACCACATAACGTATCCATATCACATATAAGCATAGAGTCCATGACCCTAAGTGTGCCTAATCAATTTCATCATTTCATCTCATTAAGTGTGACTAGGTCACCGTTAAGTTGTAACCGAAGTTACCGTTAAGGAAAGACAATGTCGATCCATGAGTAGCACATTATGTTCATGACATTAGGTGGGTCATCAGGCCACCCGAAACTACTCGCCACATATGACTTGTTGCAAGGAGCCACCCAAGCAACCATTTTAACGTACCCTCCCACATACGGGCACTACGTACTCTCCCACATACGAGCACGACGTACTCTCCCACATACGAGCATGATTTATACGTACCTATTACCACATCAGGCACGGGTTATGCATAACACTCAACATCTAATTAGCTCGAGCATTTACCACGTTTAGTTTAGGTTTCCACATTAATCCTAAACTAATCCACATCTATCATCTTTTCACGTTAGGGCCCTTAAAACGTGCACGTGTCATGGCAACCTAAAAAGGTCTAGTGTTCTAGATGAACAAGCCACATATACATGCACATATCAACATTACATCACGTCATTAACCACCGTTCATCATATCATATCACATCATATCATATCGTTAAGCATATCATCATCATTGCATATCATATCATAACCATGTGTACGGGAAAGCATTTTAGGCATAAACATCGTCATCATTAATCCCCGAGTACCTCCCATATCAACCCAACCACATATGAGTTATACATTACCGTTTTGGAGGTTATAGTTTACAAACCATTTTCGTTGCACCCTCAGCGTGACAAAAGTAGTGTATCTTACCTGTTGGGAGTGTGCGCGCGTAATGAAAGGCTAAAAGTGCTTAACAATAATCCCCGACACCTAAGATACATTAATATACAAAATATAAGTCATTTGGGACCCAAACGAACTTTAAAATGAACTTAGGTTTGTTCTTACGAACTTAGACTCACTGAACGAACTTAGTTACCTTCAAACGAATTTAGGACATACTGAACGAAGATAACCAGAACGAAGATAACCAGAACGAAGATAACCAGAACGAAGATAACCAGAACGAAGATAACCAGAACGAAGATAACCAGAACGAAGATAACCAGAACGAAGATTATCTTCGCAAGTACAAAATCAGACTCAGCTAACGAATTTTACGTAATTTCGTCCAGATTTCAAAAACGACCAAGTTCTTCGATTTTTCCATAAACGAACGATTAAATCTTCTCCCAAAACATGTTTTTGACATAAATAAACATCTTTTGATCATCAAGATCGACCTTAGACTCGTTTAACACCGTTTTGATCATTAATTAACCAAAACATAATATAAACCCTAATTCTATCAAAATCCCTTTTTAATTCAGATTTGATTCAATTAGAGACATCTTTAGATCTGAAATATAAGTAACAAATCATTGATTACCTGTAGCAAATGATGGCCGATCCAAATCGAGCCCAAAAGACACCAACAATCTACGTAAAACTTGAAGAGATGCTTTAGAATTTCAAGAAGGATTGAAAGGTTGTTTAGGTTTGTTCTTGAAGTGATACCAGAACGAAGATAACCAGAACGAAGATAACCAGAACGAAGATAACCAGAACGAAGATAACCAGAACGAAGATAACCAGAACGAAGATAACCAGAACGAAGATAACCAGAACGAAGATAACCAGAACGAAGATAACCAGAACGAAGATAACCAGAACGAAGATAACCAGAACGAAGATAACCAGAACGAAGATAACCAGAACGAAGATAACCAGAACGAAGATAACCAGAACGAAGATAACCAGAACGAAGATAACCAGAACGAAGATAACCAGAACGAAGATAACCAGAACGAAGATAACCAGAACGAAGATAACCAGAACGAAGATAACCAGAACGAAGATAACCAGAACGAAGATAACCAGAACGAAGATAACCAGAACGAAGATAACCAGAACGAAGATAACCAGAACGAAGATAACCAGAACGAAGATAACCAGAACGAAGATAACCAGAACGAAGATAACCAGAACGAAGATAACCAGAACGAAGATAACCAGAACGAAGATAACCAGAACGAAGATAACCAGAACGAAGATAACCAGAACGAAGATAACCAGAACGAAGATAACCAGAACGAAGATAACCAGAACGAAGATAACCAGAACGAAGATAACCAGAACGAAGATAACCAGAACGAAGATAACCAGAACGAAGATAACCAGAACGAAGATTATCTTCGCAAGTACAAAATCAGACTCAGCTAACGAATTTTACGTAATTTCGTCCAGATTTCAAAAACGACCAAGTTCTTCGATTTTTCCATAAACGAACGATTAAATCTTCTCCCAAAACATGTTTTTGACATAAATAAACATCTTTTGATCATCAAGATCGACCTTAGACTCGTTTAACACCGTTTTGATCATTAATTAACCAAAACATAATATAAACCCTAATTCTATCAAAATCCCTTTTTAATTCAGATTTGATTCAATTAGAAACATCTTTAGATCTGAAATATAAGTAACAAATCATTGATTACCTGTAGCAAATGATGGCCGATCCAAATCGAGCCCAAAAGACACCAACAATCTACGTAAAACTTGAAGAGATGCTTTAGAATTTCAAGAAGGATTGAAAGGTTGTTTAGGTTTGTTCTTTGAAGTGATTATGGCTGCTAAAGGAAGGAGATTAGGCTAATCCTAGCCCTAATCCCGTTTTTCAACTTTCACTTTTGTCAAATTTAGTCCCTGGACTTCATATTAGCTTTATTACACCTTTAAACACCTAATGGGGATATACATAACACATGGAAGCACTTTCGCACACTACATAGACCTTTTACACATCATTAAGTCTACTTTATTGTCACTCATTAAAGATAATTAAATCTCACATATAGGGCACATAACATATAAACACACATTTTACCACATGACATATCACGGACTTAGAATTTGACCTAACGACGTTAGTCAACAGAAACGATTAAGTTTTAGGATGTTACAATTACCTCCCCCTTAAGAGGATTCCGTCCCCGGAATCACTTCAGCATCAAAAAGGTGAGGATAGGTCTCCCGCATTACGGACTCGGTCTCCCAAGTCATACTTTCGCCGTGATTGTGTTTCCACTTAATGAGAACTAGATCGATAGTCTTTCGTCGCAACTTCTTTTGTTTCCTTCCCATTATAGCAACAGGTTCATCAACAATCTGTTTGTTGGGATTAATACTTACGTCCTCGAGTGGAATAACATCTACTTCGTTTGCATAGCATTTACGTAGATAACACACATGAAATGTGTTGTGAATTCCGTGAAGTTCTGGAGGTAATTCCAGTTGAAATGCCTGTTCATTAACCTTCTTAATGATCTTAAAAGGTCCAATGAATCTAGGTCTTAGCTTTCCTCGTTTGCCAAATCGTAATACACCTTTCCAAGGCGACACCTTGAGTAAAACCATTTCACCTTCTTTAAAATCAAATGGCCTCCTTTTCTTATCGGCATATGACTTTTGCCTTTCGCGAGCAACACGCAGGGCTTTCTTTGCAACATTAACTTTATCGGCCGTAATTTGTACTACTTCGGGTCCAGCAAATTGCTTTTCCCCGGGCTCCAACCAACAACTTGGAGTCCGACACTTTCTACCATATAACATCTCAAAAGGTGGCATTCCAATGCTCGCGTGATAACTATTGTTATACGCAAACTCAACAAGAGGTAGGTGTTTATCCCATGAACCACCATAATCCATCACACAAGCTCTGAGCATATCTTCAAGCGTTTGAATAGTCCTTTCACTTTGCCCATCGGTCTGCGGATGATAGGCTGTGCTCAGACGAACTTGAGTACCAAATTCCCGTTGAAAACTCTTCCAAAACTTGGAAACGAATCGAGCATCACGATCGGACACAATCGATAACGGGACACCATGTTTAGAAACCACTTCATCAATATACAACGTAGCGAAATTTTCCATAGGAGCATTCTCACGAACTGGGAGGAAATGGGCACTCTTCGTTAATTGATCGACAATAACCCATATCATATCGTGACCACGAGGCGTTCTTGGAAGCTTGGTTATAAAATCCATCGTAATACGATCCCATTTCCACTCAGGGATCTCGAGTTGCTGAAACTTCCCGTAAGGCTTTTGGTGTTCAGCTTTTACTTTAGCACATGTCAAACACTTCTGTACGTACATCATCACATCGTTTTTAATACTGGGCCACCAATAAATCGGCTTCAAGTCCGCATGCATCTTTGTGGCACCAGGGTGTACAGAATATTTAGTCTTGTGAGCTTCGTCCATCACTAACTCACGATTTCCTCCATAGAGAGGAACCCATATTCTACCTTTGTAAGTTCGAAGGCCACGACTATTTTCTTCCATTTGGAGTCTGTTCTTCTTCTTTTTCCCAATAGACTCCGCTTTCACATTATCATCCTTTAACGCTTCGATTTGAGCTAATCGAATAGGTTCCAGTATATTCGACTCAATCTTTGTAATCATCGCACATAATCTACTCTTCGCATATCCTTTGCGGCTTAAGGCATCAGCAACCACATTAGCTTTGCCTGGGTGATATTTAATCTCACAATCATAATCCTTTAATAACTCCATCCACCGTCGTTGTCTAACATTCATGTCTTTTTGAGTAAACACGTACTGTAAGCTCTTATGATCCGTATAAAGGGTACACTTCGTACCATATAGGTAATGTCGCCACAATTTCAGAGCAAAAACAACAGCAGCCAGCTCAAGGTCATGAGTAGGATAATTCCGCTCATGAGGCTTCAGCTGTCGAGACGTGTAAGCGATAACTTTATCCCGTTGCATCAGTACACACCCTAACCCCGTGATGGATGCGTCACTATAGACAACTAAATCATCGGTTCCTTCTGGTAAAGCTAAGACTGGAGCTTCACACAACTTCTTTTTCAACGTCGTGAAGGCTTTCTCTTGAGCATCGGTCCACACAAACTTCACACCTTTCTTCGTTAATTCAGTCATTGGCTTGGCAATGCGTGAGAAATCCTGAATAAAACGTCGATAATAGCCAGCCAAACCGAGAAAACTCTTAATTTCAGTAGGAGACTTAGGCTGCTCCCACTTCGACACCGCTTCTATCTTTGCAGGATCTACTTTTATACCATCAGAGGAGACGACATGGCCGAGGAAATGAACTTCCTTTAGCCAGAACTCGCACTTGGAGAACTTAGCATATAGCTTTTTCTCTCTGAGGACTTGAAGGACAGCCCTCAAATGCTCTCTATGTTCCTCTTCCGACTTCGAATACACCAGTATGTCGTCGATGAAAACAATAACGAAATGATCCAAAAATGGTCGACAGACACGGTTCATCAAATCCATAAACTTCGCTGGAGCATTTGTCAAACCGAATGGCATGACAAGGAACTCATAATGACCATAACGAGTTCGGAACGCTGTTTTGGCTACACTTTCTTCTTCAACCTTCAATTGATGATAACCAGACCGTAAATCAATCTTCGAGAAATAGGAAGCACCTTGAAGTTGATCGAACAAATCATCAATGCGAGGGAGTGGATACTTATTCTTCACCGTTCTTTTATTCAGCTCGCGATAATCAATACACATGCGCATGGTTCCGTCTTTCTTCTTTACGAAAAGAATAGGAGCACCCCATGGAGAGGAACTCGGACGAATGAAACCTTTATTTAAAAGTTCCTGAATTTGCGTCATTAACTCCTTCATTTCTGTCGGAGCTAGACGATAGGGAGCTTTGGCTACAGGAGTAGCACCAGGAATGAGGTCAATGGAGAATTCAACCTCATGATCGGGAGGAAGACCTGGAAGATCTTCGGGAAACACATCAGGAAATTCGGAAACCACTTCAACATCAGAAACTGTAGGCTTCGCGATACGAGTATCAATAACATAGGCTAGGAAATGCGACTTAGTTTGCCGTATACAACGAAGAGCTTTCATCATAGAGATCACCTTAACATTTCCCGGCTTCTTGTCACCATACACACCAACACCTTTACCGTCGGGAGTAGCGATACGGACTATCTTTTTCGAACATAGGACGACAGCATCATTCTTAGACATCCAATCCATACCGAGAACAACATCGAAACTAGGAATGGTAGCGGGTAACAGGTTAGCAGTAAATGAACGACCCTCTATTTCTATCGGACAATCAGAATAACCTTCCCGAATAATAGACGTCGCACCATTAGCCACCTCTACTTCTATAGGGCACCGTAAAGAACTAGTAGTCATGTCTAACTTAGGAGCAAACAGAGTAGACACAAAAGATTTGTTCGCACCAGAATCAAATAACACATTAGCAGGTTTGGAGTTAACAATAAGGGTAGCAGTAACTACCTGATCATCGTCTTTTGCCTCCTCAGCCGTCATCTGAAAAGCACGGGCTTTGGCTTTGGAAGCTTCCGCTTTCTTTCCCTCATCTTTCTTCATTTGAGGACAATCGGCAATACGGTGCTTTGCATCTCCACATTTATAACATCTTGCTTTATCAGTGCATTCATCAAAAGTATGACCCTGGGCTCCACACCTATTGCACCTGCGGGTCTTAGCAGAACACTGACCAGAATGAAAAGCCTTGCAGCTAGAACACCATTTTCCATCCTTGTCTGTCTTTCCCTTATCAGAGGACGAAGATCCCTTGAACTTCTTTCCAAAACGATTTGATCCACCAAACCTCCTCTTATTGCCAGACTTCTTCTCATCATCTTTCTTCTCCACTTTCTTATCCGCAGCAAAATCATCATCAAGCTTTTTAGACTCTTTGATTGCTTCTGTTAGAGTCTTGTGCTGCCTACAAATACCACGATAACTCGGAGGCAAACCATCGACATAACAGGCAACTTGATCTGCATCAGTTCGGAACAGATGGCCCACGAACTTCATCTTCTCCATAAAGGAACGAGCATAATTATTGATTTTACCCACTTCAGCCGTCAAGGCACGAAACTCTTTTTCCATTTTGCGCTGCTCATGAACTCCAATATACTCTTCAATAAATTTCTGTCTGAAGTTAGCCCACGTAATAGCAGATACCATAGCTGGAGTCATCGAAATGGTATTGCTCTTCCACCAGTCCCGAGCACCTTCTTTCAGCATCCTGCTAGCACACAACACTTTCTTATCCTCGGGACAATCACAAGCTTCAAAAACCATCTCAGTATCATCAAGCCATTCCATGCAACCCACTGCATTAAGTGTTCCATAGAATTTCTGAGCTCCGCACTTTTGAAAACTTTCGAACTTGAATCGAGGAGCTTGAACTACATTAGGAGGAGCCACATCAACATTAACAGGGGGAACGACTACATTATTAACTGGTAGCTCAGTGTGGTGAGAAGGCACTGAGAAATTGCCATCAGTTCCTTCAGCATTTTCGGCAAGAGCGTTGTTCAGTTGCTCCTGAGTCTGTGCTAACTGGGCCTGGAGAGTCAGCACAAGATTGTACAATTCAGCTGCATTTGGGATTTGCTCCACCACTGCTTCGTTAACTATGGGTTGATTACCAGGAGGTGGAGGCATAGGGCCTAACGAGCCTTGCTGATTGACCTGCTGAGGATTCACTCGATTTCTATTCACGTTAGCTGCAGCAGCAGTAGCAGCAGCATTAGTAGCAACTGCACCTGGATGGACAGGTGGAGTAACGCTGGCAGTTGCTCCGTCACGTTGGATGTTGCGGTTGCGAGTGTTAACCATTTTCCTTCAATAAAATGGTGGAGTCGATAAGCGCGAAATAAAACAAAAGTTCGTTGGGATAAGGCTAAATCATATCATCGTAACATAAACATCTCGTAAGCCTTATCATACTCGCACTCATCCCAACCCATCTTACATCACATGTCATCACTAGCTAAGGCATCCTACGAGTACCTAGCATGCATATCCTAAGTTTAAGTCCAAATCCTATGGTCAATAGGCCTTGGTTCACTTAAACTACTTCTCTGATACCAACTTGTAACACCCGTTTCGTAAAAATATGGATTTCCAAAAATTTCGCCTAACGGCGTTAAATCATGCGGAAACGATTTAGGAAAATACTCAACTAAGGAAAACAGTTGAGAAAACATTGGTGGTGTTACTAATAGCATCAAATCCGTAATAAAAGAAATCCATAAGATTGCCCAACATAAAGCAATCATAACATAGTCATTACATAAGTTCCATAAAGGGAATCAATAACATAAGGTCTATGCGAAGCTATTGGGTAAACTAAAGCCAGCTTGATCATCTACCCATCTCTCGCCAAAGCTTCATACGTCATCTCACTGCCTAACCTGAGGGGTGTCAACACATTAAAAGAAACAAGTGTTAGCTATAAAGCTAAGTAAGATAACACCAGGTTTAAGCAAAACATTTCATCCATTAAACACGTCACTTTAAAACATCACGTCATTTGAATTAGGCATTTATATCACCACATAACGTATCCATATCACATATAAGCATAGAGTCCATGACCCTAAGTGTGCCTAATCAATTTCATCATTTCATCTCATTAAGTGTGACTAGGTCACCGTTAAGTTGTAACCGAAGTTACTGTTAAGGAAAGACAATGTCGATCCATGAGTAGCACGTTATGTTCATGACATTAGGTGGGTCATCAGGCCACCCGAAACTACTCGCCACATATGACTTGTTGCAAGGAGCCACCCAAGCAACCATTTTAACGTACCCTCCCACATACGGGCACTACGTACTCTCCCACATACGAGCACGACGTACTCTCCCACATACGAGCACGATTTATACGTACCTATTACCACATCAGGCACGGGTTATGCATAACACTCAACATCTAATTAGCTCGAGCATTTACCACGTTTAGTTTAGGTTTCCACATTAATCCTAAACTAATCCACATCTATCATCTTTTCACGTTAGGGCCCTTAAAACGTGCACGTGTCATGGCAACCTAAAAAGGTCTAGTGTTCTAGATGAACAAGCCACATATACATGCACATATCAACATTACATCACGTCATTAACCACCGTTCATCATATCATATCACATCATATCATATCGTTAAGCATATCATCATCATTGCATATCATATCATAACCATGTGTACGGGGAAACATTTTAGGCATAAACATCGTCATCATTAATCCCCGAGTACCTCCCATATCAACCCAACCACATATGAGTTATACATTACCGTTTTGGAGGTTATAGTTTACAAACCATTTTCGTTGCACCCTCAGCGTGACAAAAGTAGTGTATCTTACCTGTTGGGAGTGTGCGCGCGTAATGAAAGGCTAAAAGTGCTTAACAATAATCCCCGACACCTAAGATACATTAATATACAAAATATAAGTCATTTGGGACCCAAACGAACTTTAAAACGAACTTAGGTTTGTTCTTACGAACTTAGACTCACTGAACGAACTTAGTTACCTTCAAACGAATTTAGGACATACTGAACGAAGTCCACGAAACTGCCTCCATCCTCTCCAACCACTTCAAGAATACACTAGCTCCTCCTTTGCCGTTGTACTCTGGAGGACCACACTTCTTGAAATCTGTATAGCTACAACCTCTTCTTCCTCCAGCATACTCATCATTTCTAGGGACTCTTCTGGGTCCAGGGCCCACATACACACCGTCTCCTACAAACTCCATTTCAGGATTGAAGCCTTCTTGTTCTTGATTCTCTTGCTCTTGTCCAACTCCAACTTCAGGTGCCCTTCGGTTCTGATTTGGAACAGTACCCATTGCAGCAGCCACTCGTTCAATAATAGTTGGCATTGAAGCCGCCAACTGTTCAGCGATGATAGCGGCCCAATCAGGGTTTCCAACATGATCCATGCCACCACCTCGGCCACCCCGGCCTCTACCACGGCCCCTTCCTTGTTGGCCTCCACGACCACCTCTTGGGTTGCCACGACCAGCTCCAGCAGCTTGAGCCTCAACATTCGGATTCGCTCTCGTTCGCACCATTTTCCTATATTAGGAAAAGACGTGATCGGCGTTAGAATGAAGGTATAATCGTTCGTGTCGTCAATTACGCACTCTCAACCCACTCGTGTTAGTTTTCTAAAATCCCACACATTGATACTTTCAATATCGCATGCATTTCAAGAGGTTCAAATATCATATCTAAAGATTACGCATTTTCCAGTAACTACAGACAAGTAGCAAGAGTATTCATCACAATAATGCATTTAGTTCATATATATTATTGTCTCACAGCGCGAATTCCATAACCATCACATCATGACTTAACTTTTAATCCGATTTTTAACTTTGACAGCCAAATGTGGTCCGAGTCTCAGACCTGCATCCGTCGCACTAGGTTTGTATGTATACAGGGTGTACCAGCGGCTAACCCTCCACTCCCCTAGTACATCTGATGCTAGTCCGATTCCCAGTCCCGATACACTCTCTGAGCAAAGGTCAATGTATGTATACAGGGTGTACCAGCGGCTAACCCTCCACTCCCCTAGTACATCTGATGCTAGTCCGATTCCCAGTCCCGATACACTCTCTGAGCAAAGGTCAATGTATGTATACAGGGTGTACCAGCGGCTAACCCTCCAGAACGAAGATAACCAGAACGAAGATAACCAGAACGAAGATAACCAGAACGAAGATAACCAGAACGAAGATAACCAGAACGAAGATAACCAGAACGAAGATAACCAGAACGAAGATAACCAGAACGAAGATAACCAGAACGAAGATAACCAGAACGAAGATAACCAGAACGAAGATAACCAGAACGAAGATAACCAGAACGAAGATAACCAGAACGAAGATAACCAGAACGAAGATAACCAGAACGAAGATAACCAGAACGAAGATAACCAGAACGAAGATAACCAGAACGAAGATAACCAGAACGAAGATAACCAGAACGAAGATAACCAGAACGAAGATAACCAGAACGAAGATAACCAGAACGAAGATAACCAGAACGAAGATAACCAGAACGAAGATAACCAGAACGAAGATAACCAGAACGAAGATAACCAGAACGAAGATAACCAGAACGAAGATAACCAGAACGAAGATAACCAGAACGAAGATAACCAGAACGAAGATAACCAGAACGAAGATAACCAGAACGAAGATAACCAGAACGAAGATAACCAGAACGAAGATAACCAGAACGAAGATAACCAGAACGAAGATAACCAGAACGAAGATAACCAGAACGAAGATAACCAGAACGAAGATAACCAGAACGAAGATAACCAGAACGAAGATAACCAGAACGAAGATAACCAGAACGAAGATAACCAGAACGAAGATAACCAGAACGAAGATAACCAGAACGAAGATAACCAGAACGAAGATAACCAGAACGAAGATAACCAGAACGAAGATAACCAGAACGAAGATAACCAGAACGAAGATAACCAGAACGAAGATAACCAGAACGAAGATAACCAGAACGAAGATAACCAGAACGAAGATAACCAGAACGAAGATAACCAGAACGAAGATAACCAGAACGAAGATAACCAGAACGAAGATAACCAGAACGAAGATAACCAGAACGAAGATAACCAGAACGAAGATAACCAGAACGAAGATAACCAGAACGAAGATAACCAGAACGAAGATAACCAGAACGAAGATAACCAGAACGAAGATAACCAGAACGAAGATAACCAGAACGAAGATAACCAGAACGAAGATAACCAGAACGAAGATAACCAGAACGAAGATAACCAGAACGAAGATAACCAGAACGAAGATAACCAGAACGAAGATAACCAGAACGAAGATAACCAGAACGAAGATAACCAGAACGAAGATAACCAGAACGAAGATAACCAGAACGAAGATAACCAGAACGAAGATAACCAGAACGAAGATAACCAGAACGAAGATAACCAGAACGAAGATAACCAGAACGAAGATAACCAGAACGAAGATAACCAGAACGAAGATAACCAGAACGAAGATAACCAGAACGAAGATAACCAGAACGAAGATAACCAGAACGAAGATAACCAGAACGAAGATAACCAGAACGAAGATAACCAGAACGAAGATAACCAGAACGAAGATAACCAGAACGAAGATAACCAGAACGAAGATAACCAGAACGAAGATAACCAGAACGAAGATAACCAGAACGAAGATAACCAGAACGAAGATAACCAGAACGAAGATAACCAGAACGAAGATAACCAGAACGAAGATAACCAGAACGAAGATAACCAGAACGAAGATAACCAGAACGAAGATAACCAGAACGAAGATAACCAGAACGAAGATAACCAGAACGAAGATAACCAGAACGAAGATAACCAGAACGAAGATAACCAGAACGAAGATAACCAGAACGAAGATAACCAGAACGAAGATAACCAGAACGAAGATAACCAGAACGAAGATAACCAGAACGAAGATAACCAGAACGAAGATAACCAGAACGAAGATAACCAGAACGAAGATAACCAGAACGAAGATAACCAGAACGAAGATAACCAGAACGAAGATAACCAGAACGAAGATAACCAGAACGAAGATAACCAGAACGAAGATAACCAGAACGAAGTACATCTGATGCTAGTCCGATTCCCAGTCCCGATACACTCTCTGAGCAAAGGTCAATGTATGTATACAGGGTGTACCAGCGGCTAACCCTCCACCCGACCAAAGCTCATTAAGTATACCGGTTTAGCTACCACACCCGTCCATCAAGGCACGATCTATGTTGCAACACTTCCGTAGGCACCTATACCACATGCGAAAAGTTGATCAAGTTTTTCTGTGATGATATATTTGCCACACTTCTTTGTCAACAACACTTCATTTCGCTTAATATAATTAGTTTATCTTACTTATAATCCAACATTCGAATATCGTTTGCATATGTGTACGTGGCAAGGTAGCATGGTTCTAGGGTCTGCGCATGAATGAATACGATAACATGGGTACAATAGCATGGATAGCACAGACAAGTATGTTTCACAGAGATTGAATGCACACATAATTCCTATCATGCATGCTACGTGCGGTTCCTAAGTTATAGTCTAGGTAAATCCACCTAATTCACTATAACCACGGCTCTGATACCAATCTGTAACACCCCGACTAAGGCGGAAAACTCGGGATGTAAGATAAAGCACACGCGCACATGGATGTTACATAGGAAAGCTAAATGAGTGCATAAATTGAACATAAACCGTCAAATACATAGTGCAACACATAACATCAAAGCATTTGAACGAATATTTAAGATAAGTTCCCACGCAGGGGAAACGGTTAGGCCTAATGCCAGCAAACACAACGAAAGCATGCAAAACTCCAAATCCTAAGCCTGAAGTCTGCTACAAGGCCCATGCTACCATCCCTAGCCACGATTTGCTTGATTACCTGAAAGGAATACTTAAAAGTGTCAACACAAAGGTTGGTGAGTTCGTAGGTTTGAAATCAAGAGTAGTTTACTTGAATAACCATAAGAAGCATTTGTTCATTTCCAATCAGTGAGTTATATGCCGTTAGATATGAGTACACAAAATAATGTAGCATTCGTTTGGCTATAGACATACTTACGATACATGGATATGGGAGTGTATATATTCGTGCACTTATGGTACCTGGCAAGTATGTATAAGCGAGCACACACAATCCTCAACAGGACCGGCTAATAAGTATAAGCGAGCACACACAATCCTCAACAGGACCGGCTAATAAGTATAAGCGAGCACACACAATCCTCAACAGGACCGGCTAATAAGTATAAGCGAGCACACACAATCCTCAACAGGACCGGCTAATAAGTATAAGCGAGCACACACAATCCTCAACAGGACCGGCTAATAAGTATAAGCGAGCACACACAATCCTCAACAGGACCGGCTAATAAGTATAAGCGAGCACACACAATCCTCAACAGGACCGGCTAATAAGTATAAGCGAGCACACACAATCCTCAACAGGACCGGCTAATAAGTATAAGCGAGCACACACAATCCTCAACAGGACCGGCTAATAAGTATAAGCGAGCACACACAATCCTCAACAGGACCGGCTAATAAGTATAAGCGAGCACACACAATCCTCAACAGGACCGGCTAATAAGTATAAGCGAGCACACACAATCCTCAACAGGACCGGCTAATAAGTATAAGCGAGCACACACAATCCTCAACAGGACCGGCTAATAAGTATAAGCGAGCACACACAATCCTCAACAGGACCGGCTAATAAGTATAAGCGAGCACACACAATCCTCAACAGGACCGGCTAATAAGTATAAGCGAGCACACACAATCCTCAACAGGACCGGCTAATAAGTATAAGCGAGCACACACAATCCTCAACAGGACCGGCTAATAAGTATAAGCGAGCACACACAATCCTCAACAGGACCGGCTAATAAGTATAAGCGAGCACACACAATCCTCAACAGGACCGGCTAATAAGTATAAGCGAGCACACACAATCCTCAACAGGACCGGCTAATAAGTATAAGCGAGCACACACAATCCTCAACAGGACCGGCTAATAAGTATAAGCGAGCACACACAATCCTCAACAGGACCGGCTAATAAGTATAAGCGAGCACACACAATCCTCAACAGGACCGGCTAATAAGTATAAGCGAGCACACACAATCCTCAACAGGACCGGCTAATAAGTATAAGCGAGCACACACAATCCTCAACAGGACCGGCTAATAAGTATAAGCGAGCACACACAATCCTCAACAGGACCGGCTAATAAGTATAAGCGAGCACACACAATCCTCAACAGGACCGGCTAATAAGTATAAGCGAGCACACACAATCCTCAACAGGACCGGCTAATAAGTATAAGCGAGCACACACAATCCTCAACAGGACCGGCTAATAAGTATAAGCGAGCACACACAATCCTCAACAGGACCGGCTAATAAGTATAAGCGAGCACACACAATCCTCAACAGGACCGGCTAATAAGTATAAGCGAGCACACACAATCCTCAACAGGACCGGCTAATAAGTATAAGCGAGCACACACAATCCTCAACAGGACCGGCTAATAAGTATAAGCGAGCACACACAATCCTCAACAGGACCGGCTAATAAGTATAAGCGAGCACACACAATCCTCAACAGGACCGGCTAATAAGTATAAGCGAGCACACACAATCCTCAACAGGACCGGCTAATAAGTATAAGCGAGCACACACAATCCTCAACAGGACCGGCTAATAAGTATAAGCGAGCACACACAATCCTCAACAGGACCGGCTAATAAGTATAAGCGAGCACACACAATCCTCAACAGGACCGGCTAATAAGTATAAGCGAGCACACACAATCCTCAACAGGACCGGCTAATAAGTATAAGCGAGCACACACAATCCTCAACAGGACCGGCTAATAAGTATAAGCGAGCACACACAATCCTCAACAGGACCGGCTAATAAGTATAAGCGAGCACACACAATCCTCAACAGGACCGGCTAATAAGTATAAGCGAGCACACACAATCCTCAACAGGACCGGCTAATAAGTATAAGCGAGCACACACAATCCTCAACAGGACCGGCTAATAAGTATAAGCGAGCACACACAATCCTCAACAGGACCGGCTAATAAGTATAAGCGAGCACACACAATCCTCAACAGGACCGGCTAATAAGTATAAGCGAGCACACACAATCCTCAACAGGACCGGCTAATAAGTATAAGCGAGCACACACAATCCTCAACAGGACCGGCTAATAAGTATAAGCGAGCACACACAATCCTCAACAGGACCGGCTAATAAGTATAAGCGAGCACACACAATCCTCAACAGGACCGGCTAATAAGTATAAGCGAGCACACACAATCCTCAACAGGACCGGCTAATAAGTATAAGCGAGCACACACAATCCTCAACAGGACCGGCTAATAAGTATAAGCGAGCACACACAATCCTCAACAGGACCGGCTAATAAGTATAAGCGAGCACACACAATCCTCAACAGGACCGGCTAATAAGTATAAGCGAGCACACACAATCCTCAACAGGACCGGCTAATAAGTATAAGCGAGCACACACAATCCTCAACAGGACCGGCTAATAAGTATAAGCGAGCACACACAATCCTCAACAGGACCGGCTAATAAGTATAAGCGAGCACACACAATCCTCAACAGGACCGGCTAATAAGTATAAGCGAGCACACACAATCCTCAACAGGACCGGCTAATAAGTATAAGCGAGCACACACAATCCTCAACAGGACCGGCTAATAAGTATAAGCGAGCACACACAATCCTCAACAGGACCGGCTAATAAGTATAAGCGAGCACACACAATCCTCAACAGGACCGGCTAATAAGTATAAGCGAGCACACACAATCCTCAACAGGACCGGCTAATAAGTATAAGCGAGCACACACAATCCTCAACAGGACCGGCTAATAAGTATAAGCGAGCACACACAATCCTCAACAGGACCGGCTAATAAGTATAAGCGAGCACACACAATCCTCAACAGGACCGGCTAATAAGTATAAGCGAGCACACACAATCCTCAACAGGACCGGCTAATAAGTATAAGCGAGCACACACAATCCTCAACAGGACCGGCTAATAAGTATAAGCGAGCACACACAATCCTCAACAGGACCGGCTAATAAGTATAAGCGAGCACACACAATCCTCAACAGGACCGGCTAATAAGTATAAGCGAGCACACACAATCCTCAACAGGACCGGCTAATAAGTATAAGCGAGCACACACAATCCTCAACAGGACCGGCTAATAAGTATAAGCGAGCACACACAATCCTCAACAGGACCGGCTAATAAGTATAAGCGAGCACACACAATCCTCAACAGGACCGGCTAATAAGTATAAGCGAGCACACACAATCCTCAACAGGACCGGCTAATAAGTATAAGCGAGCACACACAATCCTCAACAGGACCGGCTAATAAGTATAAGCGAGCACACACAATCCTCAACAGGACCGGCTAATAAGTATAAGCGAGCACACACAATCCTCAACAGGACCGGCTAATAAGTATAAGCGAGCACACACAATCCTCAACAGGACCGGCTAATAAGTATAAGCGAGCACACACAATCCTCAACAGGACCGGCTAATAAGTATAAGCGAGCACACACAATCCTCAACAGGACCGGCTAATAAGTATAAGCGAGCACACACAATCCTCAACAGGACCGGCTAATAAGTATAAGCGAGCACACACAATCCTCAACAGGACCGGCTAATAAGTATAAGCGAGCACACACAATCCTCAACAGGACCGGCTAATAAGTATAAGCGAGCACACACAATCCTCAACAGGACCGGCTAATAAGTATAAGCGAGCACACACAATCCTCAACAGGACCGGCTAATAAGTATAAGCGAGCACACACAATCCTCAACAGGACCGGCTAATAAGTATAAGCGAGCACACACAATCCTCAACAGGACCGGCTAATAAGTATAAGCGAGCACACACAATCCTCAACAGGACCGGCTAATAAGTATAAGCGAGCACACACAATCCTCAACAGGACCGGCTAATAAGTATGTCCTAGACTCTCTCAAAAGAGATCGTCCTAGACTCTCTCAAAAGAGATCGTCCTAGACTCTCTCAAAAGAGATCGTCCTAGACTCTCTCAAAAGAGATCGTCCTAGACTCTCTCAAAAGAGATCGTCCTAGACTCTCTCAAAAGAGATCGTCCTAGACTCTCTCAAAAGAGATCGTCCTAGACTCTCTCAAAAGAGATCGTCCTAGACTCTCTCAAAAGAGATCGTCCTAGACTCTCTCAAAAGAGATCGTCCTAGACTCTCTCAAAAGAGATCGTCCTAGACTCTCTCAAAAGAGATCGTCCTAGACTCTCTCAAAAGAGATCGTCCTAGACTCTCTCAAAAGAGATCGTCCTAGACTCTCTCAAAAGAGATCGTCCTAGACTCTCTCAAAAGAGATCGTCCTAGACTCTCTCAAAAGAGATCGTCCTAGACTCTCTCAAAAGAGATCGTCCTAGACTCTCTCAAAAGAGATCGTCCTAGACTCTCTCAAAAGAGATCGTCCTAGACTCTCTCAAAAGAGATCGTCCTAGACTCTCTCAAAAGAGATCGTCCTAGACTCTCTCAAAAGAGATCGTCCTAGACTCTCTCAAAAGAGATCGTCCTAGACTCTCTCAAAAGAGATCGTCCTAGACTCTCTCAAAAGAGATCGTCCTAGACTCTCTCAAAAGAGATCGTCCTAGACTCTCTCAAAAGAGATCGTCCTAGACTCTCTCAAAAGAGATCGTCCTAGACTCTCTCAAAAGAGATCGTCCTAGACTCTCTCAAAAGAGATCGTCCTAGACTCTCTCAAAAGAGATCGTCCTAGACTCTCTCAAAAGAGATCGTCCTAGACTCTCTCAAAAGAGATCGTCCTAGACTCTCTCAAAAGAGATCGTCCTAGACTCTCTCAAAAGAGATCGTCCTAGACTCTCTCAAAAGAGATCGTCCTAGACTCTCTCAAAAGAGATCGTCCTAGACTCTCTCAAAAGAGATCGTCCTAGACTCTCTCAAAAGAGATCGTCCTAGACTCTCTCAAAAGAGATCGTCCTAGACTCTCTCAAAAGAGATCGTCCTAGACTCTCTCAAAAGAGATCGTCCTAGACTCTCTCAAAAGAGATCGTCCTAGACTCTCTCAAAAGAGATCGTCCTAGACTCTCTCAAAAGAGATCGTCCTAGACTCTCTCAAAAGAGATCGTCCTAGACTCTCTCAAAAGAGATCGTCCTAGACTCTCTCAAAAGAGATCGTCCTAGACTCTCTCAAAAGAGATCGTCCTAGACTCTCTCAAAAGAGATCGTCCTAGACTCTCTCAAAAGAGATCGTCCTAGACTCTCTCAAAAGAGATCGTCCTAGACTCTCTCAAAAGAGATCGTCCTAGACTCTCTCAAAAGAGATCGTCCTAGACTCTCTCAAAAGAGATCGTCCTAGACTCTCTCAAAAGAGATCGTCCTAGACTCTCTCAAAAGAGATCGTCCTAGACTCTCTCAAAAGAGATCGTCCTAGACTCTCTCAAAAGAGATCGTCCTAGACTCTCTCAAAAGAGATCGTCCTAGACTCTCTCAAAAGAGATCGTCCTAGACTCTCTCAAAAGAGATCGTCCTAGACTCTCTCAAAAGAGATCGTCCTAGACTCTCTCAAAAGAGATCGTCCTAGACTCTCTCAAAAGAGATCGTCCTAGACTCTCTCAAAAGAGATCGTCCTAGACTCTCTCAAAAGAGATCGTCCTAGACTCTCTCAAAAGAGATCGTCCTAGACTCTCTCAAAAGAGATCGTCCTAGACTCTCTCAAAAGAGATCGTCCTAGACTCTCTCAAAAGAGATCGTCCTAGACTCTCTCAAAAGAGATCGTCCTAGACTCTCTCAAAAGAGATCGTCCTAGACTCTCTCAAAAGAGATCGTCCTAGACTCTCTCAAAAGAGATCGTCCTAGACTCTCTCAAAAGAGATCGTCCTAGACTCTCTCAAAAGAGATCGTCCTAGACTCTCTCAAAAGAGATCGTCCTAGACTCTCTCAAAAGAGATCGTCCTAGACTCTCTCAAAAGAGATCGTCCTAGACTCTCTCAAAAGAGATCGTCCTAGACTCTCTCAAAAGAGATCGTCCTAGACTCTCTCAAAAGAGATCGTCCTAGACTCTCTCAAAAGAGATCGTCCTAGACTCTCTCAAAAGAGATCGTCCTAGACTCTCTCAAAAGAGATCGTCCTAGACTCTCTCAAAAGAGATCGTCCTAGACTCTCTCAAAAGAGATCGTCCTAGACTCTCTCAAAAGAGATCGTCCTAGACTCTCTCAAAAGAGATCGTCCTAGACTCTCTCAAAAGAGATCGTCCTAGACTCTCTCAAAAGAGATCGTCCTAGACTCTCTCAAAAGAGATCGTCCTAGACTCTCTCAAAAGAGATCGTCCTAGACTCTCTCAAAAGAGATCGTCCTAGACTCTCTCAAAAGAGATCGTCCTAGACTCTCTCAAAAGAGATCGTCCTAGACTCTCTCAAAAGAGATCGTCCTAGACTCTCTCAAAAGAGATCGTCCTAGACTCTCTCAAAAGAGATCGTCCTAGACTCTCTCAAAAGAGATCGTCCTAGACTCTCTCAAAAGAGATCGTCCTAGACTCTCTCAAAAGAGATCGTCCTAGACTCTCTCAAAAGAGATCGTCCTAGACTCTCTCAAAAGAGATCGTCCTAGACTCTCTCAAAAGAGATCGTCCTAGACTCTCTCAAAAGAGATCGTCCTAGACTCTCTCAAAAGAGATCGTCCTAGACTCTCTCAAAAGAGATCGTCCTAGACTCTCTCAAAAGAGATCGTCCTAGACTCTCTCAAAAGAGATCGTCCTAGACTCTCTCAAAAGAGATCGTCCTAGACTCTCTCAAAAGAGATCGTCCTAGACTCTCTCAAAAGAGATCGTCCTAGACTCTCTCAAAAGAGATCGTCCTAGACTCTCTCAAAAGAGATCGTCCTAGACTCTCTCAAAAGAGATCGTCCTAGACTCTCTCAAAAGAGATCGTCCTAGACTCTCTCAAAAGAGATCGTCCTAGACTCTCTCAAAAGAGATCGTCCTAGACTCTCTCAAAAGAGATCGTCCTAGACTCTCTCAAAAGAGATCGTCCTAGACTCTCTCAAAAGAGATCGTCCTAGACTCTCTCAAAAGAGATCGTCCTAGACTCTCTCAAAAGAGATCGTCCTAGACTCTCTCAAAAGAGATCGTCCTAGACTCTCTCAAAAGAGATCGTCCTAGACTCTCTCAAAAGAGATCGTCCTAGACTCTCTCAAAAGAGATCGTCCTAGACTCTCTCAAAAGAGATCGTCCTAGACTCTCTCAAAAGAGATCGTCCTAGACTCTCTCAAAAGAGATCGTCCTAGACTCTCTCAAAAGAGATCGTCCTAGACTCTCTCAAAAGAGATCTCCTAGACTCTCTCATAAAGAGGACTAAATGTGAACATTTTTAACTAGAACTTTTATGGACATGAACGTTTACGACTCGCATTCTATTATATTATCGTATTAAACTATAAACTCGTCATTTAATCAAGTTTTTAAGATCAAAGTGACTTTCAAGTAAATGCATAATTGAGCCAAGAACTTAAATTAAATTGAGCTGTCTAATTATTTTCATGGCGACTGTACGATTCTAGAAACTTATTTATAATATTTCTAAGGCGGTTGTTACAACGTGTTTCGTTACAAACAAGGCAATTTGTGTGTTTCTTTGGTTTGCTTGTTCTGTTTGAGAGTTCTTGAGGCTTTGAGAGTTCTTGTGGATTTGAGAGTTCTTGAGGTTTTGAGAGTTCTTGAGGTTTTGCGAGTTCTTGAGGTTTTGAGAGTTCTTGAGGTTTTGAGAGTTCTTGAGGTTTTGAGAGTTCTTGAGGTTTTGAGAGTTCTTGAGGTTTTGAGAGTTCTTGAGGTTTTGAGAGTTCTTGAGGTTTTGAGAGTTCTTGAGGTTTTGAGAGTTCTTGAGGTTTTGAGAGTTCTTGAGGTTTTGAGAGTTCTTGAGGTTTTGAGAGTTCTTGAGGTTTTGAGAGTTCTTGAGGTTTTGAGAGTTCTTGAGGTTTTGAGAGTTCTTGAGGTTTTGAGAGTTCTTGAGGTTTTGAGAGTTCTTGAGGTTTTGAGAGTTCTTGAGGTTTTGAGAGTTCTTGAGGTTTTGAGAGTTCTTGAGGTTTTGAGAGTTCTTGTGGTTTTGAGAGTTCTTGAGGTTTTGAGAGTTCTTGAGGTTTTGAGAGTTCTTGAGGTTTTGAGAGTTCTTGTGGTTTTGAGAGTTCTTGAGGTTTTGAGAGTTCTTGAGGTTTTGAGAGTTCTTGAGGTTTTGAGAGTTCTTGTGGTTTTGAGAGTTCTTGAGGTTTTGAGAGTTCTTGAGGTTTTGAGAGTTCTTGAGGTTTTGAGAGTTCTTGAGGTTTTGAGAGTTCTTGAGGTTTTGAGAGTTCTTGAGGTTTTGAGAGTTCTTGAGGTTTTGAGAGTTCTTGAGGTTTTGAGAGTTCTTGAGGTTTTGAGAGTTCTTGAGGTTTTGAGAGTTCTTGAGGTTTTGAGAGTTCTTGAGGTTTTGAGAGTTCTTGAGGTTTTGAGAGTTCTTGAGGTTTTGAGAGTTCTTGAGGTTTTGAGAGTTCTTGGGTTTTGAGAGTTCTTGAGGTTTTGAGAGTTCTTGTGGTTTTGAGAGTTCTTGAGGTTTTGAGAGTTCTTGAGGTTTTGAGAGTTCTTGAGGTTTTGAGAGTTCTTGAGGTTTTGAGAGTTCTTGAGGTTTTGAGAGTTCTTGAGGTTTTGAGAGTTCTTGAGGTTTTGAGAGTTCTTGAGGTTTTGAGAGTTCTTGAGGTTTTGAGAGTTCTTGAGTTTTTGAGAGTTCTTGAGGTTTGAGAGTTCTTGTGGTTTTGAGAGTTCTTGAGGTTTTGAGAGTTCTTGAGGTTTTGAGAGTTCTTGAGGTTTTGAGAGTTCTTGAGGTTTTGAGAGTTCTTGAGGTTTTGAGAGTTCTTGGGGTTTTGAGAGTTCTTGAGGTTTTGAGAGTTCTTGGGTTTTGAGAGTTCTTGAGGTTTTGAGAGTTCTTGGGTTTTGAGAGTTCTTGAGGTTTTGAGAGTTCTTGAGGCTTTTGAGAGTTCTTGAGGTTTTGAGAGTTCTTGAGGTTTTGAGAGTTCTTGAGGTTTTGAGAGTTCTTGAGGTTTTGAGAGTTCTTGAGGTTTTGAGAGTTCTTGAGGTTTTGAGAGTTCTTGAGGTTTTGAGAGTTCTTGAGGTTTTGAGAGTTCTTGAGGTTTTGAGAGTTCTTGAGGCTTTTGAGAGTTCTTGAGGTTTTGAGAGTTCTTGAGGTTTTGAGAGTTCTTGAGGTTTTGAGAGTTCTTGAGGTTTTGAGAGTTCTTGAGGTTTTGAGAGTTCTTGAGGTTTTGAGAGTTCTTGAGGTTTTGAGAGTTCTTGAGGTTTTGAGAGTTCTAAGTTTAGGGGACAAGAAATGAAACTAAAAAGGAGGGAAGCAGGATATAATAATGCTCAGATTCCCGGGATTTATTACGGTAAACCTACGATCAATGTAAGTCCAGGTTCCCCTGAAGGAAGCACAAGGGCATTCCTGAGTGAAGATGTTGACTTACAAAAGATATCGTTTGACTCTGAAGGGAACATATGTCTTGTTTCAAGTCAGAACGATAATGTAGGCAATCGTGGATATCCTACCTCCAGTGCTAGTTCCACCGTGCCTATAAGTGTCAAATGTGCGGAAAGTCGCTTATCCATTCTTGCGTCATTTGTGACATCATATGAACAGTTTATCCAAGGAAAGGTTCAAGATCCGAGTCTTATAGATGAAGACTACGAGCAGATTGATCCTTTGGACTTAGAAGAGATGGATCTGCAATGGCAAATGGCTATGCTAACTCTTTGGGCTAAACGGTTCCTATCAAGAACATGGCGAAAGGTAGTGGTTCCAAGTTTGGCTTTGATAAGTCAAAAGTAAAGTGTTACAATTGCGAGGGCTTTGGACACTTTGCAAGGGAATGCCAGAGACCTAGAAATGTTAATAAGGCTAGTGTGACTTATCAAGATTTCTACAACGGTGGAGTGGCACAAAATACTTCCAACACATGGCAACAAAGAAACTATCAGACTACATATGATGAAAATTCAAAAGGGTTGATGGTTTGTCATCATAAAGAAAACAATGGCCAGACATATGGGTCAAATGCCTTCTTGGCAGAGACAGTGTTAGAAATTCAAAATAGTGCTTAGTTGTATTTGAATACATTGTATATTGTGTAAATATTGTTAGGTTGAGGGGGAGCTTTTGTAATATACTTAGAGTATAAATACCCCTCAAACCTTTATTCCTTGTAACCTTGGAACACACATTTGATTATCAATCAATCCTGCTTCCCACATTTTCACACCTTTCTCTCTCTAAAACACACACTAACACACACACTTTCCACCATTGTTGATACTTAAACTTCCGCACTTTAAACACGAATTAATAGGTTTTAACAAGTGGTATCAGAGCAAAACAACAATATGTTGACGATCCAGAACAAATTTCATACAGATTGATGCTAATTTTGTTCAAAATTGAGAATTCGTGTTCAATTATAACCGTTTTTAACTGCTACTGTTCTTCACCAATTAAACCTCAATTTTCACTCAATTTTCCTGTTTTTGCTCACAGATACATTCTAAATCATCTCTAAAAACATCCTGTCAAGTTTCAGAATCCAATTCACAGAATTGATCAAAATCCAAATTTTTTGGAAAGTTGATGAGATTTTGAATTATCAGTTTGAGTTGATTTATGCAATGGAATTGTTTCTAGGATTGTGCGCGATCGTATTCTGAGCATTTCTGGGTTTGATTTGAGTTCTAATACTCAAAATTGAGTAAACTACAAGCAAAATAGTGAAATTCACGACTATTTTGTCTTTTCTGCTGTTCTTACTGATTGAGTTTAAAACGATCTTGCTAAGACGATCTTCTCTCAAGATCGTCCTACCATTTCTTTTACTTAGAAATTTTTCAACAAAGTTTCTAAGATGATCTTCTCTCAAGATCGTCCTACCATTTCTTTTACTTAGAAATTTTTCAACAAAGTTTCTAAGATGATCTTCTCTCAAGATCGTCCTACCATTTCTTTTACTTAGAAATTTTTCAACAAAGTTTCTAAGATGATCTTCTCTCAAGATCGTCCTACCATTTCTTTTACTTAGAAATTTTTCAACAAAGTTTCTAAGATGATCTTCTCTCAAGATCGTCCTACCATTTCTTTTACTTAGAAATTTTTCAACAAAGTTTCTAAGATGATCTTCTCTCAAGATCGTCCTACCATTTCTTTTACTTAGAAATTTTTCAACAAAGTTTCTAAGATGATCTTCTCTCAAGATCGTCCTACCATTTCTTTTACTTAGAAATTTTTCAACAAAGTTTCTAAGATGATCTTCTCTCAAGATCGTCCTACCATTTCTTTTACTTAGAAATTTTTCAACAAAGTTTCTAAGATGATCTTCTCTCAAGATCGTCCTACCATTTCTTTTACTTAGAAATTTTTCAACAAAGTTTCTAAGATGATCTTCTCTCAAGATCGTCCTACCATTTCTTTTACTTAGAAATTTTTCAACAAAGTTTCTAAGATGATCTTCTCTCAAGATCGTCCTACCATTTCTTTTACTTAGAAATTTTTCAACAAAGTTTCTAAGATGATCTTCTCTCAAGATCGTCCTACCATTTCTTTTACTTAGAAATTTTTCAACAAAGTTTCTAAGATGATCTTCTCTCAAGATCGTCCTACCATTTCTTTTACTTAGAAATTTTTCAACAAAGTTTCTAAGATGATCTTCTCTCAAGATCGTCCTACCATTTCTTTTACTTAGAAATTTTTCAACAAAGTTTCTAAGATGATCTTCTCTCAAGATCGTCCTACCATTTCTTTTACTTAGAAATTTTTCAACAAAGTTTCTAAGATGATCTTCTCTCAAGATCGTCCTACCATTTCTTTTACTTAGAAATTTTTCAACAAAGTTTCTAAGATGATCTTCTCTCAAGATCGTCCTACCATTTCTTTTACTTAGAAATTTTTCAACAAAGTTTCTAAGATGATCTTCTCTCAAGATCGTCCTACCATTTCTTTTACTTAGAAATTTTTCAACAAAGTTTCTAAGATGATCTTCTCTCAAGATCGTCCTACCATTTCTTTTACTTAGAAATTTTTCAACAAAGTTTCTAAGATGATCTTCTCTCAAGATCGTCCTACCATTTCTTTTACTTAGAAATTTTTCAACAAAGTTTCTAAGATGATCTTCTCTCAAGATCGTCCTACCATTTCTTTTACTTAGAATTTTTTCAACAAAGTTTCTAAGACGATCTTCTCTCAAGATCGTCCTACCATTTCTTTTACTTAGAATTTTTTCAACAAAGTTTCTAAGACGATCTTCTCTCAAGATCGTCCTACCATTTCTTTTACTTAGAATATTTTTCAACAAAGTTTCTAAGACGATCTTCTCTCAAGATCGTCCTAACATTTCTTTTACTTAGAATTTTTTCAACAAAGTTTCTAAGACGATCTTCTCTCAAGATCGTCCTACCATTTCTTTTACTTAGAATTTTTTCAACAAAGTTTCTAAGATGATCTTCTCTCAAGATCGTCCTACCATTTCTTTTACTTAGAATTTTTCAACAAAGTTTCTAAGACGATCTTCTCTCAAGATCGTCCTACCATTTCTTTTACTTAGAATTTTTTCAACAAAGTTTCTAAGACGATCTTCTCTCAAGATCGTCCTACCATTTCTTTTACTTAGAATTTTTCAACAAAGTTTCTAAGATGATCTTCTCTCAAGATCGTCCTACCATTTCTTTTACTTAGAATTTTTCAACAAAGTTTCTAAGACGATCTTCTCTCAAGATCGTCCTACCATTTCTTTTACTTAGAAATTTTTCAACAAAGTTTCTAAGATGATCTTCTCTCAAGATCGTCCTACCATTTCTTTTACTTAGAATTTTTCAACAAAGTTTCTAAGATGATCTTCTCTCAAGATCGTCCTACCATTTCTTTTACTTAGAATTTTTCAACAAAGTTTCTAAGATGATCTTCTCTCAAGATCGTCCTACCATTTCTTTTACTTAGAATTTTTCAACAAAGTTTCTAAGATGATCTTCTCTCAAGATCGTCCTACCATTTCTTTTACTTAGAATTTTTTCAACAAAGTTTCTAAGACGATCTTCTCTCAAGATCGTCCTACCATTTCTTTTACTTAGAATTTTTCAACAAAGTTTCTAAGATGATCTTCTCTCAAGATCGTCCTACCATTTCTTTTACTTAGAATTTTTCAACAAAGTTTCTAAGATGATCTTCTCTCAAGATCGTCCTACCATTTCTTTTACTTAGAATTTTTTCAACAAAGTTTCTAAGACGATCTTCTCTCAAGATCGTCCTACCATTTCTTTTACTTAGAATTTTTCAACAAAGTTTCTAAGACGATCTTCTCTCAAGATCGTCCTACCATTTCTTTTACTTAGAAAATTTTTCAACAAGTTTCTAAGACGATCTTCTGTCAAGAAAATACTTTCTTTTGATACTCCTGTGATCACCTCTATTGACCAAAATAAAGTGAACTTAGAGCAAAAGATTGAGATCCCTACTGATCTTAAGGCTAAAGCAAAAGCATTAAGTGAAAAATTCACAAACAAAAATGTTTTCAAATCAGAAGTTCAAACCAAAGAATTACAATTTACTTATCCAGATTTTTCTGTTGAAGAATTTGATAAGTTTTTGAAAACTGATCATGTTTTTGCACCAGAAGTTGAAAAAGAGCTTGAAAAACTCTCACCTAAAAAGCCTAAAACAAAGAAGGAATCTAAATCTAAGTTTGCTCCAACTTCATTTTATTTACCCAAAGGTCAGTATGCAACAGCTGTCAAAGGTAAGAAGATTTTTTCTGCTAACTCAAACCTCAAAGTTGAAACTTCATCTGTTTCTAGAACCTCTGCTTCTAAGGCTATCTTTCAAACTAGTTCTTTACCTAAGATGTCTAACACTAGCCATAACTTGCTATTAAAAGATACATCTAATGGTATAACTAGTTATAAAGATCAGTATGGTTGGTTCACTGTTACAAATCAAAAGAAACAGAATAACAAATCTTCCACCAAGAAAACCAAAAATAAGAATATGTTTTTATTTTTTTTTTTTTTTTTTTTTTTTTTTTTTTTTTTTTTTTTTTTTTTTTTTTTTTTTTTTTTTTTTTTTTTTTTTTTTTTTTTTTTTTTTTTTTTTTTTTTTTTTTTTTTTTTTTTTTTTTTTTTTTTTTTTTTTTTTTTTTTTTTTTTTTTTTTTTTTTTTTTTTTTTTTTTTTTTTTTTTTTTTTTTTTTTTTTTTTTTTTTTTTTTTTTTTTTTTTTTTTTTTTTTTTTTTTTTTTTTTTTTTTTTTTTTTTTTTTTTTTTTTTTTTTTTTTTTTTTTTTTTTTTTTTTTTTTTTTTTTTTTTTTTTTTTTTTTTTTTTTTTTTTTTTTTTTTTTTTTTTTTTTTTTTTTTTTTTTTTTTTTTTTTTTTTTTTTTTTTTTTTTTTTTTTTTTTTTTTTTTTTTTTTTTTTTTTTTTTTTTTTTTTTTTTTTTTTTTTTTTTTTTTTTTTTTTTTTTTTTTTTTTTTTTTTTTTTTTTTTTTTTTTTTTTTTTTTTTTTTTTTTTTTTTTTTTTTTTTTTTTTTTTTTTTTTTTTTTTTTTTTTTTTTTTTTTTTTTTTTTTTTTTTTTTTTTTTTTTTTTTTTTTTTTTTTTTTTTTTTTTTTTTTTTTTTTTTTTTTTTTTTTTTTTTTTTTTTTTTTTTTTTTTTTTTTTTTTTTTTTTTTTTTTTTTTTTTGTGTATTTGCACTATTTGAAGAGAAACTTATTGTTTATTTTAGAAAAACCAAAAATAATATTTTTTTATGTATCTTGTTTAGTTTAAATAAAAGTTTTTTTTGTTATTAAGCCCATTTTGTTAAAAGCCCAAAGCCAATTGTTTAATCCATGATTTTCAAAACGGGTCAAGAACCACCTGACCCATCCATCCGACCCGATCAAATTTTTCTTCTTACTTAAGGAGGAGGGAAACCAATAATTTTTTTTTTTCTTCTTTCATTTTTTATCACTTCACTGTTTTCCATAAACTGTCAAATCACTTCAAAAATTTATTTGGCTGATCATTGAAATAAGATAAGGGTTTTTGTTGGTGATTAGATTCTGATCATTTTAATCCATTACATCATTATCATCTAATCATATCTTCAGGTAAGATTTCGACTAAGAATAAAGAATTTTTCTTTCATTTTTTCTTGAAATTTCTGCTTCTGTTGATGATTGTGTGATGTTTGAATGATTGAGAAGCATGTTTAGGATTTATGTGAATGTTTATTACATGTTTAAATGATTAGTTGTGTGATTTCGAAAATTCAAAAACCTGCAACTCATTGTGTTCTATGAAGAAGATGACCTAAGACGATCTTCAAGTTGTTTAGGTTATTTGTTTTGATTTTAGTGATTGGGTTGTGATTGTTTAAATCCTGTGATTCATATAAATGTTTTGTTATGCTTAGTTATTAAAATGAATCATATTAATGTTAAGCAAAACCTGGTTGGAAATAAAATAATTTTGGCAAAGTATTTTTATTTTCGAAGTCATTTTGTCTCTAAGACGATCTTGCCCAAGACCGTCTTAGTTCCAGAACGACTTGGAAATAAAACGATCTTGCCAAGATCTTCTTAGTTTCAATTTCTCATTTCATTTGCCATGTAACCCTTGAGACCAAGACCAAGACGATCTTGTCAAGATCGTTCTAGGGTCTGAACGCTGTGTGGTTAATGATTTGTGTTGAAAACAAATGAATGGGTAACTGAACTCGTATGAGATCGGTTTGCTCAAAACTAATACTTTTAAATTTAAAGGGAAATCATTGAGATGATTTCACTTTATATTTTAAAGTGTTAGAATTTTTCTTTAAAAGAAAATTGAAGTGAAGTGTTTTTAACACTTGATTTTAAAACGATCTTATATAAGATCGTTCCATTTTCCTTCACTTCAAAATCTTTTGGAAATAAAACCTTAAGACGATCTTGTACAAGATCGTCTCATTTTCCTTTACTTCAAATTTTTTTAACATATTGAATGTTGAGACGATCTTGAACAAGATCGTCCCATGTTCATTTTTCCATACTTAACAATATTTTTTAAAAAAATTCAATGCTAAAACGATCTTGAACCAGATCGTTTCATTTTCTTTCCTTAACCTTTTTCAATAACAAATGTTGAGACGATCTTCCTTAAGATCGTTTTGATGTTTTTTCCAAAACCTGAGTTCAACCTCAGGACGATCTTGTCAAGATCGTCCTAGTTTCCATACTTAGAAAAATTTCAAAATTTTTTATTTTTTATTTTATTTTTTTTTTTATTTATTTTATTTTTTTTGTGTTTGTGTCAAAGTGCTTTGTATTATCATATAATCACAATTTATTTGAAATACGGGGAATCGAACGCCTTTGTGTACTTCCTTGCTATTTTAAATACCTTGTACTTATATGATTATACTTTATATTCTGCGTTTATCTTCTCATTTCAAATAATTTATAAAGAATACACTGAGTTGATCGCCTTTGTGAATCTCTTTGTATTTTATATAAATCATTTGAGTGGAACTTGTTATTTGCTATTCAAACATTATTTTATGTGTGCGTTAAATTTTCTTTTATGTCTTAAAACAGAAAAATCAAAAAAAAATGGATCATCAAGAAATTGTTGAAATTGATGAAGAGGTTGCTTTAAATGAATCAATTGAAGAAATTCTCGTTGTCGGAAACACCAGTAATATGAGAAATAACAGAGCATTATACGATCCTTTCATTGCTCCCGGCTTTCAAATAGTTCCAAGAATTCTTCATAATCATCCTCTTACATATGTACTTACTGTTGAACAAGACTTAGCTGAAGTCTACCTTTTTGATATGTGGAGATCAATTACCTTTGTTCAACCTTATGATCCAACAAATCCAAAAGCCAAAGCTAAATCAAAATCTCCTGAACTTCGTCGTCAAGGCTACTTTCAATATCAATTGACTTCAGGAGAAACAACATATGAGTTTGAGTTCAATATAGATGACTTCAGAAGGATTTTAAGACTACCTGAAGCAGACTTCAATGGACATGTTAATTATGATGATTTTGAGTCCAATGAAGAGATGTTTGCTGCTTTAATTTCTATTGGCTATGAAGGTTCTTTATCTAGGACCAGAGATTTCAAGTTGAAAAATCTACCAAAAATCTGGTATTATGTGTACTCCATCTTAAGCAACTGCTTAACTCCTTACACAAGAGGGATGGACAATCTGACACAGCCAATGTTGCACATCTTCTATGGTGTTGTTTTCAACAGACATTATGACATTGCTCAACTTCTGTGGGATCAGTTGATAGTATTAGTAAATGGCAAAGTGTCTGCTCCCAAGAAGTATATTCCATTCATAAGATTCCTAACAGCAATTGTCTACAGTGCAGTCAGACAGGAAAGAAGCATTCCAAGGCTTCCAGACAGCAACCAAGTGACCATACACTTTTATAAGTATGTTAGAGATTCTGGAGCTGCTAACTATACTTTCCTGATTCCATCATTTCTTTTAGATATGGTTTCAGATGCTGATGATGATAAGATAGCTTATCTGGACTGGATTAGAACAGCAATGAGACCGGAAAGCCTCCCGGTTTCTACCCATGCTGTACATAGGACACCTGGTGAGGGGTCAAGTGTTAAAAGAAAAGAGCGTGAGGGTGAATCCAGTTCCAGTAAGCCAAAAAGAAAGAAACAAAGAGGAGAATTGTTTGTGTTGAAATTAAGCAAACAAGTGCATCAAAAGACGAAGAAGCAGAGTTTGTCAAAGAAACTCAAAAGCAAAGTTACAGCTGAAACTTCTTCTCCAAGATCTTCTGAGGAAACAATTTCTGTTACTGGGTCTCAAAGACCAATCCGATCACCACTTCCTAAAACAATCAATTTAATCCGATCACCATCACCCAGAACACCATCACCTCAAAGACCGTCATCTCCATCTTCACCCAAAATACCTCAATCACCAATTCATCAATCTTCACCCCTTCCAGAAATTACAACACCTGAACCACCAATCATACCTCAATCTACCTCAACCATACCTTCATCATCCTTTGTCCGATCTCCTCCACCGACATATACTCAAGGCAGAAAGAAATCAATTCCGGTCAATATTCGAAAAACTTTTAAAAGATCTCGCTTTGAGTATGACCGCTTTCAAGAACCTGAACCAAAAGTAATGATTTCTACTGATAGTGATGCATCTGATGATGATGCCAATCAGTTTGCTGATGATGTCATGGACATCCCGGAGGAACAAGGAAGGAATGAGGGAGGGGTTGAAAATACCGGAGAGGTTGAGAGGTCAGGGATAGGTGAAAGGCAAAAAGAAAACGTTGGCCTCCAATTAGTCTTAAACCAATATCAACGCCGGGTTTACCCTAGAGTAGAAGTCGAGAACTACCCATTCTCGCTTGCACCAAACTCTCCCAGCCATTCTGACTCCTCACAACAAGAGTTAGTCTCAGAAATACACGGGGAACAGCCACGCTCACCACACTCTCCTCATTTGGAGGATGAGAGTGTTGAAAAAAGAGAGGACCAGCCCCACCTCTCGCCTTCAGTTCATGCACTAGAGTCTAGATCTCCTAGGCACACGGAATCACAAGCCCAGTTGAGTACTGGTGCCGGAACAAGCGGAGAGGGACCCACTTTGTGTGACCCTCAAGGACAGCTTGGAAATCCTGCCTTAGCTAACATCACGCCAGCTTTAGCCGCAGGTAACAGTCCTCAAACAGAGACTGGGGAGCAGTATGATCGCCATTGTGACACTGCTGTTCCTCAGGATCAACCTGAGACTGTATTAACGGGCATTCTCAGTGACCCCGGAATTGTTAGTGGTGTTGCCCAACAACAACCTGATTCTGGTTGCAAAGCCGAATCATCAACTGTTGCTCATACTTTTGAACCAACAGGAAATCTGAGACAGTCATGATGTCTTCAGGTCAATCAGTAGAATCACTTGAGACTACTGATGTGCCAATTTCTGATATTCCATTACCACCTGAGGCTCAAAGAATAATTGCTCATTTTGTTGAAGGGATTGAAGAGGGACAGAGAAGTGAGTTACTTATATCGAGAAACACATCACTGGTAAACTTCCTGCATCTCAAACCACATCTCAACCACCTAGATTGAGTACTGGAGGTGCTTTACGAATTCGTTCTCCAGAAGAAACTCCAACAACAACACATACAACACCAACACCCCCACAAACAACAACAACAACAACCTTACCACCAACTCCACCATCACAATCATTTCCAGATCCAAGTTCACCACATCATTCATCCAGCTCTTCTTCTGAATCATCTGATTCATCTGAATACTTAAGTGATTGCTCACCAAAAAGAATTGCCACCAGTAGGTTATCTACCGATACTTTAATTGTCGCTCTCATGAATCGGTTGAGATCAGAAGAACCCCATCTTTCTTCACATAAACGATCAATTTTTCAATCACTTCTTGCATACTTGTCTTTTCAAAATACACAACAGGAACAACAGGCTCAAATTGAAGCTCTTCAAAAGCGAGTTACTGAGCTTGATCAACAATGTCGACTGGCTAATATCTCAAGGCGTCGGGATGATCAAGATCCTGATGATCAACCCGAGGGGGAGAATATGAGAGATATTAGAGAGGGTCATGAGACACAAGCTCAAGATGATCAAGAAACTGTTCAAGAAGTTGTCACAGAGACTCAAGGAGGAACTCCAATTCAAGAAGATTCAGATGATTTACCTCCACTCATCAGAAATATTTCTCATTATTATTCTTCCACATCAAGTTCTGATGAGTCAAGTGATCCTGATCCATTTCAACCAGAGAATGGTCATGATGATGAGTCTGATTCAGATACTGATGATGCTCCAGCAAGTATTGCTCAAGAAGAATATGGAGAGGATATATTTGAAGAGATAGTCTATCAGCTCAGAAACCCAGAAAATCTTGAGACTCCCAATGAACTTGGACAAGGAGTTAGACATCCAAGGATCTCAAGAAATATGATATGGCAGATCAATGAAGGTATTTTGCTGAGAATTATGAACAAATTTTGGATTTGAGAACTAGACCTGAAGAAATGGTGTGCAGAGCTAGATATCTTGAAGAAAGAGCCTTTCAAATTTTGCTCACCAAGTGAAAGACTCAACATGACCTTGAACCGATTAAGAGCATTCTTTATGTTCAGACATCAAGGTCAAAGAGATGCTTATATGGAGCTAATGAATGCTGAAAGTTCAGTGAGAGCTGAATGGTGGTATCAACAATTTCAAATTCCGATAACCAAAGTCCTTCAGTTGTTTACTCCTCTAAAAAACCACAATCTTCGACTTGTTCGATTCAGAGTTCGTCGAGCAGATGGCAATATCTATGTTGTTCAAGAAGAATCTTTTCAACATATGACGATCTCAGACATCCTATTTCTCTACAACCAATATGCTTATCTGATCATCAAAACTCCAGATCAACTTCTAGCCTATGAAGCATTGAAGAGTCATATTCAAGCATTGATCAGATTCTATGAGTTCAATGACTTTCAGATTGGATTAGAAAGAAGAACTAGCAAGATTAACCTTACAAAACCAAACCAAAGAGCCAGAGGTTATGAGCTAGATTCATATCAGATTGGAGATCCAATTGAAAATTTGGATGGATTTGTCTTCATCAATCAACTGAAGAAAAGGATCTTCATTCGTGCTTCTGAGTTTCCCAAATACTCAGATGGTACCTTGAAATATTGTCAATCAATTCTGAATGCAATAGATGAAGACTCTGACAATGAAGAAAATGAACAAATTAAGTCTCAAAGAGAAAATCATATAAGACGTATCAAAGATACTCTTGATATGAGACAGAGGATTAGAGATCTTATTGTTACCAGAACTCCCAGGTCACAGGAAGGAGTCATACATACTAAGACAGGTTCATGGGTTCATTGGAATCCTAGTCATGAACGTGGTCCCCATAACATTCCTCCTGTTAACTTCCAAGATAACATCAGATTGCCAGATGAACGTCCTGTTGGTGATAACTGGCACTTCATCCCTAAGAAGTTTTGGAATGACTCATGGAACAGTTATAAGAAGAGAGCATTCTGGAGTGCAAAGATTGACAAGCCATCAACATCAAATGCTGCACGACGATATAAGAAAAGGAAGAACAAGCAGAGACGTGCAAACAAGAGGAGGAGACAACATAGAAAGTGATGATGGACAACCAAGCACTAAGGGGGAGAATGTTAGAAATTCAAAATAGTGCTTAGTTGTATTTGAATACATTGTATATTGTGTAAATATTGTTAGGTTGAGGGGGAGCTTTTGTAATATACTTAGAGTATAAATACCCCTCAAACCTTTATTCCTTGTAACCTTGGAACACACATTTGATTATCAATCAATCCTGCTTCCCACATTTTCACACCTTTCTCTCTCTAAAACACACACTAACACACACACTTTCCACCATTGATGATTATCAACTTCCGCACATTAAACACGAATTAATAGGTTTTAACAGACAGATAGTGTGGGGTCTTTTGTTGATAGTCTGATAGTGAGGTTGTAGAGTGTGTCGATAAAGTTGAAGTGAAGACATTGAGGTCTCAGCGGAAATGGACATGGATGATCTGGTTAACTTCATGGCAAAGATGAATATTCCTGATGAACAACATGACCTATTGAAAAGAGCCATTAGTATATGGTATGTTGATAGTGGTTGTTCAAGACATATGACAGGAGATAAAACATTGTTGTCAAACTTTGTTGAAATATTGGGAGCATATGTAAGATTTGCAGGTCCCAAAGTTGGCTCAATTACAGGAGTTGGTGATGTCACAAATGGGAAAATAAAGCTTGTAAAGGTAATTATGTTGAACAGTTAAATCACAACTTGATGAGTGTATCTCAAATTTGTGATAAAGGGAATCCTGTTCATTTCACCAAAGAGGAAGCACTTATCCTAAAACCTGGATATGTGATTCCTGAAGAGTGGATTCTTTTGAGGGCTCCAAGGAAAAGGGATATATATGCAATGGCATTGGGTATCTCTAATCCCGAGATTGAGACCACATGTCTTTTGTCTCAAGCCTCTGAATCAGACTCTTTGCTTTGGCATAGAAAAATGGCACATCTTCATTTTCGAAAAATGAATTTCATCACCAAAAATGGGTTGGTGGAAGGTGTTCCATTAAATAGATATGGTAGTGAGGATAAATGTGTTCCATGCAAAAAGGGCAAACAACACAAGATTAATCACAAGTCCAAGTCTCTAAATTCTACTGTCGGTCCTTTTGAGCTTCTACACATGGACTTATTTGGTCCAGTGAGTGTGAGAAGTATCGGAGGAATGTATTACTGTTTAGTTGTCACAGATGATTTTTCAAGATTCTCATGGGTGTTTTTCTTACCTCTAAGGATGAGACATATCAAATACTAGTGCATTTCTTTGCAAAAGTGGAAAATGTCTATAACACTAGAATCAGGAGAATTCGTAGTGACAATGGAACAGAGTTCAAGAATAGGATGATGGAGTTTAATTGCCTCAGCAAGGGCATTGAACAGCAATTTAGTGCTCCGTATCAACCTCAGCAAAATGGAGTTGCTGAGCGAAAGAATAGAACACTAATTGAAGCTGCACGAACAATGTTGGCTGACTCTAAGCTTCCCACCTTATTCTGGGGTGAAGCTATAAACACTGCTTGTTATGTACTCAACAGGGTTCTCACGGTGAAGCGGTTTAACAAAACGTGTTATGAGCTGTTACACAATAGAAAACCAAACTTGAGTCACTTGCAACCATTTGGTGTACCATGTACCTTCTTAAAGGTTCAGCCAAACTTAGCGAAGTTTGATGAAAAAGTATTTGAGGGTATTTTCTTGGATATGTTCCAGGAACACCAAATCGTCGTGTTTATAACAAAGTAACTGGTAAGGTTGACATTGCATACAATGTTGAGATTACAAGTTGCTCACCCGACATTCATTCAGGTCCTGAGAAAATGTTCAATTATGAAGATATTTTCAATTCTCTTAATCCATCTATGATAGAGTTGCATAACTCAGATGATATTGTGGTGGTCCGTGATGATGATATCTTTGCATCACCATCTACGGAGGACCTATATCTAATGCAATCTCTGAGGATAGAAGAGGACGACAGGATTCTGAACAAGAAGTTATCTCAAGAAGATCTGATGAACCAATGGGTCCAGATACTTCGGTTGAGAATACTTCTGGACATGGTGTGACAGAGGAGCATCCCTCAGTTCATATTGAGGAAGAGATTTCCACCAATTTGGGAGGAAATCTTGATGTTGATCGTGTCATACAAAAACACATTACGAAGGTTCATCCCGTAGAAAACATCTTGGGAGATCCTAACGTTGGTGTTAGAACTAGGAGCAGTCTTCAGGAGAGCACAAGTCTTTTTGCTAGCATCAAAGATACGGGTATACTGGAAACATGTAAGTACAGTTGCTTTATCTCTCAAGTGGAACCCAAGAATGTGCAAATGGCAATAAAGGAGCCATCTTGGGTGGATGCAATGCAAGAAGAATTAGACCAATTCAGAAAATTAAAGGTTTGGGAATTGGTAGATGTGCCTGCTGATATCAATCCTTTGGAACAAGATGGGTGTTCAGATGCAAAAGGGATGATAAAGGGATTGTTACTAGGAACAAGGCTCGGCTAGTTGTTCAAGGATTTGCACAGCAAGATGGATTGGATTACACCGAAGTGTTTGCACCTGTAGCTAGAATAGAAGCAATTAGGCTTTTTCTGGCATTTGCATCCTTTAAAGGTTTTAAAGTATACCAATTGGATGTAAAGAGTGCATTTCTGTACGGTAAGGTACAGGAGTTGGTCTATGTGTCTCAACCTCCTGGGTTTACTGATCCTGACTATCCTGATAGAGCATATAAATTGGATAAGGCTCTATATGGTCTTCATCAAGCACCCAGAGCCTGGTATGATACATTATCCACACATTTAGTGGAAAATGTGTTCGTAAGAGGTCAGATTGATAGCACATTGTTCACAAAATGGAAAGGTGATGATTTCTTACTGGTACAAGTTTACGTAGATGACATTATTTTTGGTGCATCGGACGAAAACATGTGCAAAGAGTTTGAAGAAATCATGAAAAGCAAATTTGAAATGAGCACAATGGGTGAAATGAATTTCTTTCTTGGTTTGCAAGTTGAGCAGAAAAAGGAAGGAATTTTTATCATCAGACCAAATATGTCCATGACATACTTAAAAAATTTGGTATGGATGATGCTTCACCCATAAGGACTCCAATACAAGTAAATCACTTGTTGGGAGTGGTCAACAGCTCGGATCAAGATGTTAATCCAACATTATATCGGTCAATGATAGGATCACTAATGTATCTTACTTCATCTAGACCAGATATCATGTTTGCTGTTTGTTTATGTGCTCGATTTCAATCCTGTCCGAAAGAGTCACACTTGAAAGGAGTAAAAAGGATTCTTCGGTATCTCAAAGGACAACCATCACTTGGTTTGTGGTATCCTAGAGGAGGAGAATTTGATCTGTATGCTTATACAGACTCTGATTATGGTGGATGTAATTTTGATAGAAAATCAACTTCGGGAGGATGTCAATTTTTAGGAGACAGACTGGTGTCATGGCAGTGCAAAAAGCAAACATCCGTTGCCAATTCTACCTGTGAAGCAGAATATATGGCCGCTGGCAGCTGCTGCTCACAAGTATTATGGATTCAACAACAAATGCGTGACTACGGTATGAATTTCTCTAACACTCCTATCAAAATTGATAATAAATCTGCTATTTCCATTACCAATAATCCTGTTAAGCACAGTAAAACGAAGCATATTGATATTAGATATCATTTTATTCGTGACTGTGCTGAAAAGAAATTAATCCATCTTGAAAAGGTGTTGTCCGATGATAACTTAGCTGATTTCTACACTAAGGCCTTTGATCGATCACGTTTCGAATTGCTAGTCCAGTTGACTGGAATGAGAAACCCTTAGTCACTATCTCTCAAGAACCATTATTTTATTATTTTATTATTTTATTTATTTATTTTATTATTTATTCGTATAAAAAGGTTCTATTGCACGAGAGACAGTGTTTTTAGGGTATTTGGTTTCCAGGGGGAGTTAGCTGTGTTCTTTGTGAACACTGAATAAGTGTGTATCGCGATAAGGGTATAGTGTAAATAAAGACAAATTTTAGTGTGTTTGGTACACCTCGAATTAGGTCTTATATGTAAATTACTCGAAATATTAAGTGAAATACTTAAGGTTTCGGGTCAAAATAGGTCAAACGGAGTCACTGAGTTGTTATATTTGACAGATATTTTGATTTGCAATTTACTTTAAATAATTGAATCGAACATACTTAATGTGTGAGCTAACATGATAAAGGCTTTGATTCTAATCTTAATTGGGAGAATCAGTCATTAATTATCTGTTATATATCGGTTTAAGTGTTTTCAAAGTTCAATTATTTACCATTGAGATGAATACATTAGTTGTATGGATCTCATGAGTTCGCTGATGTGGTCGCAGAATTATTTATCTTAACTGGATGTGTGTCAACCATAAGATAAAGGATCTCCAAAGTGTATGAAAATTGGGTCTATCCAGTCCGGAATGGAGAAAACTCAAGCTTAAAATGGAAGCAGAATATACTTACACATCAACAACTCAACGAAATTCAAACGGAGACGAAGATATAGATGGAGAGATTGTTTATCAAGATATACAATCTTATGTCTTTATTTTTGTTGTATTTGAATTTAATTAACAGCATTGTTGTGTCCAATGTCTGTGATTGTCAAATACTTAACAATGGTGCTTTGTAATTCATTAATTAGTGACATATCGGGTCTTAATTTAATGATCGTACATCGTAATTTTGTTTAAGTTGTGACATCTATCGAGAATTTCTTTATCGAGAAAAATACGATAAATTATAATACTAAAAGGGTTTGTATTTTTCATTATCGTGGTCTCTAAAGAATTCTTTTCGTTAATCATATCGGGTTCGAGAAAAATCTTTGTGAATTTTCAAAGTGTTAATCAAGTTCGTGAAAGTTGACTTTTTAGAAAGTCAAGGTTCACATGAATCAAAGAAATTAGGCTAAGTGAAATATGCGTGTTTTAGTCAAGTGGGATTAACATGCGTGTTCTGCCAACTAGGCTGGATTTGCGTGTTTTAGCCAAGTGGACTTGTAGTTGCGTGTTTTACTTGATGGGCCTAATTTGCGTGTTCTGCCAAGTGGGCCGAATATGCGTGTTCCTGAACAGTGATCGGATATGCGTGTTTGTGTGAGTATATAAAGAAGACAAAACACACATTTAATGATAATTTTAAATCATTTGCGTGTTCTTCCAAAATACCCTCCACACTTGCGTATTCCTATTTGCGTGTTCTTACATAACACTTTCGATTCACTAGAACTTGATTCATTCGTGTTTCAAGACACAAGAAACTCGTACAATAACACTTTTTGAACAAAGGTATATGATTAACAAGATTTCTAAATCCATTCTTCATAGATTATAGTCAAGATTTAGGGTTTTTTTATTTCGGTTATAAAATCACTAAAAGGGACTAATTAAATGAAATGGATAAGGAAATGGAACCAATAAACTGATAAATCGGGAGTATGCGAACCTATTCGTACTAGATTTAAGAGTTTTGGGGTTCAAATCATCTGTTTGAGTTTTGGAGATGACGATCTTCAGATTTTGCGTGTTATGATGATGACATCATCATAAGGAACACGCATTTGACTGGTCAACTCCCATTTGAGAGTTCTTATTGTCAAATACATCATTTTGCGTGTTTGTCACCATTTGCGTGTTGTGGCACTGTATGCGTGTTTCATGACTTAGAAAATTTTTAAATTTGAAAAAATTTTAACAAGTAAAATATGAAACATAACACGCATTGACTAGTCAAACCCAACACCATATGTGTGTATTGTCACCATATGTGTGTGCATAAGGAATTCGTTTGTTCTAGGACTTCGGAAAATTTTCAAAACGGGAAAAATTTTCAAATGAGTCAAATTAGAAAGTACGAATTGCCTTATAATATTGAACTTTAAAAATTTAAGAAAAACAAATGGTTTTAGTTAAATTTAGTAAAGTTCAAATGTTTTGGAAGGTTATGAAACAAATGGTTTCGCGACCTTGGAAAACATTGAAAGTTTTGATTTCGACGTGTTGATTCGATAAAATTGGTGACGTTTTGGAGGATTATGAAACAAATGGTTTCACTATCCTAGTAAATGTTAAATTTTATCATTCAACTTGTTTGTCGATTGTTAAAGTTGATAACATTCTCGGAACCGATGAAACTAAGAGTTTCAGGGGTTTAGAAAATGTTAAGAGCTTTAAAGTTCGACTTTAATTGTTGTTGCTAATCGTTTGTTTGGTTGTTGTTTGTATCTTTGTGCAGATGGCTGAGAGACACTTTCACAAAAATCATAACTACTTGATTGATTTGGATGTGAATCAAGCCAATGCTGGGAGATTTGTTAGGATTCTTGAGTTTTTGCAGCAATCAAGAATCAGACATGCTCTCACAGCTGACCTAGTTATCTATCTGACTTTCTTACGTCAATTATGGGCATCTTCAAGATTGTTACCTGGTGCTATCCGAAGCATTGAAGCGAGGGTGAACAATTAAACCTTCCAGTTCACTGCCTCTGACTTGATTGGTATTCTTGACTTGGGAACTGAAGACCAAGAGGGAGGAGTGAATGGTCCAACCACATATCCCCAAGCGCTTAGATTAGGAGCATTCAGAAGAATGGGATATGTTGGTCCTGACAATCGAAACACATTCCAAAAGAATTGTTTGATGGGCAGATGGAAATTCTTTTCACATGTGATTCTTGTTGCTTTGAGCAATAAGAAGTCGGGTTACGATTCATTGAATGTCGAAACCCAATCACAAGTGATTTCCTTGGTGCTGAACAAGCCTTATAGCTTCTCGTTATATCTTTAATGAGATGTGTAGGCAGATAAGGGCGAGGGATGATGAGAGATTCTTGATGTATCCGAGGTTCGTGATGCTGATCATTAATGCTCGACTACCCAATCTTGTTCCGGAGGGTCCCACTGAATCGGTGACTACGATGCCTAATCGTATCTTTAACGATAGTTATAGATACCGTGGAAATCTTCCACCACAGGTTTGACCGAGGGACAAAAACCTCTTTGGGGCGCTTATAATCCTAATTATGTTGCACCTGAACATGATGGATTTGCGCATGAGGATTCTGATGTTGAAGGCGATGTTGCTGCTGCTCCACAGCCAGTCCCCATAACCTCCAGTAGCACCAGTGATACAACAACAACAACAACAACAACAACAACAACAACAACAACAACAACAACAGCAACCAGAACAACCACCTCCAGCTGCAGCAGAGGCTCCTCAAGTGTTGTTGGTCCAGGAAGAAGCTACTGAAGCAAATCCTGAGATCGTTGTTGAACAACCTCTTGCACAAAACCAAGAAGTCAACATGGATGTTGATGATAGGGGTTTGGGTGCTGAGCACGTCGATGATATGGTTATTGATAACCAAGACGACGTTGCTGATGACATTGGAGGAGATGTCAACCAAGGAGAAGGAGGAAACGGGGATGATGATGAAGATGATGACGGGGACGATGGTCAAGATAATGCTGCTGGCAGAGTACCCATAGGTCAAGGTGTTGGTAGTACTTCTGCAGCAGTCGATCTCCCCATGGCCGAAGCTGATTCCCGGCCAGTTGTAGAAGAAGAAGATCCCTCTGGGTCGGGGCGAAGTCTCAGTAGAAAGAGACAACGTCAGGACGAAGAGGTGTCTAATGCAAATGAGTCTCTGGGGCTCATTGCGGAGACATATTTTTCAGAGGTGGAAGAGACAAGACAAGATTTGGATGAACCGGCACCGAGTGTTCAAGAGCCTGTGCAGGACTTGACGGAAGCTATGACTGAAGGACTTCTCCATACTAAGGATAGAGGTAAAGGATTGATGGGTGCACCTTCCTCGAGATCAGCACACCATCAACCCCTCAAGTTCATGTCAGTCCGCCTGTCATCAAAACAGCTGTGGTATAACTGGTTAGTGCAGAAGATGACCAGTCACCTCCAAAGGTAATCAGACTTTTGGGAATCAAGATTGGAGATAGACCAGTCTTGATGACTGCAAGGCCTCGCAGTTCTACAATCACACCAATCATGTCTTCATCGATGACTCCACCATCTACAACAAGACCATCAGTGACTTCTTCACAGCAAGGAGCTGCTCAGATTAACAAGGAAAGAGTATCCAAGTTAGCTGAGGACATCCAGCGGATGAGAGCTCTAGTTGCAGGCTTGTCTGACAAGCTAAAAGGAAAAGAAGAGTCACACCGAAGAGATGCTGACCTCATAAGACAAAGTCACCTAGAGTTGGAGAATAGCCAGTACGACCTGCAAGAAGCCCAAGAAGCAACAATCAATTCTGTTAATGGGATTGTTGATTCCATTGGGGTGCACCACAAATTGCTGAAAGGTCAAGCTAAGCATCTCAGAGCTTAGGTAAGAGGTCTGCTGAGCTGCATAACAAGATCAAAAATCTTGAATCTCAGGGGGAGAAGTCTGGATGCAAGGATGACGCTCTCAAACATCATCGAAGGGATGGTGAGGATGAGGATCCAAGCGGTTCCAGACAGCAGGAGGAGATTCAGAGATTTCCAGGCTTAAACGTCAATGCTGCTCAGGGGGAGCAAAGTCAGCAAGGTCAATCTGGCCAAGCTAGTGCTCCTTCATCTAATCCACCGGCCGTAGAGGAAGTGGCTGGTATCCAGGAACAACCGACTAGAGGAGTAGGAGTCGGCATTCGGGTCAGACTAACTACCGAGGAAGAAGTTGGGAGTGAACTCCTGGACGACATTGCTGCGTACTTCAATTTTGATGAGTATGGGAGCATGTTTGAAGATCCATCAGTCTCTTCAAAAGTATTAAGGGATCAAATGAGCTGTCTCTACAAGCAACTGTTGCAGAAGGCAAGGTTGGGGTAGACAATCAATCAGAGCTAGACTCAAATTGGGAGTCAGGTACTGCTGAGGTGATTGAGAAGAAGAGCAGGACTCCAGTGGAGGCAACACCTGAAGTTCCTGATGACAGGGTTTTTGGCCAGCACTTAGGATGACAAACGAAGACTTGAAGGTCACATCTAGATGCTAGTGTCAAGAGGGGATGTGGTGCACCTTCCTCGAGTTCAGCAGTACCATCAACTCCTCAAGTTCATGTCAGTCCGCCTGTCATCAAACCAGCTGTGGTATCACTGGTTAGTGCAGAAGATGACCAGTCACCTCCAAAGGTAATTAGACTTTTGGGAATCAAGATTGGAGATAGACCAGTCTTGATGACTGCAAGGCCTCGCAGCTCTACAATCACACCAATCATGTCTTCATCGATGACTCCACCATCTACAACAAGACCATCAGTGACTTCTTCACAGCAAGGAGCTGCTCAGATTAACAAGGAAAGAGTATCCAAGTTAGCTGAGGACATCCAGCGGATGAGAGCTCTAGTTGCAGGCTTGTCTGACAAGCTAAAAGGAAAAGAAGAGTCACACCGAAGAGATGCTGACCTCATAAGACAAAGTCACCTAGAGCTTGAGAATAGCCAGTACGACCTGCAAGAAGCCCAGGAAGCAACAATCAATTCTGTTAATGGGATTGTTGATTCTATTGGGGTGCACCACAAATTGCTGAAAGGTCAAGCTAAGCATCTCAAGAGCTTAGGTAAGAGGTCTGCTGAGCTGCACAACAAGATCAAAAATCTTGAATCTCAGGGGGAGAAGTCTGGATGCAAGGATGACACTCTCAAATCATCGAAGGGATGATGAGGATGAGGATCCAAGCGGGTTCCAGATAGCAGGAGGAGATTCAGAGATTTCGGCTCAAACGTCAATGCAGCTCAGGGGGAGCAAAGTCAGCAAGGTCAATCTGGCCAAGCTAGTGCTCCTTCATCTAATCCACCGGCCGTAGAGGAAGTGGCTGGTATCCAGGACAACCGACTGGAGGAGTAGGAGTCGGCATTAGGTCAGACCAACTACTGAGGAAGAAGTTGGGAGTGAACTCCTGGACGACATTGCTGCGTACTTCAATTTTGATGAGTATGGGAGCATGTTTGAAGATCCATCAGTCTCTTCAAAAGTAAAGGGATCAAATGAGCTATCTCTACAAGCAACCGTTGCGGAGGGCAAGGTTGGGGTCGACAATCAATCAAAGTTAGACTCAAATCGGGAGTTGGGTACTGCTGAGGTGATTGAAAAGAAGAAGCAGGAGTCCAGTGGATGCAACACCTGAAGTTCCTAATGACAGGGTTTGTGGCCAGCACTTAGGAAGACAAACGAAGACTTGAATGCCACATCTAGATGCTGTGTCAAGGAGACTGTTGGTGCATGTTCTCGGTGACAAAAGCATTCTAGATGTGTGATATATATTTATATATATTCAAGTCTTGTAATTTATCTTGTAATTACCGTTTGTCAATAATATTACCTTGGCATATATTGTTGATCATATTGGGATCCATTTATGTTTATATGCTTGTTTATTATTTGTGTTTTACAGGTTCTAGACATTACATGTAAAGAGTCATTAAGTTAATATTGTTTCTGCGTTTAACAGCAGTTGAAATATTAACTTAATGTACTTCCAAAGGGAAGTTAAGTTAATTGTTGTTTCTGCGTATTAACAGCAGGAGAAACATTAACTTAATTGAATACTTCCAATAGGTAATATAGACAATGTTGTTTCTGCATATTCACAGCAGTAGAAACATTGTCGTAGCTAATGTTGGTTCTGCGTATTTACATCAGTAGAAACATTGGCTGAGTTAATGTTGGTTCTGCGTCTTGACAGAAGTAGAAACATTAACTCAAATATTCCTAAGTGTTATTTGAGTGTTCTCGGGAACTAGCAATTAGTTGCTTGTGGAGAGAACACTCAAAAGGTCATTTGAGGGTTCTTGGGAACGAGCAAAAGTTTGCTTGTGGAAAGAACACTCAAATGGTCATTTGAGAGTTTCTGAGGAACAAGCAAAAGTTTGCTTGTTAATAAGAACTCTCAAATGGTTTGAGAGTTTCTGTGGAAACAAGCAAAAGTATGCTTGTACACAAGAACTCTCAAACCAGGCGAAAACCCTTATGGGCTTGACATGAGAACACTCAAACCCAATAGATTTGAGAGTTCTTGTCACTTGCCTATAAATAGAGGTGTGTATCATGCGTGTTCCAACAAGAGTGTAGAGAGAGAAATGAGCAAAACCTAGAGAGAGAAAACCAAGAACACGCACGGTTGATCTTGTGGGTACTCGACTCACGCACGAACCGCAAACACACACCCGGTTTGGACGGCTCGTAGACTTAGATTACCACGTTGGTTGGTAAAGTTTGTCGGAGAGCCGTTTCACTATAGTAACCAAATACGAGTGTTTATATTCACGCAAAAGAGATATATATATAGTGCTATATATATATCATAAAAGGTAGATATAAAAACCGTGTGTTATCTCGAGGAATTCCGCACCTCGACATATCCTTAAGTCAATCTCGGTTCGGTAAGACCCGGGGGACTTACAATACATGGTTTTTAGGTACAACAAATGGTGAAAAGTTGTGACACGTAATAAAGCTCGGCTAGTTGTTCAAGGTTTTGCTCAACAGGAAGGGTTGGACTACACTGAGGTATTTGCACCGGTTGCTAGGTTAGAAGCTATTCGGTTGTTTCTAGCTTTTGCTGCCTTCAAGGACATTAAGGTATATCAGTTGGATGTCAAAAGTGCATTCTTATACGGTATTGTCCAGGAATTAGTGTATGTTACTCAACCGCCAGGGTTTGAAGATCCAGATTATCCTGATAGAGTCTATCGACTGAATAAGGCATTATATGGATTACATCAAGCACCCAGGGCATGGTACGACAAGTGTCGAAGCATCTTCTGGAAAATGGTTTTGAAAGAGGATTGATCGATAGTACTTGTTTACAAAATAGAAAGGAGAGGATTTCCTAATTATACAAGTTTACGTGGATGACATTATTTTTGGGTCATCAAACGAAAAGATATGCAAAGAGGTTGAGCAGATTATGAAAGGGACATTTGAGATGAGTTCTATGGGAGAGATGAACTTCCTTTTGGGTTTGCAAGTTAAACAGAAAAAGGACGGATTCTTTATTCATCAGTCGAAGTATACTCAACTTGGGATGTTTTCTCTTAATGATCCAGAAGTTGATCATACTTGTTACACGGCTATGATAGGTTCATTGATGTATCTTACATCATCAAGACCAGATATCATGTTTTGCGGTTTGTTTGTGTGCTCGTTATCAGTCTTGTCCCAGGGAAAGTTATATGAAAGCTGTTAAGCGAATTCTTCGCTACCTCAAAGGGCAACAGTACTGGGTCTTTGGGGGGAGCTTTGAGTTTGTGGCTTATACAGATGCGGATTATGGCGGCTGCAACTTTGATAAAACACTTGCATTATTTCTAAACAAATAGGGGGAATTTGTTAGGTCCAGATTTAGTCCAGATTTACTGGACTCACTCCAGACTCGACTACTGGAGCCTCACTGAAGATCTGACCAGAAACGTGTTCTACTGGACCTACTCCAGACTTGGAATCTGGAGTCCCTCTGAAGATTTGTCCAGAAATAATGGAAGACCAGTGAGCAAATACTGTATAGGAAATCTGGAGTATTCTCCAGATGAGCTCACTGGACGTCACCCCAGTCCAGATCAACTCTACTGAAGACATTCTGACTGAAGTCAAAGACTGAAGTCTGAAGAAAGAAGACTTAACAAATGGCGGAGTTCACTGGAAAGTCTTACCAGATCTGTACACTGGAGGATTGTCAGTGTTCTAGATCCTACAAGTCTGAACACTGATATCGTGTTCACATCTAGATCCTACAAGTCTGAACACTGATATCAAGGATTGACTTTTCCCTTTACACACTTTCCAAAGAACAATCCACTTGTTCTTTACCAAAGTATACGTGTGTAAAGGGGGTTGGATAAAAGGATACACTTGCATTTGATGTGACTTTATCCTTATTCCTTATCCAATACATTTAATGTTCTTGTCGGATCATTAAATGCATGCAACCATATTTGTACGGCACAAAATTCACTGGTGAATTTTGTTGCCTATAAATACAAAGTCATTTCCTTGACAAAAATACTTTTAAGCATACATTTTGCATTAAAGTGAATTTGTGCAAATACTCTCGATCTTAAACTGGGATACTTCACAACTTTAAGTATCTCGATCCTAAAGAGTTATTTGACAAATATAGATCATTTGTAACTCATAGGTTGTTAGGATACATACTTAATTGTATTATCTTGATTCCGCAACAACCTTGTGTTTTTAAAATGGATTTGAAAGAGGATTGATCGATAGTACGTTATTTACGAAATGAAAAGGAGAGGATTTCCTAATTGTACAAGTTTAGGTGGATGACATCATTTTTGGGTCATCAGACGAAAAGATGTGCAAAGAGTTTGAGCAGATTATGAAAGGGACATTTGAGATGAGTTCTATGGGAGAGATGAACTTCTTTTTGGGTTTGCAAGTTAAACAGAAAAAGGACGGATTCTTTATTCATCAGTCGAAGTATACTCAACTTGGGATGTTTTCTCTTAATGATCCAGAAGTTGATCCTACTCGTTACAGGGCCATGATAGGTTCATTGATGTATCTTACAGCATCAAGACCAGATATCATGTTTGCGGTTTGTTTGTGTGCTCGTTATCAATCTTGTCCCAGGGAACATATGAAAGCTGTTAAGCGAATTCTTCGCTACCTCAAAGGGCAACACGTACTGGGTCTTTGGGGGAAGCTTTGAGTTTGTGGCTTATACAGATGCTGACTATGGCGGCTGCAACTTTGATAGGAAATCGACTTCAGGTGGACGTTAGTTCTTAGGGGAGAGATTGGTGTCATGGCAATGTGTTAGGTCCAGATTTAGTCCAGATTTACTGGACTCACTCCAGACTCGACTACTGGAGCCTCACTGAAGATCTGTCCAGAAACGTGTTCTACTGGACCTACTCCAGACTTGGAATCTGGAGTCCTCTGAAGATTTGTCCAGAAATAATGGAAGACCAGTGAGCAAATACTTGTATAGGAAATCTGGAGTATTCTCCAGATGAGCTCACTGGACTTCACCCCAGTCCAGATCAACTGTACTGAAGACATTCTGACTGAAGTCAAAGACTGAAGTCTGAAGAAAGAAGACTTAACAAATGGCGGAGTCCACTGGAAAGTCTTACCAGATCTGTACACTGGAGGATTGTCAGTGTTCTAGATCCTACAAGTCTGAACACTGATATAAAGGATTGACTTTTCCCTTTACACACTTTCCAAAGAACAATCCACTTGTTCTTTACCAAAGTATACGTGTGTTAAAGGTGGTTGGATAAAAGGATACACTTGCATTTGATGTGACTTTATCCTTATTCCTTATCCAATACATTTAATGTTCTTGTCGGATCATTAAATGTATGCAACCATATTGTACGGCACAAAATTCACTGGTGAATTTTGTTGCCTATAAATACAAAGTCATTTCCTTGACATAAATACTTTTAAGCGTTCATTTTGCATTGAAGTGAGTTTGTCCAAATACTCTCGATCTTAAACTGGGATACTTCACAACTTTAAGTATCTCGATCCTAAAAGAGTTATTTGACAAATATAGATAATTTGTAACTCATAGGTTGTTAGGATACATACTTAATTGTATTATCTTGATTCCGCAACAACCTTGTGTTTTATTTAAACATCATAAATAAAATACCCATGAAAAATACATAATGTTCCACTTTACTTGTTTATTGCTTTAAGTCTTGTATTACTTTGTTTATATATTCTTGCATTTATTTACAAGTAATACTAGTCCATTCTAGTGATTATTAGACTTGTTGTATTTTACACTTTCTAGGTTAACCATCGTATTTCAGGGACTCACATTTGGTATCAAAGCAGAAGGCTAAACATTGCCTAGATCTGTTTCTTGATGGCTAACCAAGAAAATACACAAGGTTTTAGTCTTGGTCCCGATCCTAATGCAAATATTAATGATCAAAATGAACCACCAATTGTTAATAACACTAATCCACCTCCTCCTCCTACTCCTGCTTCTCCACACGGGCATGTGCACTACTCAAATAATCCTGTTCCTAAATTCAGTGGGAACAGTGATGAATTTGGTACGTGGAAGGCTAGGATGGTTTTGCATGTCACAGGTATTGAGAGGAACATGATGAAAATTTTAAACGAAGGTCCTTATGTACCAACATCACCTCTCAATCCACTTCTTGATCCTTCTGGTTCTCGAAGAGGAAGGGAAAAGAGGGAGGAACATTGGTCAGAAGAGGAGAGGAGATTGGTGAATCTAGACACCCTTCTCAAAAACATGATCCTCGGGGCCGTTCAGAAACCCTAATTCCCACACTAGTTCTTTTTCCTAGTGCCAAAACCATGTGGGATGAGCTTCTTAACCAACATGAAGGAGGATATGACACCATTGTCACCAGAAAGGTCTCCTTAAACAAGAGGTATGAGTCATTTTTTGCTCAACCTAACGAGTCTCTCACTGGTACTTACACCAGATTTATGGGTATCATAAACCAATTGAGAGGTCTTGGGGTTGAGAAGGACAAGGATATACTTCTGGAGAAATTTTGTGATATTCTACCCCCCAAATGGTCTCACATGATCCTGGTCTTACGACAAGGTAAAACTCTGCACACACACACTCTCTCAACTCATTATGGAGCTTTCAGGTACACTGAAGAAAATCAAGCTCAGAGAGTGGTGGCAGAACAAGATGCTTTAACCATGCCTCCAGTAGTCCTAATGTGGTTAGTCATACCGAACCACAAAGTACAGCACTGATATCTTCTGAGAATGTATTTTCTATGAAGAAGATGGTGTCTGAACTTATGGATTCTGGAGAGTCCAGTCAAGTCTCTACAGACTGTTGTGATGAAACTGAAGATGATGACCTCATTGAAATGATTGCTAAAACGTTTAACCGTTTCAAAGCAAGAGCAAATAGGCCATCTGGACAATTTGCATCCAGTTCTTCCACTGACAAGACCAATTTGACATGCTTTAAGTGGGGCAAAAAGGGTCATTTCATGAAAGAGTGCAGGTCCAACCAGTTTGTATCCAAGCCTGGTCCATTCTTCAAATAAAAGCCTGATGATAGCTATAAACTGAAATATAAAAAGCTTAAGGCCCAGATTGCTCTCATGGCACAACAAATTAAAAACAATAATAAGTGCATGATTGCAACAACTGAAGAGAAGTGGGTTCCTTCTGATGAATCATCTGCTGATGAAGAAGAAGAAAGAGATTGCTGTTACATGGCTCTGGCAGACGATGAGCACCTGGTGAAGGAAGATGTCACATCTGGACGATGGGTAGACATTGTTATTAAGAAGGTTAGTGATTATGATTGTGCAACTGGATTGGACATAGCTGAAGCTCTTTTTGTGTTGTGTTTTTTCTTGCTTCTGTGGTTTTTTGTTTTGGATTTTTTTGGGTGTCCTCTCTATTATGATTGTGCAACTGACCATGAACTAAAACTGGACATAGCTGAAGCTCTTAATTCTGATTTGATTTTGTAGAAACTGTTAGATCTGATTGTGTAAATGGTCTAGAAACAGATTCTTCTGAAATAACTACTTTAAAATCAAAATTAAAAGAACTTCAAGACATTGAACTGGCATTTCAAGCCCAGGCTCTGGTAACTGAACAATTGATTCAAGAAAAACAAGATCTTGAGATCATTTTAGAGAAAGAAAAACTGGTAATAAATCATGGCTAGAAACCAAAAAGCCATATGATGTTGTATTAAAACAATTTCCTGCTCAAAAACGTGCATATTTAGATGGAAATACTCATGTAGCATCATTAATACCAGTAATCGATCGATTACCAGAGGGGTTCAGGCCCACCACTGTTTATGATGAGCCTGTAACTCCCAAGACCAATTTTTCCCAGTTCAATCCCAGAGGTCAAGACTGGAGCATTCCAGATGACTGCTCCCGTTAAAGAGGTTTATCGGAATAAACCTTTGCCTCAGACCAATCCCTTACCAAAGCCTAGGACTGGAAAGGCTAAGGTATCATCTGAAGAAAATATTTTGTCCAGGTTAGAGAGCCAGATTCAATTTCTGACTCGTCAATCACAAAGTTTTAATGCAAGATTAAACTTTATTGAGGGTACTTCATCTGGCCCTAGACAAAATACAAAACCTTTTGCTAAGAAAGAAGACAAATTTATTTCTCCAGTTGAGAAAATGAAAAAGGTTTCAAAACCATCAACCCCAGTGGTCTTTTCAACTAAGACCACTGTTGAAGAAAGTGAACTAAACCAGATTGCCCCAGGGACCTATAAGGGAGGGTCCAGTGAACCCATCAGTCGATGGGTTCCCAAATCTAACTGATCAATATCTGGGGTATGTGTAGGGCGATCGAAAGAAATATATCTGGTATCTTGACAGTGCAGCTGGCAGGACGATGACCGGATGTAAGACCCTACTGGAGGAGTTCACCATTTCTGATGGACCCTCCATTACTTTTGGAAATGATGGTTGTGGAAAGACTGAGGGATACGGTGTTCTGAACAATGGACAAGTCAAGTTCAGACGTGTTGCATTTGTGAATGGTTTGAAATATAACCTGATCAGTGTAAGCCAACTATGTGATGATGGCTATCAAGTTCTATTCAATATTGCTCAGGGTATCGTATTCAACAAGGACTGGAAGGTAGTATGTTGATTGCTCCCAGAAAAGGGAATGTGTACGTGATGGATATGGAAAGCTCTCCTTCAGAGCAGTGTGTCTATACTCAAGCTGATGAAGACACAAACTGGTTATGGCACAAAAGGTTATCCCATTTAAATTTCAAGAATATTAATAAGTTGTCCAGAAAACAACTTGCAGATGGGATACCTTCAGTTTCCTTCAAAAAGGAAAGGCCATGTCCAGGATGTGGATGGGTAAGCAGAAACGTACCAGTTTCAAGACCAGACAGAATTTCAGCATATCTGAACCTCTTCATATGCTTCATATGGACCTCTTTGGTCCGGTGAACGTTCAGACTCGTGCTGGTAAAAGATACACCCTGGTGATCGTAGATGAATTCTCCAGATATTGTTGGGTGATCTTTCTGAGGTCTAAAAGTGAAGCTGCTGCTGAAATCATCAGTCTTATCAAGCAAATTGAGCTCAAGTACAGTCGAAAGTGTGTCAGTTAAGAAGTGACAATGGAACAGAATTCCAGAATGCAACTCTGGAGTCATTCTGTACTGACACTGGCATCTCCCAGAATTTCTCATCAGCCCGCTCTCCAGAACAAAATGGAGTAGTGGAAAGGAAGAATCGAACGCTGATAGAAGCTGCCAGGAGTATGCTTGCTGAATCTGGTTTGTCTACCAGTTTCTGGGCGGAAGCAATTGCAACTGCTTGCCACACCCAGAACGATCAGTGTACATCAAAAGACACAAAAAGACAGCCTATGAAGTCTTAAGAAATAGAAAACCAAATATTGGTTATTTTCACGTTTTTGGATGTTCATTTTACATCCTGAACGACTCCAGTCAGTTAGGCAAATTTGATGCCAAAGCTGATGAAGGGTATTTCTTAGGCTATTCAGCCATTCGCAAGGCCTTCAGAGTCTACAACAAGAGACTGGAGACGGTCCATGAGTCAATTCATGTCACATTTGATGAATCAAATGTTGCAATCAACAAGAAAGCCAGCCCTTGACACTCCCCCAGTACTCCAATTGTCTTTTGTGAATCTGATCCTATAAACGACAAAAATGAAGATTCAAAAGACACAGTTTCCAGTCATCCTGATCTGGAACCTGTTCAGAAAATAAAACTCTCCAGTAGTACTCCATTCTATCCCTCTATTATTTTCAAACTACCCTCTGAAATTAATATTTGTTCAGATGTGCGTACTACTCCCCCAGTATCAGTGTCAGTTGAGCATATACCAGAAATGTCTTCTTATGAAGAATTCCAAACTGAACCAGTACTTCAAGAAATGCCTTCAAATGAAGAATTTCATGATGCAAATCGTGATTTAAATGACTCAGATGAAGATACTGAAGTAGTCTGGCAAGATCCTCCTCCAGAAGCAACTCCATGAGGAGACTCAACTGAATTCTTGCACTGATATTGTTGTCAGTAACAATCCTGGTCATTACTCCAGATGGACAAAAGCTCATCCTATTGATCAGATCATAGGTGACTCCAGTAGAGGAGTTCAGACCAGAAGAGCCTCCAGTAATCAATGCTTATACGTTAGTTTTCTATCTTGATGGAACCAAAGAAGATTGACGAGGCTATGGAAGATCCAAGCTGGGTGACTGCTATGCAAGAAGAGCTTCACCAGTTTGAAAGGAACAAGGTCTGGTATATGGTTCCTTTCCCAGTTGGAAAGAAAGAACCAATTGGAACAAGATGGGTCTTCAGGAACAAAGTAGATGAAGATGGCCACGTAATCAGAAACAAGGCCAGACTGGTAGCACAAGGCTACTGCCAGTCAGATGTCGACTTTGATGAATCATTTGCTCCAGTGGCTAGACTTGAACGATCAGAATATTCTTAGCATTCGCTGCTCATCATCAGTTCAAGGTCTACCAGATGGATGTAAAGAGTGCTTTCTTGAATGGGAAGCTTGAAGAAGAAGTTTATGTCAGACAACCTCCAGGTTTCGTTGATGACAAGCATCCACATTGGGTATATCGCCTGGACAAAGCGCTATATGGCCTCAGACAAGCCCCACGTGCCTGGTATGATACTCTGACTAAACATTTGTTGAAAAATGGTTTTAAACGAGGTGGAATTGACAATACCTTATTCATTCTTCATGAGAAAGGTAATCTGTTAATGGTACAAATTTATGTTGATGATATAATTTTTGGGTCTACTGATGAAAACATGTGCAAGAAATTTTCTAAAATCAATGTCCACTGAATATGAAATGAGTTTGATGGGTGAATTAACATATTTTCTTGGACTCCAGATTAAACAAAACAAAGATGGCATTTTTATTAATCAGGGGAAATATGTTAGAGATCTTTTAAAGAAATATGATATGAACTCTTCACCATCTAAACCAACTCCAATTTCTGCACCACTTAACACTGGACTCAGATCCCGTTGCTAAACCCGTGAACACCACTGTCTATAGAGGCATGGTTGGTTCACTGATGTATTTAACTGCCAGTAGACCAGATATTATGTTTTCAACATGTTTATGTGCCAGATACCAGTCTAATCCAAAGGAATCTCATATGCTTGCTGTAAAGCGCATACTGAAGTACCTTAAAGGTGTCCCCAGTCTAGGTCTTTGGTATCCCAAAGGCTCAGGCATGGATCTAATGGGTTATTCAGATTTAGATCATGCAGGTTGTAAGATAGATAGGAAATCCACAACTGGTGGATGTCATTTCCTAGGTGGCAAACTGGTCAGCGGGACCAGTAAGAAGCAAACTTCAGTTTCATTGTCCACTGCTGAAGCTGAATACGTGTCTGCAGCCAGTTGTTGTGCTCAGATACTCTGGATGAAGAACCAGTTGCTTGTTTATGGTATTAAATATTCAAAAACTCCAATCTTTTGTGATAATACCAGTGCCATAGCTATCTCAAACAATCCAGTCATGCACTCCAGAACGAAGCACATTGATCTAAGGTATCACTTCATTCGTGATCATATTAGGAAAAACAACATTGAACTCCATTTTATTCCCACTGACAAACAACTCGCTGACATTTTTACCAAACCTCTGGATGTCAAAACTTTTGAATATCTTGTTGGTGAGTTGGGAATGTTAAACCCTTAAATCTGGACTGCTCAGATATTGAACGCCTTGTGTACTATCTTTGCATTATTAGATTTCTGGAACAACATTCAGGGAAGACTTGAAAAATATTTTTCTATTAAAAGTGTTTTTAAGTTCAGGGGGAATTTATTTTCTCACTGGACAAATTCTTCAGAAAATATTACTGGTGCTTTGTAAATGTGTCCCTCTCACTGGTAACTGGATAGTTGAAGTGCGTGTTTGAGTTGACTTAGTCTCCTTGTAAATGTGTCCCTCTCATTTGTCTGTATTAGTTGACGTGCAAGTTTGAGGTTTCCAGTCTTTCAAAAATGGTTCACTGGTACTTTACTGGAGTGTCCCTCCAGTGTACCATCAGTACATGTTCACTGGACTAATCCACCAGTGATACTGGAGTATCCAGTCAACCTCCAGATGCACTGAAATATGTCATAATATTTTCTAAATACTTGGTCATTGTGCGTGCCACGTAAGCAAACCTTTTAAAGATCTTTTTGGAGATATTTATCCAACGTGGCATGTAAACTTTTTCAACGTAATGATGGTATTTTTACTTTGGGAACTCAAAAAGTGCAAGTTGTTACTAATTGTGGGCTGTAAACTGTCATGCATTTATGTATGATGTGATGTAATTAATGCGGATCTCAGAACACGATCAAAAATTGTATTTGATAATTTCAAATTAATCGTTTGAGTTCCACATTCTCTCTCCTATAAATACCCACTTTCACTTTCAATTGCATTTACTTCGAACATATTTACTCCCCAAATCTTTCAAATTCCTTCATTTACTTCAATTCATTTTCCAATCATAATCATCTCTCATATTTACTCCATCAAATTCATTAAATTCTTCATAACCTTAAATATTATTCAATTTCATTTTCATCTATTCTTTATAAATGGCACCTAGACAGTCAAGAACCTAAAAATCTGCTTGCCAATGAATATAATCCTTCTGAAAATGTTAGGGCACCTCATATCAATCTTGAGGCAAGTGCCATAAGAATAAATATGAATAACTGGATGGCAAGACTCTCTCTGTCCAGTGTTCATGATGCCCAATCGATTATTGGGAGATTAAACTCATTCTTTCTCTCTTGCCCATTATATGGTGCGTTAACATTGAATCCAGGAAGGATGTACCACGAGTATTTGTGTGAATTCTGGTACACGGCTAAATATGATGATGAAACTTCATCGATCAATTATACTCTCAAGGGAGGTACCAGATCCCTTGGTTTCACTGCAAGTCTGCTCAGGTCTGTTCTAGTTAAACTATCATGAACAGAATGAGTTGCCTATTGAGCTTCCCACTGGTATCAATACAAGGGAAGTATGCAGATTAATGGGGCATACAGATATATTGGATGAGCATGGGCAGCTATCCAGAAAGGGGACTATCTACATGAGCAAGCTGTCAGACTCATGGAGATATTTCTTCACACATATTGTTGAGTGTCTGGGAGGCAGCTCTGGAGGATTAGACCAGATTAATCAAACACACCTCCAGATTGCCTACTGTTTATGGTTTGGGCTTAGAGTGGATTTCGCTCAGATCCTTTTTGATGACCTGGTAGAGCGTCTAAAAGTGAAAGGAAGAAAACCTTTTGTTCCTTATATTCGATTCCTTTCACTAATGTTTAAAATGCTCTTGGCGACCAGTATGATATGGATACTACTCACTTTTCTGTGAGTGAGTATATGAGGGACCTGGTCAACCTCAGGTCTCCAGTGGATGAGGTAGATATTCCTCAGTCCATGCTTTCCTTCCAAAGGAAGAAGTTGAAATGGCTCCAGTTGAAGGACCATCTGGTGATGATGTACAGATAATAGAGGCTGTACAGCCAATTAGACAAGTTGCTCCAGAAGGTCAAGGTCAAGAAGTTGTTGAACCTTCCAGATGACCTAGAACTAATAGGCGTCTGATAAGAGCTGGACTCCAGGTGAATCCAGAAAGACATCCTGGTGATGTTATGAATCTGGATGGATCACCAATTTTGAACAAGAGATTGAACAAGAGGTAGTTGGGCAGGAAACTGATGAACAAGCTGAAAATGTTGCCCAGGTTGTAGAGCAGGATGTTGAGGAAGTTGAAGTAGATGTTCAGACTGATGAACATGTTACTAGTGAGCAAGAGGCTCCACTGGACTTGAATGTAGAGGCTGGTGAACAAGTGAATGTAGAAACTGGTGAACAGTCTGGTGAACAGATAGTTGGAATTGCTCAAGAATGTAATGATGTGAATCTCCAATGTCGAAGGTGGTGACAATTTAAATGTTGAGGTTGGTGTATGTAGGACTGGTGAACAGTCTGGTGAACAGGCAGTTGGGACTATTCCAGAATGGGAAGATGTTGACTCCCCCATGTCTGAAGGCTATGATGTCAATTTGAATTTTCTGGGTGAAGATGTACAAGAAGAAGAAAATCTACCAGAAATGCCAACCCCTCCACCAGAAATGCCACCACCACAATCAAACATGCCACCACCACCACCACCACAATCAACCACCACCACCACCTTCAATTCCAGAACACACCAATACTTCACTCCAGCAACCACTCAACCTTCACAATCTCAACCTCTTCCTCGTGCGCCGGAGTCACCAGTTGCAACGTCTGAAGCTGCAACTGAAGAGGACTGGGCACAAGTTCCTCTAATGACCAGATTATCCTCAAATCTTGAACCTCCCACTGGTCTCTCCACTTCTTCTTCAACCGAGGTCCAAGGCCTTTTAAGTAAGGTGGCGGACCTGGAGAGAGCACTCCCGACTTCATCTCAGGTTATTTCAGACTTCAAATCTCTACTTTCAAATAACCTTGCTTCAGAGATGAATGTCTTCGCTGGGAATGAGAAGCTGGTTTATGAGAAGCTTGATGAACTGGTACTGGCCACAAACAATAACACTGAAAAGATCAAGGTGGCAGTCCAGGGATTAGAGACTAGGTTGGTTACTTCTGTTCAGACTGCAGTCACTGGCGAACTGGCAGGTCTGAAAGAAGATGTTCAGAATTTGGTCTTCAGGGTCAGTTCTATGGAGAGTAGACCCACACTGGAACAGGGTGCAGTTGTTAGCACTATAAGTGATGAATGTACAAGGAAGTTCAGAAACAACATGTTGAAAGAATTATGTGAAGAAGTTTCTGGGAGTGTTCTTCGTAGCATTTATGATGGGGTGTTACCCCAAGTAGAAAAGCTACTGGATGAGAAGTTGCCACAACACTTGCCTTCAGCTGTTGCAAATGTTCAGAAGGAAGTGCAGGCACTCAAGAAAGTTGTGTCCGAAACAACTCCAGTAGAAGGTACATCTTTTGGTCCCACTAGACAGACTTATGCTTGAACAATTATGGAATGATCTCAAGTCAAGAACTGGAGATCGTTCCAAGGGGGAAAAGTCGTCTGGTGACCAAACTCTGAAACAATTGTCACAAAGAGCATATGGCACTGAAGCGGGCTAACTGAAGAAGCTACTGGTACTGAAGCCAGTGAGCCCCAGTTTGAGATCCTTCCCAGATATTCCAACTACACTGAAGGCTGTTAAAGGAAAAGAAAAAGTTGTGTCTGGTGAAGAGGAAAAGCATACTGAAGATGCTGATGATGAAACTTCAAGGAAGTTAGAACAAGAATGCATAATGATAGAGATTTTCAAAAGAAATCAAAAGGATGAACTGCTGGCCCATCAAAGGGAGATGGCAACAATGGGGACTCTGGACTCTTACAATGCTGGAAGGTTAGGCATTAACATTGAAGTTTATAAAAGATGAAAGATGACCCCAGAGTTCATCAATGCCTAAATGCATTAGATGATGTTCATGTACGCTCATTCTACGCTGAAGAAGAACAGGTATATGATTCAATTATTTATGGCGTGAGTGTACCAGAACTCATCAGACAAAGAAAGGATGAACTGGTAAGTCTCCAGAAAAAGATAAGAAAGAATGCTGGTGCTCTGGAGATAGAGTACAGAAAGAGACTTACTGGTTTACCAAAGTTGACTGCCAGACAGATCAAAGCAATCAAAGATGCTGATGTAAGTACTTTCATTCCCCTGGACACTTCTCGAAAATAAATCGTCAAGAACTCCAATCTGCTGTAGAGCAAAGGAGAGTGTCCAAGGATACTGAAGCTTTGATCCAGCAAGGCAAGCTGAAAGAAAAATACAATGAATGTTGAATTTCAGGGCTGATGCTAGAAGGATCACTGGTGCTGAAATCAAATTGGCTGAAGATCATGAAGGCATGTCAAAGTTTGAAGTAAAGTTGACCAGGGAGGGTAACTTTACTGACGAAAGGAGAAGTACTTCAGTCCAAGCATTTGGATGGAGTGAACTGAAGGAAATTGCTCTAACGTTCAGGGGAAGACAAATGTGTCGACTGATGTTAAAGCATTTCTTAAAAGGATTGAGAAGGTATGGAGAAGAAAGCAACAGATGGAAGTTGCAATGGGCATAAGATCACCAGATTCAATACCATCTTCTCCATCACCAAAGAGAAAGGCTACTGAAGATGCTCCAAAAAGGACATCGAAAAGAAGGGCCTGACTCTTATTGTTTACTTATTGTAAATTATTGTCTTATGAAAATTGTATACTATTTATCAGTTGATGAATGTAATAATAGTTGCAATTTTTTATTTATAAGTAAATGATCAGATTTAGTCTAAGTTAGAACTTATTTGATGAAACTGAAAACACTCATGATCTATAAAGTTGTTATACAGAAACTAGAGCTTAATTGAAGCTTTAATGGTGGATTTAAGGTTAGTGTGTGAAATGTGTGTATGTGTGTGAATGGGAGGTTAAAGATGATCTAGAGAGAGAAAGTAATCTTAGAGAGAAGATTAAGTATGGTAATTAATCAAAGGCTTTTACAAAATGATTAATGAAGAGGTATTTATACCTATCATCTAATTAACACTAATACCCCTTATATAACTAGAAATATTACAATTTAACACCATTTTATATTTCTAACAATCTCCCCCTTGGTGTTGAATTGTAAATGTTGCATCGTCTTCGGTCTTTAAATAACATGATGAGCCCATTTGTTGAAAATCTTCAATGTTGATTGGACTTTGAAGCTTTCTCATTGTCTTCAACGTCTTGTATCAACCTTGACTTTGAATCTTCTCAACAAACAAATATTCTTGACGATAACTTTCTAAGACTTGATCTTCTCTTGCAACTTTGAATACTTTGGAAGCATCTTTGAAATCTTTATAGCTTTTGAGCTTTCACAACTTGAACTTTTGAGTGTTGATTTCAACTTGATGTTGCTTGGAGAAGTAACTTGAACTTTGAGTAGCATGCGGAAGCTTGGTTTTGACTTTGAATTCTTTGAATTCTTTTGGATGCGGAAGCTTGGTAATCTTTAAATTCTCTTGGCAATGCGGAAGCTTGGTTTTGGAATGTGGGAAATTGATTTGACTTTAAACTTCAAATCTTGGTCTAACTTGTCTCTGAATCAATAAACATCTTGGAGCATTTGATTCTTTGATCAATTCATCATACAATACTGATTGATAGCATAAATGGTAGATACCAACAAACGACAAGCAAGCAAAGTAACACAACCCAATTCCCAATTCCCAATGAACCTATTGGTGAACTAGAATGTGAGGTTGCGTTGTTGGAAAAAGATTTTATAATGGTGTTTGTGTTCTTTGTGTTTGTGTGAAGAGAAATGAAATCCGGATAAAAATGATCCGTTAACACAACCAAAAATCAAAAAGATTAATGGTGTGGCCTAAAAATACGATTACTATTTTTAGGACTTCCCATTATCATCGAGAAATGCACAAAGCTTATCTCTAAATGGTTCGGTCTATGGCTTTTCAACCGATAGATTGCTTTAAAGAATGTAATTCATGGTCAGTGTCACACAGGCGTTCGATAACCATGTCTTACTATCCTCAAAGACTTTTGGGAAAATAAATCCGAGGTCACATAGACTTCTCGTTTACTCAACAAATTCATAAAATGAAAATGTGAGACCTACGTTCAACGTTGGAAAAGATGTTAGCATTGGTAGGATTTCCATTCGATCATGGTGGAATATCAATAATATGATATCACTACGAATGTTCCGGCAATATCACAAAGATATGCAATGTCACAAAGACATATAAAGACTCTATGTGTCCTAGTCAAATGAAAGAATATTTCAAGTACGCTCTAGACTCGATAAGTGATCAAATGAAGTCGGGGACCGGAGCAGAGTGTCTCCCTTTTTCAATATCAACGTCTTCCAAATGAAGAGTCAATAGAAATGTGAAAATCTCCGTGAGAATAAAACAAGCATTTGTTAAGAAATACTTGAGTGGTTAGGAAAGATGTGCATTGCTTCACTGGGTCCATGAAGTCTTCTTCAATATCGAGAAATCAACAAATGAAATCCGATAGAAACGTGTTGACCCGGCTTTTTGAGAAATTTGGGGAGGGCTTTCATTTCTTTTAGCCTTTTCTCACATCATCTTTTTCACCTAACCTCTCACTTTTCGACTACTCCCTCATGTCCTATTTGCACAAACATCATCACCACGCTCATAAACCCTCACAATCTAGAATAGAGAATTGAACTCCGGGTTAGATCTCATCGGCGATGACAAGATCATGGAGTTTTTATGAGTGGCCTAAACTCTCATGTGCAAATCTAACACCGAACTTCTTTGAATTTGATCGAAAATGGTTTGAAAATCTTCCAAAGTGTTTTAAAATGGAAAATGAGTTTGAACACTTGGAAGTTTTGGTTTTATAAACAAACTCCCCCTAAATATATGCATGATATAAACAAAGTTTTTGCATATAAAGGGTGAGTAAAGAGTTTGAAAGTTGCTCACAAACATTAAAAATGAGACAACAAAGGCAGTACACAAAGGCGTTCGATGCCTTGCATCTCATCCAAAACATTGAGAAACTCAAAGACAAAGTAAATAAAACAAAAAGATGAGAAGAGAAAATCTTTTTGAATTTTTCAAAATAAGAAAATGAAAATCTTTTTGGATTTTTCTAAAAAGAATGAAATTACGAAAACGGTTTTAGAACGGGTTATACACTGAAGTGTGCATAAGCCACATTCATCAAATCACTTGGAAATCACTTTTGGAACCCATTTGAGATTGGGTCCAATGGTTTTGAATTCTTGAAAGTCCAAATGTAAGTCTCATCGATTTGATGAATCGAAGTTGCATTCCACGGAGAACTAAAACCCGGTGGTTTAGTTGAAAAGAGTTTCGTGGAAGCAACGGTGAAAAATCATTTGATTTATTTGAAAAGCTTCCAATCTTGGGAGATTGATTTGAAAATGATTTTTCGAAGCAAAATCATTCACTTTTTGCACAACTGCTTTCACAGGTTTTGGTGCAAGATCAAAAAGTTCCGAAAAAGAATATTGAATGATTTTGACTCAACTGACTTATCTTTTGAAATCGGTTTCCATTTAGATTTAGTCAATTGAGATTTTGCTTGAAAAATGTGTTCAGAATTATCCTCGAAGGATAGAAAAGAGACAAAAGTAGTTGTTCCATCAAAAATAGGTTTCTTAGAGTACTTCTTACCCTTTTGTAAGGAGTAATTAGTAAACTGAGAGACCTTTCTTTCAAAAGGTTTTGAAGATTTACCCGTGTAAACCCTCTTTGGAACATCAACTTTGGTTTGGATGAATTAGATTTTGGAAAACTTTTGAACACCTCAGTCTTGTCACAAACACAATCAAGATCAGTGAGAGTTGAGGACTCGGTAGTCTCAACATCATCACATTTAGTTTGCACAGGGAATTCACAACTTCACAAATAGGACAATCAGGTTGAGTGCAAATTTCAACAACTTCTTTTGTTGTGTCAGAAGAGATAGAACAATGATTTTGGTTTTGTGTTTGCAATTCAATCTCAAGTTCAGAAATTTTCTTGGTCAAAGATGTTTCGTTTGAAAATTGCAAACACTTGTCTTCAAGATACTTGATTTGAGCACAAAAACTTGTTCTTTCTTCTTCAACTTTTCTCTCAAAAATGGTGGACTTATTTTGCAACTCATGGTTAAGCTTAGAAATCTTGTGTTGCGAAACAATTTCTTTTGATTGACTGTCCAAAACACTTTTATTGAGCTCTTGAAGAGAATTGTCCAACTCATTTGTTAATTTGGAAATCTTGATTGCAAATGATCATTTTCTTTTTGAAGACTTTCCATGTTTGACAAAATGAGATCATTTGCAGATTTGAGCTCTTTATTCTCGGATTTGAGTTGGTTAATTTCAAGTTGAAAACTTTTCATAGCAGACAAATTGAGAGTATTATAAGACTTGAGCTCTTGTTCTCAGATTTGATTCGGTCAACTTCAGATTCGAGCTGTTTATAATTCTTATCAAGTTGTTGATAAAGAGTATCTTTGATACAACACTCATATTTGAGGTTAGAAATTTCATCTTCAAGCTCCTTCAACTCAGGATTCGACTCTTTCAGTTTCACATTTAATAACTCAATGTCCTGCACCAAAGCATTTCCTCTTAGCATTTCATTAGTTTTCTCAACTTGCAGTTGTCTTACGGTCTTGGTCAATTCAAGAACTTTGGCATCAAGTTCTTGTTTTTCAAGAATCACTGTTTCACTTTGATTCATAAGATATTTTAAGTAATTCTTAGAGACAGAGATTACCTGATCATCATTCTTTCCAGAACCTAGAGCTAATGCTTCTTTCGAAGACATGATGATTAAGAAATGAGAATGGAAAATACTAGAAGAAAGAGAAAAAAAAATTTCTAAAATGAACTATAATTTGTGGCCCAACTAAAATTTAGCACAAGTTCTGGCCCAATCTTACTCTTAACCCAATTGACTTAAAGTGTAAGCCCAACTAGTAAGAGTGGCCCAAAAGAAAATTATAGTCTAGAATTTTAGACCAAAAACAAAATCCTAGCCCAACAATTTAAAATTTAACCCAGTTTCTTCCACTCTAAATCAATGTACATGCACCATAACAATTTGACATAATAAACATCAATGCATTTCCTCATAAATTCAATCATAAATTTAATCACACCTTTTGTTCTAACAAAGCAACTATAACTCAACTTTATATTATATATATATAGATATATAGATATATGAGATCTAAGGAATCAAGAACCTTTAGGAACCTTTTAAATTCAATCTTAACCTTTAAATGTTTTGATCAATGGCCTAAAATAAATTTGACATTTTTGTAATTAATTAGAGGTGTAAATATTAATTAATACGGAGTAATTTAAAAGGGTAATTCTGACATTTTAGGATTCTCAATATATATACTTTTCAATATATATATACTATATATATATAAAGTTGAGTTAAGTTGCTTTGTTAGAACAAAAGTTGTGATTAAATTTATGATTACATTTATGAGGGGCTTAATACATTGATGTTTATTATGTTTAAATTATTATGGTGCGTACATAAGTTGCTTTGTTAGAACAAGTTAAATTGGGCTAGGATTTTGTTTTTGGTCTAAAATTCTAGACTATAATTTTCTTTTGGGCCACTCTTACTAGTTGGGCTTACACTTTAAGTCAATTGGGTTAAGAGTAAGATTGGGCCAGAACTTGTGCTAAATTTTAGTTGCTCACAAAAACGGTGGACTTATTTCGCAACTCATGGGTAAGTTCAGAAATCTTTTTTTGCGAAACAAGTTCGTTTGATTGATTGTCCAAAATTTATTGAGCTCTTTGGAAGAATTGTCCAACTCATTTGTTAATTTGAAAATCTTTGATTGCAAATGATCATTTTCTTTTTGAAGACATTCCATATTGGACAAAATGAGATCATTTGCAGATTGGAGCTCTTTATTCTCAGATTTGAGTTGGTCAATTTCAAGTCGAAAACTTTCCATAGTAGACAAATTGAGAGTATTATCAGACTTGAGGTCTTCGTTCTCAGGTTTGATTTCCATTGCAGCAGATTCGAGCTCTTTATAATTCTTATCAAGTTGTTGATAAAGAGTATCTTTGATACAACACTCATATTTGAGGTTAGAAATTTCATCTTCAAGCTCCTTCAACTCAGGATTCGACTCTTTCAGTTTCACATTTAATAACTCAATGTCCTGCACCAAAGCATTTCCTCTTAGCATTTCATTAGTTTTCTCAACTTGCAGTTGTCTCACGGTCTTGGTCAACTCAAGAACTTTGGCATCAAGTTCTTGTTTTTCAAGAATCACTGTTTCACTTTGATTCATAAGATATTTTAAGTAATTCTTAGAGACAGAGATTACCTGATCATCATTCTTTCCAGATATTGCTTCTTTCGAAGACATGATGATTAAGAAATGCAGAATGGAAAATACTAGAAGAAAGAGAAAAAAAATTTCTAAAATGAACTATAATTTGTGGCCCAACTAAAATTTAGCACAAGTTCTGGCCCAATCTTACTCTTAACCCAATTGACTTAAAGTGTAAGCCCAACTAGTAAGAGTGGCCCAAAAAAAACTTCAAAGACTCAAACTAGTTCTAGACCCAAACAAATTTAAGCCCAAAACAAGTTTTAGTCACAAATGATACTTAAGCCCAAACCAAACTTTTAATCCAAAAATTATGAAAATGTAAGCCCAAATTGATTAGCCCAAAAAATGACAAATAATACCTGAACAAAAAAAAACTTTAATAAGACTAATTAATAAGAAAAAAATGAAACAGTGGATGTAAGACCACAAGTTGCAAAAATCACATGAACTAAAATGACAACTTACATTTGGAAGAAATAGCACGTGTAGCCACTAGCCAGTATACTTTTATTACGTGAAGACACTCAAAAAAAAAAAAAAAAAAAATTAAGTACAACTACAACATGCTTTGCCAGTATACCTTTATTGGAAATGAAAAGCACTTCACGTGGTCTGACAATTCAACATTTACCTATTTGATTTAAACACTCAATAAGCATAACACGCGTATGAGCTGGATGTGTACCTTGGTTACCAATTTACGGAAGAAATGTGTTAATGAATGTAGACACAAATTGTGTCCATATACAACATGTGTCAATTCACTTTTGTTGGAATCCAAAATGGTTACGTTATCTATTCACCCGAGGCACACTTTATCAAAGAAACCAAATACGTAATCGTGAATTCTCACACGGTTTTCACACACAAAAAAACTTTTAAGAGTAGAAAAATTTAGGAACCTCTCTCTCTTGAAAACTTTCTCACACAATATTTTCACAACACTCTCTTAAAGAAAAAAAACTTTCTTTCTTTCTTTGAAAGTCAACTCAAGAACTTTGGCATCAAGTTCTTGTTTTTCAAGAATCACTGTTTCACTTTGATTCATAAGATATTTTAAGTAATTCTTAGAGACAGAGATTACCTGCCTGTTTTAACTAACCATAAAGGACCCGTCTTCAAGTAGGTACCTAAAAACGGTTAAATTTCTTTGATTGCAGGAAATAACCATCTGTGTTTGGATACTCGATTCCGGGTGTTCGAAGCACATGACTGGAAATAAATCTTTGCTCAAGAATTTTGTTGAAAGATTCATGGGAGCAGTTCGCTTTGGAAACAACAATTTCGCTCCTATCTTAGGTTATGGAGACATTGAACGAAATGGAATTATCATCAAGAAAGTTCACTATGTTGAAGGATTAAGTCACAACTTGTTCAGTGTTGGACAATTCTGTGATAACAATCTTCAAGTTCTGTTTCGAAAATCTCTTTGCAAAGTCCAAACTCTAGATGGAGTTGATATTCTTTTGTGGTGATCGTGATGATAATCTTTTTACCGTCAATCTCGATGATAACCAACCAACCGATAATATTTGTCTCATTTCAAAGGCTACTTCAAAGAATTCTTGGTTATGGCATAGAAGGCTTTCTCATCTGAATTTTCAAACCATCAATACTTTGGTCAACAAGCATCTTGTTGAAGGCTTACCTGACTATAAGTATGAAAGTGAGCATGTTTGTCCTTCTTGTGCTGTTGAGAAGATTAAGAGAGCTTCTCATAAACCGAAGAAATCTCCAAATTCTTTAGCACCTCTTCATTTGCTTCACATGGATCTTTGTTGGCCGATGAAAGTACAAAGCCGAAATGGGAAGAAATACATCTTGGTTATTGTTGATGATTATTCAAGATATACTTGGGTCAAGTTCCTTGCATCCAAAGATGAAACAACTCAGATGTTGATAGATTTCATCACTAATACTCAAGTAAATCTTCAACTTCCAGTTCGTTACATCCGTTCGGATAACGGTACTGAGTTCAAGAATGCTGTTTTTGATGAATTCTGCAAATCCAAAGGTATTACTCATCAATTCTCAGCAGTTCGCACCCCACAACAAAACGGTGTTGTTGAAAGGAGAAATCGATCGCTGGTGGAAGCAGCAAGGACAATGCTTGCTTATTCCAAATTGCCATCCAATATGTGGGCTGAAGCTGTTGACCCTGCTTGTCACACTCAGAATCGGTCCATTATCAATCAGCGTTCGAAAAGACCTT
>CM067167.1:28031591-28046591 GCA_034093135.1 Erigeron breviscapus
TGGTATACTAAATTAAATATTATTGTTAATAACGAATTTAGAATATCTTTAGTTGCTATGATAGATAGTGGTGCAGATATGAATTGTATTCAAGAAGGTTTAATACCTACAAAATATTATGAAAAAACTTTATATAGATTATCTAGTGCTAATGGATCTAGATTAAATGTTAATTACAAATTATCAAATGTACATATTTGCAAAGAAAATTATTGTTATAAAACTCAATTAATTCTAGTAAAAGATTTAACGTCTCAAATATTATTAGGATCACCATTTATAAGTCAATTATATCCTTTTATGGTAACTGAAAATGAAATTATTACCAAAGTTTTAAGAAAAGATATTTGTTTCGAATTTACTCAACCCATTATTACAAGACAAATAAATATATTAAATTTAAAAGAAAAACAAAAACATTTTCTAATAAATGAGATAGATTATATTAGAATAAAGAATCAATTACAAGATAATATAATTAAACAAAGAATTCAAGATATTGAAGAAAAATTTAAAAATAATGTTTGTGCTAATATTCCAAATGCTTTCTGGGAAAGAAAGCAACATATAGTCAACCTACCTTATATTAAAGAATTTAATGAAAAGGATATTCCAACAAAATCTAAAGCTATACACATGTCTCAAGAATTAGAAACTTATTGCAAGAAAGAAATACAAGAATTATTAGATAAGAAATTAATTAGACCATCCAAGTCCCCTTGGTCTTGCTCAGCTTTCTATGTTCAAAATAACGCTGAAATTGAAAGAGGAGCACCCAGATTAGTAATCAATTATAAACCTTTAAACAAAGTATTAGAATGGATTAGATATCCTATACCTAATAAAAGAGATTTATTAAAAAAGATTTATGATGCTAAGATATTTTCAAAATTTGATATGAAATCAGGTTTTTGGCAAATTCAAATTGATGAAAAAGATAAGTATAAGACAGGTTTTAATGTACCCTTTGGACATTACGAATGGAATGTAATGCCTTTTGGATTAAAAAATGCTCCATCAGAATTTCAAAATATTATGAATGATATTATTATACCATTAGGAAATTATGCTATAGTATATATTGATGATGTTTTAATATTTTCAAATTCTATAGAACAACATTTTAAACATTTAAATGCTTTTTATAATATTATTCATAAAAATGGATTAGTTGTATCACCTACTAAGATAAGTTTATTTCAAACAGAAATAAGATTTTTAGGCCATAATATTGTTCAAGGAACTATAAAACCTATTGATAGAAGTTTAGAATTTTCAAATAAATTTCCAGATGAAATTAAAGATAAAAAACAATTACAAAGATTTTTAGGATGTTTAAATTATATTCATGATTTTTTCAAAGATTTAGGAATTATATGCAAACCTCTATATGATAGACTTAAAAAGAATCAAAAACCATGGACTCAAGAACATACAAATACAATAAGACATATTAAAAGTAAAATAAAATATTTACCTTGTCTACATATTCCTCATCCTAATGCTAAAATTATAGTAGAAACAGATGCTAGTGATTTAGGATTTGGAGGTATATTAAAACAAAATTTGCAAATAAAGAAGAATTAGTTAGATATTATTCAGGTGCATGGAATGATACTAAAAAGAATTATTCTACTTGTTAGGACCAGTTCACCTGGTAAACTGGCCAGTCTCCAGTTGCATCTGGTCAGTGAATCTGGAGACCTAGATGATTTGTCGAGAAATATATTAAAGTCCAGTTGCACCGTACAGTCAACGCAACTGAAGACTTCCTCCAGTTGAGAACTGACCAAGTTGAAGATCATTCCAGTTGAAGTCGAAGACAACAAATGGAAGATAGAGAATGACAATGGCAGCGAAGCCCAGTTGACATTCTAGTCAGTTACAAACTGGAGACCATCAGTGGAAAGCACTTACAAAGCTTTACACTGATTACGAGGAATTGACTTATATGCTTTATGTACCTTTACCCGGATAATAAGCCTTATCTTATTATTTAAGTAATAAAAGGTACAAAAAGGTGGTTGATTAAAGTTGCTTTAACATGCGACTTTACACTGTTTTTTAAGGAATTAAATGGTATTCCTTAAATGCTCTCAACCACATTTGTACGGCGAAAGTTAACATCCCAATGTTAACTTTGCCTATAAATACAAGTCATTGCACAACAAGAATATTAAGTGAAAAACATACAACACTTCACACTTTGCAAACCTGCAATATTCTTGGTGAACTTGTACAATATTCTCTCAATCGCTAAAAGGAACATTTCACAACTTTAAGTGTTTCGATTGTCTTGAGAAATTCCGAGTGTAGATCAATTGTATTTCATAGGTTGTTAGGATATTTACATTCTTTGTATTATCTTGGTTCCGCAACAACCTTGTAATTTGTTTAACATCAATACATAAATTACACATTGAAAATTACATATTGTCTCATCAAGTTATCTTACAAGTTATTTGTATTATTGCATTATTCTTTACTTATTGTCATTTATATAAGTAATCTATCTAGAACTTGGTATATACACACTGCAACTGGTCGTCTCCAGTTCAGTGCTTATATTGCAAAGTAACTCCACCATCGACATAGAGGTGTCTTCAGGTAGTGCCATCTATTGAGTTGGGACTTACAAGTGGTATCAGAGCAGAAGGCTAACAAACTTGCCTAGATCTGCTAAGATGAACACTACTGAAGGTGGAGATGGTTCTGGTCAAGGTGAAATCCCTTTGAATAATAATGCCCAACCTTTTCAAAATGTGAATACTAACCCTCCTCCTCCTACTACCCCAAACCACGTCCATGTACACTACTCTAACACTCCTGTTCCCAAATTCGATGGAAACAGTGAAACTTTTGGTACATGGAAGGCTAGAATGCTTTTGCATTTTGGTGGTATTGAGAGGTATATGTTGAAAATCCTTAAGGATAGACCATATATACCCATGTCTCTTGGGGTTAGTCCTCTTCTTGATCCAACTGGAAGAAGAGGTTCAAGAGAAAAGCCTGAAGACCATTGGTCTGATGAGGATCGTAGACTTGTTGATCTGGACACCAGACTCAAGAACATGATCCTTGGGGCTGTTCCTGAAGATCTAATTCCAACACTTGTGCTGTTCCCCAGTGCAAAATCAATGTGGGACGAATTAGTTATTCAGTTTGAAGGAGGTGATGACACTATTGTCACTAGAAAAGTTGCCTTGAACAAGAAGTATGAATCCTTCTTTTCCTTGCCCAATGAAAGTCTAACTGGTACATACACCAGATTTTCTAGCCTCATCAATCAGTTGAGAGGTTTGGGTGTAGAGAAGGATAAAGATATTCTTCTTGAGAAGTTTTGTGATATTCTTCCTTCCAAATGGGAAAACATGGTTCTTGTCTTGAGACAAGGTAAAACCTTGCACAGCCATACTCTTGCATCGCTCTATGGAGCCTTCAGATTCACTGAAGATAATAATGCTACAAGACTGGTGGCTGAGCAAGATGCCATGAACCATGCCCAGAGTTCCAAGGTTGCTAGTGTACCTGAGCGACCTTGTGCTGCTTTAATGTCTGCAGAGAGTGTCCAGGCACACTCAATGAAGGAGATGTTAAACAGTTTCTTAAACTCTGGTCTGACCACTGAAAACAGTGATGGTTGTAATGAAACTGACGATGATGATCTGGTCGCCATGATTGCTAAAACCTTTAAACAGGTTTAAGCATAAATCTAAAAGATTTAATGGCCCCAACAATGCTTCCAGCTCCAGCTCTCTGGATAAAACCAATCTTACATGCTATAAGTGTGGTAAGAAAGGTCACTTTATGAAGGAATGCAGATCTAGTCAGTTGAACAACCAAACTGGCCCCCTGTCCCTAATTTCAATCGGCCTGATGATAGCTACAAAGCTAAATACAAGAAGCTTAAGACCCAGATTGCCCTCCTGTCCATGGAAAAGAAAAAGGATCAGTGCTTAATTGCACAAACTGAGGAAAAATGGGAGTACTCTGATGACTCATCAGTTGATGAAGAAGAGGAAAGGGACATGTGTTTCATGGCCTTGGAAGACCAACAGCAACATGTGGCAAAAGAAGATGTCATCACTGGAAGATGGGTGGACATCATCTTGAAAAAGGTATGTGATTATGATCACCAGATTGACCCTGAACTAAAACTGGACCTGGCTGAATCATTAAGTGGTTATTTAGCTTTTGTGGAAACTGTAAGAGCTGATAGTGAAAGATATCTTGACACTATCTTAATTGAACTGAACAATGTTAAACCACAGCTGAATGATTTACAAAGTGTCCAGTTGGCTCTCAAGGAGTCAGTTTTAAAGATTGAGGCTTTGGAACTTGATAATCAAAAACTATTTTCTGATCTTGAAAAAGAACAAAAGATTATCAAGTCATGGGTAAAAGCATCTGGTAAAAACTATGATGCATTTTCAAGAACTATCGATTCCCAGAAGAATGCATGGAAATCTGGAGATGGCAGCTCTTATACCAGATCTTCATGCATTGCCTCCAGCTCTCAAGGTTGAAACACCTTATGATCAACCTGAAGCTGTTGAAACTGAAACCTTTGAGACCACCCCTATTGAGGTTAAAACTGGAGCCAAACAGGCTAAAGCTCCAGTCAAAAAGGCCACTGGTAACAAGCCTTTACCTCAAAAGTCTAAGGTGCCCAAGACCCGACAGACTAAAGCTCCAGTTGAACCAGGTCCAAGGTTCAACTGCCTGAAGAAAATAATATTTTGGTTAATCTGGAAAGTCAACTCCAACTTTTGTCTCGGCAGGTTCAGAGTTGTATTGCCCGGATTAACAATCTGGAAGGAGGCGCACTACCTCCAGTTTTCAAACAAAATATTAAACCACTCCCTTCAAAATCAAAACAAAAGTTTGTTCCATCTGGAACAAAATCTGGTAAAAATAAGGGGAGTAAGTATCTAATACCAATCGTTTTTACTCCAGATGCAGCCTCCAGTTCAACACCTCAACAATCAACTGTGACTTCTGTAGAGAAGTCCAGTGAACCTATCAAGAAAAGATGGGTTCACAAAAATAACTAATGATTTTTGTAGGTGTGCAGGGCGATCGAAAGAAGAATATCTGGTATCTGGACAGCGCTGCTGGCCGGACTATGACCGGATGTAAGCCCCTGCTGGAAGAGTTCACTGTCTAAGATGGACCGACAGTGACGTTTGGTAATGATCAATCTGGAAAGACTGAAGGATATGGTGTGCTCAATAATGGACAAGTCGAATTCAAAAGAGTTGCATTTGTGAATGGTTTGAAATACAACCTGATCAGTGTCAGCCAACTTTGTGATGATGGCTTCAGAGTTTTGTTCGATATTGCTCAAGGCACCATATTTAACAAGGATTGGAAAGTGGTGATGATTGCACCAAGAAAAGGAAATGTGTACATCATGGATATGGAACCAGCTCCAAAAGAGCAATGTTTCTATACCAAGGCTGATGAGGACACCAACTGGCTATGGCATAAAAGACTATCCCATCTTAATTTTAAGAATATCAACAAGTTGTCTCGCAAGCAACTGGTTGATGGGATACCTCAGATTTCTTTTAATAAAGAAAAGCCATGTCCAGGGTGTGAGATGGGCAAGCAGAAAAGAGCTAGTTTCAAAACTAGGCAAAATTTTAGCATCACTGAACCTCTTCACATGCTACATATGGATCTCTTTGGTCCAGTGAATGTTCAAACTAGAGCTGGAAAGAAGTACACTCTAGTTGTGGTTGATGAATTCACTAGATACTGCTGGGTGGTATTCATCAGATCCAAAAGTGATGCACCTGCTGAAATCATCTCTCTCATTAAAAGAATTGAGCTCAAGTATACTCGAAAAGTTTGTCAGTTGCGAAGTGATAATGGTACCGAATTTCAAAATAAGGTACTTGAAACATTTTGCAATAACACTGGCATCTCTCAAAACTTCTCATCAGTTCACTCTCCAGAGCAGAATGGAGTTGTGGAAAGAAAGAATCGCACACTGATAGAAACGGCCAGAAGTATGCTATCTGAATCTGGTCTTCCCACCAGTTTTTGGGCTGAGGCAGTTGCAACTGCTTGTCACACCCAAAACCGGTCAGTCTACATCAAGAGACATAAGAAGACTGCCTATGAAGTACTCAGGAATCGTAAACCAAATATTGGATACTTTCATGTATTTGGTTGTCCAGCTTATATCTTAAACGATTCCAGTCAGCTTGGAAAGTTTGATGCAAAAGCTGATGAAGAGGTATTTTTAGGTTATTCAGATATTCGAAAGGCCTTTAGAGTTTATAATTATAGACTCCAAAAGGTTCATGAGACAATTCATGTCACATTCGATAAATCAACTGAAGCAATCAACAAGAGACCAAGCCTTGATATTACTCCAATCATTCCAATCAATTTTGGTGAAACTGACCAAGTTCATCGGTCAGTTGTTTCACCAGAAGATGTTTCCAGTTACAACAAATTGGAACCAGTTAAGAAGAAGAAAAGCACCAGTGACACATCATTCTATCCCTCCATCAATTTCAACTTACCACAAGAATTGGTGATTGGATCTGATGTACGTGCCACTCCAATATCAACACCAGTTCAAACACCTACTTCTCCAGTTCTTCATGAAATGCCTTCTAATGAGGAATTTCATGATGCTAATCGAGACCTCATTGACTCTGATGAGGATGTAGAAGTTGTTTGGACTAATCCTTCTCCAGAAGCTGTTGCAACTGAAGAAGATCGCTAGGTGACTTGCACTGATATTGTAGTTCACCAGCCTAGTCATTACACTAGATGGACTCGAGCACATCCAATTGAACAGATTGTGGGAGATCCAACTAGTGGGGTTCAGACTAGAAGAGCCACCAGTGAGCAATGCATAAACGTCACCTTCTTATCACTAATTGAACCAAAGAAGATTGATGAGGCTATGGCAGACCCAAGCTGGGTGGAAGCTATGCAAGAAGAGCTCGTCCAGTTTGAAAGGAACAATGTTTGGGAGCTTGTTCCTTGTCCACCAGGGTTAAAGAAAGAACCTATTGGTACCAGATGGGTCTACCGAAACAAAATGGATGAAGATGGTCATGTTGTAAGAAACAAGGCCAGACTAGTTGCCCAGGGTTATTGTCAAGCAGAAGGCGTTGACTTTGATGAAACTTTTGCTCCAGTTGCAAGACTTGAAGCCATAAGAATATTTCTGGCTTATGCAGCCCATCTGCAGTTCAAGGTCTTCCAGATGGATGTCAAAAGTGCGTTCCTAAATGGAACATTGGAAGAAGAAGTTTACGTTAAGCAGACTCCAGGTTTCATCGATGAGAAGCATCCTCATTGGGTTTATAGACTGAACAAAGCATTGTATGGTCTAAGACAAGCCCCACGAGCCTGGTATGATACTTTAACTAAACATATTCTTAAAAATGGCTTTCAAAGAGGTGCAATAGATAATACCTTGTTTATCTTGAAAGAAAGAGGTAATATCTTATTGATACAAATTTATGTTGATGACATTATTTTTGGTTCAACTGATGATGCAATGTGTAAAAAGTTTTCTAAAATCATGTCATCTGAGTATGAGATGAGTTTAATGGATGAATTAACATTTTTCTTAGGTCTTCAGATTAAGCAAACTGAAAATGGAATTTTCATAAATCAAGGAAAATATGTCAGAGATTTGTTAAGAAAATACAAATATGATTCAATCCCATCGAAAAACACACCTATTGCAGCACCATTGAATTTGGACTCTGACCCAACTGGCAAACCAGTTAACATAACTGACTATAGAGGTATGGTTGGTTCACTGATGTACTTAACTGCCAGTCGACCAGATATAATGTTTGCAACATGTTTATGTGCCAGGTTTCAGGCTAACCCTAAAGAATCACATTTGCACGCTGTAAAGCGTATCTTTAGATACCTGAAAGGGTGTCCTAAACTTGGTCTTTGGTACCCCAAAGGCTCAGGATTAGATCTAATGGGTTATTCAGATTCAGATCATGCAGGTTGTAAGATAGATAGAAAATCAACAACTGCTGGTTGTCATTTCCTTGGAGGAAAACTAGTAAGTTGGACCAGCAAGAAGCAGACTTCAGTCTCTATGTCCACTGCTGAGGCAGAGTACATTTCTGCAGCCAGTTGCTGTGCCCAGATTCTCTGGATCAAGAACCAGTTACTAGATTATGGTCAAAAGTATACAAGGACCCCAATCTTTTGTGACAACACCAGTGCAATTGCTATATCTCACAACCCAGTGATGCACTCCAAGACAAAGCATATTGACATCAGGTATCATTTCATTCGTGATCATGTTATGAAAGGAGACATTGAAATTCATTTCATCCCCACTGACAAACAGTTAGCTGATGTTTTTACAAAACCTCTCGATGAGAAAACCTTTAAACATCTCATCAGTGAACTGGGAATGTTAAATCCTTAAAACTGGAGCTTTCTTTGTTATTTAACGCGTCAGTGACACTGATGAAGTTCTCCAGTTGAGGAGGTCCAGATAATCTTTGCTCGTCAGGCTATCGAACGCCTTTGTGATACTATCTTGGCAGTAATTGATTACTGGATAATCATTTTAGGGGGAAAGACTCAAAATAATTTTCTGACTAAAATTCATTTTTTGTTTGAAAATGCAACTGGAGAACTCTTCAGTTGGAAACTGGTACTGGACTGATCCTCCAATTACCAGGTTCAGTCTTGTCTTAATTTTTATAACGTTAGAAATACTTGGTCAATATTTGTGACACGTGATGATACTCGAGTGTTTTAAACCACTTGGTATTGTGATCTGACGTGTTTATAGCCATTTTAGTACTTGACAACTGTTTGTATTGGGAAAACAAAAAGTGAGTGGGCGCGTGGGTAAGATAAGCCGTCATAGCATTTAATGCTGACATGGTAGCATTTAATGTTGACATGGAAAATTATGATTTTATTTCAAAATTCAAATTTACTTTTTGAAAATATCTACAAAATGGATTTTGGTTATTAAAATATAATTTCGGTGGTTCATTGGGATTTTGAATCCCTTTATAAATACCCTTATTGGAAGAATCCAAAAGTTTTTAAAGGATTCTCCAATAGGACCCTCATTCTCTCTTAACCCACGCAAGTTGTTTCACAACTACTTGTGTGAGTTCTGGTACACTGCCAGTCTTTCTTCTGATTGTTCCTCCATCAGTTTCACTTTAAAGGATGGAACAATCCAGTGTACCTTGTCCGCCGATGTATTGAGGGATGCCTTACGCCTCAATTACTGGAGAGAGGGTGAATCTCCAGTCGTCTTACCCCCAAACATAAATTTTCGCCAAGTACTTCTTGAAATGGGACACAAGGAGTGTTTGGAGAATGAGGTGTTGAAGACTAAAGGTGCGATGACCATGAAGGGCCTTACACCTTCATAGAGGTATTTTTTCATCCACCTGGTGGAGAGCATGGGTGGGAGTTCTGGTGGACTTGACCAGATTAACTCCTCACAAGCAGAAATGGCTTACTGCTTGTGGAACGGATTGAGAGTGGACTTTGCAGATATCTTGTATAGAAGCCTAGTCCAAAAGCTGAAGGGCACAAAGGGTGTGTGTATCCCCTTTTCAAGGTTCCTCTCTCTTTGTTTTAAGCATATTCTGGGCAGAGAAGCATATAATAGTACAGATTCACCGTACACTGCTCCAGATATGTTAAGGAATTTAGACTCTCTGGTATCTGAAGCTGGAGAGGTCGAAATTCCAGAACGAATGCAACTGGCATTCGCTTCAACTGATGCACCTATTGAAGGTGAGTCAGAAAGGCAACTGGGCGGGCCTCAAAATAATGAGGGACCCTCCAGTTCGTCTAATGTTGTGGTTGAGGATAGAGCAACCATAACTGAAGCAACCCCAATTACATCTATCCCTGGTGAAGATACTTCGGTATCTGATCCTCCAAAAGATGTACCCATCCAGGAAACTGGGGAAGGTCATCTGGAGACTGACCAGGAAACTGGTCAGCCCTCAGTTACATTCATGGATCTAGACATGAATGTTAATGACGAGAAAATCCTTATAGAATCTTCAGATTCTGAAGGTACTGAAACAGACCTGGAGATTTTTGACTCTGCTGTACCAGATCAAAACCCTTCATCTCCAGTCTCACTTCCAGACGCATCAATTTCACTTTCACCCTCCCAAGAAAATGTGCCTACTGATATATCTTTACCAACATATACCGCTCCTTCACCAACTGGGCAATTCTCATTTGCTCGAGAAATGCCACCCCCACCGTCGCCGTTGTTCACACCTGAGCATTCTTAGCATGAACAACACTTTGATTTTCCAGTCCTTTCTTCATCCACCACTCCTATTATATCTTCAACTGCTGGCATGACAACTGGGGAGACTTCCTTAAGTTTGCCTCCTCCAGTTGCTCCAGTAGTAACTGTTGCTGGTCCAGTGACACCTTCTCCTTCGTCACTGGACAGTCAAGTTGTCTCACTTCAAGCCGATCTCCAAAACCTTCTAACCAGGGTGGAGGAGATTCAGAAGACACTTGACAAAAACACCAAGTCATTCTCCAGATACCACAAGGATCACCTGACAAACATCAAAGTGGTTGATCTAGGGATAAACAAGTTTTCATCTAATGAAGACTTGGTGTTTAAAAAGCTAAATGAGTTGGTCACTGGCTGCAACAATCTGGCTGGTACTTTAAAGGAAGCCTTTGACCTAACTCACTCCAACGTTACAACCTCAATCTCCAACTTGCTGGGAAATACTGTTCGAACTTTAGAAGTTGATTTGAAAGAGATTGAAAGGCAGGTTAAGGAATTGATTGAAAAACCTGGCCTAGATGTAACTGGACTTGGAAAGCAGTTGATGACTTCGGTTGGTCAGAAAATAGAGGATACGCTGGGTGCTAGGGAAGCACAATTGATAGAAAGGGTGATGTCTGAGATCACCAAGCTGGCCACTCCTCAGGTTGATCTGGCCCCACTCACCAGTGAGATCAACCAGTTGAGAGGCAGCATAGAGAGTTTGAACACCCAGGTATCTCTACATGCTCAATCTTTAGAAAAACTGACAACTGAAGTGGAAAATCTGAAGAAGAAGGATGAAGAGGTAAAGGAAAAGGTGGTTTCTGGTTTGGATGAAGACTCCAAGCTTTTAAATGAACTAAAAACTGGTCAAGAACAAGTTAGTGCAAATGTTTTGACCCAGTCTAAAGAAACCAACCACCTTTGGAGGTCTTTCAAGATGATGTGTGGGATCTTTAAGGAGTGTAAGGACATGCAGTCATGGCAGCCTCTTGACCGGTTGCCATCTCACCCCTCTGAATGGGAAGGAATTAGGGCAGGTCTAGATGCTGCCAAGGGGGAAAGAAGTGCAGTCCTTCCACCAGTTGCACCTGGAAGATCTTCATCTGGAAGTTAAGTTGGTAGGGAATTGATTGTTGCTACCAGTACTGAAGCTGGTGAGCAAAGAACTGGTGATATGGATGTTAGGGGGAATGTGATGGATAAGGGAAAAGGTTTAGCTGGTGATACATCTGCCCAGCCGGCCACTGATGTAATGCTTGAAACTGGTAATGTTGATGTACTTCCTCCAATTTTAGATAGTGATAGCAGAAGACTGGCCAGACTTGGAAATGATATCAAAGAAAGAAAGAAGATGAAACAAAGAAACCAAGTTGAAGCCAGGGCACATCTTGCACAAATCAAGTTACTTGATATGAGTGATGCCAATCTTTTGGGTATCACTAAGGAGGAGTATGTCAGGATTAAGAATGATCCCAGGATAGTTGACCAGTTGAAAGAAATGCTGGATGTAGAACTGGACAAACACTATCCTGAGGATGAAGCTGAATTCGATGCCAGAAGCTTGAACATTTCAGTGGAGAAGGCTAAGGAAATTAGGGCCAGTGGGATTCTTAAACGTATTGCAAATGTTAAGAAGGTTGTGAAGAAGGTTTTGAATCCACCAAGAAGGATTCCACAACCAAGAAGACCACTGTCAAGAGATGCTGACCTTAGCACATTCGTTGAATCAACTGGCGAGGTATCCAATGAAGACATCAAGTCCGCTGTACTGGCTGCTGGTGCTGGGAGTATAAAAATTACAAATGAATCTGAAGCTAGAAGCTACTACTCCCAGATCATGTCAACCAGAAGACATAGTGGTACTATAAATGGTGTAAATGTAACAATCAAGCCAGGCACCAAAGTTTTCAAGTCGAAGTTAGTTATACCAGGGGGCCACTGGTTAAAACTGACAATCCTGGTGCTATACAATATGGGTTCAGCGAATGGGTGGAGATGGTGAATGTTTTGGATGCGAAGGCACAAAAGAATAGGTTTGAGAAAGCTTGGGTGAACTTCTTAAGGGGCAAAATTCAACATAAAGAAAATCTGGAGCAAAAGCTGAATATTGACCCTGAAGACTCACAACCTATTTCTTTGGTGACCAAGAGAAGAAGAACTGGCGAAGGGCCATCTCATTAAGTTCTTTCTTCAGTTATCTACTTGTAATTTGTATTTACATTCTGTAACTTGTATAAATTCCATTTCCTTGTATAAATGAAGTTACCAGTTTGTAACCACAAGGTAGATAATAGATTAAAATCTAACAAACCTAAAAGAAAAACCTAAGGCATTTATTGATCTATAAAAATGCCTTGGAAAACTTAGATAGATTTAAATCGAACAAGTCTCTATAGTTCACACTTGTATAGATACAAGAACTAGAAAAAGACTTAGACTATATTTCAAGACAAATAGGGGGAATTTGTTAGGACCAGTTCACCTGGTAAACTGGCCAGTCTCCAGTTGCATCTGGTCAGTGAATCTGGTCAGTGAACTGGAGACCTAGATGATTTGTCGAGAAATATATTAAAGTCCAGTTGCACCGTACAGCCAACGCAACTGAAGACTTCCTCCAGTTGAGAACTGACCAAGTTGAAGAATCATTCCAGTTGAAGTCGAAGACAACAAATGGAAGATAGAGAATGACAATGGCAGCGAAGCCCAGTTGACATTCTAGTCAGTTACAAACTGGAGACCATCAGTGGAAAGCCCTTACAAAGCTTTACACTGATTACGAGGAATTGACTTATATGCTTTATGTACCTTTACCCGGATAATAAGCCTTATCTTATTATTTAAGTAATAAAAGGTACATAAAGGTGGTTGATTAAAGTTGCTTTAACATGCGACTTTACACTGCTTTTTAAGGAATTAACTGCTATTCCTTAAATACTCTCAACCACATTTGTACGGCCAAAGTTAATATCCCAATGTTAACTTTGCCTATAAATACAAGTCATTGCACAACAAGAATATTAAGTGAAAAACATACAACACTTCACACTTTGCAAACCTGCAATATTCTTGGTGAACTTGTGCAATATTCTCTCAATCGCTAAAAGGAACATTTCACAACTTTAAGTGTTTCGATTGTCTTGAGAAATTCCGAGTGTAGATCAATTGTATTTCATAGGTTGTTAGGATATTTACATTCTTTGTATTATCTTGGTTCCGCAACAACCTTGTAATTTGTTTAACATCAATAAATAAATTACACATTGAAAATTACATATTGTCTCATCAAGTTACTTTACAAGTTATTTGTATTATTGCATTGTTCTTTACTTATTGTCATTTATATAAGTAATCTATCTAGAACTTGGTATATACACACTGCAACTGGTCTTCTCCAGTTCAGTGCATATATTGCAAAGTAACTCCACCATCGACATAGAGGTGTCTTCAGGTAGTGCCATCTATTGAGTTGGGACTAACACTACTGTTAAAAAAGAAATTTTAAGCATTGTTTTATGTATAAAGAAATTTGAAGATGATTTATATATGAAACCATTTTTATTAAGAATTGATTGTTTATCTGCAAAATACATTTTGGAAAAAGATGTTAAAAATTTAATTTCCAAACAAATTTTTGCAAGATGGCAAGCATTATTAAGCAACTTTGATTTTCAAATTGAATTTATAAAAGGAGAGAATAACTCTCTTCCAGATTTTTTATCAAGAGAATTTTTACAGGGAATATGAGCTAAGATTCTTCAAAAAAGATTGTTTTAGCAAAAAACAAATTCTCAAGTTCTCAATTATCAAATTCTCAATTCTCAAGATCTCCTTCTCACACGCCTCATTTTCTACCACTTCCGATAATACAAAATAGATTCGCTCCATTACCTCCAGGCCCAAGACCTAGACCTCCATTTTCATCTATTATACAAACCTTATAATCAAAACCAATTGTTCAAAAATCAACCCCATCTACTTCATCATCCATTTCTCCAGCTACCATTCCTTATCTTACAAACCCCAATACTAAGATTATAAAATTTTTAGAATCAATTGAAGTTAAAAAGGTGCAAAAAAGTTTTTTCACCTTAATAGATTTTCTATATCCCAAAGGTTGTCATTTCTATAATGGAGAATATAAAACCAGAGAATATTATCAAGCTATTCTAGTTGATTCAGAATCTGCAATAATTCGACACAATTTTAATAGAGAAGATCCCTCTAAAATAGCTTATAGTCAAGTTAAGATTTTAAGAGTCCTTACTTTAGAAGATTGGAATTCAAAGCCTTATATTTCAAAAACTCTCTCAAATTTTCCTTCTTATCCTCAATATAATTATTATGATTATCAAGAAGCTTGGGAAAAAACCTTTTTATTAAGAAATTATGATCATTCTTGGTTTTTTCAATTTGATGACGATTTCTCAAATATTTATCCTACATGGTTTATCAAATGGTTTAAATTTATGGGAATTCGACCTGAAGCTTTTCCCAAAGATATATCCGAAGCATTCTCAAAGTTTACAAATTATTTTCAACAAGATGGAACCCCTATTTTCGAATACACTTTACAATTTATGAGTACATTTAGAATCCCATGGATCTCTTCATGGACTTATATTTTTGAAGAAGAAAAAACTACAGAACTCTCTCCACCATTACTCTATAGACAATATAAATTCAAATGGTGGAATAAGTTTTCCATAGAA